>OZ037713.1:6397390-7601262 GCA_964035505.1 Watsonalla cultraria | reverse complement strand
ATAATATCTTCTCCAAAGGCGAGATAATAAATGAACTTTAATTTTCAGTTTTAAAATCCCGCCTGTAGTTATCTGGGATTATGCCCATTATCAAGTAATGACTCTAAACTGAAAGTACACTCAGTTGAAATGAAAGAGCTCCGGCAGGCTTTTAAGGGTCGATTCGGATTGAGTGTTCTTAACTTCTTTTTATAATTTCGGCAGGGAGTCCTAGCTGTTTTCGTGGGCATTGCCCTCGGCGTATTATGGGGTATTTTATCGGACTATATCCCGGACCACAGTGACGTTTATGCCCCAACGGTCCGCAGCCTACTTATTTTCTCTGGAGGCCTGCTGCTGACTTATGCCGCTGGCTACCTCGGCTGGGGAGGCACGTGTAAGTAACTAACCACAATATAGACAAATACATTATCATACACTTTTCTTACAGTGATATATTAATTCAATTACGCTCAATTTTATTACATTTACAATACACTCCATGACCATCATATATTTAAGAACATTCAAGTTCTTATTTACCAATAAATTCTTACATGTTTATCATTATTATTATAATTATAAACGAGAAAAAAATCTGTTTGTCGGTCTGTTACCTTTTAAAAGCTGTACCGTTTTTGCCAAATTTTGTATTGGGAAAGTTATGACATTTGAAAAATTATTACGCGGGCGAAGTTACCGGTAAAATATGGTACATTTAATAGCCCTCTAATTCTCTAAATATAAAATTTAAAGTTAGAAACATGAATGATACCCACAGGTGGCACCAATAGAAACAGCTTCACGTCTGGGCCTTTAAAACTCTTAGGGCCGGTTTCTCGAACGCTTGTCAAAATCAAAATCAACTGACATTTATGTCAGTTGACATTCTGATCAAATCAAACTAGATGATCATCCTTCTAGCAACCCAATTCGCACTTGACATGCCGTTTGATCGATGATTAGTTAATTTTTGACTTGACAAGCCTTTCGGAAACCGGGCGTTAATCTCACAGAGTAATAAAACCACAATGTAAGTTAGAAATGTATGTAAATCGTATGACACAAGTTAGTGACGATTTGAGTTTATCTACTGTAATTTGTGGACTGACTGACGCCCACGTAATCCTTTGAAAGCTTAGTCTGAAATCTTTTACTACCTGTAGAGACTTTTTCAAGACACAGTCCCATTATTAATGTTCAGTTCTACATATTTCTTCGAGAATATTCAACTTCAGACTATTCAAAATTAATTCATACTGGAATATTCTATAGGACCCTTTCTTTTAAAAGTTATGAGTGCGTGGCTTTATTATAAGAAGAAGTTGAACTCGTAAACTTTCTTTGTTGAAGAGGTTTGATTGAACATTTAGACATTAATGTGTGTCTTTACTAGAAGTATACTGGGATTGAGCTGAAATTTG
The DNA here is from genome assembly GCA_964035505.1 of Watsonalla cultraria. NCBI lineage: Eukaryota > Metazoa > Arthropoda > Insecta > Lepidoptera > Drepanidae > Watsonalla > Watsonalla cultraria. Next base: position 7,599,859 of record OZ037713.1, on the reverse strand, counting down.
GTATACATGCTTATCTTAGATGAAAGCGCATGCTTAGAAATGTTTTGTTATTCTAATTTAATTAAAAAGTTAATGGCAACACTGGCCGGATCTGTCAACTTTTTACGTCTCTGTAAATATATTTGTAATTAAATTTAAATTAAGTAATAGATTAATATAAAACTTATGAATAATTCAAATCATTCAATTCAAATCATTATTAATTAGTGTGTAAATAGTAACCAAAAGTGTTCGTGAAGTAAATCTCGCAATACTTTCGTCACAATAACAACTTTAAAATTACGACTTGTGTGAACTGTCATACAACGGACGTTATTCAAGTTGGTTTGACGCCAATAACCTCGTTTTAAATTCTAAAAAAACTAAATGTATTCGATTTTCACCACCTAATACATCGCAAATAGCTACAAATATATAACTAGATGGTGGTAACTGGATTTGGTTGATAGTACGGTATTCTTAGGGCTAACAGTAGATTCAAAATTACAATGGGGCTCTCATATTGAAACATTGTCAAGAAAACTTAGCTCAGCAGCATTTGCTGTTAGGAAAATCAAACAAATGACGGATGTCGATACTGCTAGATTAGTTTACTACGCATACTTTCATAGTCTTATGTCATATGGCTTATTGTTATGGGGTTCCGCGGCAGACCTAGATTCTATATATATACTTCAAAAAAGAACCATCAGGGCAATATACTCGTTGTAACCTCGTGAATGCTTGAGGGATAAATTTAAAGAAATTAATATACTCACTTTACCCTCACTTTACATTTATGAGAATTTATTGTACATGAAAAAAAACATTCATCTCTTTAATTTAAACTGTGATGTTCATTCGATTTGTACGCGAAATAAACACAAAATTGTGGCTCCTAGATTCAGATTAGTTAAAGTAAATAAATCATTCATGGGGAACTGTGTTCGCTTCTACAATAAAATCCCACAATCAATAATCGCGTTACATTTTGTTAAATTTAAAACACATGTCAAAACTGTTTTGATGAAGAAAGCATATTATAAAATTTCGGATTATATAAATGACAAGGATATATGGAACTAGGTAAATCACTCTGCACAAGTAGCTCCTGGCAAATACATGGTATGCAAACACTTGTAAATCTATCTGGTATTGTTATTTTTTTTATCTCTTTGATTTTGTTTATACTGACTTGCATGCTAATACAATTTGTCACTATTGTGAATATTTATACCTATTATCAAATTTGATTTTGGATGATGATTTCATATGATTTATATTGTTTCGATGATATGTACATGATGCCTGGCTGAGTTTCTTGCCGGTTCTTCTCAGAAGGCTAGTTTTCGAACCGGTGGTAAATTCTCGACTTTCATAAGTGCCTTGCCAGGGCCTAAACTGAATAAATATTTTTCATTTTCATTTTCATACAAGTAATTTTATATCTACGTTCTAATCATCGAGGCTTCAATAAGTACAAGTGTTTCAGACCGTAGATTAATCACTCTAATTGCTACGTTGCCTTGTTCGCCTTCATTTCAATTAAATCCAATCAAGTGTCTCGGTTGTAGTACCTACTACTGTATAAACTTTAACGTTCCAAAAGGCAATGAACCCCAATGGAATCATTTTATAATTTTCAACTTAACTAAGTTTATACAGTAACTTAAAATTTTGTGCGTAATTAATAAACGTATGGCGATAAAATAATAATAGAAAGATGCATCATATTTGTACTTTATTCATAGATTTAGAATTAGAAGTTAGAAATATAAGAATTAATCAATCTACTATATTATATTTATATTAAGCTGAGGGGTTTGTTTGTTTAACGCGCTATTCTCAGGTGATAAATAGTCCATTTATCGAGAAAGGATATAGGTATCATCACGCTAACACCAATCGCGGTGTAAAGCTAGCGTTAGCCCAAAATTATTATTCCTCGCGGACAAAGTCGCAAGCAGAAGCAAGTAAAATAATACACAAAAATATATTCTACATAGAATACTAAATATCCTTGCAGCCGGCGTAGCGATAATGGTGTGCGCAGGCGCTGCGGCGACTCGCTGGTCGCGCCGCGACTGGCCCATCAACAACAACCCAGTGACCGAGGTCTACAAGCTCGCTTGGAGGATATTTGAACCTATGCTCTTCACTCTAAGCGGATATTTCTTAGAGGTATATTTCTTTCATTAATTTTTTGGGCACGGTGGAACATAACATGTCTCGCAAAAGTCACAAGTAATCCAACACTTAGGCCTCTCATTATAGTATACGTATATAAACAGGGTATTTAATATGAAAAGGTAAACAAGAGTCTGTTTTAAATCTGGAAACTGGTACTAGGTAGACACATACCTACATTTCAGTGCTGTATTCACTGCACTAGATTTTTCCCTTAATATCTCATCCTCACAGAATAGTGGTTGGAACTATTAAAGAATGGAATTCTCTCATGTAAAATTGTAAGCACTCATTTTTAAATACTTATTATTTGCTTTCAAGCGAAAGTAACTACTAGTTAACTAAGCGCACTTTTGAAACAAACTAATGTTGAATTTTGTAAGTAATGACCCTTTCGAAGATGCAATTTATTCACAAAATAAATCGGGAGCTTTCGCTGAAAAATGTTGTTCAGCGAATAGTATTAAGCAATTTGAAGTGAAATCATTAATTTGAGTAGGCACTTCGGCCCATTTCTGTTGGGAATCAACTAAACTTCCATTATTTTATAAATGTCTGTAATGCGAATTTAAGACGCCTTAAGAAATCTAACTTTTCATGTTCTCCCAGACCCCGACCAAATGGATCTCCAAAAAGAATAAGAAGGTCATAGGTGCCTACATCTCTCATTAACAATAATTTTCTTTTCGTACCCCAAGTAGGTTTTGACATATTTTTATGTTACAAGAGAAATGGGCGATAGTATATTTTGCCCCATATTATGAGGTAAAACTGTCATAAGTGTCAGGTATACTGACGCACAGCTGAACTATCACTGCAATAAGAGATCATAGTAGGGCCCCTGTCCTGGACCTCAAGTATAGGTTTTGCAAACGTCGTCGCTTGACTTCTAAATGTGTTGATACTTTTCGGAGGCGGGTTGTGGTTGCCAAATATCAACACATTTTAAGCAAAGTATAAACGCAAGGTCAAAGGGCGACGTTTGCACGTGTCTATACCTATACTTGGGGTACTGATAAACGTGTATGAAAGTATGTATGCTGTAATTACATAGTCATTGTATGCTTCTCCGTTCAGGTATCAGAGATAAGTACGAAGGAGTTATTACTTATTATCGTGTGCATCCTGGCGGCGCTGCTCCTGCGGCTGGTGACCGCATTCCTGGTAGCGCTGGCAAATGAGCTGTCGGTCAAAGAGAGCCTCTTCATTGTGATTACATGGATACCCAAAGCTATTGTTGAGGTTTGTATTTATTTTTGCATAACGGAGCAAACGAGCATGTGACTCCTTTAAACTCTTGAGATGGGCCGTTGCCAACCCTTTTTACTCAATATATATTTTACGCAGAAATCTCGATTCCTCTATTAAAGGAATTTGTACAATGAATGGTCAATATATCTACGTCAAAACAGTTTAGAAACACAAAAACTAAAAGCAAAGCTAACTGGCGCATGTTCCCTCTAAAATATTTCGTACACATTCATGCGGTGAATGTGTATTCTAGAATGGGTGTAAAAGATAACGCCATCCCCATGTTACAAAACTAGCGCAATTGCGATTGCAGCTATCCGACGGTTATACGACAGTCCCATCGTAGGGTTTTATTTATTCTTATCACACCGTTACCGTAGATCTGTCGCTTACGCTACATGAATTACGGGTGGGTTTAGCTTAGAAAGTACAGTCAGTAACACCATCGTACGAATTCATCCCAAATCCGATTTGCTGTAGGCCTGGATGGCTCCGTAAATTTGATCTGATGATTGGAAATTTGTTATTTCATTATCAACTAGTGACCCGCTCTCACTTTGCTTTGGGTTAAGACAAAACTGTGTCTTAACCCGAAGTAAAGACAAATCTTTAAATTTATCGTATTATATATAGTTATCCAAACAAACCAAAAAGCTTCACCAATACGTAGTGTATCTTCTACATGTTGGTGAAGCCGCCAAGATCCGTATTGTAGTTTAGAAGAACGATGCGTTCAAACTGACAAAATAATTAGGTATGGAAATTGCGACTTCAATTTATACTATTTAAAGATAAGCCGTGTTAATAACTTGATAATTACATTGGAATGTGGTCTTGTCATAATTGCATTCTCTCTATGAAATGAAGGTTTCAACTGGTTTTTCGTTTCGGTTTGTAACAGATACAAAACAAATACCTATAATTAATTGTCTCAATAACTAAAAGAAAATGAATAAGTTTTTATAGGTAGCTAAGTATAATACGCAGTAAAACTGTTGCCCAAACAGAGAGCTCGCATTAACGTAACTGCCAATTCCATCTTTTCTTCAGGTTCTGGCAGCTGTTTTTGGCAGCCCAAATAAATGGCACACAATTTTACTGCAAATCATTTAGCGGTCAACTTGATTACGTATAGCGAGAGCATTTCTCTAATTATCCTAAAAAAACGGTAACACTGCTTATTTATTTACCTTTAACCCCGAGAACGGACAAAGAGTACCGTCTAAAACAACCACGTAGATAAAGTCGCGCAAAAAATCTTGTACAATTTTTAGTCTAACGTTTAGCATGAAAAATATGTATCCTGTACATGTATTGACTTGCCATCGCCGTCACCAACAAAGCACCTGATGTCCTGTTATAAATCACGGGGCTATCGCTATCATGTGAACTAGAAGGTTAAGACCTTGAAATGTTAATCTTACTTACTTTCCCAAATGTTTAATTATAACAAGCACGTGCTTACTTATCTTATGCAAATTTTGCCAAGATACGCACGGGATATATGAAAATAATATGCATATTTATTCATTTAACGATGCAGGGAAAATTGGTTGTCTAATATTTATGGAAACACCCGTTGCACGCGAAAGCAATTCATCATAGGGTGGAAGTTAAGGAAAACGTTGCCGGCCCGAGACGCCCGACCAAATGGGCTGCATATCCGACAGTGCTGCTAATGTACCTCTTAAGTGATATTTTCATTAGCATGTCAGAACTAGAGCAGTCTGAGAAGTCTACTTCTCGACTCCAGTTAATTCACTTTAGGTCTTCGCTGCTCCATTTCCAGTAATTGCACGACGGACAAGATTTTACAAAGCTTCCTCTAATGTGCTTCTCATATATTATTGTACTAGCTTGTGCCCGCAGCATAGTCTGCGTAGCAGTACATTTCACATACAGACTTTTAACTCCCATTGCACACCTTTAAGGGTGGAAAAACCTTTCTTAGTATACACCTACACCTCACCAAGAACACACTTTCCAAATTACATTGAAGTATAAGTCAGTCAGTTAGGACTTCCAATTTATTATGTTTAGTCTTGGTAAAGTCAGCTTAAAAAAAATATAGGACAATTCTGATCACGAATAAAAATATGTGTGAAAATATGATCGTAGTATTAAGAATAATAGTTTTTAAAATTTTTAATAAAAAAATGTAAGTCTGCTTAAAAACTACTGATATAAAGTGTATTTTTCAATCCGTTATCATAAAAATAAAAGTTATGTTTAGAACTTGTGTATATTGCAAAGTTTGTTGAACGCTTTCAATTCGCTGGAAAACAATTGAGTCACCTAGTCACAAGCAATATTGCTAATATAGTGATATTTTATGCATATAAAGACGGATACCAACAGAGACATAAACCGTACAATTTAGAGAGTAACTGCACAATTTATGTTGGTACCTGAAGGGCCAAACCACTGAACAACAAATGGTTCTAGGTAAAAGCCACTTACCTGTTAACTGACTGACTTATGACCACATCTCGCAAACTCTGAATCTTGGGCGTAACTAACATTTTATGGGACATATCAACCCTTATATGAGCTTAAATTAAAACGATATAGTGCAAAATGTTGTAATAGTTCGAATTAGGCGTAAATATGAACTAGGTAAAACACTAAATATATTTTTATTTAAAGGCATATATTTATAGCTGTTGTATGGTACCCATAATACAAGATTTGCTTAGTTTGGGACTAGATGGCGCTGTGTCCAAACATTATTTATTTATTTCAATTTAAAATTATAGTCCACCTAGTTGCAAAAAAGCTAGATTTATTCATAGTAAACGCATGTTGATAGGATCATATTATTACTTTTAATGTAAGCGATCAATTAGATAATTACAGAAATATATACCTATTAGAATCTACAATTGATATTCATTAGTAGTATCTAGTGGTGGTGGTACTAAACACACAGTTAATATAGGACGTGCAACTTCCTCACTATACGATATATCTCTATATCTCTGAGTCCTATCAGCCACCTCGGTGTATCGAGTGTGCATCGTTAAATCAATTAAGTGCCAAAGCCGATGATCGTGAAGCCTGCGGCGCTATGCCTCGGTCAAGCGTCATAACTTCATAAGTCAGAGCTTCAGGGCTGGGTAGATTTTATTGCATACTCAAAATCAAGAGCTCATTTATAAGCAATGTAACGTTATAACATTGTCACAGTTTAAATGTAAGTTTGACATGACTCACTCCAACACGACGCGCGTCTACGATAAAATAAGCGAGAAAGTAATGACAACAAAAACACAATTTAAAACGACTAATCTATATTATTTTGGCTTGAAATAAAAGAGTAAATTTTAAAATCTTTGAGAATTTCAACCCTCACGCTCAATGGAGCAAACATTCTTATTTAAAAAAATGGGTCTAGATTTCTTACTGTGCTTCTTTGGTCTGATAGACTAGTGTAAATGCAGGCAGGGAATATTTTTTTAACTTGTCTACCTCTTTGAATAAATATAATTTATAGAGGTTCTTTGACATGGTTTTGAACATATTACAACTTAAATATTATTGTATTGAATATTGTTTATGACAAAAAACCTACTATTATGTTCTTCATTTACATTTTATTTGTGCCCTCGTTAAAAACATGACATAAGAAAAGTTGATAATATGACACGGTAACATTTCCGGTTCCTAAGTTTTGTACGGAAATGTGATACACACCACGACAATACGGAAAACAAAAAAATTGCAAACATTTCGCTACTTCCCATATTTAGGGGTTTTTTGTGAATCCACAATTTACACTTGATCAAACAAATGTTTTTTTTAGAACCAAGGAACAAAAATTTCATGCCCATTCTATGTTTCTCTAATTGTTCCGGTAGGTATATGTAGAATTGCCTTTGTTCTTTGCAACACGAAACCAGTAGATCGCACAAATAAATTAAACAACGAAGACGATTAAACGGCAATGTACGCACTAACGCGCCTTGGTGCATTCGTTTAATAAGTCATTCGCTAAGATATTAACAATAATGGTAACACTTATAGGATAAATACTATAATATAAAGAAACAATATTTTTACCGCTTTATAATTTCAGGCCGTGTTGGTGCGAGTCGCATCGGATTCCCTGTGGACAGGCGCCAATAATCAAGACAAGAGAATAGCGACGCAGCACGCCAATATCATCGTTATAGCCATTCTAATAACGTCTACTTTGGGATCCGCGCTAACAACCGTTTTAGGACCTATTCTCCTCTCACAAGAATCGAGAGTCGCCCCTGAAGGTATCTTTTCTATTTATCGAAATTCACAATTTAATTTTACCTTTGAATAATTACGCGGGCCAAATTATGCAGGTAAAGTAAAACCCGTGCTAATTTTGAGAGAACAGCTTTCCTTTACATAATGATGAACATCATTATGGGCTAAGCATGCCTTGTTTGAGAATAAATTAGTAGTCACCATGAGACTGAATGAACAATTTATTACAACAACAATGAAGATTATTCGCATTGTTGGCTCACGAACGAACTCTACGACCTTTGTAATCACAAAAGTAATTATAAATTAATAAAGTCTGGATATAACCGGCTATACCTACATAGGTCTGCAGTAATAATAACCATCGGCTATTCTCAATGGGACGGAACCCAACCCTCTTGGTGCCTGAGATAACAACTAATCGTATACGTAATCATGACTGCCTCGTTTGAAACACCCTATTAAATTAAATTCAAGGCTCTTATTGCCAACATCGTTGAATTATAATCAATTACCTACTTTAAAAAGAAAGTTCCATAAAATTACATTTTATTTTTTACTAATGTTTCTAAAGTAACAAATAGAATAACATTTTATAGAACTTTCTTTTTACAATACGATACTTCATCCTAGACGGATTTTCCTTTGACCTTTATCAAACTTTGTTTCTCGCGCTTGTCTAGCTTTTTGTAAATCTAAAGATACGTATAGTATTGATCGCGGGCTTAGTCTTAGCAAAATTATTAATGAGACTTGATTTTAAGTTAGCTACATGTTTAATTAAAGCAAGATAAGATACCTTATTTCGCTAGTAGTTATTGGGCTATAAATAGCGTTATCATGAACAACAATAAAATACACGTTTGACTGGAATTATTCCGTCAGTTTTATATACATACTTAGGGAAAATTTCTGATTAAAAATACTTTATCTATTATACCTACGGAAGATTACCTAATAACCGGATGAGTTCATTTACCTAATAATAGCTTTAAATCTGTGACTTTCATGTTCGCTCAACATACCTTTCAGTAAAATTTGTTTCAGGGTGACTTCGTAGATATTTCATGTATACTTATTTCTGTCGTCCGCTTTCCTAATAATTAATTGACAATATTCTTTGAATTTATCGCCTCTACACCATCTGTGGTTGCATGTCTAGTCTATCGACTTTTTGACGAAGCATATTAGTTTAAGCTCATCGTATATCATAATCTGATACCAATTAGTCCGTTTTACAGTATATATAAATATTTACGGCATTAAAGATAAAACACCCCATTCATACAGGCTAAATATAAAACACTGTGTGATAATATTACGTCATTTATTGCAATTGGATTTATTTATCTACTTAGTTAATTAGCTCATTACGAAAAATTGGAAAAACAGTCTATTCTAGTACAGTTAATATAAAAATACAATACGTATTGTTATAAATAATATATATAAAAATAATTTAGTATTATACTTAAAGCTAAAATATCTTGAGTTTTCTTTTGCCATGTGGCGCTATCGAACAACTGGTATTTCATCTTGCACCCGATTAGTTTTTAATGCCTAAATTAACTAAAAAACTACTCAAAAATAGAAACTTCTATTTTTTGAAATTATTTTAATATACACACACGCGATCTAGCAAGGGTTCTTGAAGAGATAGGACATAGAATTGGTATTACAACACCCACATTTCACCGGAGGTAATTAGGTGTCAACGAGACATCCGGTGTGGGCGTCTCTCCTACTATCGTTTTACTTTGAATTTCCTCTCAGACATGTTGGTTTCCTCGCGATGTATTTTTCACCGTAAAGCTAAGCAGAAATATAAATTTATGCCACTTATTTCTTTACAGACAGGCAGCTGTGCTTATAGTGTTTGGTGATAAAGCCGTTTACATGAAATATATTTGTTTCAGATTTTTATCGACAACAGACGTTATCGCCGCCTCCAACATTAGACCAAAGAAGAAACAAATCTTCAAATTCTATTCAATATATTGATATTCAATAAATATAACAAAGTGCAGCTAATTTATTTACTACCTTCCCCGTAAATTGAAAATATGCATTGCAGATTATCATTGAAATACCTAATTCGTAGATACACCTAAGGGGTGTATCCCCTTATATAAATCGTTTTGTGGTACATAATAAATGTTCTACGTACAAGTCTGTTTGATTTCTGGTCTAGGGGCCAACTAATACCATTTAAGAAGCGCGTGTTAAGAACTTCTTATCTTTGACGCTTAATTTTACAGTACGAAAATGACATGACAAAGTTAAAAAAATCTTAATACGATCTGTTTAAGCCGATAATGGTAGGCCCCCAGTGAAACTATGCCTACTTACAGATTAAAAACATAGCAAACGCAAAAAAATACAAGTTACTATTCCCGGCATCACTCGACCGCCGCGTATTTAGGCAGCTACTACCTTCATATAATTAATATTACTTACATGTGGTATGAATGTTAATGCGTATGACTTTCATACTATGAATTAATTTTCAGCATTTAATTCGACAGATATTTTTGGCATAGGCATATATTTGGTTATAAACATTTACCTATACATCTTTAAATTTGCAAATAGCTCATTAATTTGAAAGGGCATAGGCCAAATACTTTATAGCTCTACCACACAAGGGCAACCTACCGATAGCCAAAAGTCAATTTAGTAAACCCGTACCTTCGAATTGTTTAACTTTGAAACTGTAGTAGCACCGTAGCAATTTCGTTGTTCGATATTAGTAATGTATATGTATAGGGATTGTTTATCACGTCGATCGATCTTTAAGGTTATTTATTATTTTTTATAGTGGGCACAAGCGAAGCAAATAATCATTATTTATTGATTCCGCCCATGACGTGACCGCAACCGGCGCGGCCGCAGCTCGCGCGCTGCTTTAGATCACTTCACTAATATCTCATGAACCATGCTCCTGTCACCCACTTGTGCCTTTAATATTGTTCAATATATTATCGAAATTTGTGCTTCCTAAAAAGGATATATATCCGTTAAAAAGTGCTTATTTTGTTAAAAATGTTAGAAAGTGAGTAAAATATTTTTGTTTATTTGCCGAAGATAGTTTCTTTGTACGAGTAATATTACTTAATTATATAAATATATTTTTTACTTAAAACAAGCCCGTGAAATTAGAATTCAGATATGTATTAATAAGTATAATAATATTTTTTCCTATATTATTTATATGAATATTCGTGTGTGTATTTGTTTTGTTCATTACATTTATTTAAGGGAACAATATAAAGGACTTTGTTTTATGGAAGAATATTCTGTTCCACGCTTTTGCTTAGCCGGATAATCTTATAAGAGGTGGCTTAGCTAAAGCACGCGACTTCCTCAAATATAATTAAACTTTTCTCTTAAACTCAAAAGTATTGACGGAAATATCCTATGGCAGCATTCATTAGGTTTATTACTTAATAATGACAAAACCATTTTATGTTGTATCCCATTAACTATTTTAAACTAATAATAATACATTTAGAACTGTCTTTTTGATAAAAGATCACTGAAAGTATATAATCAATGTTCTTGCCATGATATTTAGTCACACATTGCGTGCGCCTTCAGAAGTAACTCTTAAACATCAATCAGCTCTCACCATGACCTAACGTGAACTCAATGACCGTGTAATAAACTGTGCCATTTTTTGCCATTCAATAGTGAATTCTTTGTAAATTGGAATATTATAAGAAACAGAATGAATTACATCAGCGTCATTTTAGTGTGCTCTATTGATATTTTTAATTAAAAAAACATAACGGTGTATAATTTGTTTTTGCGCTACTACTCTTTTTTTGATTTTTTCTACTTTTGTTTGTTTTACGAGTATGTTTGCGTAGTAACTTTAATATTTACGTTGACTCCAACTGTTACATTATTTGTTAATTTGTCATGGAATTGATAGATCTAGGAGATATAAGAAATTAGATTATGTAAACAGCTAAATGGCGTTATATTACTATACTATAGACATTATGTCTTACATATTACTGGAAAAATATTTTTTTGTCACCTCACGAACCCTCAACGCGAAGACGCCTGGAGTAAATTATTTCTGGTTTAGATTTGACTAGTTTCCGCCCGCAGTTTTATCTGTGAGACAGTAAGATTTAATTATAAACTTTCAGCCCCCCGATTCATGGCCTTAATGGAGGAAAGGAATTGTGAAAAACCCTTTTTTAGGCTTCACTTACACCTCACCAAGCACACCCTCCAAATTGTTTCTAGGACCAGGGGCTAAGGGCTAAGGTTGTCTGTTTATTCCGTTTTGTCTGTCTATGAATTTTATATGTATGGACTAGCTGTGCCCCGCGGTTTCACCCGCGTAGATTCAATTTCTTCCTTATTGTCGAGGAACCCTAATATTTTTAATAAATACAAGTAGCTTAAGTTACTCCTTGAAATATCAGCTACCTACCAGTGAAAGTCCCGTTAAAATCGGTCCAGCCGTTTCAGAGATTACCCGGAACAAACAGACAGACAGACAGAGAAAAAATTTAAAACTTGGTGTTGTAATGTCAGTAGCTTGAATACTTTCATATGCAATTAGTGAAAAGCTGTTATTTTGGATTTACAAACAGACACTTCAATTTTATTTATCTGTATAGATTGAGATTTTGTAAATAATTTTAGAATTTGAAAATATCTTCCTTTGTTGAGAATTTGATGTTTTTTCGAGAGTAGCACTTATATTATATGCATTAATTCACTCTACAACCTAATGCCTGGGTGGATGTTACCAAATAACGAGCTACCAGTTAACAGCAAAACTACCTATAAATAGATATATTTAGTCACAATAGTATGAATACACGATTTTTTCCCGTTTCGAACATAATAGAACTTTGTTTCCGTAATACACTATTGTTTTCAGTATATATTTTTAACTTTTACGATATGTGAATATTGGAATAATTCACTCCTTGATTGTTATTTAAGGATATTAACACCAAATTACAATGACGTTATTTTAGAGGATATATTTCAAATATGGGAACAAGGAAGGTACAAGGACATTATGTGCCTTAAATTAATCAAACAAAATATTCAAATGTGATACAGTAAACCTTTGCGGATGAAAATAATAAAGACTATATTAGATCAGCTATCTTTATATAAATGTATACAGATAAATAAAATCTAAGTGTCTGTTTGTAACTCCAAAACAGCTTATATGGAAGTACCTATATACCTACGGTACTAAAAAAGCAAAGAAGCAAATTTTAAAAATGTTATATGTCTGTCTATTTGTCTGACTGTCTGTTCATTTCGGCTAGCCTCTAAAATGTCTGGAGCAATTTTAGGGTGACTTTCACTAGCTGATAGCTAATGCTACAAGGAGTAGGTAACTTAGTTTAAATCAACTATTTAAAAAATTGGGTTGCGCGAAATAAATCCACTCATGAAATTAAGTCTACCCGGGTGTAACTGCTAGTTTAGAATTTATTATGTAAATTACATGTATATAACCCGTTTGTATTTTAAGTACATGATCTGCTTGTATGTTAATGATTTTGATAACCTGTATATTTTAAATTACGCCACTACTTAAAATGCGGCTTAACGGTCGGTTATCGGTTTCATAAATACGAATTTGAACTTTATTTCCTGTGTAATATGCATATATTTCATACAGTTTGACGCTGAGAAAACTAATAGAATAACACGGGTGTTTCCATAAATATAAGTCGATCATCACACGATGGTGATCTGTGCCCCGATTCACGTAAAACAAGTGATCCGAAATAGCGTTGAACGATTAAAGTCATTCGATCAAAATCCTCTCCATATATATATTCACGTGATCCGAAATCGTAATTCGATAATGAATACGAAAACACTGTCAACGACTAAGTTGCTAAGACATCGTAACGGTTTACATTACGTGAATCGGGCTACTAGAAATTAAAGCTTTGCATCTAAATCTATACACATAAATAAAATTGAAGTGTCTGTTTGTAATTATAAATTAACAGTTTTTAATTAATTCATGTTAAAGTTTAATGTACGGTACTGACATAATAAATAAAAAAAATTCACTGTCTGTCTGTTTGTTCCGGATTATCTGTGAAACGGCTGGACCAATTTTACTTAAGCGACTATTATTTAAAAAAAACACTAGTGTTCCGCAGGTCACCCATGAAATTAACTCTACGCGGGTAAAACAGCGGGGCACAGGTAGTTCGCTCTATAGCTCTGTTTACACACTGGAGATGTTTTGTGTTGTGAACCACCTTCTCGTAGATATGAAATCTTGAAGCAGTAAGTTAATCGAATGGTTTGAAAATGTCCATACATGTTCCACAGTCGGTGTAAAACAATCACTATTGTTGATTGTTCGATGGGATAAATGGTTTCTGTGCATTAATCTCGACACAAGTCACTACCGGTTTACCAGTGTGTTGACAAATTCTCTTATTAGTTCCCACGCGTTTCTATTTAAAGAAAAGTAGTATTTAACTTTTTGCGTACGAAGTATATGTCGGCGCCTCACCGGAGTTCGCCCCAGGATCCATTATAATCGTCAAGAAAAATAAGGAACACAGCAGGATAAATAATTATATTTCTTTAACAACCTTACTCTTCAACGATCAGCGAAAGAATGCCACCTACTGCAACCTCGACTAACCAAGTTATTTAATTATTAATTACAAGACCACGTGTTTCACATTATTACAAAACTATTTAATATTAAGGTTTTATAATTCTAAAAACAATAAAACATTATTTTTATGTCAACTAAAGTCGAAATACATCTTAATTAGCTTAATTAGGTATTTTAAATAACAATATAAAATGAACCGGAAACACCCTATAAAGTTTACAGTTTTGTTACAAAAGTAAATCATAATTGTATTTTAAAATAAATTATTCAATAATTACAACAATATTAGATAATAATGAAACATTAATTAAACTTCTAATTTTACATAATTAACTTAACTCGTTTCTTAAAATAATACATACGGAAGTCATACAGTAGTGTAAACACAACAAAAACATTAGTGACCCACTTAATTCATATTACATTACAAAATTATATAAATAGGAAATTCTACTTCGTTAGTACTTTTAATTAATTCTAGAATCTGAATTACAATTTATTATCCTAAATTTAAGAATTACATTATTACGAAAAGTAGCTAGTGTTGTTTCCTGTCTCAATTTTAAATTGAGACTTGTTTCCTACAATTGAAACTAGATGGCAGCTCGGTTGAGCGCGCCCATACGGCCATACTGACTCAAGCGCGTTCTCTGCGCTTACAAATTTAGAAAATCATTGACAGAATTGAAAATCATATAAGATTGCATGTACACACAATTACATAATCAAATCAAACCAATCTCATATTTCCTTATAACAAGGTTCTCTTTTGTTTTAAGGATAAACACTTAACTTGTAAATGATAACTTAACAAATAATATGGTAACTTTACAGCCTTGATTAATTAGTAAACATTTCGTCAAAAACAATACTTTGACACTCATAAACATAAATCATTCTTGAGACTAGCAATCTCATTCTAGGATCTACCCACACCAAAACAGGCAATCACCCATCCTGGGATCTAGCCATCAACAAAACAGGCAATCACCCTTCCCGGGATCTAGCCATCATCAAAACAGGCAATCACCCATCCTGGGGTCTAGCCATCATCAAAATAGGCAATCACCCTTCTTGGGCTATAGCCTCTAAGACCGGTATAAAGGATGCGCATGGTGGCCAGCCAGCGCGAAAGGAAGGATTTTGGATAGGAACCAACAATAAAATAAAGCAGGGGCTAATTATTGGAAGTGGATGCCCCCAAATTAACTGGTATGTTCCCACAGTTATTAGCGGATGCAGTGGCGGAAGATAGTGATTCAACAGGTACTCCAGAATTATCGTTATTCGCCCATACGGCCGACTGCTCAGAGTCAGAGTCACTTTCAAAAGGGTCATATTGTGCAAGGGGAGCAGCTCGCAAGGAATCATGACTAGCAATTTTTTCTGAACAACCGCGGAGATTGACATGTTTTAGTCTGTATCTGTCATTGGGCAAGATTTCTAAAACTTCCATAGGCCCTTCAAATTTGGGACCGAGTTTAGTGGTGTGGCGTTCATGGCGCCGAAGTAGAACAAAGTCGCCAACTTTATAAGGTTTGACTTTAGCTTTACCTTTATCGAAACGAGACTTATCCTGAAGGGATCGCTCGTCCATCCTATCCTTGCAAGCCGCTCGCATTGATTCTAGATCATCAGTTAGTACATCGTCATCAACTTGTAATAACTTAATACTCGGTGGTGAACATTTCTTTCCCAGTAAAATTTCCAGTGGACTTTTGCCGGTACTTTTGGATACACTACAATTTATAGCTAATTGTAAATCCTGAATAGCCGAGTGCCAAGGCATATCAAGTTCTACAACCGACATATTGTCTTTAATTACTTTCATAAGGCGCTCTACCTGTCCATTCGCCCTACTAGCGCCTTTTGCCACCACATGATGCTGAATACCATAACGTTCGCAAAAACTTTTGAACTCTGTGGATGTCATGCTTTTATCTTGATCAGTAATAAATAACGTAGGGGTGCCAAAAATAGATATAAAATTTTGAAAGCACTTAATTGCGGTTTCCGTAGTGCGGTCATTTGTATAGATCATGTGAACGTATTTGCTGTAACCATCTATATAAACAAAAGCATATTCCGCTACGTTTCGCTGGCCATTCATTCGTCCAGTAATATCGCCGTGGACAGTGTGGAAAGGAATTGGGACTTTGTCGATTGGATGTAGCGTAACCTGTCGAGCACCCGAAACACCTTTCCGAACTCTACAACTAACACAGTTCTCTACAAATTTTCTGACCAGCCGCGACATATTTGGGAACCAGTATTGTTCACGTAATTTAGCAAGAACTTTCTCCCAACTAAAATGTTGAAGAGAATTATGATGGTGACTGATAAGATTCCATCTGTATCTAGCAGGGACAATAATGAGCTTATGAGTTTTATTATCAATTTGGACTTTACGCCTCAATAATTTATCTTGGGTAATGATGTAAGTATCGGCAATAGATTTGGGAATAGAGTCTCCTTTTAATTGATCAACAATTTTACTTAAGATAGGATCGCGTTTCTGCTCAATGAGCAGCCAATTGTGGTCAAGCGAGTTGACTAGGAATTTTAAGGCCTGAGTAGGCGATTTTGGTGGTAGAGCGACACTGACAGTTCGAACGGATTTTTCAGTATCTACGTGGTTGCGACTGAAATAGTCTGCATGAGCAAGGCGGTCTCCCTTACGGTATTCAATTTGAAAATCAAAATTCTGTAAATAAGCCCACCATCGATGTACCCTGGGAGTCAACTCTTTCTTATGACTGGAAGCTTTTAAAGAGTTGCAGTCCGTCACGACTTTAAAAGCCCTCCCGTGTAGAAAATGGCGAAAATGTTTAATTGCTTTTACAACTGCGAGGGTTTCCAATTCATACGAATGATATTTACTCTCGCAATCAGTCGTCCGCATACTAAAATAAGCAATTACCAATGGATTTTTATCCTGTCTTTGAATTAACACGGCGCCATACCCCAGAGAGCTGGCATCGGTGTGAAGCTCTGTGGGTAAACAGGGATCGAAAATAGTCAGAAGGGGAGAAGATATAAGCCGATTAATGACCTCGCGTCTTGCAAGTTCATGACGATCTGTCCAACGCCAAGGAACGTTCGCCTTTGTTAACTCGTACAGGGGAGCCATTATCGAGGAGAAGTTAGGCACAAATTTCCGGAAATATCCAGCTAATCCATTAAACTGACGGACTTCTTTGGGACTCTTAGGAATGGGTGAATTGACCAAGGCTTGGATCTTCCGTGGGCTAGGTTTAACGGTTCCGTTTTCTATAAGGTTTCCTAAATATTCTACTTGCGTTTTAAGAAAAGAGCATTTGGCAACGTTCAAGGAAAAACCAGCTTGCGTTAGTCGATCTAGTACTAATTTTAGATTATGCAAACCTTCGTCAATTGTTTCGGATATTACCAGAATGTCATCAACATAAACTAACGCGATATTATCTTTAAGTTCTCCTAATGCCGAATTGATAGCACGTTGATAAACCGACGGCGCGTTACAGAGACCAAAAGGCATACGCAAGTATTCAAATTGACCATCGGGGGTCACAAAAGCGGTCTTTTCGATCGAATCGGGTGAAATTGGAATACCATGAAAACCTGCAGCCATATCTAAACAGGTAAAATAGCGTGCTTTTCCTAACTTATCGATCTGATCTGCTATAAGCGGTAAAGGAAAGTGATCTCTGAGAGTATTGGCATTAAGCTCGCGAAAATCGACACAGAGCCTGTCAGTACCATCCTTTTTTTTGACTAGTAAAATAGGGCTACTGTAAGGAGATGAACTATCTCGTATGATGCCATTACTCTTCAAATCCTGAACTATTTCTTTAACTTTTTCACGTTCCACAGGTGACAGTCTATATGGTCGTCGCTGTACTATTTTGTCCGGATTCTTTAATCTAATTTGTAAAGATCCAGTTTTCACTTGTGAAACGCGATTCCCACTTGTAAAATTATCTTTATATTTAGTAAGTATTTCCCGTAATATTTTAAGTTGTTGGGGATCGCTTATATCAGTATCAAGACTCAAAGTCGGGTCAACATCAAGCAAAACGTTGTTAATAAAAAGCTCACGCTTTAGAGAAATACTGTCTTTCTTCAGTGTCACGCTAAGACCTGGCACATTCAAAAGGTCGAATCCGATAAGGATATCAAATTTCATGCGAGTATCACCAACTACATAAAATTCTAGCTCTACATAAATACCGTCTACTTTCACTACAGAGGTGATGCTTCTATTTGACTTTATTGGTGAACCACCAATGCCCGAAAAGGTAACGTCTACACATTTACGTTTGCCGGGTACAGAAAGAGAAACGCTTTCTTTAATTAATGAACAGTCGGCACCAGTATCAAAAAGACACGAATAACCCTTATCACCTATTTCTACAGTAATCAGACTGCGTTCTAAGGATTGACAATAGTTTACAGACTTGTTTATTGATTTGAGGCGCTCATCATTCTGCCGACGAAAACAATTCCTTTCAACGTGACCTGGACGATGACAATACCTGCACTCAATATTTTTAGCCATATTCGAGTTACTAGAAGGACCTGGTTTATTGGGTTGATTATTATTATTTTGCATCGGCACTGGGTTGGCCTTAGGGACCACCCTTATTTCCTTACAATCACGAGACACATGACCCACCTTATTACAGTTATAGCATTTAACAACATGATCCCTTTTAGAAACACTGTATTCAGCAAAACGTGGTTTTTTGCAGTCATGATGATCGATACTTGGTTTTATGGACGGTTCTAGCTTGCGTTTGCGATAAGTTTTCAAAACAGAAATTAATTTGGGCAATGATTCTGGCGTAATACGTAATAAATCTGAGCGAATAAATTCTGGAAAAATACCTGTCACCACAGCATCAAGCACCTCCGCATCCGAAGCCTCAGGTCGGACTCGCTTGAACAGCGTCCAGGCCTTTGTAGCGTATTCAGCGTAACTCGACGCGTGATCAGAAGTGAAGGCTCTCCACTTCTGAACGTCGTCCGCGTACCGGAATTCCCTGCCAAACGTTTGGATTAGTTCACATTTAACTTGGTCCCACGTGGTAGAACTCAGCGACCACGTGTCAGCCCATGTTTTTGCTCTTCCTCTTAGTTGTAAAATAGCTTTCATGCGGGCCTCGTATGAAGGTATGTTGAATTTTGATATCGTTTCGTCCACGTGAGCACACCAATCCCTAATATCATGAGATCTTTCATCGGGGTCGAAAGGCGGCAAGTAAAAATCGTGATGGTGACGCGATGGCAATGAACCAGATGAGAGGGCAGCGGTCACAGCACTAGCTGCCGATTGTTTCGTAATAGAATTAACAAGACTCATGACCTGTTCCATGGTGAAAGTTGGCTCCAGTTGACGTGGTGGTCCGGGATCACCGGGCTGCGATCCCACCGCTGCTGTCGGCGCCTCACCGGAGTTCGCCCCAGGATCCATTATAATCGTCAAGAAAAATAAGGAACACAGCAGGATAAATAATTATATTTCTTTAACAACCTTACTCTTCAACGATCAGCGAAAGAATGCCACCTACTGCAACCTCGACTAACCAAGTTATTTAATTATTAATTACAAGACCACGTGTTTCACATTATTACAAAACTATTTAATATTAAGGTTTTATAATTCTAAAAACAATAAAACATTATTTTTATGTCAACTAAAGTCGAAATACATCTTAATTAGCTTAATTAGGTATTTTAAATAACAATATAAAATGAACCGGAAACACCCTATAAAGTTTACAGTTTTGTTACAAAAGTAAATCATAATTGTATTTTAAAATAAATTATTCAATAATTACAACAATATTAGATAATAATGAAACATTAATTAAACTTCTAATTTTACATAATTAACTTAACTCGTTTCTTAAAATAATACATACGGAAGTCATACAGTAGTGTAAACACAACAAAAACATTAGTGACCCACTTAATTCATATTACATTACAAAATTATATAAATAGGAAATTCTACTTCGTTAGTACTTTTAATTAATTCTAGAATCTGAATTACAATTTATTATCCTAAATTTAAGAATTACATTATTACGAAAAGTAGCTAGTGTTGTTTCCTGTCTCAATTTTAAATTGAGACTTGTTTCCTACAATTGAAACTAGATGGCAGCTCGGTTGAGCGCGCCCATATATACTTAACTAATTAAAAAAAAAGGCATTTCATTAAGTATCGATATACTTACTGCGTAGTAATATCCACGGTAAATATGAGGTCATAGTATGTATGAAACATGAATATTTCAGTGAGTATGTCTGAGTCAGTGAATGAATAAGTCAATAAAAGTATGGAATTTAATGTATAAATTCTTAAAGGACTTTATACCTTTAAACTTTAACAGTTGTGCAATCAGAGATACTAATGTATAAAACATAACCCCTGACTGATCCTGGATCAAATCCAAGCAATAGCAAAGTCAAACATGAAGACTTCTACTGTGTGCACTACGATATGATGAATGAATAAACGGCTGTGTTCTGGGGCTCATGCTCTCGGCGCGGCGTCGAGAGAAGCTAGCCTCTGATTGCTCCGGCACAAAGGCACGTTCAGATGTAATTACTTATCATGTTAACATTTCGTTGCAGATAACGAGGCGGCAACTGCCATCGATAAAGGTGTCTACTTAATTCACAACGAGGAAGATATCAAAACGTGAGCACTTTTTAATATGCACAATAAATAGACGCGCATTTCTTCAATTATCTCACTGAGTTCTGTACCAATTAAATTAAACATTGTCATGAACGAAGACGATAGTTTGTTAGTCTCGATACCTAGTTGCACAATGAAAACGACGCAAGATTCTTTGTGAGATACTAATTGATACATATTAAAACACTTTAGAAATAGTTTGAAGATAAATTTACTTGTTTTAGGAGTACATCAGGGTTCACTATCAGTTTTAACACGGAGAAGAATGTGGAAGATAATTTGAAAAAATCTCCAAAGTGGTTTACCTCGGCAGTGCCGTCAATCGTCCATTATATCACGTTGGCGTTATTAGGTGAGTTTGACCTACTGGGACTTAATATTACAAACGTGACGGGAACCAATATTTTAATAGCTTCTGGCAATGACATAGTATGTAAACATAACTATGTCATCATTTGGTACTGTTTTACAAAGTTTTTACTTTTTATATTATTATTGTTACGCATGCATCCTGATACAATTTTCACTATTGTGAATAATTGAAAAAAATGAGAATTTTATTGTAATTAATCATAATTTACTTTGTAATGAAATTTACATGGTGCCAGCTATTTTTCTCAGAAGGCTAGTTAGCTAGCGATCCGGTAATCAATTCTTCGTAATTCATTAGTGCCTTACCAGGACGTAAACTGAATAAATCATAATCATTTTCAAAAATGAAGATTTTGTTTAATAGGGTCGATACGTGTATAAACAATGTAGGTACAAACTAAACAATTAAATAGAGTGTTGTATTTCCGCACAAATAGAAAGCACTTTCACATAAATCCCAATTTGTATCCTTGGCTAATTAAAGGAGAAATGCTATTAATTTACAAAAAAAACTCGCAGCTTCGTTCTATGAGGTTTTTTTGGAATATATTAGCAGTAACGAAAGAAAATATTTACAATTACCTTTAGATTTTTACAAACTTTCAATCCCTAGCTTACCTCCTTAGGGGTGGAATTTTAAGATTATTTCTTGAAATGATGAAATTTGCAGGGTTTGTTTTTAGTAAGGTGTATGCCTTACTAAAAACACACCCTGTACTCGTGTACATGTTTAAAAATTACGTATTGAATTTCAAATAATCTGCAATATATTCACAGTGAACATAAACACTATAAACCAATAAAATGACGCATGGAAACTTTCTGATTA
Organism: Watsonalla cultraria; assembly: GCA_964035505.1. Lineage (NCBI taxonomy): Eukaryota > Metazoa > Arthropoda > Insecta > Lepidoptera > Drepanidae > Watsonalla > Watsonalla cultraria. Next base: position 7,577,683 of record OZ037713.1, on the reverse strand, counting down.
AACATGCGATAGTCTCTACACACATTTTGCATGTACAATGACATTGTCGTAAAATGCAGCGACCGTTGACATTACTTTATACCTATACTCGTAGGTATACCTACTTTAATCGGCTATGTAGGTATGCGGCTTATGTATGCGGCAAGTCATCATATTATCAGAGAACGGTTTTCAGATTAAAAGAGCATTTTGAAGATTTGAGAAAATGATAATATCATTGTATCCATTATATTGTATCTACTTGTGGATGTGTATATTTCTAGTCTGTCTGTTGATTTTTCATGGAAGAATCGCCAACCCGATGTTGCTTAAATTTGAAAATAAGACTTTAATCCCAAGATGTTATGGTTCTTAATAATCACAAGCACGAATCAATTCTTGTATTATGTATAAGAAGATTGATTTCCCATATGTAGAACAACTTTCAGCGTGGGAAATCGTTGTAATGAACTCTATAAGTCATTATTACGGTTGTTTGTACGTTGAATTACTATGATTACTATCATAATTATTGTTCTATTGAGTAGTAGGTACGTACTTTATGTATAATACGTTGCATTAGCATAAGTATTATGTGCTTAGAAATGGAGATGTTAAGTAAACACTGGTTTTATACAAGATAATAACTTCAATTATCTGCTCTTTAATGGATGCAAATTATAATAACGATAGCAACGCTTCATACCCGTGTCATCAATATAACTTGTCCTATTCCTCTTTATTACAAAACAAGGCCTAAGAAAATCCTTAGCTTACCTTAAAGAAATGGACATAGATTTTTCTCCGTATTTAGTCTTAGTTCAAACCATGTATTCTAATAAGAGGGATTGACTCAATTCTCAAAGTTTGTATGTAAATAATAGAGCTAAGTTAAAAATCTATTTAACAAGATAACGTTTTAGGTACCAACCTAAGACGTTATCTTTGACTGCAGAATACGCTGCACCATATAACGTTGTCAATTGACCAATTGTGCTGCCAGTGTCATTTGTATTTAGCGAAAAATCTTAACTTTAGCTATAGGCAGTATCAGTTAAATCTATGACGTCATCTGTCAGTTAAATCTATGACGTCATCTGTCAATTTTAAAGTGGGCCAACCATTTCATTACCTAACTAGTACTTACGTAGCTAAAATTAGTTGGTGCAGCCCACCCTAAGTACTACAGCACTATTATATACCTGTCATTTACCCACGAGCGTACCCACTCTGAGCGTAATTATTTTTGTTAGATATCCTACGTCCGTACTAGGTGTGAAAGCAGCCTCTATTTCAAATTTCAGGAAAAATTGTTCATAGCGAAAAGAATTCATAAAAACACTATCTGCAAAATGGCGCCCAATGTCAATTAGATCATCACAATATACATTCATGCTACAAGCCAAAGAGTATATAGCCTTTGCTACAAGCAGTAGAATCTAGGAAAGTTCAAAATAACACAAAAAGAGATTAAAATGTCTACGTCGGCGCAATGTCTCCTCGTGGTCGATCGCGTATAATGTCATTTACGTATTTCCCATTTTTCAAACCTTCAATATGACAAATTTACACTTTGACAGTAAATTAAGGAGTAGATTTACAAGTGTTCACAGTGTACCACCCTCAAATAGAGCAAACGTTCTCATTTCAAAAATTTGGTCTAGTTTCCGTACTGCCTCTAACACTTTATTTATAAAACCTTACTGGTATATAAAGTGTTAGAGCATATTATCTGTAAATGCTCTCCTCACCTGACAAAAAACAAGGTAATTTTCCTAATCATAATATTAATATGCATTCTTTGGTATAACGCCAAGTAATTATACTTTTTAGAATATAATCACATCCTTGAAGACATTTGCAAAATTATGCATAAACTGAGCCGTTGATAAACGTAATAAAAAATGCGGTGGCAAGTGTTATAGGATTATAAATATAATACAAAGTCAAACATAAATTAATTTATTTAAATTGTAACCTACTTTAGTTTCTTCGTCATCCCATCACGCTATCCTTATCACGATAAAACAATAATGAAGACTGTCTTATGACCTCAATGGCTTTGTCTGCGAAGTTATTTTGTGTTGAGCAATACTCAGTACCACATATAGGATTCCTGGAGGGATATACATCTGAAGTATAACAACACGAATGTTGAGTACCTATGTAGCCTTATTAGCTCCTAGGCATGGTCATTTTAATCTTAAAATCAACGTATTTCTAATACCTATATATGCATAAGCAATAAATACATATATACAGATCGACCTGAGGATAGGTACCCTCGACGTTTTTGAGTAAATACCATTACTGTTGAGGCAAGGAAGCGTCTACGCATTTATGTGTATAATTTGTTTATGACAGGTTTGCTAGTATGGGGTTGGCTATGGTGTGTTTGGGGCGAGAACTGGGGCTGGAATGGGCCTTGGTTCCGCATGGTGGCCGTGGTGGTCGTAGCGTGGAGCAGCGGCCTCGCCCTCCAGCAGTGTACCACCCTCCCCCCACTATTGGCAGCGCTACTCACTGGAATCCTCGCAAGAAACTTAAACTTACTCGACATGCGATATTATGCTGAAATTGACGGGTTTCTAAGGTATCTTGTTACAATTACGCTAATTTACTTTAGATTAAAGAGTAAGGAGGTTGGCAGTTGTTTATTATTAGAACTGCTTATCCGAAACCTCATAGTTTTCTATAAATGTTATTATTATTTTGTTTTTCATTTAATTATTATTATTTTGTTTTATTTTTCACTGCGACTCAAATTTAAGGCAGTCTATAATTTAGCTATAGAAATTAACTAAACGTAGAAGTGTTACTTAAAAACGATATGTCTGAAAGTTATCAAAATTATATCTATATATATATCTATATAATCCCTATTTCCCTTGGTCACGCCATCACGCGTGAACGGCTGGACCGACTTCGCTAGTTGACCTGTAGAACCTACGTGAAATGAATATATTTAACCCATTTGTTTGGCTTGACTTTGTCATATCGCTTTGTGTTATCACGCGGAATATGTTTGGCAAATATTGTCTTATGGTTTTCAGGAAAGTGTATCCAGTGATGATTCTTGGTAAGGGGTCTTTAGCATGGGACGTGAAGTTTATGAAGTGCAACTGGCAGAGGGTGGCAGGCCTGGGGGTGGTGCCCTGGACCGTGGAAGTGGTCACGCTGGCCGTTTGCACGCGGTACTTGTTAGACTACCCTTGGATATGGGGTATGTGCACTTTTTAATTAACGGAGAAACATATCGGGGAGATGAACTCTAATTAAGAAGAAGTCTAGTGGTCGCAAGCGCTATGAACTCGAGGTTCTGGGTTCGATCCCCGGGTCGGGCAAAGTGATATTGGATTTTTCCATGTGTAATATCCCAGTAGCAGCCCCAAGTCTGGATTAGTGCTCGGTTAATGTCAATAGCCCCCTATTACATGAGACTTGAACATAACTGGCGAAATGTGGGTGCACTAAAAGTACCCATCTGCTTACCACTTCAGGGAGTATTCCAAACGCTCATTGATAAAACAGTTAACGTGATATAAATAGCTGTTTCTTGAGCTCTTATTTTCAAATTTAATTTGCACAGGTCAAATATGGTTTGTTTGTTCTCCCCATGTATTTGACAACATGGATCCTGCTTTTTATCACTCGTACTCAAAAGTCACAGACACATGATGTTTGAAATTGTTGACTCTTGTTTATGCGACATGTATATAAGACAGAACAGTCGTATCGTGTTTCGAGTCCACATATTATTGGACCTGCAAATAGACACTTGATCTATTTTTATTGGTATGACCAACATTCGTACTGTACGTTTCATTGGCAATAAACTTCCTGAAAAACCTTGAACATTTGAATGTTCAAGACTGCCTTTATTAGAAACTAGCTTCCGTCCGTGTCTTTGCCTGCGTAATATTCGGGATCCAATCTTAAATTTTACTCGATTAACCGTTAAGGCCTTTGTTACTCAATGATAAAATACATGGATGTAAATGAAAAGAAAAGTTTAATCAGTCTAGTTCTTTTTTAGGAACTTACGAACTTCTTTTTTAAACCGTATTAAGATCCATAACGTATATTTGAAGAATGACGCGTTCATTAAGAAAAAAATATTCTGTAATTCAATGTACCTATACTACTGTACAAACATACAAATATAATCTCTTTATGAAGAGAGAAATATTATTAAAAGGCAATTTTATTTAAAAAAAATGTAGAACAAGCTACAAAGTAGTATTAATAAAGCAAAGTTTATAATATAAATTCATTGCGTTCGGTAGGGCGCGACACAACACAAACCTCGTGTTGTAAAATAAAATTTGTCACGAACGCTGAACACAATGGAGCGCGGTGTGTGAACGGTACAAAGCCAATTCAATAAATTCTGGTGTGGAACTCGTACTGCAAAAGATTTGAATGCATTTTCATCGCATGACGCGGTTTGGGAGAGAGGCATTCACTCAATTCAGTGCCGAGCCTCCGCACGCAAACCTATAATTACACGCCGGGGATTTCACACACAAAACATCAAAGCAAAAAGTTTGTTACCATTGTTTATTGTTAAAATGTTACGTTATTTTAACATATTTAAGCTGGCAATGTAATGTTCATATGTGATGCCGTTACAATCTACAAATACTATATGTATTGCATTAGTAGCGATGTTCCTCTGTTAGAAATATCTTTAGATCCGTGTCTGATTTCTAATTATCATTATTATAATATTATCGGTACAACCACTGTGGACAGCACGAACTTGATGGTTTTTCAGAATCACAAACCAGACCAGAACGTTACAATGAGATCATAAGTATAATTTTGTGCGCGTCATCTTATTCATTAACCGTAACTAGAGCCAATTTATTTACTTGCGTATCTAATTGAAGATGGTATCAACTTGAATGAAAAATTCCATCTTACAGACTGCAATACAAAAACTTTTGCTCGTAAATAAATTTGTTTAAAAAGTTTAAAGATTAAACTTTATATTGATCGTTCAATAAACGCTGGAAAAGTGAAGAGTGCTCGAAACCGGCGTGCATGTATGAAGAGATTGATGAATGTGTAAAAGAAAGGGGTTTGTAAATCTAGAGTAAGTGGCGCTCCATTCTCTGTGCTTGCCTTGTGTCCTATCGTAACCCTACCTACTATTGTTCGAAATTTAACAAATGGTTTGTACAAAATAATTAAAAATGAATCGCTAAGCAAAAAGCTGGAGCACGGCTGTACCCATTCGACCTTTATATTGTTATCATCAAATCAAGAAAGAATGTGCTTGAAAACTCACGCACAAGTGAAAGATTTGGGTTCAAAAACCACGGGTGAAATAAAATTGATTTTAAGCAGGTGAAACTGCGGAGCAAGTTATAAATAATAAAACGTATTATTCCGACTCCTAGGATTTCTACTGGGCAGTATATACGCATCAGTGTCGTGCCCAGTGCTGATGCCCACCGTGCTGCGGATCGGGGCCGGTCCCGCGCGCACACACAACTGGCCCCAACTGGTGTGCTCCGCTGGAGGCATCGACACTGCCCTCAGCGTAGGGGTCTTCGGCATCATATACAGCTATATCTTCAGTCATGGTGACCTCACTTACCGATACGTTAGAGTAAGTAACTATAGTCAAAAAAATATTTATGTATTTTTGCTCAGAAAAATTTTACAGGCGTTAATTTCAAAGATGTAAAACGAATGCTTCATAAACTTCACGAATTGGCAAACATACCCCCAAGGGGATAGAATAGGGGATGAAAGTTTGTATGGAACTAAATTTACGCGGCACAGCTAGTGGTAAATAAAATTATATGTGATTTCAGGCGGGCCTGACGTTGTTCGTAGGCGTCGCGCTTGGCGTCACGTGGGGAAGCCTCGCCAAGGTGATTCCTCATTCGAAGGACTGCTACGTCACCGAGCTGCGGGTGTTGTTCATTGTCGTGGGAGGTCTCTTTATGAACTTCTTTACGCTACATCTAGGGTGGGGTGGAGTTGGTTAGTACAATAAAATACTGTCATTACAATGCTTAAAATTCGAGTATATGTATTTATTTTGATTGTAAGTATAATAAAGATCAGATTGTTTATAAGGACCCGATGGATTGACTATATTGGTATTCAGGCCGTGAGTTTATCTATTGTTCGAAGCTTTTAAGAAGAATACAGGCCGTCGGATGGTTTAGGAATAGTGGTTTTAATTCCAGGTGGTGTGGCTGTGCTAGCATGCAACGCTACTGCTGCCACGTACTGGGCCAAAGACAACTGGAAGCTGAACAATAACCCTGCCTCCACGGCGTACAGGGTCCTCTGGTCCACCTGCGAACCCATCGTGTTCGCTTACACTGGCACATTCATCAATGTATGTTTGTAAATAAGCATTAGCTTATAATCACACTAGCTTAAACTAGAGACACAATCCTCGTCTTGAGAATAAGCCGTTTGAGGATGTCCTAATATTTGTAGACAGAAATTTAGATTACACTTTTGAATTAATGGCATGGACTTTACTCAGCTTCGCAGTGAAACTGTAAGTATGTTTTCAATCGACAAAATGTTCATTCATTAGAAAACTGCTTGCTGACTATACTAAATATAATATCCCTCTAACACTAGGGAAAACTTAGTTTCTTAATGTTTAATGTTTTCTCTATTTAAACAAAGATTTTTTTCTACAAATCCAATTATAAGCAAATCCAGCTGTCAAATATTAACTTCAACATATTGTTGGAAGGACTACTTACATTTTCGCAAATAGTGGTCGGTGTTAGCAAACTTTAACTGGCGCAATAGCAACACACACGCCTGATTTTAGATAACTTCAAAATTTGGACGGATTGTGAAACTAATAATCTCATTAATTTAACCCGATTACATTGAAGATGCTTATAATTTCAGATACATAAAATTAATTGGAATGTGATGCTAGTGGGAGCCGGAATACTGATGATTTGCCTCACCGTAAGGCTTGCAATGGCAGCGCTGATGTGCTGGCACATGACGCTTAAGGAGAGATTGTTTATTTGCTGTACATGGATACCCAAGTCGATTGTCGAAGTAAATCTTCTTTATTATTTCATATAATCAACAGCTTGGCAAGGAGGAGTATTTGCCGATTATCTTAATGCCTTCTCACAACTAATTTGGGTAATGAAAGACATGGATGGAAATGGGTTTTCAAATTCGGGGCGAATTTCTTGAACTATACGCTACATTGAGAGGAGATCATTTAACGCTTATATTTATGATACCATAATTATTATATTGCCTTTCTTGGACCGCTGAAAACAATGTAAGGAATGCCCATATGCGTCATATCGACAGAATAATAACATATACATAGTAATTTTTCAGTAAAAAGTTGGTAAAATACCCCTTCCGTGACCCCTCTGGGATGGGATGAGTACTTTTTGTTTTTTTATATACATAGTACTGTTTTGGTGTTTTTCAGGCAGTGTTATGTCCTTTAGCTTTAAACACGTTAATATCTCGCGGTGGGCACGACACGGAGCAGATGCACCACGCGGAGACACTTCTCGTACTCATGGTCCAGGCCATCATCATCACTACGCCTATTGGCTTCCTGCTCACCAACCACTTGGGTCCTATACTACTTAAAAATGAACCAAAAGACTTTCAAAAGGGATTCGGTAAATAGTGTTCATATTTTTTCCAATTCGCCATCCAACTTAATAATACACTCGTCTGCAATTTCGCCCGCATGTATACTATAGGGAATTTTCATTTATTTATTTAGTCTCTCTCTCTCTCTAGGTGGTATTTATACTCGATTTACAATATCCCCTGTTACTCAGAGATAATGAAGCATTCTACTAACGATGAGTTTATAAATCACAAACAAAAATACACATGTTTTTCTTTTATAATATTATAGTATAGACTAGTACAGAAGTATTGATAAATATTTTGTTCGTACATAACCATTACTGTTATTATTGTCGTCTATTTTGCCAACGATCACATTCGAAAATTAAAGTAATATTTGTGGCTGAATGTGTCCATTTACAACAATAGAGCCTAATTGTAGTTGTATTATTACGATTTTTTCTAGTACTAGTCCAACCTATTGTCACTTTGCTTGATTTTGAGTGAAATAACGATATAACATTTTTTTCCCTTTCTTTCAGAATCCAAAGCGTGAATCCCAAATACATTTTAAATGAAAACTCATACGAAATTAATAAAAAAAAATTAACTACTAGTAGATACAAAAATTTATGCATTTATAACGTTGATTCAGTCGAGTCAACTTTCAGTATTTACGCGTACTTGTACATTTTATTTTAGCTTATATTCCGTCAATTTGTAAGACTATGACGATGCCTTACAATTAAACCAATCTCCGGAAAGCAACTACTGTGATTATAAAACAAGCATGCTACTGTCGACAAAAATCAAAATGATAATGTTTGGAACTGAAGAGCCTAGCTCTAATGAATAGATTAATTATTGAGTATGGAAATGTTGTGTAATCAAAACCGGCGAGCATGTATGAAATTAATGATGAATCAAGAGTGAAATGGCATCTCTGGCTGCATCTGTGAGCGAGTCGTCATCAAACAGAGTCACGAGAATATATCGTCATCACGTACTGGGAGACAGGCAGTATACTATGGTTCTAACTATGTTAGTGATGTCAGGCTGTATAATAATAATATATTTTAATTAAAATTATTGAAAATAATGTTGCATTATTGATGTGTTTTAATAAAATTCAATGCTTATATTTCGCGGTAAGTTAGACTTCCGAATGAGCTTCCAAAATGTTTGCAATTCTCAAATTATTAAATTAATGGAATGTACACTTTGCATTAAAATTTACCCTCATCAAATTTAAGGTACTTTCCGCCTGTATGTAATGAATAAGTAATACGCATTCGTATATGAATCAGAGTGTTGTGTTTGTAAAATGTAGTTGTGTTATGTTTGTTTCACTGCATAGCATACCGAATATTTGTAGGACATTCACTCAGTGCCAAATGCAGCAGTCTAAACATGAAGATTTAAGACTAGTGCTTGCATAAATGTTTGTATTTATACTTAGGTTTACTAAGTAGGTAATTACTTAATAATAAATATTACTAAGAAGACTATTTGTTTTAATTAAATGTTTTGTAGTTACTCTACTCGTTCAAAGTATCTTCATCTCTATTAGATCAAGTTCTAAAACTTTAAACCCAACAACTGAGAAATCACGTTTGGCACGCTGTCCCTTAATCCCTTCACTCGTCCTGTCCTTGGTGCCAATATTCTCCGTAGTGTTTGACGCATATTCAGACTACACTGTTGGTCTAGTGGTTGACTATCCGCATCTGACAGCTACACTAGGTAAGCATCGCGGGTCCTGCGTCAGGGTAAATATTTTATGTGGTAATAATTTGTTTTATTCGATTAATTTTTCTAGTCGCATACATTACTGTGGAACACGAGATTCTTCTTTGCCCTTAGTTCAGGTAAAGTGGTTTTTTGGTTTTCCATTTGTGATTTCCCAGAAGCAGCCTGGAATTAAATAAATTCTCGGTAAATGACAATAGGCTCGCCCCGCTTACATGCGACTTTAAACATTGTTGGCGCAATGAGGTGCATCATAGGTACACCTCTGCCTTCCCTTTCGGTGAATACCGCTTGTATTATATAAGGATATATAAACATGTGTTTATCATGAGCCTGGGTGTTTGATATGTATATATAAACAAATAAACTTTAAAAAAAATGTATATCCTTTGTCAGGTTCTATAGTAAGTTTTGCTTGGTTTGGGATCAGATGGCGTTATGTGACATTGTCCGAATATTATTTATATATTATACTAGTCGCTACTGCTTAGTGCATGTAAAGCTTAACATATGGTACCTATATATGTCTGCTATGTCGATCAACTTCTGACTGCAAGCCGTAATTCTAACAATTTACGTAGCAGAAAATAAATTTAACATTTTCTGTAACGATAACAATGCAGGAATAGGTTTTTTTTTCCATTATTCATTAGACCGCCTTGAAATCAAATGTGTGTTGTTCCACCTTAGATGGTCGGATACAATGTAGTATCTTACCAAGTCCATTTAACGAATTCATAATACCCATACACAGGTGTCATAAAAAGTAATATAAGGATTATCTATTTATAGTTACTTAAGTATTTTAATAAAATTCAATTGCTTGTGTCATAAAAACGCTTATCCAAAAAAAAGATTGGAACTCGATGCGGGTAGGTATTAAATGAATACCAATCATTTGATTACAAGGGCCGTATCGATTTATGACAAAACTAGATGTACCTCGCGGTTTTACCCGCGGAGGTACATCTATCATCAATATTATGGTAATGTGTTATTTCTCCCGCATTTGTTACATTTTTCATTGCTGCTTCACTCTTATTGGTCGCAGTAGGATGTTATACGAATAAAGTATCCAACACAAAAATATTTTTTAATCAAAACCGGTAACTCCTGAGATTAGCGCGTCCAACTAAACAAACAAACACTTCAGCTTCATAGTACTATGAACAGATTAAGCCGTTGCATCGACATTGAACTTATTCCAAGTATTAAGTAGTTAATTTCAGTAGGATGCATACTTAATCTAAGCATTACGATGATAGTAGCAGGTGGCTATTATGCCCGCATTTTTGTCTGCTTGTATTATAACTTATATGTATATATGTTAAAGGTCACGCAAACGCAAACTCACGGATAGTGCAGGTAATTCCTATTAGTAAAGGTTTGCTGAAACCTATAAATACATAAAGCTATGTAAGAATGCTTGATGTGGTATAACATTTTAATAAAGTTATCATAATTTAACAAAACATGCTCAGTCGTTCTTAAAAGTAATATAATATGATTTTTGTAACCAACTTCGAAAGATATAAGATAAGTTTCAGAAATCATTAAATGTTCAACTGCTCAACTAGTTGAGCAATTTCAAGTGGGGCAGAAACGCTTCTTTAAAACACTGACTCTACATAGTTAAGCGTGGTTGGCCTCTAGGGCTCAGAGGTAATATACGGCTTACGGTTAAGTAATGAATGAGAGGAAAACCAATCCCACGCCCACGCTGGGCTGGTTTGATTTTTCAAAGAAGTTATGAAATTACTAAAAAAATTATATTCTTGTCTGAAACTGTGGGATTCACAATATATCCTCAGAGGAATGCTGGCTAAACGCTATACTTCGAAGTAAAAGACCCGATTTTTTTTACCAAATCCGTCGCTCCTTTGATCAAGAACAATGCCATCTCTCGTGGATCGCTGGAACTACAATGACTACCGCTTCTTGGAGGTGAAAACTTTGCCGCTTTGCTTGGTTGTAAAGTGAAAGTGGTTGTGTGTTATATCTATGTTATTTGCAGACTTATCGTAGGAGAGCGCTTTAGACACAAAAAGCTAAAATACGTTTCTTTATCTATGCGATGATAGAAATCTGTTATTTAATGAAATTTTAAACACATTTTTTATTATTACAAACATTTACGTGTACAAGAACTCTAACATTTACTCTTAATAATAGTAAAAAAAGGTATCAAAAGCAGATAAATAATTAATTTACGTTAAAAATGGTAAGTAGATTGGTTTCCGTTGTAAAATATTCTAGTACTTAAACTCCTTAGAAATGTATTTAAATTGGGGCTCTCATCTTAGAGCAGTGAAAATATACTCTACTAGCTGAGCGCCGCGACTAAACCCGCGTATAATTAAAATACCACGAAAATATATTTCATATAGCCTATGTGTTATTCTGATGTATAAGCTATATTATTGTAAACTTTCATTATAATCCACAGTAGATTTTACGTGAAAAAGTAATAAACATACATCCATCCGTCCATACTTACAAACTGTCGCGTTTATAATATTAGTAGGATAACAAGGTAAATAGTAAACATAGCGTCGGCAGGCAGTCTAAAAAGTTCAGCATGTATAGGTAAACAACCTGCATATTTGTAGATGTTTCAACCAAATAATGCTGAAGTAGAAAAATATTTTATTGTTTATGTTCGATATTGTGATAGCGCATCGCTTCATCTAATTGTCATAAGATCCCTTCAATTAACGCGTCGACGACGACGTGGTGCTGAGACGCACGCAGAAGAGCAGTGGTCGCATCCCGCGCCAGTCCGCGAGTCACACGCGCGCCAATCCCGCGCCTTGCTTACTTGTCACATCAAACCAAACAACTTAAATAGTAGTAAAACAAACGGCCACTGCAGCCCGTGGCGCGCACTACGCGACTCCAGTTCAAGGCCCTTACGTGATCATGTCGAGGTGCTAACATAAAGGGCCTCTGTGGTCACGTATTCGGTTAGCTGATTTCTTTACATTTTTTATCGCTGCTCTTTCACCTTCGATGTTTATATCTTATCTAACGACAGCAGGTAAACCTACTTCCGATCGAGCTCATAAGATATTTTATAAACAGTGAATGTACAACTAAATACTGGTGTGGAACGAGTACAATGAGTAAATGAAAAGATGAAAACCCGCGACAGAGGGTCGAAACAGAACGTTCGTGGACCAAAGCAGCAGAAGAAAGCTACGCCGGATAGTAGAGGTGACAAACGGGTGTCTGCGCCTGGAGGCACGGGGGGGGCGGCGAGTCCTCCCCGGGGGCCTTCTAAGCGCTCCGGCGTCGAAGCCGTGAAGCTGCACCTGCAGGCCACCGGCGGCACAGGCAGGACCTCGCGCTCTGCCACCGCGGTACGTAGCCTTATCATTAACATTCATGTCGTAATCCCTTCCAATCTACCAATACATCTACTCTCATCCGGGTTGCTCTAATATGTGCCTAATGAATCCAAAATTTCCGACGTGGAAGACGCCTTTTTTTTCTTTTTTTATTTTTTATTGACGAGGGGGAAACCTTCAAAAGGTCCCCGACCGCCGTGGGAGAGGCTGATCGGGGTATGTGAGATGTTTACCGCACTAAAACCCCCCCGGTGGCCATCCTCAGTGCTCAGGGGGGACTCCGGGTACTCTGATAGATCGCAGCGGTGTCCCCCCACACTTTGCCGGGGCACATCCCCGGGGCAGCTGAGTCGCCGCCCCCAGAGACTATGGCTACGTAGCTATGTGCATAATATATAATATCATACTATTATTTATATTATGCTAAAATAAATAAAACACTTTAACAGCAGGTATACGTACATGCATTATAATAATTTTAAATACATCTGATACATGACACACACAGTAAGTAAAGTAATTATATCCGGCTGACTGAGCTCGGCCACAATTTTCTTGATGCATTTCCATTATTTCGTTTTTCACTACAACCAAGGAAAACATTGTACCGGTCGTTAACACCCGTGAAGTACTGTCGTGGCACGTCAGCTATTGTCATTCAACTTGTTGTTGACTATTTACCGGCTCTTATTAAAATTAATTCCATTCTAGTTTCCTCATCATAACGCAGCGTTAAATAGATTTTATCTTATAATCAATTAAATGAGCCTGGTTATTGAAATACTAGAGATATAATAAAAAGTGACTTTAATATTTTCAGAACTTAATAACGTCAAACAATTGCTCCAAATAATAAATCTTATGCTCTATTTATTTCTGTAAGAAATTATCCAATTTTCTAAGCAAGTTCCCAATTTTTTTTTACAGAAAACTTTTTCTAAATATTTGTAGCACAGGCATATTTTGTATTCTATAGCGCTGTATAACATCTAATGTGATGTGTACGATGCCACAGAATAAATACTTGTATTTACAACCAATATTTACCATGTCAATAAGTAAAGAGTAACAAATTACATTGCTTTGACTTTGAACGTAAAACCATGTGATCAGTTTATCACATTGGAGATCGTGACAAACAAAGATTACTAACATACTTGAATATTATCACCATCTTAAAAATGACGCAAAACTTTGATTTAGTATTGCAAGAATTAGGAACGCAACTAAAATTTAATAAATGCGATGGATACGTTGTGAATGCTGCAACAATAATGAATAAGCCTTTAAGTTGTTTCAATGTACAAATTAGTGTCATCAACAATATAACTAAACTAATTTGTAGTGATGACAGACATTAACACTCGTTTGCAGTGAAATTAACACACTTAGATCAATCAATGGCTCGTCCAATACATTCATTAGGAGGTATTTATGCCGATGTATTAAGGTATTATGTCGGAGTATATGATTTTGTAGTTGTCATGCTGTCCTTTACGAAGATATTATAATATACTATACGAATATACTTCTTTACTTAAAAGAAAGTTAGTTGATAGTACGATACTGATACAGCGAAAAGTACAGACAAATAAATATTGATGAGAACAATATCATCGCAACTAATTAAATAATTTTGTATTGGTGTAGGAAACTCCGATATCTATACATGTATACATCTATACAGATAAATAAAATTGAAGTGTCTGTTTGTAATTTAAAATAACAGCTTTTCACTACATGCATATGAAAGTATACACGCTACTAACACTAAAAAACCAAGTTTTATAATTTTTCTCTGTCTGTCTGTTTGTTCCGGGTAATCTCTGGAACAGCTGGACCGATTTTAACGGGATTTTCACTGGCAGGTAGCTAATGTATCAAGGAATAACTTAGGCTTTTATTTATTAAAAATATTAGGGTTCCGCGACAAAAAGGATGAAACTAAATCTACGCGGGTGAAACCGCGCGGCACAGCTAGTAAATAATAAAATTGTTCTAAAGTGAAATGCTATGAACAGTTTTATGGGTAGTAAAAATACGTTAAAAATTTATTTATGTAATTACAATAATAATATTTCATAATTTAAAAACAAAAAAATAAGTATGCATCATCACTAAATAGTATAAAACAAAGTCGCTTTTTCTGTCCCTATGTATGCTTAAATATTTAAAACGCATCGGATTTTAATGCGGTTCTTTTAAATAGATAGAGTCATTGAAAAGGAAGATTTATATGTATAACTAGCTGTGCCCGCGGTTTCACCCGCGTAGATTTAGTTTCATCCTTATTATCGCGGAACCCTAATATTTTTAATAAATAAAAGTAGCCTAAGTTACTCCCTGAAACGTCAGCTACCTACTTGTGAAAGTCCCGTTAAAATCCATCCAGCTGTTTTAGAGATTACCCGGAACAGACAGACAGAGATTTTTTTTAAAACTTGGTTTTTTAGTGTCAGTAGCCTGTATACTTTCAAATGTAAAAATAGTGAAAAGCTGTCATTTGGAATTACAAACAGTCACTTCAATTTTATTTATCTGTATAGATATAGATTAAATAAAGGAATGAAAAGTCAACGATTTGTAATAGTCATAAAATTCGTACCGAAGCGAAGTGAGGGCGGGTCGCTAGTATTATATAATTACCTATACGTACTAGGTTCTAAAATACTAAGATTCAACCCAACAGGCATATTAAGTGAAGCTTAAGTCTTAAGTACTAACAGCTAATTTCCCTAACTGGTTAAACTAGAAACTGAACGGATTTCTAGCCAGCATTCCTACCCTCTTTGCAAGTAAGAAGGTAATGGTAATATATAATATTAGCTAGTACTATGGCACTGTATACATACAAGCTTACTAAAAACAGTATGGTAACTAACAATAAATCGTCCGAAACGGCACGCACACATCTGCGATTCTAAGCAACTGCGTATACGCAATGTAAGCGTCATTTACATGTTCTGCCAACATTGATGAAGACATCAATACGACAAAACTGCTTTATTTTGACATCCTATTTTAAAAACTTACAACTCTTACCACAGTATAAATATAAGCATTGCAAGCAGTAAGGAATCTAGGAAAAAATCTTTCTAAATTCCAGAAAATGCAAAGCAAATATTATCTGTGCCCTAATGCACCAATTGAGAAAACGTTTTCATCTATATCTATACATCTGTACATATATACATCTATACAGATAAATAAAATTGAAGTGTCCAAAATACCAGCTTTTCACTAAATGTATATGAAAGTATACACGCTACTGACACAAAAAAAACAACTTTTATAATTTTTCTCTGACTGTCTGTCTGTCTGTCTGTTTATTCCGGGTAATCTCTGAAACGGCTGGACCGATTTTAACGGGACTTTCACTGGCAGGCAGCTGATGTTTCAAGCAGTAACTTAGGCTACTTTTATTTATTATTATATTAAATATTAGGGTTCCGCGACAGGACGCATGAAACTAACTCTAGGCGGGTGAAACCACAGGGCACAGCTAGTTTCAAATATTTTCCTAGTTTCCATAATAAAATATACGGTGATTTTTGTCATTTAAAAATACATAAGCTGCAATATAATTTGAATTCCCTTTGGTCACATACATGTAGCATTAAGAAAATAGGTAGGTTTTCCGCGATAAGATAACAATGCTGTGGGCCGAGAGATATCCTTTAGTTTAATCCATTCTTTTTTTTTTTTTTTTTTTTTTTTTAGGATATGGTCTCTCGCAGTTGGTAGGGGGGAGTTACCTCCACTGCTTAACCGGACTATAGGGCGAGACCCAAGGGCCTCCAGCCGAGCTTAAACTTAAATACTAAGCAACACAGCTAAGGGCGCCCCGGTGCGGGGCTCGGACCTCGGCTTAGGGCGTTGCTGGGGGATGAGCTAGGGAGCTGGATCTGAGTTGTATTATTTAGGGACGTGTTTAAGGCTAGTGGCTCGGCGCGCGCCGGCCCTAGCAGGGGACGGGGGGGACGATGACGTAGAGTTCGCGACGAGCCTCGCCGGCGAGGACGGAACAATGGTCGGTTTGGTGTGTGCTTTTGAGACATTGCTTGCTGAAGCAATGTGATATCGTCGTCAGGGTCAAGGAGAACGTGCCTCGGACGGCGTCGGGAGGAGATACGAGATGGGGTATATCGGGCGGCCGATACGATTAGTGGGTTCGGGTGTTTTTCGGCAGATTCGAAAAAGCGCTTAGAGGCTCTTTTCATGAACTGCTTGATGGTGGGAATTTTAAAGTCTACATGGAGTTGACTATTGCGAACATACCACGGGACTCCCGCGGCCTTTCGCAAGAATTTGTTTTGGAGGACCTGCATTCTATGGATGTTAGAGCTGGCCGTGTGTGCGAAAACAACACTGGCGTATGTCATTATGGGACGGATGCACGAGAGATAAATTCTCAACTTGGACTTAAGTGACAATTTGCTCCGTGCATTTAGTAGGTAATGGAGTCGACCAAGGGCAAAGGAAGCACGTGACCGTGCTTTCTTTGTGTGGGATGCAAAGGACAACCTTTGGTCGAGGATGACGCCTAGGTATTTGGCCGTGGATTCCCAGGGAATCGGCTGGCCGAACATGGTTACAGAAGGCGGAGGATCGTGATATCGGTCGCCAGAGCGGCAGAAGAGGACAGCTGCGCTCTTATCTGGGTTGACTTCAAATCTCCATTTCCGAAACCATTTGCCGAGGGCATTGGCTGCGGTTTGGAGATGTTTGGCGATCGTATGACGGTCTCTGCCTCTATAGTAGATAGCCGTGTCATCGGCGAAGAGAGCTAGATCGGCATTGGGACTTTTGGGGATGTCGCTGGTGTACAGCGTGAAAAGGAGTGGGGAGAGCACGGAGCCTTGGGGGACTCCAGCACGAATACGGCGAGGGGAAGATAATGAGCCCTCGATGCGATATTGGAAGGTGCGATTCGATAAGAAGTCTCGTATGATGAGCACGAGTCTGTCAGGCACACCGATTTGGTAAAGCTTATATAATAAGCCATTGTGCCAAACTTTATCGAATGCTTTCGCTATATCGAAGAATAGGACGCCCGTTTGCTGTTTGGCTTGGAACCCCGCACTTATGTGTTCAACGATGCGGTGCACCTGTTGAACACACGAGTGCTTGGTTCGGAAGCCAAACTGCTCATTCGGGATAAGTTTGTGGGATTCAGCGAAGTCCTTAAGTCTTTTGAAGATCAACCTTTCGTAGATCTTCGCGAGAGTTTTAAGGAGACTAATGGGGCGATAACTAGAGGATTCGGATTTGGGTTTACCAGGTTTTGGTATCCCTATGACAACTGCTTCTTTCCACGATTGTGGGAAGATGTTGTTTGAAAGGGCAGCGTTAAAAATGGCTGTCAGGAAGACAATGATGTGGAGGGGAAAGAGTTTGACAACTTTATTTGTTATCCCGTCGGAGCCAGGAGACTTCCTAGGGTTGAGATCTTTGATGAGGGATTGAACCTCATCGACAGTGACTACTGGGAGTGGATTGTCTGGGTCCTCTATTGGGGGCTGAGCTACCCTTCGTTCGACCTCGGCGTCCACCTTTGTGAGATGGGCCATGTCTACTTGTTGGGAGCTGGGAGAACATTGGGATTCTAGATTGTCGGCTAGACATTCGGTCTTTTCGTCGTCGTCGAAGGCGGGACTACGGCCAGGACGATTAAGAGGAGGGATGCCGCAGGCTTCTTTGACTCTGAGCTTGCGTTGCAAGTGCCAGAAAGCCTGGTGATTAGGGGTAAGGTTAGCCAAGAAGTTGTCCCAGCGAGCTTCCCTCATTTCATTCATGCGCCTTCTTACTTTGGCTTGTAAGTGGTTCATGAATGATCGGTTGGCTGCTGTGGGGTAAGTCCTGTAGGCTCGGATAGCCGCGTTTTTCTCCGTCACCAGTTCGCGTACATCGTCCGGCAGCCTCCAGCGATGGTCGTCCATCGCTGGGACCTGCCGGGAGCAGTCGTTGACTGCTGATTGTACGTGACTGGTGAGGGAGTCAATTGCGTTCACCGTGTCCACAATGGAAGTTGGGGTCGGTTCGGGGAAGGGCAAGGGAGTAGACTTGAGGTTTTCCTCTAGTTTCCTCCAGTTAGTTGCCGTTTTCATGGGGGTGGGAGTACTCGAGTCAGGGGGACCTGTGCGGGGGGTAAGACTGAGTACAACGGGACGGTGATCGGAGTCAAGCTCGTCTATCGATTCCATAGAATTTAAACGAAGGTTTATATTCTTTAGAATCGCCAGGTCGAGGACGTCCGGACGGTGGTCTATAATAGCTGGGTAATGCGTCGGATGCATGGGAGCTATAACGTCGAAGTTATGGATGCTACTGAGGTAATTGAGTTGATTACCTCTGGAATTTCGAGTGCGGCTATTCCACGACTCGTGTTTGGCGTTTAGGTCTCCTGCCACGATGACAGAGTTGCCTAAGCTAAGAAGTTTTACGATATCAGGAGCGATATCGCCTTGTTTGTTGGGTGCGATGTATGCCGAAACTATTATGATTGGTTCGTGTCCAGTCATGCCTAGCCGACATATTGATGTCTCGATTTGAGAGAGGTTGGGGGGATCCATAGGAATGCAGTAAAGAGATCTTTTATAATAGATGAGGGTGCCTCCTTTGGCGGAGTGGGTTCTATCGTTGCGTACTATTTGATAGTTCGCAATTTTGGGATCGCGGTTGGAGGGTTTGAGGAAGGTCTCTTGGAGGAGAAAGATGTCTAATTGGTGTTGGCGGAGGAAAGTAGCGATCTCGTCGCGTTGGGTGTTAATGCCATTGGCATTAAAGAACCCTACTTTGAGGGACCTGGGTTTGATTTTTCCTCCTAGGTTGTGGCTCTCCATTATTGGACCGTACTAAAGAAAGAGGTGAGGGCTGTGGTTACGTGAGCGAACTTGCTCATCGTAGCCATGACGGAGGCAATATTACCGCGTGAGGCGCGGAGTTGCTCGGCCATCTGGTTCAAGCTATGGATGTCAACCGCGTGGAATAATTGGCTCAGATAAGCCATATTATCGCCAGTCGCGGTGGCTTCCGGGGCTTGGGGAAAGGGACCCTTAGGGGTGGGTGCCAGAGGGGCTGCTGGCGAGCGGGGAGCTGCCGCGGGAGAAGGGCCTTTTGGCTTAGGGGGTTGCACGGTGGGAATGGCCATTAATGGGGGGATGACCGTGGACTGGGGAGCTATTGGAAGAGCGAGTTTGGGGAATGCGCGCTGATGGTTCAGTGCGTTCCAGGGGGAAGGTCTTTGGGGGCTTAGGCGCTCGGGGAGAGCGGAGGAAGGGAGGTTTTCCCTGGTGTTGCGAGCTTGAACTCGCTTTACCATTTTGGGGTGAGGACGAGGGGCTTTTGGGCACCCGCGATAATTCGCAGGGTGGCCCGATTGTCCGCACAGAACGCAACTAGGCGGCTCTGTGCAGAGTGAGGTGTCTTTGGGACGGGGGCAGTCGCTTGTGCCGTGGTCACCTAGGCACTTAACGCACCTGGGTACCGCAAAGCAATTGCGGGAAGAGTGGCCATATAGCTGGCACTTGTGACATTGGCCGATTTGGCCGCGTTTGTTGGGGGCTTCGACCTTTAAGCCAGATAAATGGCATACGGTCTTAATATTGTAGATGTTTTTTCCGGCGGGGGAGTGCTTACATACGACAAAGACCATGTCGTATATGGTACTGTTGCGGGCGCCGTGCATGCGGTGCACCTCTAGAGCGGGGATATCTTGCGATTGAAGATCGCTAAGGATAGACTTTTCGTCTATCTCTTTGGGGATGCCGCGGATTACTACGCGGAGAAGACGATCCTCAGGGAGATCGTAGGAGTGGAAGGCTACCTTTCTAGCCTGGAGCATTTTTGTGAGGGATCTGAAATCGGTGGAGGTAGGCACCGAGACTTTTATTCCATTGGCGGTAGTTCTGGCGTTAGAGTAAGCAATGCGATTAGCATTGCACCACGCCGAGACGTCGGTCCACTTCGCCTTATCTTGGATGAAGATAGGCGGTGGAATGGGCTCTTTCCTCGAAGATGAGGCTATGGACTGAGGGGGTGGGGTGACGTCAGACCGGTTTCCCTCTGAGGGAGTGACCGTCTGCGAGGACAGGGAGGCGGTGGGCTTTTCAGCAGTCTTGAGTGACTTCGCGGGGGTCTGGTCAGCAGAAGCTTTGGTCTTGAGAGACCGCTTCTTCTTTCGCCCTACGACGACATTAAAGTCGTCGTCGGCGGAGGAGTTGGAGTCCGAGTTGGACTCGGAGGCCATGTCAGCGTCGATAATGACGGGACGGCTGGGAGGGCAATCGGGACTTGCCGGGGACTCTTCGAACCTCATTGGGTTCGGTTTGAGAGGGACGGAGGGCGCCGCAAGGGCGTATGTGGGGGCCTCGATGGCCGGAGAGGGGCTTGGTTCGCCGCAGAGGCTTGAGAAATCCTCCGGAGAGAGGACCGTACTGGCTACGGCCTGATTGGCCGGGACTTTAAGAAGGGCCCGAAGGAGGGCGCGGAGAGTGGAGTCGGCCATTTTATGGATGGCAAAACAACAACAACAATTGGGGGAGCAAAAATACCACGCGGTATTTAATTTATTTATTTTCGCGCCTAATCCCCAGGTTGGACTGGCCTGGGGTTGTGTGCGTGTGTGTTGGTCCCTTCACTACCGGGGGTAGGCAGTTAGGGTTGAGTTGGGTGTGCCCTAAGCTTGTGATCCCGCTGCCAATCTTAATGTGCAGACGGGTTCCTAACAGCCTTAGTGCAGAGGAGTACTTTTAGCCGAAGCTTAAAGCAACCAAACAACACTAAGGAATGGGATGGTAGGGAAAGGGTAGGGTGGGAGGGAGGAGATGGCTAGCGTCGGCGAGGGAAGCCCCCAAGGCCGGTGGTTCTAGCCCCGTCCGATTTGTGTTTTTGCCCTGAGGGGGCAAAAACGGGTGTATCGGGTCCACACCCCACTCGGCTTCGTTGGCACCGCTAGGTATCCACCGAGGACCACCAAACAGTGGTTTTTACCTTAAGGGTCACAACTAGCGAGACTTGTCTCACACAGAAACAGAGATGGCCGAAACCCGCCTTGAAAAAGGCAAGTTCGGCGAAGGGTTCGGTGCGCAGGTAGCAGCACGCAGGTAGCAGCGAGCGGCGACCGGATAATGGGCAGCGGCGGAGCGCGGCAGGAGAGCGCTTCGAGACGTCCGTACGGGGCGGAGGTCGGAGCGCGAGTGATAATCCATTCTGTCTACATCTGTCAAATAAAGATTTTCATGTTCAGTCACGTGCTGTTTCTATCTAATCATGAATATGCGACAACCTAGGTCCACTTCAGTATATACATATCATTATTTCAACTACATTCAATATGACCTTGCTAAAATTTTATTTTTTCGCTGTAAAACTCAATAAACACGTCTCAGTCCTCTCAGTTTTTTAACTATTGTGGAGAGAACGCGTCGTTATACTCATCCTCAGCAAAAGGAAGAACTTGCTGCCAGGCGGGTGTTTTCCTGGGGAACCAGGCGTGGTTCCCGAGGCGTCCAACTATGATAACCGGAAACCTGTACATATGCTGCAATGCGCTAAAATACAAAACTAGGTTGTTTGTCGAATATTTGTTCACAGGCTTACGATTGTTAGTGAGTAGCGCCATCTATGTAGCGAGTGGAGAAGCGCTGCTACATGACCAAATCCTTTAAAGTGGGTCCGAAGAGTAAGCCATCCAATAAGATATCTTGTATCACAAGCATATCTCTTCCAGCCAACTACGTAACCGCGTTTTCCGTATCGAGTTACGAAATATCTACGTACTTACACTTTTCTTCCAAAGCTAATTAGTACCAACGAGATATATGGTGAGCTGGTCGACGTCTCTCAAGCCACTTGACATGGTGTTGCAAGCTCCTATAGGTTTTAATTACCACAAACAACGAAGCCGCTTGCTTACACAGATGAATCCAGAAGTTTGACTTTAAATAGTATGACGTATCTTTATGTTGCATACCACATCACTCATTTAATTGTATATATAAATTACGTTTTCATACAATATGGCTATCGTATTTTTTATTTATTGAAGGTGGTTAAAGAATTAATAATATTGGTTCTGATAAAACAAAGTTATTGCTCATAAATGTGTGATGAATGATTATACGTCATAATCTATTAAAATGTTACAGCCTATTCTAAATACATAGAATGATGGTGCTCTTGGAATCATAGCTATAATATGTAAATTTTCCTGTGCATATACCATCAGATGATAAACATGCCGTTATTGTATTTTATTGTTAGCACATGGCCTCGTATAAAAGCCAGCCAAAGGTAATGAAAACCACCAGTTGCACAGAAGCTGGCCCTATGTTTTCAACGGACGCATTTTCCGGGTTGTCCAACCTCCGATCGCCTCGTGACTAGCTCGTGTTAACTGGGACATGATAATAAGTGAAACAAAGAAAATCCTTTTTCAGTGTAATAGTCGGCGTCATCGGCTAACTTCAATTTAAACAGACACCAAACAAGAACGTGTGATTGTGTCTACAGGACGTAGACCACGTGTTTCTGAAAAAAATCGAGGCCAGAACTGTAAACACGCAAATTATTGTCAAATGCCCTTAGTCGGCCCAGTCACGTAGATTTCCGAGTTTTCCGACGAGAGTCCGCCGCTGCGTCAGTCCGTAGCGGTCCACACCGCGCGGGGCTCTCATCTTGCACCTATCCCTTATCTATATCTCGAAGGTGTTCCTTATCGAGGATATTGAGGAGTGCGCTACACTCACTTACTGACGTCGCCGCGATATCACGAGTACTGACAGGTTCGGATCAAACGTTTATTGTGCTTATTTATTGTTATTCTATATCTCGTACGTAGCTGGCGATATTTGCATTCGGTATATAGGCAGTAAAGCGGTCCGTTAATATAGTCATTTTCGCGTAATAGATGTGGTGGATGGAATTGTGAACACTTCGTAACACGGTAAGCTACACATTCTTTATTTTTAAGTGTTAGTGACCTTTTACCTCATTATTTTATGTTTTGTTAACCATACACTCTCGTTACTTTTACCATTTACGATTCACAAGTCCTAACGTACAAATACCGGCAAAGGTTTATTTTTGAATAAAAAGTGAAATTTAGGATGATAAAATTACAGTTCAGAAACAAATTTTCTGAGAAGAACCGGCAACTCAGTCAAGGCATGTTGTTAGTTTGATGAAATTCATCAAATAACAAAAAACAAAAATACAATATCTTTGATTTGATATGGTAAAATTGGTAGGTACTCCATTATAAAATGCAATAATTCCGTTTAATTACAAGAAAATCTATTGTAAAACATACTTGTCTATCATTTTCATAACATATACCAAGTTTATAAAACCATCAGAGATATTAATAATTTTCATTTGGATTATTAAACGATTGTTCCGTCACCTATTATGCATTCTGTAATACAGCAGACATCGTACGTCGTAAGCATCAAATAACATCGCTATGTGAACGTTATTATGAAATTCTCGTAATATCTCGTCAGTCTGGGAACAGACTAGCTAGACCCATTTCACTTTTCTGATTGTAATTGATGAAGCGATCAGAAAGTTGTATAGCATTATTTGAAATTAATTTCTCTTTAATCTCCCAGTTTATTTACTTGAAAGTTGAAGTATACTAAGTTGTTAATTAAATGAATTCAGTGAATTTCCTGATTAGAACAGCGACTCATACACCAATCATTTTTGGTGAAGATATCCCTGTGTCTCTGCCTACCTTCGTGGAGAAATGCGCCAATATATGATAAAACGAGCTGACTTGCGGTCAATCTGATTGCCGAACAATCGTCCGCCACGCTCCCGTACATAATAAACTAATATGTATGATGTACAGATATTTGTTCTGAGTCAAGGTATACAGTTTATGTTAATTACTTGTTTATGCCATGCTTATATTTATACATGTTCTTCATTTATAGACTAGTTATCTGTTACATGGTACTATGTTAGATTTGCAATTACTTTATCCCTTAGTAAGAGAATTATAATTATGACTTGAAACTACTGGATACCTACCTACGTACTTTTAAATATATTCATATTTTTACAATGAAAAAAAATCTTTCGATATGTGCCACACTGAGTGTAACTATAGCTGTAGGTAAGCTTTGTGTTGAACCAGTATTTTTATGATACAAGGAAATCACCTTGATGTGTATTTCATAGGATTGTCCTACATTTTGCATTACATACTTATCATAATTACAGTCAACACAGAATATGATTACATAATTTTCCCTGCTGCGGCTCTACCTTGAGATGGACGACCATCATACGCTTTACTAATATAAAAATAAACGTAGTATGAATATTAAATACTGAGGAAAATGATTAGGTTGATAGGAATCGTCGCGAGTGCACTGTAGTAGAAGTAGGCTCCGATGTACTCCCTGCACTCACTAATTACTAAGTACATAAAGTTATTAATATCAACCCATGAACCAATCCAATAGATTAACTGCGTACCTAATATGAATAGACAAACATTTTAATTATTCTTCTCAGATTTATTTGATTATTTTATAGTAATGATCTTAATAATATCTATATCTCAGTCACGTGATAGTAGAATCTCTTTATTTCAATATGTTTTTCTCACACTTCAGTCAAGTAGGCCTTCAAGGTTCACAAGTACTCAACTACTTGTAAACTACATGCTTCTGATTTCATAAATACTCGTTTCTTTGATTATCGTTTGTAATATTGCTCTTGATTGATATTTATGTTATTATTTTTTTAATATTTAATGTGATTGCATGTCCGTTGAATTAATATTGGATCCATTTGACATCAAATAAAAATGACTAAAACACTTTGCTACAAACCAGATTTATAGGTAAATATATTATTATGCTCATTGAAAGCATATAATTATATTAAACTCGTTTAAACCTCCAAAGTAATATTTATTCCATATACATATATTGATGAAATCTGGCCTTATGTGATAATCCTATTACGATTAGTCCTTGATGAAAGTACTGTAAATAAATAAGTGGGACTTTTTCACGAACAGTTAGCACAGGCTTGTGAAAACCTAACATAAAAATTACGAAACGTATTAGATACCAATTGTAGTCCAATTGGCATGAGTCGGACAAAGCAACTGCGATGGCCAACGGGTCGGCTCGGTATAGTTGGATGGAATATTTAATATTCTGTGGTAGTTGTGTCATCTCGTATCTGGTCGGCAGGACGCGTTACACCCACCACATTAATTAATTGTTTATTATTCATTACACTTGCTTACTGTTGTGCGGGTATCAGTTGACCTAGTGACAGTGAAGACGCCTAACCCGCATCAACAAAGCAGAATGGTTAGTTTTTTTTTATTATTTGCAATGTTTTTCTCTCCGACCCTGAAGTCAAGTTCTAATAAATGTCACTCCACATATTTCAAAAGTCATTGTATAAAAATAAATTCCTTATTAAAATTGTAATGCTGTCAAAATTCAGCCTAACATGAAGAACAGTTGTAACCAATTAATAAAATGACGCAAGAACTTACGTGCTAAGCTTACGTTGTACGTCGGTTGATGCCATGAAAATATGCGCCCATAGACGCACTATAATATTAACTAGTTTAAACTAAATCTATAGTTGTAACTTATAGACATAAGGTGATTTTTAGTACCAAGATACGAGTCTTATTTTCCTTCCTTTAAACTCCACGTTCTACTTTCAATTCCCCTGCGAGCCCTTTTCATACACTCCTATATACATTATGTCTATGCATGTGAAAATATTTTTGTAGACAATAAAAGTAAGTTACTTCTATCTACATAACGCCTGCGTGCGACCGAATATGATGTAAAAGTTATAGGTGTTTATTGCAAATTATTAAGTCTATCATGTTTTTTTAGTTTATTGTTCTGTTAGCGATAGTGCTGTGATATTCGTGACCGGCGCATCATGCGAGCTTTTCTCGTCAAAGTGCTAAACACAATGATACCATTGTAAACAGAGGATAATACAAGTGTAACATGAAACAGATTAGCACCATGTTGAAATCGTTGAACGACACGAAGCGCGTGGTGCAATTTGCGCAAATCGAATCATAGGATCACTTTATTTGGTCACGGAAGCGATAAACTTTATATCAACAGATCACTAAAAGGATATTTATTAGCGTTATTTTGAAGGATAAGTGTAAATATCTAAGCCAAGAGTATATAACAGTAGCCAAAACTATTGGTGAATTCAGAAGCAAATATTATATCACGACTAAGCTTTGAGCTTCTAAAGTCAGACTCACTTCTAATCTGACTTCGGAATTGATTTATTTTTATAAAATAAAAAAAAGTAAGTTGAATAAAATAAGGGGCATAAAATAATAAAAAAGTGGCCTTAAAAACTCCTAACCATTGTGATAAGGCTTGTTCTTATTTGTATACATTTCACTCGACGAGTGAACTTAATTCAAATTATATTATGAACTAGCTGTGCCCTGCGGTTGCACCCACGTAGATTTAGTTTCATCCTTATTGTCGCGGAACCCTAATATTTTTAATAAATAAAAGTAGCCTAAGTTACTCCTTGATATATCAGCTACCTGCCAGTGAAAGTCCCATTAAAATCGGTCCAGCCGATTCAGAAATTACCCGGAACAAACAGACAGACAGACAGACAGACATACAGAGAAAAAAATTAAAACTTTGTTTTATAGTGTCTGTAGCGTGTATACTTTCATATCCATTTAGTGAAAAGCTGTTATTTTGGAATTACAAACAGACACTTCAATTTTATTTATCTGTATATATGTATAGATTCAACTAATAAACAAAAACGTATTAAGAACTTCTGAGCTTTGACGTTTCAAAAATGAAATATACCGTGAAAAGTTTACTTAAATTGACATTGAAATCACAATCTTATGTTATGTAGCACATTCCACGCAGAATATGTAATTCCGGCATTTATCACAGACTAACATTAACAGTAACGAGAAAAGTGATTTGAGCTGACTGAACTGATTGAACTAGTTGCCATTGTCTGAAAACAATGTATGTCACATGATTACATCCAACATCGACGATTACTTAACGAAATATTCACATATCAATATTTGTATAAAAGAAAAAATGTCTTTGATACTACTTAAGTATCAAAAACATTACTTCACAAATTAATATTTCATTTCGTGTCGTCAAGCCTTCCTCAGAGATCTTCGTAGGAGTAGGCAACGGTGTATATAATAGCTCTATCTATGGATATAATTGTCTGACAATGACAACAATGTGGTGGTCAGGGGGCTATCTATGATCGTTTAAGCAGCGCGTATTAAGAACTTCTTAGCTTTGACATTATTTACATTATTTCTGTTGTGAAGACGACTCGAGTTTACAAAAAGAGCCCTCTTGCTTCTCAAACCAGGCGACGATTTATTGTTATAATCCTTTGACCATTCAAAGGATATGTATTTCATTCTATTGATATGACAATCTGTCAATCCACGGATCTTCGCTTATAAAGGAATGTGTGTAACTTGACTGATGAATGTGTGTATTTAACTTACCTAAAGCAAGGGAAGTAAATGAAAACACAAATCAGTACGAATAATAAGTAGGTATTTCTGTGGTATCACCTTCAGTAAGTGCTGTAACAATAACCACACAGTGCCTTTGTCAAATATGACAAACACAATGTGAGTACAATGTGGATGATCTTCTACAATTGCTATAGTTTTCCTTCGATGTTTTGAAATAACTCAAAATGATGAGCACGTCTGTAGGTTGACTTAATATACACTTCTCGCAACACGGTTTTGGATGACGTATCATTTAAATTGAGTGCATATTTGTAGTCTCCTAAAGTAGCAACAAGCATATATGATCGTTTTTAGCAAAATGTATTAAGAATTTCTTCGCTCTGCTTCATTTTATGGTACCAGAGTGAAATTTTAAAGTAAACAACATCTTGTATAGCTTAACATGATGGAAAGTTGGTGACCGTAGCCTTAGACCTAGCCGTAGATCCTTAGGGGTGGCACTAACACGTTGCCTATTATATAAAAAATAAGTATTGTATCAAATCTCCTCTTTTCCTACGTTAATCAGAAGTTGGCTGTCTATCTAATCGCTTATCTATCAATGACCAGCGGGACTAACTTTATGCGATAAGAAAGTATTATCAAAAAATTGCCTCGTGCTATTGTTCGAAAGGCAGATGGATTGGGAGAGCAAGAAAAGTTATTCGCGGCGTACATTATTTTTTGTAAATATTTCTTAGCAGGTATATTTACAATTGCATGTATCTATATATGACTTAGAGTTAAATAATTGTCAATCTTCATGTAAAACTTCAGACCTTATTCAATTCGTCCACTCCACATTTTCCACCGGTGTAGAGTACTCTGTACGTACCATCCTTTATTGTCCAATTAATTTGATCCTGACCTTTATCAGAATCTTCTCCCAGACACATCGTATATGTTTTGTTTGTATACAAAAATTACACTAACATAATATGTCAATTGACAGTGTAATTTCGTAATTTAGTGCACGCATTTCGCCGTCAAAGCTATTGTCCTAGCTTTAACAACTATTATCGTCAACCAAACCTAAATCTTTGCAAACACTATAATCTCAGTCGTACTTGTTTTTGATAATATTCTTCGATGCGGATTCGATCTAAAAATTTAAGGAAATACTTCTCGAATTTCATGAAGATATTCATCTATAAATCTTTATCTATACAGATAAATAAAATTGAAGTGTCTGTTTGTAATTCCAAAATAACAGCTTTTCACTAAATGCATATGAAAGTATACACGCTACTGACACTAAAAAACCAAGTTTAAAAAAAATTCTCTGTCTGTCTGTTTGTTCCGGGTAATCTCAAAAACGGCTGGACCGATTATAACGGGACTTTCACTGGCAAGTAGCTGATGTTTCAAGGAGTAACTTAGGCTACGTTTATTTATTAAAAATATTAGGGTTCTCCGACAATAAGGAAGAACTAAATCTACCCGGGTGAAACTGCGGGGCACAGCTAGTAATAAAATATATCGAATTTAATGACAAATAAAAACTCAAATGAATGCAGTTTATATGTGACAGGTTATAAGCAGTCATCCATCAGTCTCATGTTAACTCTTCTGTTTCGAATATTTGAATATTCCGCCCTCGTGTTCTCCTACGATTGGATAATAGAAAAGTGTGAAGGGCTGGCGGCGTTTCGACATCACAGGCCATTGTCCTTTTTACCTTATAATTAAGATCTCATAACACAGTAGAGCGTCACAGCAATGATTGGGTGAGCAATCCATTTGTCAGAGGCGATAAGCGGCGCACACATACCTAAATATGATTGGGAACTCGTGGTCCGCTCCTCGTGAGCAGTCATGTGATTGTGATGAGACCACTTAAGCAAATAAATACTCAGCAGCTAGCCGACAACAACTACTGTCAATATTCACTCTCATTTACCTACATTGTTAAGTAAGAGGTCTGCTGAAATAATCTATACTAATATAATATTATAAATGTGAAAGTGTATGTCTATATGTCTGTAACACTTTCATACCTAATTAGGTTAGGTTTTGACATGGATATATTTTAACGAAAACGAAGTCAACCAGCAAGAAGTTTAAACCAGCTGTTCCTCGCGGTTTCACTTACAAATACAAGGAGGGATTAATTCTAAATATCAGTGAATTATTTTTTCAAATCATAAAAGTAGTCTTTAGGACGGCCAAAATAAATACATACGAACATTACCTCTTTAAAATATTCGATCTTGAGGGTAAACACTTCTTTATAACATTAAAAAAATACTTTCTTACATGAAACCGTTACGCGATAACGTACTTTTACTGAATTCCAAAATAATTATCATAATAATAAGACAGAATTTCATAACCCATAACCCATTAGATGATTGTAAATCTCTAAATACTCATTTTAAGTGAAAATCTAAACTGCAATGGAAAACTATTTGCAAATATGCATATATTCACAGTTGCTCACTAATTGAGCAGTGTGTTAAACAAGGGAGTGCTAAGTGTCCATTATTGTATTACCATAAGATAGTGTAAACATTAAATTTTTTTTTTTCTTTTTATTTATTTATTACAAAGAATCAACAGCATTTAGTAAATTAATACAAGGTTATAAGTCTATTGTTAGTGCCAATTACAGATTCATTCTTTACTAATAGATAATATAATTTTAGTCGCTAAACAGAAAACAGCAGAGTAAGTACAATTTTGTTTAAAATATGCTTATACAACAAAATATACTTTGCTTAGTGTGTGTGTATGTGTGTATGTGCGTGTGTGTGCGTGTGTGTGTGTGTGTGTGTGTGTGTGTGTGTGTGTGAGTGTGTGTGCCTTTAGTAATTTTTACCTTTATTAACAACAGTTCTAACTTTTTGTTCACTAGTGAAAATTGATGTAATTTGCTTCTTGAAAGATATTTTATTGTTTTGGAAAATATCTATAGAAGCAAAATCCTTGTTGTAGCTATGTAGTATACGAGAAACCACCGAATTCTGAGCATAATTACTGTGGCCGAGAGGAACTTCAAAGAGAGGTGTATGTCTGGTACGCTTCTTTGGGACCCTAAACTGTAGTAAGAGAGTTGTTAGCTAATCTACGCGAATTACGCGTAGAGCGTAATCAGCTAATTCATATTATGAAGTGTTAGTAAGAGCGATGTTGTTAAGTTGCGTAGGCTTTGCGGCTGAAATCCTGTAGCATTGAGAGTATTCAGTGGCTACTTCAGTGCACCGTCGGGCGCCGGACACAGTGGAGCGCGCGCGCACCCTCCGCCTTATACACACGCTACCAAAAATCACGGCACATAAACATTGCGCCAAAATGACATAAAGCCAGTGGGCGAATTCTGGTGTGCTTTTTAGATTATTATTACTATGAAGTTTTCCTTTGGTTAAAGTGATATGTAAATATTGATTTTGGTAATATAGACTTCAGAAGAAAAATACGTGGGTTAAATACCAGCTAGGTATCTGAATGGA
Organism: Watsonalla cultraria; assembly: GCA_964035505.1. Lineage (NCBI taxonomy): Eukaryota > Metazoa > Arthropoda > Insecta > Lepidoptera > Drepanidae > Watsonalla > Watsonalla cultraria. Next base: position 7,546,007 of record OZ037713.1, on the reverse strand, counting down.
TATTGTAATTAAAGTAACCTCCCATTTTTTTAATGGTTTCATTAAGCTCCGTCATACTCATTTACTGTTCATTTTTTAACCGAAACTTTTTCTCTTAAGTTCTGTTAGAACATTATGTTCTTCTTAGATGACGCTAAATTCCGCTAATAATAAAATATTTACTTGAATTAGTTGGGCTTATAAAAACAATATATTCTCCAATATGATAGTACCTACAGTTAGGCCATCGTGCATCGGCTCCAACTCTCGATCACAACTCCATACATCTACACTTGCACTTACCTATTCATTACTATTTAACTAAGATGTTTTACCTTGATGTAACTACTGGTAAACCTTTGGTTTTCCTCTATAAAGCAAATCACTTATATCGATTTGCTACAAGCATACGCAAAAATCTGTCGCTAAATCAAATAAAGCTATCAATTAGATTTGATATGAGGAAATTACTCGTTAGAAGATATGCTTGTTTTATATAAAAAATTTAGATAGAGAATGTATTGATATTTTAAGCATGTGATCATACTACTATCATTATACATAACTAGCTTCCGTCTGCAGTTTGACCTGCGTGGCCATAAGATGCACATACAAACCTTGAAACCCCATTTCACGCCTTAAGGATGGAATGGAAAAACCCTTTCTTATATATACTTAAATCTCACCAAGGACACACTCCTCAAAATGCCTCTCAGACCAGTGGTTAAGGCTAGGCTAGGCTAACGTTAAGCTCACGCGTTCCCTTAAAGATCTGTGACGGAGCAAGCAGAGTAGTAGCAATATCTATGCTATTTGCCAAAGATTATTTTCCAACGGTTTGGTGAGTCCATCGCTGTCTCAGGCACTATGCATACGTCTTCAACTTTCTTCTTAAATATATTTTATTTTGGTCACCATGGTTTCCAACACCGCAAAGTTCGTGGCCTGAAATCAATGCCACTTACTCAAATCACTGAACCAATCTTAACAATTATTATTTATTACCAAAACAAGACATGTAAGAACACGTCAGGTATTTGTATATGTATACATACATATTTTGTAGATAACATAGAGCACCATTGTCGTAGCGTGAAACGAATGTAACGCTTACCCGTTTGTATTGTGTTTAATTTATGGAAGAATCTTCTTAAAACAAATATTCTTACGTAATTATGTCTAAGATCTCACCTTAGGTTACGTTTACATAAATTATTTTAAATTTAAAAATGAAATTTTGTTTTTGACATAAAGCTGAATGCCCATTATTTATCACAGCACATTTTTTTACGAGACCGTACACTGTAATTTATTAAAAAATAATTACCTGTCATCCGGTAAGATGAACCTCTCTGACATCATGTATTCGAAGATCGATCTAAAGTATAGGTCTGAGCCCAATATTACTTATAATGTGTCCAAAAAAATAAATAAAAAAAGATACATTTCTCCACACACTTCGCTGTTCCCATAAGGGATTCTGCAGCGTCCCTAATAACTAGTCACAATTCAACCTGTTTTAAACCCAATTGTATTGGATTCCAGGTGCGAAAGACCAGCATACGAATGACAGCGATCAAAGAGTATCCCTTTGATCTGAGTGATCTGCAGAACTACCCTGAGGAGGAGAAAAGAGAGTCGTTGAAGAAGGAAAGATCCGTGACGCCCTCACAGCGTTTGTCTCTGGTGAGCGCGCCCGAGAAGAGGAAGGTTTCCATCATGGCTGACGAGTCCAGCAAGGACCGCGAGAACCTGCCTTCTGACAGGTAAAGAATATTTACAGCGCAGTATAGTATACACATACATATCAGTTTACCAAATAGTATAGAAACTATACCTTACCGAATTGACCGTCGAAGTATAAATATAGATTTGAAGTTCTGAAAAATGTCGGCAAACGTGTAAATTACGTATATGCGAATGGCAACGTCATGACACCCCTTAATGAATAAAAATAATTGGTTTTTACTGAGTTGAATGCTACATTATCACATATGCAATAACTCTGAAAAAATAGGAACCCTTAATACACGCGAGTGAAGCAGCTAACGGATACTATTCTGCATATTATAGGTTTATTATCGGTCTGATTAAAGTCTTATTCTTCAAAAAAAAAATAACCAATATTCATGTTCATCATCACTACTGCAATATCATTGAATACCTATCGTGTGCATCCCAAAAACGCCTAATATTTAGCCTTCATGACATAACCAGACCTTATTGGACTCTTGAATTTATAAGAGGTGTTCATACACCTCTTATAAATTCAAGAAAGAGTTGTTCCAGCACCTGTTTTCACTAAAGATAACAAGGTATAAATATGTCAGATGGTGAAACAGTCGCAGGTGAACTGAAACCACTCGACCATGACGACTTTTTACAATATAAGATACATTCCCCTTGTATTCAATTGAAAAGCAGCCATTCAAAAATTTGCTCTAATTTTTTGCTAAATAGCATGACACAAAATCATTCAAATTTATTAAAATTCTTGCAACAGGCGATTACTTTTGATAGCAACTAACTCAACTAGATTTGCCCTGCGATTTCACACTTAATTTTATGGGATTCATTTAAAAAGTATCCTGGCTCCTTATAACATCAGCTATCTTCCAGTGAATCGACTTCTAAAATCGGTCCTGGCGTTTCAGATTAGTCAAAGCTAACAAAGAAGAGGATTTCTTTTAATAATTACTTGTATTAATGTTTTTGTTATCAATTGTAGATACTCAAATCAGTAAAAGTTAAGTTATAAACTGTATTTTGATATTACAAACGGACATACTTAATATATGCATTATAGATGTACTTATATAAAATTATGTAATGTAAATGACATAAGCTATCTATGACATAAGTATCAAACCATGAGGATATGAACTACTTAAAATTCCAAAATGATTTATCATTTATCTGAAGAACATTTAACCAGCCGATGGACAGGACGGCTTAGTCTCGAGATCTCCAAATCCATGATACACTGATAAATACTGTTTATTATATAACAGCACTTTATCATAAGACGGTCTGATAGCCCAGTGGTCTGCTGACCGCGGCGGAACTACAGATCACTACCTCGAAACGATTTGTTGATACCTAAACCTTAGCCTTCTTATTTATATACTAGCTGTGCGCCGCAGTTTCACCCGCGTAGATTTAGTTTCATCCTTATTCTCGCGGAACCCTAATATTTTTAATAAATAAAAGTAGCCTAAGTTACTCCTTAAAACATCAGTTACCTGCCGTAAAGTCCCGTTAAAATCGGTCTAGCCGTTTCAGAGATTACCCGCGACAAACAGGCAGACAGAGAAAATTTTAAAACTTGGTTTTTAGTGTCAGTAGCGTGTATACTTTCATACGCATTTAGTGAAAAGCTGTTGTTTTTGAATTACAAACAGACACTTCAATTTTATTTATCTGTATAGATATAGATTAGAATATCTATCGTGATCTTGTTCCCAAGCTTAATAATTCTCAGCTTCTGAACAATTACAACTTTTACAACACTGTTCCAAGAAATTGTGTTAAAATAACGGAAGCAAGTATAGTTGATTGAAAAAAAATTTGTTAGAAAATATTTATTCAAATTTATCAGACATGGATGTTTTTTTTATAAGATATTAAATATATAAATATTTTCAGAAGTCCGGATTAACACATTGTGTTCCCCGCCACGGCTCAGTAAGTGATACGCTTGGCTTGAGACGTCGCTATTATTATCATTAGTTTCAAAGGTTCATTCATGATGATACTATGAATTCCAGTAAGCGTGAGCATTAGTACATTGATCATAGGATATATAGCATCTTAAGTCAAGCGCATAACATACTTAGCCGTTTTGCTATACTAACCTGCGATTATGCAAATCGATTTAAAAAATATAAATACGTAATTCGATAATTTAAAGGAAAAGACATCAACGCAATCCCGAATTAAATTTGGTGGCAATATCACCGGCAAAATTAAAACCATTGAACCAGCTTTAAGATGTCCTGATGCTTTCCAGGAAGAGTTTAAGAAGGAGCAGATAGAGGTATAAAAAACCGATCTTTTTACTGAAGATAATCTGACTCTCGAGCGTATTTGTAGACTCAATCATAAAATTATAAACATGCATATTTTATTGACTTATTATACATTTTAGAGCATGTAATGCAAATGTAGTCGAATATAAACACGCCAAGGTCGAATCTAGGTATTAATAAATTACAGCTGAATTAAAGAAGAGACGTGAGATGAACAACTCAGAAATTAGGTATTAACGTCATTTCAACGTTTATGTATTATTGCTACTGTTTTCTCAGCAGGCGTTAGCGTTGCATTGCGTCATAACACATCTTTTTTATTTAATAAAACTAATACGCTTATGTTTTCAGAAAAAATAAAGACTTAACTATTTAGAACCAGCTTTTACCCGCGACTTTGCCAACTTTTTTATTGTGCCCTATGTCCGCCCTTAGTAGCATAGCTATATATTACATAAATAGCAATATTTACACATACTAAATTGGTTCTGCGGCTTAACACAGAAACAGTTACAGACAAACAGACAGACCGAGACACTTTCGCATTTATAATATTATATATTTTGCTTATTAATATAACGCCATCTATCGGCATTTACCCAACTAAGGAGTACGTGTGTAAATTGTATGTCCATAGCATAAGTATGAACTACAGTTTCAGATCAACAGTTGGCTAAGCTGAGACTGTCGATTGTCTTGTCAGTTTACTACAATTAAAGTTCACTGTAAATATTTCGTATAATATTATTATATTTAGGGTATGTAAACCGTGCATAAATAACAGGCACAACTATTGAACGGATTTGGCTCCTTATTATAGAGATATTTAAATAATTATTATTGTTATAACACCGACAGAATAAGCGATACAAAAAAAGCGTGGAATTTTTATTCTAGACTTTTAATCATAATATTTTGATTAATCCTTTATCTGGTGTTAATATATATCTTGAAAATGCCAGAAAAAAAAAATTATTTCTGAAAATGAAAATGATAATGAAAATGAAAAATATTTATTCAGTTTAGGCCCTGGTAAGGCACTTATGAAAGTCGAGAATTTACCACCGTTTCATCAATTCTGCCGCCGCGCAAAAGCTATTTAGGGTTAGTTACCTTTTATCTCTTCTGTTTTATTGTGATTTTCACTATAGTAACAACATCTCGCTGATAGTTTCGAACGCCATTACAATTACAAAACAGTCTACGTGGTTGACCAGCCTCATCCGATACGGGTTTTTAGATATTTGATTATTGACTTGAAAGTGCTGTGACTACAAAGGGAATAATCTAAGAGTGATGTGCTTCTGCGGTGAATAATGTCACCAGAGCTCTATAGGGTAGAAGAGAAAGTAAGGGTCCCACCCTTTCGATTTCTGGTTTTAGATGTTTTTTTCTCAAAAAAATACACTTCATTTGGCTGAGAAATACAATTTTCACTTACATGTCTAGATATCAGGTGTTCCTACGGAACGGAGTTGGAGGTAGCAAACGGTGTGAGAGGGTATTTACGGTCACAATACTTGGTGTTGGGAGGGTACTATTAAATATTTCATTATATAATTACAGAGACCCAACCACGGGGTCTTAATGTAATGATAGTTTAGCTGTGGGACGGTGGCAGATTTATACACGTTATTTAAATCAGTCGCATCATATGAGTCAAACTAAAGGCAATGAGAGCTCATAGTAGAGCCCAAGAAGACAGTACATTTGTTTGCCACATTTTAGTAAAAACACAGTATCAAAATGTGTATCAGCAGTTCCAATCACAATAATACGAGTATTCTTATTCATTAATTTATTGCTTAAGTCAGCATAATAGTTAACTATAGATTTTTATAGGGTGCATAACCACAGATTATGGACGGTGGCCTGTGTTGCCTAGTTTAATACTCGTAGGTCACCTTTCACCAACTAATTAATCACTTACGACATTTGCTATTGATATAAATAGTTTAATCTTGAGTGCACGTCACATGACTAACTTTGTGAAAGGAATGATGTATGACCAATTATTATAGAAACATCGGCCAACTGTTCCTCGGCATAAAATAAGTAGAATTGCTCTGAGTCATGGAGGTCAAGCTCGATGGTCACATTTACGATTATAAGTAATTGGTAGGTATAAACATCATGAGACGATCCAAACAAGACCGTATAGCTGTTTGATATGACAGATTGAATACGGGCCGTCACGTGCTCCAGTAACAGTTCAATAATATAGGTACCTACATTACTAATAATTATTATTTCATACGAGTCGGTTATCGAGTTTCTCATGACTTCATTATGCCATATACACAGTGATATATAACGGTTACTAATTATTATTATAGTATCGACCTGAGAACTGCTGAAATGAACTAATATAAATATTAGCCTTTAATAATGTAAAAATCGCATAATTACATATAATAATAATATTTACGTTGTTTACATGAATGGGTTGAAATAATTAATATAATGAGTAACGTGGTACTTGGTAAGAAACGAATAATTTTTAGCCATTGAAATATAACAAACAATTTAATTATTATGTTTAAACTACTTTTATCTCGAATACGTTTTTGGTAACCATATATAAATTTTAAATCAAACTTTTATGCCAGCAGTTAGATTTCAAATGCGAATAAATATTTAATTACATTCTCTTATTGACAAATAAAACGACCTATGTAAACTATTAAACTAAAAAGGCACTATTACTGGCCATTAACTCGTAATATTTAAAAACATCTTTGATTACTAAAATAAGTGGTCATCCTTTACTATGTTGCTGATGAATAAATGTATGTAATGTAATGACGATCAGAAGATATAATTGAATATGTTATATTAAATAAATATTAAGATACTTTAGCAAAAAATTACTGGCGACGCGAGTTCACTTATAATGGGACGAATTATAAAAAAAAATGTTTGGATATTATGGCAGACGATGTAGGGTCCCAAACCAAGGTTTTTACATACTTACAGACGACTATACTAAACATAAACGAAACAAAAAATAAACGAATATAATATCTATATAGCAACTTTTTTGTAAATATGTATTTTTTTGTAATATAGGTACAACCAATAAATCAATCGCGCCTTCAATAAAATTAAGCAATTATTTATTTTCCATTAATTTACAATTGGACGTTAAAATAAAATTGTCGTAGGTTTTAGGTAGCATAGATTAAAAACACAACAGTAAATAATATTTTTTCAATGATTAAGAAAAACAAATCGCTTTCAGAACCAATGCAATTTTTCTGGGTATATAAATACCTTCCTTCATTCCACCAGCGAGTAAACAAATGCACACGTGTTGGTAATAAAAAAACATTATTTATGTTTCATTTATGGTATAGTTTCCGATGAGCACCAGGTTTGAACCGATTGTGGAACTTTTCTCTTATTGCTCCAAATTTCAAGTTTTATATCAAACCAGTGTTTTTTCATACTTGTCATATTCGAAACGATAATTTTGTAACAACATGCTTTCGTTCATGCGATTTTCAATTGATGAAATTGCTATTGTATAGTAAACTAACATACTCTTAATATATTTGCTGCGTGTTTGTATGATGCATATTAATAATGGCATCTTATATTTTATTCCAATGTCATACGGAATCTCCCAAGACATTACACATCAAACAACTAAACCTTTAGGGATATGTATGTAATATGATATGTTTTAATCATTATTCAGGGTTAGCAAAATATTTAATAGCGTTCACATACAAATATGATGTTGTACCTATGTGATAGTATCACTAGATTTTCTACCAATATCGACTGAATTGTGCTGTTACACTTTAATGATTCATTGTTTTCTTATTTACCAGAAACGTATTTTTTACGGATGTTGTGAGAATGACACTTTCGTATTAGGATTACATCACTTAGCATGTACCTCCTTGTAGACGTGTATTGTAGCATAGCATAGCATAGCTACAATACCTATCTAAGCATGTATACTTGCAAAATATAGGAGCTCACCGTGAGTGCACTCACTAAGGCTAAAAATGTGGTGATTACTCACTCAAGCAGTTTAGATGCCTTTTTTTAAGAAATATTGCAGGTATAAGATGGGGACCCACTCGACCCTTGAAATTCGAACCCTGTGCCCACTTATCCCCTTAAATTGTTGAGGTGCCAACTCGTCCCCACATCTATCGGAATTACTAGGGCGTCAGAAGTTTAAAGAGGTAGCTTCCATGATGTTCAAATGTATGTCCGTATCATATCGTACCATTTATACCAGGAGACGAATGGATACCTTAAAATAAATAAATAATTGACTGTTCTCCTCCCGCGGGACCAATGGGCACCTATATAGGGTCGAATCTACAACTCTTATTTTAGGCGACGGATATTGGGGGTCCAGTGGATCCTGACCCATAAACATATAAATAATAACGGAACAAAATCATGTCACAATTAATGCAAGTAATTGTCCCACAGGGTCGTTAAATGCGGATTTTAGGAAGACATTAAACAAAGCAGTAGTGATTACACATACTGACTATTCGATTGTAGGTTACTTTAAGGAGGTTTTCCAAACGGAAGGCCGTGTGGCACAAAACAAAATCATCATCATCTCCCTGGCCTTATCCCATACATTGTTGGGGTCGGCACTTGATTCAACCCGATGTGGCTGATCACCTGATTTTTATACGAAGCGACTGCCATCTGACCTTCGCAACCCCATTTAGGAGGAAAATCTGTGATCTGGGTTAAACCAGTTGTCAGATTATTTTTTTTAGGCCTCCGACTGACCTGTAACGATTGCCAAAGATGTTAAATTGGCAACCGGGACCGACGGCTTAACGTGCTCTCCGAGGCACGGAGGGAACTCGGGCGGTCACCCATCCAACTACTGGCTAGGCGTATGGTTGCTTAACTTCGCTGATCGAATGATATGCGCAATAGCAACTGTGCCACGAGCTCCTCACAAAACAAAATATTATACAAATTAAAAAATGTATTCAGTGTACTGTAGTATTTATTGATTTCTACACAATAAAATAACTTTAAATACCTACATTAGACAAGATCATAAAAAATGTTTTTTGCTGTAGTTTTTGGTAATGACACATTTGATTGCATACTTGTACGTGCTTGTGCCTGAGAAGTAGGTATGCGTTAGTTTGGCTCACCTATTCAAATTATTTAAATGACCTAATTCGCTTTATAGTATGTACAACGGTTGATAAAATCGTTTTTATATTCTGCCGGATGATTCAATTCAATAGATCACACCTGTGCGGTTAGGTACCAACAATGTTTTTACGTCGAATGGAAACGTTTGGTCTATTACAGCAATCGACAAAAACCCCAACATTGACAGTATTCATTCGAATACCATAACAATGTTCTGAAAAAAAACCGTCGACGACAACAACAAAAGGCTGTATAGGTACTTAGGTTGCTCTGTCGCAATTTGTTCTAGTCAGATGTTTTCGTTCATTATCTTTATACTTGCCTATGTTGGGTATAATATTTTAATACGAATTTTATTCTTAATTTTGTAACTTCTTTTGTTTATCGTTTCAAAATGACACAATGCTCCATCACTCACAGCTTTTAGCACTCAGACATGCTTCAAGTAATATTTCCTTATTTCGGTAAAATCCATGAAAAGGTAATACACATTAGACAGACAAGGCTGCTTTCACTTTTTTTGAACAAGTGTGTATGTCAAATTCTGTTACGAATAGTTTTGACAATTCCAAACTGTGTTCTTGCTGAAATTTTGTCATGAAAAATAACTTATTAACTTGCTTTCCTTGGAACTAACGCTCCTTGAAACATATTTATTTGGTAATTTAACCCAATGGACTTGACAATAATTCAAAATAGTATACATTATTTGTCATGAAATCAGATAAGAGCAAGTGACGCTTCAGTGAGCTGGTATGGTGACAACAATAAAAGTGTAGTAGTCGGTGATTGTACGCGCGACGCGACCGCGTCTACCGCAGCTGTACCAGTGACACGCATGACAAGCACATGGGTCGCAGGTTCAAATGTTACCTTGAACAAAGGATATTGGACATATTTCTAAACATCGCTTGTAATCGCTTAACTATCAATTATACTTACACACAGGTAACCTGCCAAGTGCTACAACCTTAGGTACCTACTGTGTGCGAATTATGTGCGAGTAAGTATTTATTCGATTACATATACTTAATATATGATAATTACGAAAAATTATACACACCCAGTTGTAAAAAGTTGAAATATAAACTCAGCTACACGTTTCGGAAAGTAGACAGGTATACATTAAATATTTAGTTCCATACCTATCGTAGCAAAGCTTGATTTCACCCACAATGTTATCATAATCAGAAAACTGAAAACGTAAGAGTGTTGTGAAACCAGCGGCCCATTATTGTATCGATGCGTGCGGAAGAGTTGGAGGGAGCGCGGGCGCGGGCGAGCGGGCTGCCATACGAGTCGAGTGTTTGATGTGCTCATTGTGAATAATAAACACGAGCGCGACTACACGGATTCATTCAGCGACCGGTCATCGGCTTCGCGGCCGCCCCGACGAATGGTTTAAATTTTCTATGGCAGAGGGCTTACAGTTGTGCTTAAAAAAAAATTTGCACGACGGCCAATGACCGACCAGCCGGCCGGCGTAACTCAACGCACCGAGGCAGTCACGTGCCCGGGGTGAGGCGCGGCGGGCGACTCACTCGCAGCCGAACCTTCTCTTATAAGATGCACATTCGCCGCGGCATAGGTGTGGAGCGTGCAGAGCCGAGTAGCATGCCCCCGCGCAAACCACTCCACAAATTCGACCGCTAATTCATATTATAGTGAATAAGACTCACTGAGTGCCATGTAGGATGTCTCACAGCAGCCTCAGTTGTCACTACGACAGCTACCTACCATCAGACTCATCCCTCGAGACAGACGCACTCAACCGACACTGGTGAGTTCAAAATATTTGTATTATTAACAGCTAATTGATAGTATTAACCAATTCTTTCTTAATGTTAGCTTAAAACCATAAGCAAATTTAAATTTAAAGAATGCAATGAACGTAACAACCTTAAAATGTTATCCTCATGCGGAAAATTACAGAACGTTCACTTTTTACGCGACTTTTTACTTAACATTTCCCTTAAACCTGATTCCTTAAAACTTGTTCAGAAGTTCGTTTACACATTTCTGGAGTTTGTTTACTTACTTTGTAGAGACGTAGGCTAAGCGAAATTGATTGTTTATTGTTATCGTTCAAGACAATACTGCGTTCTTATACACCATTGTTGTTCAACGTCGGTATACTGGATTCAATATAAAAAAAACTAATTTCAAGGTATAATATTATAAGTATGCAAGTTCAATACTTTTTGCCATTACAGCAAACCAATGCAATATAGCAAGACAATGGCTAAAATCTGGCAACATTTCTATATACATTTACCTACTATTTAAGTATTTGATAATATTTTACCTATTGAAAATGAAAATGAAAATGAAAATGAAAATGATTTATTCAGTTTAGGCCCTGGTAAGGCACTTATGAACGTCGAGGAATCTACCACCGGTTCGGAAACTAGCCTTCTGAGAAGAACCGGCAAGAAACTCAGCTGGCATCATGTACATTTCATTACACAGTAAAATAATAATAATTACAAAAAAAAAAACATCATAAATTATTCACAATAGTGAAAATTGTATCAGCATGCATGTGTAAAAAATAATAATTAAAAACGTAAAAACAATACCAAATGATTTACATATCATGTTTGCATACCATGTCATTGCCAGGAGCTACTTGTGCAGAGTTTTAATTCCATATGTCTTTATCATTTATGTAATCCGAAATTGTATAATAAGCTTTCTTCATCAGTACAGTTTTAATGTGTGTCTTAAATTTATCATAATTTAACGCGTTTATTGACTGTGGGATTTTATTGTAGAAACGAACACAATTCCCCATGAATGATTTATTTACCTTTGCTAACCTGAATCTAGGAGCTACAATTTTGTGTTTATTTCGTGTTGAAATTGAATGAATGTCCGAGTTTAAATTGAATAGATGAATTTTTTTTTTCATGTATAGCAAATTCTCATAAATGTACAGTGACGGTAGGGTGAGAATATTTATTTCTTTAAATTTATCTCTAAGAGAATCTCGGGGGTCCAGCGAGTATATTGCCTTGATGGCTCTCTTTTGAAGTATAAAAATTGAATCTAAGTCTGTTGCGGAACCCCATAACAATACGCCATATGACATGACACTATGAAAGTAAGCGTAGTAGACTAATCTAGCAGTATCAATATCCGTCATTTGTTTAATTTTTCTAACCGCAAACGCAGCTGAACTAAGCTTTTTTGACAATGCTTCAATATGGGCGCCCCATTGTAATTTAGAATCTAAGGTAAGACCTAAGAATACTGTGCTTTCGACCAACTCCAATTGACTCCCAACTAATGATATATTTGTATCTATTTGCGATGTATTAGGTGGTGAAAATCGGATACATTTTGTTTTTTTAGAATTTAAAACGAGATTATTGGCATCAAACCATTTTGAAACAGATGTTAGAGTTTCATTTAGTGCCTTAAGATCTTTGTCTTTTCTACTCACTTTGAAAACTAAAGATGTATCATCTGCAAATAGAACAATATCACAGATATTTTCTACAACAAGTGGTAGGTCATTGATATACGCTAGAAACAGGAATGGGCCTAGTATGGAGCCTTGCGGCACGCCTGTTTTGATTATTGACCCCTTGGATGTTACACCACCGACGCCAACTTTCTGATGACGATTTGATAGGTACGAGGATAAAAGGTCGAGAGCATTTCCGCGAATTCCATAATAGTTTAGCTTAAGAAGTAGCGTACGATGATCCACACAGTCAAAAGCTTTAGAAAGGTCACAGAAGACTCCTACTGCGTCATAGGCGCCCTCCCAAGCCTCAAAAATGTGTTTTATTAATTTTGCTGCCGCGTCCGTTGTTGATCTACCTTTAGTGAAGCCAAATTGGTGATCGTGCAAGATGTTATGTACGTTAAAGTGAGCTAACATCTGATTAAGCAGAATTTTTTCAAATATTTTGCTAAGCGCGGGAAGAATCGATATAGGTCTATAATCAGAAGGATCTTCTTTAGAGCCTGCTTTAAATATCGGTATTACTTTGCTATATTTCATAATATCAGGAAATATACCTTGATCTATACATAAATTGAAAATAGAAGCTAATGCGGGAGCAATCGTTATTATAATAGATTGGATACTTTTAATTGAGAGTCCCCATAAGTCCTCCGTATTTTTAATATTAAGCGATTTAAATGCCTTCATGATGTCAATAGGACGTACATGTTTAAAACTAAAATCTGGGAAGCTTTTTCGTAACGATTGTTTCAATAAGCTTTCAGCTGTATTCGGACTAGAGTTAAGATGTTTGGTAGTCTCTGTGGGAATGTTAGCGAAAAAATTCTCAAAAGCAGTTGCGACCTCTAACTTATCCGATATAATACTATCATTGATTTTAAGCTTACTTACTTGCTCTTTAGTTTTATTTCTACCAGTCTCCCTGTTTATAACTTTCCAAACAGTTTTTATTTTATCATCAGAGCGGCTAATTTCACTACTTATATGTTTTGATTTGGCAATCTGGCAAACTCTTTTAAATAATTTTGAGTACATTCTAACGTGACTATGAAAAGCGACATTAGTTGTTTGGGCTTTCTTGTGGTATAACTCATATAAAGTGTCTCTACTTTTCCTTATGCCCTTGGTTGCCCAGTTGTTGAACTGTAATCTGTTATTTAATTTATATTGTTGTTTAGGACATGCCTTGTTGAATTCTGTACATATGACATCATGTAATTTATTGAAATATTTGTTTGGTTCGCGAGACTCTGCTTTTTTAATTTTTAACTCAACATTATTTTTAAACTTCAGCAGTCTATGGACAGAGAGAGGTCTAGATTCCCTAAAAGATTTAGAAGGTTGCCTACTACATTGCAACTCAACTAGTTGAGCCATGTGGTCAGATCGAATTCCACTTATCTGAGACTGTTTTATTATACTACCATTAGTTATTACATTATCGATACAAGTAGAGGAAGTGGCCGTTATTCTCGTGGGCTCATTAAATACAAAGTCCAGGTTAAATGATTTAAAAAGAGATATAAATAAACGCGCCTCAGAAGACCTTCTTAAAATGTCTACATTAAAATCACCACATATCAATATTTGTTTATTCGTTCGAAATATTTTCTTAAGAATGACCTCCATTGTTGAACAAAATGAGTGAATATCAGAGGATGGAGGTCTGTATACGCATACAATTATATAATTATCCAACTCTGCACAAGCCGCTTCACAGACTCGCTCTACAGAAAGACTAGTAATATCCTTTCTCTCTTTGGACTTAAAGTTACTATTCAGTAAGATGATGGTACCACCTCCCTCCGCTGAGAGTCTGTTATAAGAACTGGCAATGGTATAATTAGTAATATTAAACATCATGGTATCTGGTTTCAACCAAGTTTCAGTAAAACAGAGAAAATCAATAGGTATTTTGTCTAGTAATAACTCTAGATCAAGAATTTTGCCAGAGAAGCGGTTAATATTCTGGTGTAGCAGACGCATAATACATGCACCTGACTTCTCTGTTGTCTGACTTAATGGTTTAAAGAATCAATAAGATTGGTCACAGTGCTAGTAGAACATCTATCTACCACTGGCTCGTCACTTAACCTATGCTTTGTTATATTGGCTATAACAGTGTTAATATTATAAGCTAACAATGTAGCAAGCTTTTGTCTATATATCTTGGGAATGTAAAGAGATTCCCGAGTTACCTTTACACCACTAATAAATTTATTAGTGTCAAACAGTATGTATCGTTCATTATGACACGTCATGTTATGCAATAAGCTATTTATGTATGATAAATGCTTGTTCTGTGTCTCAGTATAGCTAATACTATATGGAATAGTGCACAATACAACCCTGCCTACATGCAGGTTTGTCAAGTCCTCAAAACTATTAATTAATTCCCGTTTGGTAATACTAGGGTTTTGTCCAACTAAGATTATGATTGTTGTGTGACTGTCATGATTGTTTTTAATTATTTTATTTACAATTTGTCTATATGAAGCTCCTGGCATACAGTAATTTATTACAGCATGAGATAATTTATTTCTTAAATAGCAACTAAAATCCCTACCGATTTTATCTGAATACATGACCGTTTTGTATTCTGGTGGACTTGAGTTTATTTGTTCCACACTTTCATTCAACTCAGCAACCTGCAACTTGCAGGGCAGTGGCAGCGGCTCACTATTGCAGGATGGTGGTGATGGTGATGATGGGGGCACACAGTCACAAGTGTGTTTATTAGTCAATGACTGAAAGCGCTCCTCATTGTAATTACAAAGATCGACTAGTTCGGTGGTAGCCAAAATGTGCTATTGGTTTACCTACCTACCTACGTATGGTACAATACGATATTTTACCGAGGGAGTGCAAACCTAGGCTGTCAGCGAAAATTGTGACCTATTGTGCCCACATTAATAAAGTAAGTTCCGAAATATCTGAATATAATGTTTGTCGTCGATTGCCTTGGGTAACTATTCCATTGGTAGGGTGGTCTTGCAACACGTTGAGCGTCTACTTTGTTAAAGGTACAATTACCGAGTGAGTCATACTGTAGCTTATCTATTTGGTCACATATAACGTTCCAATCAAGATTAATACTTTACGCACAAACCAACGAAAGTAGTCCTAGCCAAACTCATTGAAAAAACAAATAAATAAACTACATTATTCCATTTAATATTTTCCGTATTAGGGAACCCACGTATTCATCATCTCCCTGGCCTTATCCCATACATTGTTGGGCACTTGATTCAACCCGATGTGGCTGATCACATGATTTTTATACGAAGCGACTGCCATCTGACCTTCGCAACCCCATTTTAGGAGGAAAATCTGTGATCTGGGTTAAACCAGTTGTCAGATTATTTTTAGGCCTCCGACTGACCTGTAACGATTGCCAAAGATGTTAAATTGGCAACCGGGACCGACGGCTTAACGTGCTCTCCGAGGCACGGAGGGAACTCGGGCGGTCACCCATCCAACTACTGGCTAGGCGTATGGTTGCTTTACTTCGCTGATCGAATGATATGCGCAATAGCAACTGTGCCACGAGCTCCTCAGGGAACCCACGTATTAATAGCTTTAATAACTAAATTAATAAAGGCTGGAACCAAGTCAGTTTCACACCATATCAGGCCGACGAAGAATTGGTATTAAAATATATCGCATTTCTAAATAGAAATGTTTTATCAATGAGGAAATCCTCATTGATAAAACATATTTTCTCTTGTGTTTCAATTTAATGAATAAAATTGCGTATTAAATAGGCAGTTCATCTTAATTTTTAAGTAACTACGAGTACCCGTGGAGCAACCGTGACA
Source organism: Watsonalla cultraria (assembly GCA_964035505.1). Classification (NCBI taxonomy): domain Eukaryota; kingdom Metazoa; phylum Arthropoda; class Insecta; order Lepidoptera; family Drepanidae; genus Watsonalla; species Watsonalla cultraria. The sequence goes on along the minus strand of OZ037713.1, from coordinate 7,529,553 downwards.
TTGATGGCAACCGGATAACTCAAATGATAATAGAGCCTACGCTTTATTTACATATATAAGTAGTTCAGTATGATACAACAATATTTGAAACTTAATGACCCTTGCGCTTGAAAAGAACAGACAACCTGCCAAGAGGAAGTTAACCAGAAGGTTAGATATAAAATTTAATAAGTTTTCAAATATTACGTCACAGGAACGGTCACTGCACACTTACCCTTAAGAACCAATTACTTTCCATGACGATTTTCATCATCAAGGTTTTCTAGTAATGGTATTGCATTCGGAAATCGGAAGTCATGTCAGCAAATCCTTGTTTAACCTACATAGACTAGACAGGCAGTTTGTAATTGACATTCTAGAACGACTAACAACATCCTCATTGTCGCCTACCACCAACTAAGAACTTATGCCAATTTAAACTTTAAGCCCTTTGACTATAGACTTATCTAGAGTACCGCGCGGAGAATCAAGTTTGCAGTCACATGCCATTCGCCATAATACCGCCACTGTAGACACATTGCGGATAAACATTGACCCACTGCACTTCAGCTGTTGCACTACGCAGTATTCCGTCGCCAATAATGGCTCCGTTGCGACTTCATTACGACAGATCTAATAAAACTGTTCGAATTTTAATGACTCCTTGCTTCCGATAAGCTTTATGGATAAGTATTTTATTCATATTCATTTGCCCAACTACTTTGACTAAAAGCCCCACTTGCATGCATAATCTTTATACTACGACCACAATAGGGTGTGCCCCCTATAGATCCATGAATATAAATCTTCTATACCCATTTTAACCATATTGAGACGGAATTTTGAAAAAACCTTTAGTCCATAGGCTATGTAACATATCAAGAGTACTACCTCCTAAATTAAAATATATTTCAATCCTTTGAATTTAAAGTCACTCAGTTAAGATTGTATTCATAATTTTGGTATCGATAATTATTTTGCTAGTCAGATATAATTCTTATAGAAAAAAATTGACTCCGTTCCGTCTTTTGAGGAGGTAGTATATTTTAAATTCTATTCAAATAAATTAGAGAATTGGAATTTACCAAGATCATCTTAAAACCGCTAAAAGGAGAGTAATTAGGGACCTTGTAAAAATACAATCTAAGACACAGAACACGGCGGGTCGCATTGTTCCGTAATCTAAGACATAACAGTCAATGTTGTTCGTACACATATTAGTATTCAAATGATTGTCCATAATCATTGTCTAACAATCTTTTGTTCAATTGTCTGAAAACCAACTGAAATCATAAATTTTCTAATACGTGTACTCAAGCGTATAAACAGTTATTTGCATTCTTTATTATATTTGCGTATTAACCGTTAATACTTTCTTTTAAGACCTTTCTGTAAATATTTGAATAATAATTTGTTTGTGACTTAAATTATTCATACAAAAATCTCATAAAATTTGTCATTTCGATTGCGTTTTTGGTTATTATAATTAGGTTATAATGAAAAAAAAATATCAGTGATAAAATATCAGGAAAAATAAAAGTGTCAGTTGTAGTAATAAAAACAGCTATGCTCACAACTCACTTTTATGTACATGTTACAACCTTAATAAAAGAGTCACATGATCTGCGTTTAATAGAAACCATTTACCTATATACCCTTGAGACAACATTTGACTTTGACGACGTATATAGACACTGAATGGAGAATAATATTTCAATCTGTTCGTATCATAAATAAGAACACTTATAATACCTATAGTATATGCTTAATTACGTCGAAACTTCTTGATGCAATTCCAATAAAACTCGAACACCTTGGTTTTACTATCACTTTCAATAATTATTATTAAATCAAAAAGTTTATGTTAAAGTGAAAATATTCTGTTATTTCGCTTCCTTACATTTAGTTCATTCTAAAACCATTATGTAGCAAAAGCAACGGAGTCAAATATACATAACACTCATTCAATAGAATTGTCAGAAATGTATATTGTGTAGATTGAAAAAAGTTTTCGTTTTTGAATAGGTAGCACTTTATTTTTTGGGGTGGGATGATAGTAAAGATACGCCGAGAGGAAACCAACGGCAAGGCAATATGAGTGTAAGACCCTTGCCTTTGTTGAGAATAAATTCAAAGACTTATCAACAGACGTCTTACTCAACCATCCATCTGTCACATTGGTACCTGAAATATTCGATGAAATGAGGATTTTTATTCCTCTGCCTATCCCTTTGGATCCATTAGATAGCCGTGGAATCAAAATTAATGTGCGAAAATTCTGTAACTCTTATACTCTTACGAGTATTATTCCCTGACTTACAAAGAACACGTGGATCGGTTGGAAAGTCACTCATAAGAAATAGTCAATATCTGAGCAATTACCATAATGGGGTTTGATGTATACTTATATCCTTTTCATTTACACAACAGGAATGGCAGGGTATCATCAGCACAAGCAGAAGGGCCTTCGCGCCGGAAAAGCAACCTCCACAATGCCATGGCAGCGGATATGGAAAACTCATGGGGTATGTTCAGTATGCTTTACTGCGCCATTTTATGTGTATTTCGATGTAAATAAATTATTAATCAGTTATGATTTTTCAAATTCGACTCGAATTGAATTGATTAACCTACTTTCAATAAGTCAAGGGTATTTGAAATGATGTACAAATGGCCAGGTGTCTCGTATGGAACTAGACCAGACAACTGATAGTTCTCACGATCAATTAGATCGATTGCCACACCGTGTCTAGCGTTAGTTGCTTACACTCGGCTTCTTGGTCCACAGATCGACAGGCACATATTGAAGGAAGATATAAGAAATACTCAACTACGTCTTCTGTTTATTCCAAGAAGGCATTATCACATCAAAGCGAACACATTGAAAGGTACGTTGTACGCTTAGCTATTAATATTAATAAAACATTGACCTAGTACCCTTCTTATCATCGTAGTTTTCATTACCTTTTAAAATATTGTTATTATAATGCATGTGCAGGTCCTGGTGGTACGCTTGTTGCCAGAAGTGTCATCAAGAAGAATCCGGAATTCCTTCGTGGGAACCAACACATTGGCAGAAGATATGTCCATACCCATTATGCCCTACCTTTCGCCAATTTGCTCAAACACTATCAGTACTTATCATTGGTAAGTTATTAATATTCATTATATTTGCAATCCTTGTCTCTGAGCTAGCAGTCCGAAAGTGCCAATTATTTTTTATAGATATATGATCGTTTATTGCTGCCATTTAAAACTAGGTATATGATCTACGCCGGGTTTCTTACGTGGTGTTAATTATTTACGGTGCCCCTAACTGTTGCTCAATCAACACGGTTGTTTTAGGCCAAATATTAGAAAGTGGTAATATGTAGGTCAGTGTATGTATGTAATGGAAAAGTACCTTCGTCAAAATGTTTAAGCTGATTTGAATTGACTAGGCCTGCTCGTGTGGGTGATAATATGGATCGTGATGGGCGACACCGCCGCGCCGGGCGGCCAGCTGTTCACGCTCGCCGTGCTCACCATCGCCGCCCACTTCGGGGGCTGGCTCATGTTCAAGATCACTACTCTACCTGCGCTCATTGGAATGCTTATCGTCGGAGTTGTCTTGAAGAATGTTGGTTTCGTCAACTTTGATGACACTTATAAACATGTCGCATCTTACATTAGGTAACATTCCTTATATAAAAAGAAAATATTTAACTAAAATTTTATAAGAAGATAAATATATTAAGTTTTCTTATCTTTTTCCAGAAAAATTGCTTTAACAATAATTTTAACAAGAGCTGGTTTGGATCTGGATCCAGTCGCAATGAAGAAATACTTCCTCACTGTAATCAAACTAGCAATGATCCCTTGGACTTTCGAGTGCATCTTTTGCGCCGTCTTAGCCCACTTCTTGCTTGGATTACCATGGGATTGGTGTAAGTAAATAATTTATTCCATTCCATAGTTACATATATATAAAAAAATATTTACTTTAATGATTCAAAATTACAGCTTGATTAAATTTAAATAAAATCTCAATAAACTTACTTTCACTTTTCATTACTACATAACTGCAGCTTCAACCGGTGTAATTATATTATGGCAATGTTTAGCGATTACTGTAAATGCTAGATTATAAACTTAATACATTATAATATGTAGACACCTACTATGATTATAGAGTTTTTAACTAACCTTACTTTGTATTTCAGCATTCCTTCTAGCGTCCATAATAGCTGCAGTATCGCCAGCTGTGATCGTGCCTTGCCTGTTCCGGTTGCGAGAGAAGGGCTATGGAGTGTCCAAAGGCATACCAACCCTGGTCCTGGCAGTGTCAGGCATTGATGACGCTGCCAGTGTTGCCGTCTTTGGTATCGTCTCTTCATTCATGTTCTCTAGCTCCTCAATGACCATGAATATAATTCAAGTAAGTATACAATGAGCGAGGCTAACAAAGAGTAAGTCCTTCAACGAGGCAACTATTTTAAGGTTATGAATGCTTGCAATACTTAAATTAGCACGTTATCGCCCTTATATTTGGAGAACCGTTGCGCCTACAATACATACATACATATGCTCACGCCTGTATTCCCCAAAGGGGTAGGCAGGGGTGTTGTAATAAGATGATTAAGTGTCAACGTGACAGAAGGTGAGTCTATCGCCGTCCCAGGGTCTATACACGTCTTTGAATTACTTCTCAAACATATGCAGGTTGCCTCACGATATTTTCTTTCACCTTAAAGCACGTGATGTGAAATTTTGCTTCAATTTACGAAAAAAATGCTATAAAAAAAATATTTTTTCAAATTCCCAACTATAAACGCTCCACCACGTATGACTAAGAAGAATAACGATGTTTGAAATATAAATAATGAGGGAATGATATTTCTTTTTCAGGGTCCCCTGAGTGTGATAGGTGGTATTGCTTTTGGTGTGTTCTGTGGCTACCTGGTGAAGTTCGTGCCCGAGAGAAACGACGCGTTCCTGGTGCCGCTGCGAGTACTGCTGCTGCTGACCGGCGGCATCATGTCCGTGCTTGGCTCCGAGGAGATCGGCTGGGGAGGCGCAGGTTTGTATCACTTACGCGCATTTACTTACTCACTTTGTAGTTTATAATCACGTTCAAAATAACAATCATAGCAAGGAAATGTTATATTATTTCAAACTAACAGATCAGTCGAATAATTTTCAAGACTTTGTAGTGTTTGAGTTGATGTAGTGCCTTCCGTAAAATGAAAGCCTTTACAAACAATATTATGACAATTATTTACTCACCTACAAGTAGTAGTGATTCTCAATATTATGGAAATTATCAATTGTTAATCTCATTTTCTGGAGTCAATAACCACACATTATTGTTTTCCGGAATGTATGATTGGCTTTCACTAGAACAATGCTCTGTTGTGAGTAAACGTATCGACTCACATTAAAAAAGCAAGGACACAATGTGATTTGAAAAATTATCATTTACGGATTCCCATCGATTCACTTAATGATTCATTGTATCAGAATAATTTTAAAAACAAATATCAAACGCCTAAACGTCACCCGTTTTCTAGCAAATTTTCTAATATGTATTGTACAGTATTCTATTTGTATTGTACAAACTAAGTAATTGTGCAGAACTACTTGTTTTGTTTCGAAGTTCGTTCCAAGAATATGCGATAACATGGTCTGACCGTGGCTAAAGGATAGTTATTATAAAAGGTTGGTAATCCAGTTAGTCACGGTATCTAGATGATCCAGACGCCTTCATAATACCGGTTCACTCACACCTTACTTAGGTACTGAAAATAAATAACATTACGGTTGTTTCGTATTTCAGGTCCTCTGGCTGTGATCGCGTTTGCTTTCGTGGCTTGTAAGAACTGGTCAGAACTAGGCTGGGAGCTGGACGACAACCCTGTCGCCACAGCTTTTGAGATCTTCTGGATGTTCTTCGAACCCATGCTCTTCGCCGTCACTGGAGCTCAAGTTGTCGTAAGTAACGCATGCTAACCTCAATCGATTCTCCAATAGATTATACATGTACAGAATTCTTAGCACAATGTTATAGTATAGTTGTTAAAATATAAGTGCGTAGAACAATGATTTTCAATAAAAGTGCGGAAACTTGATCAATACTTATCAGTCTATATTAAAGAATTACTATATAGCTGCTTGGTGGTTTTTCATCTCACTTATTAGGATATTAGGAAAATGAAGATGTTACATACTACATTGTCCCGGGGGGATTTTTTGTGAAGACCTCGGGAACAGGATAGATAGGTAGAGTGGAAGAGAGAAATAATAGAGTGGTTAAAATATACAAAATGGGTTCGTTTATTACGTCTGTTTCCTTCACTAGTGGTGGTGGGTAGAGGTAGGTGGTAGGAGGAAGGGACACTGGCCTGACGTAGGGACAAGGATCCGGCTGGGAGCAGCCTGGTCTTCGTCAGGAAGGTGGATAGCGCCTGGTCCAGGGGTAGTGCCTGGACTGTAGGCGGACTGGTCCAGGGTAGGTTCTGGGCCAGAGGTACGAACTGCACCAGATGTAGGGTCCGGGCCAGTTGTTAGTGTAGTAGTTATGTAACCGGATCCTGGAATGAATATTCAGGCATTAGCTAGCTCGACCATGCACGGACATCCCTAGTCGCAGCTCAGCATCCTACCCTATAACCTTAGCACCTGGTCTTTGCCAAGCAGCCTCAGCCAGCAGAAGATAGAGATAACAGAATACAAAGATGGCACAACACAACACCGTAAATTAATAGCTACACTTAAATATAATACATTATTAACTCACCCCAGCGGGATTGGCAACAATAGAGTTGATGTTAGTATGTTTAGTACATAGTTATTAGATTTTGGCGGGCTTTGCCGACAGCGAGTGGAGTGACCACACGCTACCAAGCCTCGCGCCGCAGTGGCGGGAGATGCGAATGCGCGGCAAAACAAAAGAAGCGCGGTGCGCAGCTCTACAGCGCACAATGTTGCCGACAGCTTCCGACGGTCCCCGATGCTACGCTCGGATTGAGTCATTGTGCACGATTCTAGATATTTTATGTTTCATTTAATTTGTAATTAGTTTAGGTATTTGATAATTTTAGCTTTTAAGTTAGTTTTATAGGTCATTCAGTTGATATTATCATAGTAGGTGTATAGTTATAGGTAATTAGGAGTAATATGAGCCTTTTTAATAGAAAAAATATAAAATACTAATAATTTTATAAAATGTAACGGCGCGTACTAGGCGCAACGTTACAGTTCTCCGCGACAAGGAGTAGGATTTTGCGTACCTGAGTAAAGTAAAATCCGTCTGCTTACTTTACTCTATACTATTAGAATACTAAGTAAAATAAATATAATTAATAATAATTACTTTAGAAAAAAAATAGAACCCAAATTAAAAACAAAGTGTGTAGACACATTAATTTAAATAATAACAAAGCCTTTATCAAAGATGGCTGTAATATAGTGTAAAAGATCGTACACTAGAATAAAGTAAATGAACAAAAGCCAGTCTCTAATATATCGTTCAGTTGAACTATAGTTGAAGTATAGTGAACACTTATTTATCGCAATTGGCTTCTGTATTCGACCTTGGGGGTGATTAAGATAATAAGCCGGTCCTTTATGTTAATTTGGAAATAAATAGAATAACACTTTAGTATAATTTTTATCCCAAACCAAATGATAAATGTAGGGTGTGGTGGGATTCACCCTTTAGAAGATCACGGTCAAATAATAGTAGGTACCCTATGTACTGTTGTATTCCTGCAGTATGGTCGTTGTAGGCTGTAGCAGCCTGTTGTAGCAAGTGCTTACCATCAGGTGGGCCGTACATTGTGACATTTGTAGTAGATTTAGATGAATACGGTCATAGAAAGGATGTCACGTTACGGAAAACATCGTCTAAGATGATCCTTGGTTAAAAAGTATATTCCATCTCTTTTTGTGATTTGGATTTCAAAAGGGGTCGACATAGTTATAGTTCGAGTTTGGTTTATTCATGATTTAATAAGGTGGTTTGTGTTACCAGTTTGCTGAACTGTCACCGCACCTGGTGTTGATGGGTGGTGGCATCTTAGTCGCCTGCGTCGTCTTGCGGGCCATGCTCACCAGCGTTAGTGCCGTGCGGAGCAACCTCAACATGCGAGAGAAAATCTTTGTGGGACTCGCCTGGATGGCTAAGGCTACTGTACAGGTAACAAATACAAAAGAAACAAACTCCTCTAGAACAAGACATACTGACTATGTCATCAATGAAAGAGACGACAAACGTCAATTATTTTCCACGTGTACACCAAGTATAGCTTCGACATGTTCCAACATTGACGAATTCCATTATGTGCCTAGCAATGTGAAGATCCCCCATCCCTGGTATGCAAACCACAACCTTCTTCCAGAATATCAGCACGTTTCTAACCACACCTATACGCAACAAAACTTTTCAATGTTGAAATATGCTACCAACGAGTATTTTTAGGGTATTATTTTTCTGTTTTTTGAAATGTGTTGATTGATCTTCAGGCTGCCCTGGGCCCAGTAGCACTAGATGAGGTGAATAAGATGGCCGGTGGTGGGACGCCGGACCCAGTACTGGTGGGGTACGCTGAGACGGTGATCACGGTGTGCATCATGTCCATCATCATCACCGCGCCCATCGGAGCTATCGTTATTACAATCACCGGACCCAAATTGCTCTCCAGAACCACTAAGCCACCAGTATTAGAAGGTAACACAATGAAACCACTTTGTCCAACTAAACACTTTAATATTTACAAATATATATACTTACTAAGGAACAGTGCACTAAACAAATTATTTAAAATATGCAATACGTGTTTGAGATTTGCAAGTCCATCCGTTTTGAGGATACTGGTTCGGTTTAAAAGGAAGATACTGTTAGGATTTATTTGAAAGGAAGGAATAAAATCATAATGTGGTTGACGATCAAGAAAATTAAGGGACCGCCTCACTTTTTCCCAGCATAACTGTAATGGGTATAGTTTTGATTGCTATTCGCGGGATATCCACCTGGTTGGTGATAATATGGTGAATTTGAGTTCTCGGAATATGACGAATAACTCGACTGTAAGTTATTATAATTTGGATATTGCCCATTAGATGCTGATGTTGGATATCTTGGACTTGAACTTGTATAATTTGGATTATAAATAGGATAGTTAGCTTGATACGTACTATTATTATTATTATACTGACCCTGAGTAGGCAACGGTTGTCTGGAGCTTGTATTGTTATAAGCATTTGGATAATGTGAAGCTTGGTTTGGTTGGCCCATTGATGACGAGTTGTAACTCTGATTCGACGTCCTATAAGGATTTTGTACAGGATATTGTACATGTAAATTGTTATTATTTGGATATTGCGCAGAATAATTGTTATAATTTTGATATTGCCCAGTATAATTGTTAAAATTTTGATGTTGCCCATTATAATAGTTATTATTTGGATATTGTCCAGTATAATTCTTATTATTTTGATGGTGCCCATTATAATTGTTATTATATGGTGTTCGCTGGGTAGTGTAAGCAGAAGGATAAGTATTATTTGGGGTTAAATTGTTGTAGTTGTTGTTAATTGGATATCTATTAGTAGAAGAATTACTGTGCATTTGTGTTGGGTATGTGGAATAGTGATTGGTAACGGGGCGATATCCTGACTGGTGCTGATTGTTCAGAGAGTTATACGTCGGGAAATTATTGGGATATGCAGAAGTGTAATTTGTAGGCTTATAACCAAATGAGCTTACCGGGTAATCAGGTCGGAAACTGTTGTTAGAGTTATTATTATTTTGCCATTGGGATGCGTCTTGACTAGTTGGATAGCTGAGGTGATTTTGACTTGGATAGAGGGAAGGATAAAAACTGTTTGGTGGTGCTGTAGATGAAATCGGGTAGTTAGATCCATAGACTTGCCTTGTCACGCGATATGTAGTTTTCAATCTTCCTTTATCCCCTGTTAGTTCTGCATTTACAACATTTTCGATATCATTTCTTCCTACGCTTGAATCATCGAACGCTTCAGGTTCGATATCTGGTATAAGTTCATTGTTTTGCTTTTGGTTTGTTAAGAAGCTCACATTATTGTATGTTTTTACTTGTTTCACCGGCAATTCTTCTTGGTCAACAGCATTTTCAATGGTATCATCGTTATTGATTCTATTTCCACGTCCCTCAGCGATATTTACTATTGCATTGCATAATTGTCCATATAAAACGGTAATAAATATGGTCAAACAAACTACTCGCACCGCACCCATTTTAGTGACTGACTTCGTAGTGTACTTACTTACTTTATGAAAACAGCAATCATTAACTCCAGATAAACTATGACCTCATTTATCGCCAGACACGCATAGGGATTTCTAAGTATTTGTTTACTGGATTGCTGACGTCAAACACCGTATTACTTACTTTAAATAATATAATGCTAATTATTCAATTATTTGTTCGATGCTATTATGTAATATTTGACCAACTTTATAATCTCCCTACCCTGTGCACTATATTACTGTGTTGTACTATGTATATATACTATGGATACAGTTGATTTAGTATTTATCGACCACCCACATAGTTAATAATGGAAAATAATACTCTACTTGGCCAGGATTTCGACATTCCCATGATTTTTGGAATAAATTAAAACACTGTCAATAGACAGTGTTGGTTCGCTTCTAGGTCGATTTGGACCCCTTTGAAATGTTTTTCCCTTGCAGGGTGGCGTCGTTCACACCGTCCGTCCATCCGCGACATCTCCATCATCGATGAGGAGGAAGTGGCAGAACGTGACGCCGAGGCGGAGGAGCATTCTCCGCCAGGCACCCCCGCGCCCCCCGTCTCCCCAGCACCGCCCGCGCCCGCCGCCTACAGCACACCAACACCCATCACCGTGCAACCTAACCACCATACATGACTACACACACACTAATCATACATACTTCTGGTGAATTGCACCATTTAAATTATCCAGAGGTTTCTTTTAACTCCACTTGTCATAGCTTACACACAGCCTGTAAGGAAATTGTTACTATGCTCTTTACACTTGTTTGATTGTATTTATATATACAGGGTCTAAATTGATCGGTCGTATGGATTGCAAAATGATAACGTCACAATAAATAAGAAAACAATTTTTATTGTTCTGCATTGTCGTTCAGTGTCGATGCTGAAACTGCTTAATCTCCTTAATAATATATTGGAAAAAAAAACGTAATTTACTCATATTTATAACAAATTTCATGGATTCATATTTTTTCATAAATATACGTATAAGTCACGAATTTAGTCATGCGTCAACAAAAACCAAACGAACGCACACAAAGACAATTAGATAAATTTTATGACGAAATCAAATTTCATATATTAATTTTTGAAATACGAGTATTCCCTAGTTTCGGGCGCTGTCTGAGAGTTATACAAACCAATCCTACCTAGTAGAATTGTTGTGAATTGTTATTCGTCATTAATTCTTTGTACCTCGAGTCGAGTTTAAACGTAGTGAATAAGTAATATTCATTTTGTAGTTGTATAATATTATATATGTAGTACATATAGTATACATTCCTACGCAATTGTGATTACATAAAATTAACATGTAGTTTTTGACTTTATTATAAGGTTTTTTTAATGTACAGCTACACAAAAATATTAATTACTTGATTATATACATACATACATACATGAGGTAGTTAGAAATAGAAGCAACTTGTATGTGATAAAGGCGTATACTTAATTGTTTTTGGCTTAGGTAAACCTCGCTGCTTATAAATGTAGGTATTCTACTATAGTTGTTACTGCATTAGGCTTAGAATGTAATAATTAAAGTATTAGTTGTGTTTATTGATTTATTTATACTTATTTATCTTAACATAGTTACTTTAATAGAGATCAGTATTGTTATTATTTACATGAACGATATAATTCATTAATTACTTATGCCTGACTTTCATGTATTGGTACAAAATAAAAAATAAAACTTGAATGTATGAAAGTAAGTATTCAAGTTTGTGCGTAAGTACTTGGTCTGTATATCTTTGCATTTGTGTACATATATTCACAAATAATATTGCACTAGGTAAGTTTTCACAGCTTTTGTGAATAATGTTACTATCGTTGCCCTCAAAGAGGATTGTTGGTACCAGTCTTTCTCTATTTAGTGCATGTATATGAACGGGTCTTAAACATGACACAATTCCAGTGAACACATTCCAAGGCCAGTGGACAAAATATATAATTGTATCATGCATAAGACCTCACTCACTCAGATAGCACTCACGTACTAATTTTGTTAAATTAATGTCTTTAGTATTTGTGATGTTAAGCGCAACTTGGGACCAATATATTAAACATCCTTAGAGCCCCATTGAAAAATTGTTAAGTATAATTGAATTATATAGTCTATAAAGTAAAACAACAAATAAGTAATTTAATTTGGAGACATGTTGCATTGCAAAACAATCACCATGCGTATGTACGAGTAATGTCAGGTACGCGAGTCCAACTTGTAATTGGACGGATTTTAATGCTGGCAACAAATGTATTAAACCAAAATAATACTTTCTTCTCTTACGCAAAAACCAAGATAACTTGTATCAGTTTGTATTTTGATTGATAAAAAAAATGTAATTATGTAAAAATAATTCTAAAAAATATAACTATAAGATATACCTAAACCAAGTGTTGCTTTATTTTTGTAAATCCCGTCATCGCCGATAGCTAAATTAAATTTTGAATAAACATTCCAAATGTTCATCCTTTCATCAGCATTGAGATTGGAACATGATAAAAGTTGGGAGTGGGACTAAAGAATAATATGGCGGCTTGGATACTAAAGGCGAGATGGATATTACATAAAAACAAAAACAAATGGAATGGAATATATTTTATTTTGTACGATTATTTTCTTATAACATCTTAAGCAATGAAAGATCTCAGATAAGTATCAACTAAGCGATTACATACTCGACAATATATAAAGTAGAATTTAATTTCTGCTTGTATTACGTTATCCCAATACCTATGTTACAAGTGCAGTAGCGAACCAAGGGGGGTCGGAAGGGACGGTCAGGACTCCAAAAAGATACAAGAATATAATAAGCTTATACATATAAAAATACACAGCGCTGTGGGCGCCCCTCCTAATGGCCAAATAGGTAATTAAGCAAAAGATACAAACAAACATATCTTATGTCTCCTATCATAGCTTTGACCGCAGACATAGATCTATGTATAGGCTTTGATTTTCATTTATACTTTAATTATATTATATTTGTCTCAGCTAAGCGTACATCCACGTGAAAAGTTAGCAGAGCCTCGGTATAATAGCTGAAATTGCATAATTCTCACTAGCTCAGGAAACTACTGTATTTAATAATGATGATGTATAAATAAGTTTATAAATTCGTGCTTTCTAGCCTTTATCCGTGAATTCGTTAGCAGCGGAACTTTTTATTGTAAAACATTAATCAAATATAGAATGACGGCATATGAAGATTACAGAAACCTTTGCACCCTTTGTATCACGATATAATCTTATTACAGAGGCTCTAATATTTATCGTTGAAATAAAAAGCTTTTTCTATATTATGTCTGTTCGTGTAAAAACCGATAAAAAATACTGTGTATAAGGTTTAGTTTAATCTGTTTTAGATTATGTAAAACTTATTTTACGATATTTATGGCAACCGTAGAAATATGCTTGCTTGCTGTAAAGTAAATTAAGTTTAACAATCACAAATTAAAAGACTACTTAATTGGATGCTGTAAATTTATAAAAAATACTGTAATTCTAACATGATACTAAAGAACTAAGTAGGTACTATTTTAAATAAGTACCTAGTTTGAACAATAGTTGTTGATATCTAAACAAACGATAATACATCAAATCCTATCAGTATCTAAGTACATAATTATGTAATTCTATGACTAGACATAGTCCTTAATCCTAATTATAAAATACTTAGGTGAATCGCAAAAAAAATAACATATCCCCGCTCAGAATGAGGCAACAGGTTAGCATGCCGCAAAATATAATTAAGGTGCTTTCTAAAAATGTGTCGTAAATTAATATATGCGTCCACAAAGAGACGCAAATTTCCAGCTGACACTCGAATCAATCAGTGAAAACTTTTTTCCGCAACAATCTTAGTAAGTGTATTAAAAATAACGTTTAAAGTTTCAAATATGTTGACGAATCAGTCAGTCAATGTGGACGCGTCTATTTAATCGTAGGTTTACATTTCGGAAGGTAGGCTTATATTTATAATTTTAAGATAGTATATAGGTTTTGAGATGTTCAAATGTCGATGAACGAAGATGCGTATTAGCGTGGCTCGAAACGTGAAAATCTTTACTTGGGACACAGAAACAAAACTGAGAGATTCTAGTGTTTGCCTGTGGCATGCACGCTAGTGTGTGTATGTAAGAAGCCATTCAGGGTAGTTTGACGTTATTTGGTAAGGAGGTCCTTAAGTGGGTGCGCTCGTCGGAGCTGATGGTGCGCGACAGGAAGGTCGAGGAGGTGCGCGCCGACGAAGCGCCCGCCTGCTGCTTGTCTGCCTTCTCCAACCCTGTTATAGTTATTAGTCTATTAGGTACGTGTACATACACACTAATTATATTACACATCTAGAGTTATTATTAAACAGTTCAAATTCAATTACGTAATTGAAACGCAGCATTGGCAGTACACTTATTACAACAGCAAAATCTTCTGTTTACATACGTGAAATATAGGATACTCCTTAACTTGGAGGTTTATTTCAAGACAAGTGATTTTAGTCGCATGAAGTAAAGGTTAAACTGTCTAGTACTCGTGATTTAATTAATGTATTAGAAGACTAACGAAATAAAGTAGATCAACTTAGTGAATGTTAAGTAAATAGTCATTCCAACAATGAAGCTATTCCCTGACCGCTGTCGGACGGCCCGAAGGTTAGCGACACATTTGTTAATGAAGCTCACAAACTAAATCAATGTGCACGTCATTCTGAAGGCTACGTCCAAAGTAGCTTTGTGAGTTAATTAGATAAGTGTGGTACATTGTGCTAGTACAACATAAATAATTGTTATAAGTATTAAAACTATTCATATATACTTGTGTCGATGGGTATCCTTGAAAGACCTGAAAAAATAAAACTGCTCCTTACTTATACGTAAAAATCGCATTGTGTTTTACGCGATGGTATTGTGCGATAAAATATTTATCACTTTATCACTATTAGGTTTATAGACAACGAAAACCTACTTACATCGAAAGTAGATAATGTCATAAACATGAATTGTATGAAATACACTCTACTATACGAATGAGGGATATGTTAAGCTTACCAAGTCGCTTCCTGATAAGGAAATACACTTTGGGCTTGAACACGAGGATGAGGAATATGAACACCCCTTGCAGCTCGTTGAGGAGGTCGATGATGGCCCAGAGCCACCCGGGCTCCGTCACTATCGTGGACAACATCTCCGATACCCAACCGGCGCCCATCACCACCCACAGCTTACCGGTCAATATATATCTGCAACAGATTGCAACATGGAATATGTTATCAAAAAACATGAGCTAAATTAGTCTTTGGTTTAAAAGTAACTTCATCTCTTTCTGTGATACGGATTCAAAAAGGGATGGACATAGATTTAGTCCGAGTTCAGTCTAGTCTTCGTTTTCACCATGTTTTATAATAAGGGGGACTATTACTAACTCTTTATTTTTACCACTCACATCACTGTTATATAGTTCCATATGTGAACTATATAACACGTGGCGTTAGTAAAGATTTGGACATCACTTATGAATAGTCCGCACTAATGCTAAGCGTGGGATTGTTGTTAGCTTAACTTAACTTAACAATAAATATATTTTATTTAATACATACTATAGTACATGGTGACACTTTAATAACATTTAACACATTTTGCAGATATAAACATGGCAGGTATCAATCGAGGTGCATCAACAGATTATACATATAAGAAACTTATTTTTCCATAATTGCACATACTACTTAATAAAACATATTAAGTACTTGAGTATGATTTTAATCTTTAATAACTTTGAGTGCCTTCTCTTCATATCAAAACAATAACGGAAAACATTTTAGCTGTGATAATAATATATACGACTCGTCAAAAATAACGTATATCTATCTGATAAAATAAAGTTTGGACGTCACAATAACTAATCAAAAAAGCACAGTCCACTTCTATGAATCTACAAAAAATATCCCAATGATGTCATTAACATTGTATCTATAAACAATTTAATTACGATACATTGAGGTGTTACAAGAGTCTAATCAAGCCAATGTTCCATTGTATGTAGTGCGCCGATAACACCACACAATTTGTGTTTGTTGACTTTGTGGGGACTGTCTAACGAAGAATGAAGCTAATCCTACTTAAACCTCCAATAATTTCGCCTTGATGCATCACTTTGGTTCTTAGAATTCGTTAAAGGGCACACTGTCAAGGTTTTATCGCTAAAGTAATATATTTATGCATACTAATATTATGATATGCAAATATAAGTACCAGAATTGATTTGGTTGAAATTTGAAATAGATTTTGCGCCGATGAAATAGGCTACCATTGATTTTTTGATTTGATTTGTGACCAAAACTTATTCCGTCCAGACCCCAAGTAAATGTTTTACTTTATAAGTTTAATGTGGCTGGCATAGCTTATTAAGAACTTCTGAGCTGTGACGTTTAATTTTTGTACCGTAAAATTAAACGTCAAACCTAAGAAGTTCTTTATTCGTGCTGTTTAAACGTTCATAGTCTGACACCTGTTATTGAAAACTTAAAAAGTATAAAGACACGCGAAACCTATTCTTAAGGAACGTTGGATAAAATGTGAGCAAAAAGATAAGTACTTGGCCCTGTCGACGCGAAAGCGGCGCTTGACGCGGTCCCCGACGGAGCCGGCCTGCAGCCGGTGCACCTCAGCCTTAACGCGCGCGCAGTGCCGCGCCGTCAACACCCACAGCGCGAAATTGGTACACGATACCACTCCCATCGGGAACACGAAAAAGATGTAATGCGGCCAGTCCGATGCTGAATTTTGTACTGAAACACATAATTACGATTGTAAGCCAAGAATAAAAGATCACTACGTCTTTTAATCCATGATAATAAGTATACATCCAAAGTAAATACGGGTACCCATTGCGCAAGGCAGGGCGCGATTGATGACCCTTGAAATGCTCTTGAAGTAATAACACCACGTCATGTGTCACTTCTAGCCATTGAAATCAGTATTATATTGTGTCTTTAATTTTTGAAATTAAGATTCTACCATCGGCATATACCCTACACTACGTAAGTAGGTACACCAACTGTCTGAAATAGTTCAAGGCTGACGTAAATAAATAAAATACTCAGGAAAAATACACTTAGACAGACTTCGTTACTCATTGAAGTCACATAATTTTATATGGGACATAAATCCTCAAACATCTCAAAGCAGTCGAATTAAATCAGGTAAGTTATTCTAATTCTAGCTAGTGGTGAATTGTCTATGTTTAATTGTCTTCTTGTTAAGGTACGCCACCTCCATTTTACGGCGTCTATGGTCTGCTATTAAGACATTAGCCTGTGAAGTAATTCCAGCATCGATTCATTTACGAGTTACTGTGATAAGCCTACGTCTGTTTGTATACTGAGCATTTGTAGCACTCACAAACTAATAGCACAATTTAGTTAATGGACGCAATGCTTACGAAACGGCTAATGAATGGATCAAAAGATGTTTCCAAAAAGTCTAACAGACATGCTCCCACTCAGTTAAATTGTTCATCGGAATATTAAGCTTATTGTGCTATAATTATCATAGTGTAACTGGGCTCGTATTTATATGGAAAATATTTTTATTTTTTGTTATTCATGTCTGGAGAATTATTATGTTCTTATCAACTCAATCTTAATTTGAAACGAATGATTCGGATCTAACGGTTGATAAGCCAGCACTGCGTTTTAGAACTGAAAATTAAATTAAAAAAAAAAAGACTCCCTGTCACCAAACAAATTATCTGAACTATTTAAAAATGATTATATCGGCTCGTAACTGTTTACCGTGACATCTTCGAAGTGAAATAAGTTTATGGAATAACTTGAAAGTTTTTTTGGAACGATCTTTGCGTTGTATTCAGACCACAACCATAAGACAGACGAAAACATAGAGTAACATCATAACATTCGCTGTCGTTGTACGAGTGGCATGGCATGGTTGTGGTTAAGTCGTGAATAGCAGTGAAACAAACATCGATCTATCTGCCAGAGAAGTCTACCTACGTGTATCCAACAACTAACTGTATTTATTTGCACTGCAATAAATAATGTTGTTTAAATCGACTTTCCATCAGAGTGCATCATCACTTATTTAGAAACAAATGTTCCTGGTGTATTCAGCATACATAATCATCCTACTTATGTAATACTACTCAAATGTAACGAATAAATGCAATATTCGGTTAAACAAACACTGAGTACCCTCAACTTACTCGTAAATACTCTATGTATTCTCACGCTCGTTTGCAGAGTGTGGCGGATGGACGCCCAATAATATTTTAGTTAGTTAGACGAACTATTCAAATACGTAGCTATGCTCGACTAAACTGAGTCACTGATATATTGGCAGGGTTATACAAAAAAATCCTAATATACGTCAATAAATGCTTTATATTATACGCAAATGTGTTATGTGTGCCTCCGAAAAACAAACGATATTTGATATTTCTAGACTTAAGGAAAAGCTAAATTACTTAACTGCAACATCACCCTCTTGAACTTATCCCATGTTTTTTGAGGTCGAAACAATGTGTTTTTCTCTTCCATTTCTCTATGAGCCGTTTAACTATATTCATCAATGGTATTCATCTTAATCAAAGTATGATGTGATGATATATTTTGTCATTACTCACAAGAACCAAACCAACATCTGTCCTTCCCAATCTCAGAATCCAGGAAGTCAGCGACAGGGTACCGGTCCAGGAGGAAGGTGATGGTGGTGAGCAGCACCGCTACGCCCCACGCGTACAGGGAGTACCAAACGAAGCGGCGGCACTCCGAGCCTGCCTTGCGCAGCGGCTGAACAGTGCGCACGCTCCTGACAACAATTACATTATCATTTAGTACGGCACCGTTGGTCTAGTAAGGTCTCGAGAAAAGCGCGTCCCCAAGTCGTTAGTTAAACAAACAGTTAAGCCTATTCAATGCAAACAAACAAAACAACAATCAAATTTTTCCTCTTTATAATATTAGTGTAGATTAATTGTGAATGCAACTGTTTAAAATATGCACAAAAATATCGATTTCTACATTCCTTGCCATTGTTTATGGTATGTCAGTCATTTTGAATTATTTCCTTCCCTCTTATGTTCCTAGGAGATATTAATAAATCACCATTATGTAAATAATCAATGTCTACTCTGGCTGATGTTTTTGTCAGTACTTGATAGGTTTAGATTGGAGACAATGTTATTATAATAGTAGGTATCTAGTCGCTTACGTAATCGGTGGTATATCAAACACGTCACACGCATCGCATGTGATGTGATGCAGTAAAAGTTAATTACAATACCCAAAAAAGCTTTTAGTAATTAATTTTACGACAAGCCCATAAACCATGAAAGTTGACACGAGCAACTATACTTACGATGTATTTATTGTTCACCGTTTAGTTACGGGGATTGACTCACTAATGTAGGGATAACGCTCGCGACGGATTATCAGATAGTGCGAGCACTCCCCGATAACAATAAATCCTCGTCCAAATTAACGCAACACAAAGTTCATTATGGTTAACTGAGCATGTAAGCTACTAATTGTGTAATCATGTCCACACTTCACCAGGAGTACTTACATAAAGGTTGGTACAAACTGCGCCTATGTTGACGATAAGCAGACATGCGTGCTAATAAGGCTGTTTACGAATATGATCTTAATAGCCCAATACATTTTAACGAAGCGACTAAGAATGCACGTAACCGCCGAAATCATGGCGTGCATGCTCTATATTTAGCGATCTGTTTTTTGTTTAAACAATTCTATTAGTTTTCATAGTATTCCC
Source organism: Watsonalla cultraria (assembly GCA_964035505.1). Taxonomy (NCBI): domain Eukaryota; kingdom Metazoa; phylum Arthropoda; class Insecta; order Lepidoptera; family Drepanidae; genus Watsonalla; species Watsonalla cultraria. The sequence goes on along the minus strand of OZ037713.1, from coordinate 7,509,508 downwards.
GCGAAGAACTCGGGGATGACGTGAACTAATTAGAGCTACGCCCAAATTGTGGCTAACAAGTAAAGTGATTCCTATGCGTCCTGTCAGTAACCATTAACCTCCTCCTAATTGTGCTATGCTTTGACCTTATTAATCCGATTTTCACGTCTAAGTTAATTATTGTAAATTAGTTATTCACGCAACACTTTTAACAATTCAGTGATGGCTAAGCCTAACAAATCCACAAAAAAGATATTCATATTTTAAGTAGATAATTAAAATATAGCTGCAATCCGCGGTAGACCGCGGATTAAAGTCCGCTTTGTACGTAGAACAATATTTAAAAATCTGTAAATTACCATTTACAGAAATTTTGTAAAAGTATACAGAAACCGTACACCTAACCGTATTCTCACAATGAAAAGTGATCTCACCCTCTGTCCATATGTCCCTATGGCCAATGTGACCTACGTAAAAAATGTACTTATTTAAAGTTACGATCAAAACCAATATGAGACTAGTGAAGTCAAAAATAAACGTTCCATAGTATGTCGCACATTTTAGCTATTCACTGCTGAGGGCACAATACTACTGATAAATCCAGAAAATCCAAAGGACTGACTCCCTATTACCGCCTTGGATATAATTATTATAATCAGTATGTAAATCTATAATTATTATAGTTTATTAGATGCTATGTTTTCTTACTTCAATTATACTCCAGTTTTATCAACTAGATGAAGATCATGGAATGTGCTATGTCTGTAGAAAAAATATTAAAGGATATTTTGTCATGTAATTTTATATTGCAGTAAGATTAAGTCTAATCCCGGTGGAAAACATACTGAAATAAAAGCTTACACATATACTCATGCATGTCTCAGAGCCGGTTCCAGAACAACTTAATAACAATAAGCGCTACTCAGACCACGAAACTTTTTCTAGCGGCTTGAGCAATACACATTTTTGTACAAATATGTTGAAGGAGTAATAAGCTTTATCCTCATTCCTAATCTCACACTAACGAATTGACCAATACCTACTTATAGTGTGCAAATATCTGTCAAGTAAACCGCCGGCACCGAGACAAAGTAAACATTTGCTCACATTGCGACAAAATGCTACGGACCATCGCCAACAAGGGATTTGTTTATACAAGGATGACATGAAAATGATCACAAATCAATTTATATTGCAAACATAGATAGTGTAAATCGTGAAGCCGGGGAACCAACTGTTTGTGTTTTCCAAAAAGGATCGTTAGTCATACAGCGCTATCCCAGTTACGAACTGTTCATCCGGAATGTGTTCCCGGCTCTGTCAATGAATACTTACTAAGTAGTACCCCATCATTGTTTTCACGATGCCTGTATCGATTTCGTATTTTCCTGATTTTATATGGGAACGTAAAACATCCTACACTCGCCGCTGTGGGCGCTTTTACTTTCCATACAAATTGAGCAAAATACGAAATCCATTTAGATATGTTAAAACATATACTTGGAATACTACAGCACTGATTGACACACTCCTTTCGAGTACTACTCAGAATTTACGAAGAAATTTGTAAGAAGTATCATGAATTCATGATCATCGTACGTAACTGGGAAATTGAAGGCGAACATACCAGGTGTGTAGATTGGTTATTGTTATTACTACAGTCATCGGTGATGTTGGTAACGATAGAAGGATTTCCCAAACTATTAACAACTCACTTTATTGAAGTAAACCGAACGTTGTTCTTTATTTATGAATGATGCAAAGTACAATCATTACATTCATGATTCATACAACCCACATAAAACTCGGTAAGAAACGGCTGATTTAAATATGCTCACGCCATCCTAGAAGGGTCAGCGAAGGGGTAGGCAGAGGTGTTGTAACAATAACACCCACTTTTCACCGAAGATGATTAAGTGCCAACGTGACAGTCTCTGAATTAGTTTTCGGACATATTATGCCAGTTAACATCGTAAGTTAAAATTTGCGCACAAGATTTTTTTTAACTCTTTGGAACAGACGAGGCCGCTAGGATTCTAACTTGCGTCGCTTGTGATAATCAAACCCGAATGTATCCACGGCTGCGGCTCTCGGCTGATTATGTAGTAAATAAAATTCACAGCAAATTTCCAACCCCCATTTAACCCGCTTAAGGTGGATTTTCTGAAAACCCTTGCATAGGGTATACCTACACCTAACCAAGAACACACCTTCCAAATGTATGTCCGATACTCATAAGTCTAAACCAAAAGAACTTTATTCGTTTTAATTTTTTATACTAAATGTCACATTACAAATAAATGATTTCGTAATTTAATTACTTACTAGAAATTGCCATCGCTTGACCCCAGTATTCCCAAGTGTAACACAGACAATATGGATTTTAATTAACAGATCAATAATATTTAGGTATCTATAGGTAGTTTAAATTTATTATGTTGGTTAAACAGGGAGCAGCTAAGTAAGTGATCTATAAATAGCTATGAATCTTACAATAGATAATCATACTTTATTTATGTAGCCGCCAGAGCGTTGTATTGTTTACGCTAGCCATCGGTGTACATAATTTTGAAACTACGTGACCTATTCTGTTCATTATCAAACATTTCAAAACGTTATGGACCCTAACGTTGCCTACTCTACGTATTTTTAAGTAGATCTACGTATTTTAGGTCTTTCCTGCAAAGCTACTAACTTCAGTTCACAATCTACGTATTTTTTAACAAATTTGCAAAATAGCTTTCATTAGGCTAAATGGACATAATTACCAGTACCTACCTTTACCGTCGCGCAAAAAAATTTATTAATTTTCTGTTTCATAACAAACGCACACTCAGTTCGCCTAACAAGAAAGTAAATACAAACTGCAACTTTGTTTTTTTTTTAGTTATTTCCTATAGGGACCCAACCAATAAGAGGTTTTTGCGACTAATCTGATGAAACCTAAACTATAAATAGCAGCTTACGTAGATATACTAAATTTTCATAAGTTATTTTTACAAATTCTACCTATTTGTCAAACACCGTCTACGCTTTTTCGAAATCTGAGTTGACAACACTGGCGGTCCATTCCTTAACACAAAATTATGATTCAATGTTAAGTCACTTCAAATGTTTCACCTTGTCTTGAACAAAGCTTTAAAAGCGTTTATAACTACCTAAGTACAATTATTATGAAGTTACAGTAGGTAGGATATTCTCAAGTGGCGGTCGATTCGATCGGTAGGCGGGCCGCGGGCATGATATGCTGGCATGTTTGTGTTGATAAACGAAACTTACCCAAATGTCCACCAGATGTCGAGGCACATGACGTTCAGCCAGGCGAACGCAGCCACGAAGCCAAAGTAGATACCATACCCTGCACAAATATAAACAATTATACTGAACAACAATACCATTTCTAGTAGATATAACTTACTATAAAAAATGTTATACAATTGTGAGTAATTATTCAGATTTTGGAATAAATTACGCATTGCAACCGTTTTCGTATCGTTAATTCGAATTCCATTGTGTTTCCATGGAAATGTCCCTGGACTAACAATTTCTCGCATTTTCTAGTAACCTTTGTGTGCCTTGTTAATGAGTAATTCTTGTTCATCCGGACCTCCCATAACTCTTAGTTGAATAAATATTTAAAATTGAGCAATATTCCTAGGCTCTCTTACAGATTTCTAGAACTCGATGTCAAGTTAGCCGCTACAATAAATTTGCCGTGCGTGGATGTAAAGTTTGTACCTGAATCGTGGCACCAGAATTTTCATCTGCCACGTTAGCACCTACGTAATTATCGTTGGCTGCAATTACGAGAGGTAGAACGAGAGCATAGTTTGGATATAAGTATATTGTACGCTGAAACATTTCATATTTAATTCAATCTCACGAAGACGAATCTCTGAACGGACAGACACTAATAATAAATAAATCATATTATGTCATAATTTTAATGAGTGTATTTACTAGTATCGGATTGGGATAGTAACAAAGATGTATAATGGAACAGGCTGCTAGAATAGTGTTTATATTTCTTGGAAATATTGTTTTATACTAGCTGTGAGTTTAAATATTTTTTCGTATAATATTTATTCAAGGAAAGTCAATCACTAATCGGGGTTAGGTACATATGTCTGACGCAGATTAATAGGTTACCTTATATTAACGTTCTTGGAACCAATCTGTTGCTTTCATACACATACTATAATAGCTTCCCTTCAAATTTCAAAATATCTTTATTAGATTAGACTTTAACAAACTACTTTCATACCGTCAGAATGACATGATTATACAAGATTATAACCCTTACCATATTTTATGCAGAAAAAAATACCATTCTGTAAACCGTAAAAAAAGTGAACGGTAATATATTTAATTAGCTTTCGTTCGCGGCTTTGACTGCAAGTTATTACGCATCCCTAATTAACCTCAATTACGAATTAAGCATGTTACTGAGCCATAATATAGCATTCTATTAGTAAAAGTTTTTAATATCGGTCCTGTTGCTACGGAGCTTTTCGTAACAACAAACAAATCATTCCTCTTTATAATATTAGTACGGATAACATTTTGAATCTCTCTATTCATTTCATTTCATGTACTGTATACATTTTATTGGTAACCTCGACATGGACGCCACGAGCCTCAATGATCAATAAGCTGAAATACAACCCCATTATTTGTCGAGTACGATCAGGTTGTGTGTCATTATATTTTCACTTGATCTTTTCGTTTGTAAAAGCATTTGATTTGAGTATTTCACAGATGTATCAGGCAGGTGCCTTCTTCAATAATGTGTAGGTAGCTATTACCGTATATGCCTTACCAGGGCCTGAATTAAGAGCTAATTATTATTTGTATTTGCAAGTATAAGGGTACCTCGCACTTTATAGACTTTTCGTATAGTGAGAGATCGATTTATTCTGGAAATGTAAAACTTAATGTGTACAATTCATTAATATTCTAGATAAAGATGTGCGAGACGGTAAAACTGAATTAAATGTAATGTTTCAGGACATTGTCCGATAACGAGTGTATAGATATTTACATAAATACGCCCGTATCACTCAAAACATATTAATAATTGTAGTTAGTAAGCATCAGTTACGTATTAGTCAGTCAACTAATGAGGTTATTATCAATATCTGAGCTTTGTTCCGTCCGTCATCCACATATTTATTGATAAAGATGTGTACACATATGTATGTACATACAAGCTCGATACTTCATACGAAGACTGTCTCCGAACCAATTAATCAATTAACTATGACAATAAACCCGAGATGGCAATATTGCTCTTGCCGAATTCGACATTATTTTCGATATAAGGCCTTCTATGCTCTATAGGTATTTGGTGGAACACACCGTAGGTATTTTATAATCTATACAGAATGTTAAAAAAGCATACACATACAGTAGCCCAATACTATAGACATAACATAAGCATTGCCAAATCTGCAAAAAGATTAACATACCCAATTTTTTTTAATATTATAACCTGATCTTTTGGAGAAATACTTGGAAGACCGAGTCCACATGGTCTGAAAATGTGGTATGTAGTTGAAGTTCGAAACTCTGATCCTGCAATCGTCCCTATATTTCGTTCCTGGAATCACCTCATAATCTTGTACTTTAATGACTCACCAAGAAAAATGCAAGCTTTATCTTCGATCTTGTCGTACTGGACGCGGGCGAGGCAGGCGAAGGCAAAGAGCATGGTGGTGACGTGGCAGATGAGCGTGCGGCCGTGCAGGTTGCGCAGCTCCGGCAGCGAGCAATACACCAACAGCGTCAACGCCAGGCACACGCACGATATACTCATCAACTGATCAAACAAAATATATACGACCGAATTGAGAAACTCCTTTTTTTAAAGTCGGTTAAAAACGAAATATAAATACTGTACATTTTGATAACATTAAATAAGGGACAGGAGAACGTTGAATCAATCGTTGAGTTTACTATAAAAAAATAAACGTGTTGAATTCTGATCTCAATGATAGACACATTAATTTACTAACATGTGCCTAGCGATTTCTATCCGCGTGAAATTTAAAACCAAACAGATTTTATCAAATTTGGTCCAGTATTTTTTCAATAGTACTGGAAACTACCAAAATATGAGGGATATTTTGATTTTCTAGCACTCAAATTCTCTCACTCTCAATAACTCATTAATGTAATTGTTGGACATGAGAAATAATAAAGGCACCAGAATTGAATGACAATTACTTTATGAATTTATTTCATAATATATAATATTCCAACACCAATATTTAATTTTTATGCATGACCCACATGTTTAGTTTCTGATTTCTTAAAATGGTCAGGGAAAACATAAGGCGGGACTCGAACCCACGACGTCTGCAAAATGCAAGCCATGCAGTTGCTCTGCCCAACTTAAAACTTTTCAATATTATTAAAACTATGGCAAAATAGAATTAGAACAAGTGCCGCAAAGTAAAATAATGTGATAATGTTAACGTGAACAAAAACTCATCTAAGAAATACGTATATGCGCATTGTAGTTTAGCTTATCTTACACAACACATCAGAGATAAGTGAACATAATATTATTGAGCTATACCTTGTTCCTTACTTTAAAGTGAGGTGTGGTTACGAATTCATGGAAGAATTTACGCATTGATTCTCTAAAGATATATTGCTTAAACTTATCGTTTTTTGCGACGATATTATTTTATGCGTAATTTCTCACTGTAAAAGTTCAAGTGTCTTTAAATAAAATCTATTTAGAATAGAGACTACTCGAAGACTAATTATACTAAAATGTCGTTCTGAGGGTAGACTTTTTCAATAGTAAACTTCAGCACATGTTTCCTTGTGCGAGTAGGTACTGAGCCGCATTCAGAATAAAAATAAAGTATTTCGGTCTTTTGCTATAATTTCGTTACGAAAATGTTGTTACGGTTCGTTATCGGAACAACATTTTCCTACAGTAAAAAAAGTAGCACCAAGGTACTTACCACGAATGATATCTGAAAGTCTTTAATTTGTTGTGGCTTCACGAAGCAAGTGACGGCGGTGACGGTAACTACGCTGTCGGGACAGTATCGGCTGTCGAATGCTTCCAAGCAATAGTCATTTCCACGGCTGATAGGTGAGTCGAGGTAACCTTCCGGGGTCAGCTGGTGGCGGTCCTTGTCGAAAGAGCTGTTCAACATCACCTTTCCGTCAGGACAAAATATGTCTGACCGGATGCCTATTGTATCTAAAACACACAGAAATATATAAACACTGAGAGCTTCCATTACTAAAGTCTTCTTATTTAGTTACTTGTTGAAATATTACGATTTAGTTTTTCAATATTACCCTTTTTCACGTCCTAAACAAAAGGTTGTAAATAAGAAAATATATTGGTTATGCAATTTTAATACTGATAGCTTGAACTCGAGAGAATGATAAAGTGTAAATTATTTGTATAGAAAGGTTTACACTGTCGTCGTGGGTATAAGACATTTTATGATATTTGTCTTTGAAGAATTTGGGAATAAGAATCATTTATTTACTTATCTCACTTATCTCTTATCTCATCGCGCTTACAAAAAAGTGAAAAATATCACGTCAAATGTAAGTAATTACTACAAATTACTTTTTTCTGTAGTGACATGATATTTTCAGAATGTTTTGTTATTTTCTATTTACATGTCATGTTTATAGACTACAGCCAAAACAACTTTCTTAACACTTACACATTTTTGAATAGTATAAATTGAACTCGCCATTTGCATTCAAAATTATTTTATATATTAAATATAATAAAGCTTACCAACTAAGTCTTTGTAGTCGGCCTTCAAGGGTTCCAAATATGCAGAAATGTTAAACAAAGGCTCGTCATTGTTTGGCACACATTTGCTCCTGGGACTGCCGCATCGCTGAGTCAAGAAATGCTGTCCTACGGGGCAGCACTTCCGTATACAAAAAGCTCCGTAAATGGAACAGTCAACAGTACACACGCGGGCCACCAGCGCTGCGCTCTCGAAATGCTGGTCCACACACCACTCTCCTCTCGGCAGAACACGACCAATACCCTTCGTCTCTAACACATGTAAGGTGCTTCCCTCTACTACCAAGGAATATAATTCTTCGCGAAGCTCTACCCCATATTCTTCAAATTTACAAGTCAAACCATTTTCTACTTCATAAACGCGGTTGGAACTCAGGTTCAACTGCCTCACCAACCACTCTTCACTATTTTCAATATGAGTTGTTCTGCACAAGTGGTATTCTGTATCGTAGCTTTGACCCTTTGGGCAACATTTGCGAATATTTTCAACTACAGGTTTAGCCCGAGGAACATCATCAGTCTTATTAATACATGTTAATGCTACAATTTTGGGAATGTATGGTTTCAATGTTCCGTTGATAATTTCTAGTACTAATCTATCAAAACAATGATCGTTCTGACTACTCATGCGAACTTCAATTTCGGCGTTGACCATCTGAACAGCCTGTTCCTCACACAACTGTGGTTTACCATATTCCACACGAGCGATGTCCCCAACAATTAAAGGCGCGGCAGAAATATTATAGTTCTTCTCAACACTTTCACGATCCAAGCACTCATATTGTTCAGTGATGCCTGCTATATCAACCACAATTTTTACTAAACTATAGTTTTTCGGACAACATTTTCGAAAAGCTACGGTTTCATCACTAAGGTCAGCACCCACGTACTTGAATGCACATAGAAAAAACAGGAACCACATGATGCTGCTACAGCTCACACGATATTCACAAAAGTACATTTTGTGTGTATTATTCACAACAGGTGGTGGTTGTCTATCGTCGTGGTGCGCATTGTTCGTGATGGGCGGAGGCGTGCGCTGTGGTCGGCGGCGCTGGCGGAGTGACGCCGAGCCGGATGCCGGCTGCCTGCGCCGCCCGCTCTGTGCTGAGCCGCGGAAGCTGCTGCGCCCTTGAACAATACGGCCCCAACAGCTTTTCGTCGTTTTTGCTTAACTTTATGCCTTCGCAGCACTTCAATACTGTTTAATATAAATACTTTGGGTAGACTTACTTATATCAGCAGCTAAGTAAATACTCAACACTTTGTCCAATAAAAATCACTAAGAACTAAATATCATTATCATTTAGATACGGCAGCTGACACCACGCGATATTACGGGTATTGCAACAATAAATGTGATTCAGCGCGCCTATCAGACAGATATACTGATAACATTTGAAACGACTGATTGATTACCCAGTATTCGAAAAGTTTATATACTTGACAATATTTCACTCTATAGAGTGAAATTCCCCTGTATAGAGTAACTGCAAATAAACACACGATAAACATAGTATAGCCTTAATAACCGAATGATACATAACTAGCTTCTATCCGTACTTCGTCCGCGTGGAATAGTTACTTTGAGATAACGCTTACGTTTAACCTGAGATTGGTCTTAGCATGGTGATATATAATATAGCCTAGCCTTCCTCGATCGGCTATCTAATACTGAAATAATGTGCCATATCTGACCAATAGTTCCTGAAATTAGCGCAAACAAACAAACAAATCTTCAGTTTTTATTTTATATCTATACAGATAATACCGATAAATTAAATTGAAGTGTCTGTTTGTAATTCCAAAATAACAGCTTTTCACTAAATGCATATGAAAGTATATACGATTCTGACATGAAAAAACCGATTTTATATTTTTTTATCTGTCTGTCTGTCCGACTGTCTGTCTGTCTGTTTGTTCCGGGTAATCTCCGAAACGGCTGGACGGATTTTAACGGGACTTTCACTGACGGATAGCTAATGTTATAAGGAGTAACTTAGATTTTTTTAAAACATTAGGGATCCGCGGGCAACCATGAAATTAAAATCTACGCGGGTGAAACCGCGGGGCACAGCTAGTACTAAAATAAAAAAGAATGGATATGGGAACTCCCTACATTTTTGGTTAGGTAATTGTCCCATTATGTGAAATAATGTCTGTAATATTATGAAAATGCTACAGAGCATTTATTTTATCTCGTAGTTTCGTCACTAACGGTTTCAGTTTGTCAAACAATTTGCGAAGTTGTTTTTGATTTGGTAATTTAAAAAGGTGTAAATAATGGTTTTACAAGAAGCGTAAGGCCGAATTTCCCTGGCGCCTTTGTCAAAATACATTGCGCCTGATTTTTATTAAATTGGTTTAACCTCTATATACAATTCTTACTATTATCTAATAAAATATAGAACTAAAAATGACACAACTTTGGGTAAGTACTTACTTAGGTATTATGTATATTATTAGGTATTAATACACGAATTACAATTTACATTTAACCTAAGTGTAGTGTAATATTCAATGGTGTGGGTTTTGAGGAATCATTAAAAAACTTTTTATAAAATACATTTTATTATTTGTACATAAATATTACGTTGACTTTTTAATTGGCACATAGTGTACTAAATATAAAATACAATTTAAAGAAGCTTACAAATTAATGGACGTTTTACTTTCAGATCTCAGGGGCCTTACTATGAGCTCTTATTTACATGATAGTTTCACTCTTACTAAGAGACAGATGTATTTGACGTGTATACATCTGTCCCTGTCACACACCTGAAATATCATTGCAATAAGAGCTCATGGTTTGGGCCCAGGTATTAGAAAAGGGGCAATAAAATCATTATTACAATATTATGACTAAAATAATTGTACATTACATAAATATAGAACCCTAACTAATTGTAAATGGGGTATGTAATCAACAGTTTGAGAGTTGCATTGAACCTTATATGAATTTTCCGTTTTACTAAAATTTTACTTGGTAATATCGTGATGTATATTTACTTAATGTAATTCAAGGCAACTGCCTCCTAATAGAAAATACCCTGCATGGTGGCTAAACAAAAACCCACCCAATGTCTAACAGTACAGGATCCATTCTTTATAATCTATGATATCATGCATTTCGCCAATTCTATGCGTGGTTTCTACATGATAATGATAGACCAACCTTCAGTTTTACATTAATCAATATTTACATGATACATCATGATACAGTACAATTAACCTAATTAAAGTAAAGCGTGATAGATCGTTAGACTAGTTTCTTCTGTAGTGCTATTCTGTAAAACAATCTCGATCGTAAATTTAGAAGTTTATACAATATCATTATCCGTGGACCAAGCCAAGCTACGTCTTACTAATGAATAGACTGAAAAATGATGATTACAACTAAAAGCGCTGAAATAGCCCGAAAAATTTACAAATGTAATGAATACTTATGGGTTAGACATTTCTCTCTCGTGTAGAACACACGAATCCTACAAAGCAGACCATTTCAAAGAAAACGTAGATTAGCACGCCCTCGAGGTAGATAGACCTGGAAGGTGACACGATCCAGTGTTGCAGAATATTGATTACCAGGTGCTATAGCACTAATGGAAGAGTTATATCTGTGACCTGCTACGGTCTTACAATTTAGGTTAATGATTAAGATTCAATTTCATATGACTGATTTCGCTTTCAAGACTCACTTCACTCCTAAAGCGAAGTTACAGAATAGCACTACTGATGTAGGCGATGACGCTGTCAGTGACAGCCGCAGCTCTTCACCACCATGTTCTTATACTTGCGCAGGATCACATTGGAGTCATCAGTGTAATATAGCACGGATATAGGAGATAGCTTGATCGGCGCACACGACGGCTTCGGCACCTGACAAATAGAAGAAATGTTAAGGTAATGACATTGCAACTTTAATCGTGCATTTCGAAAATAGCTCCAAGATACTCCAATAAAATCTCCAAATTAAGTTTATAATTAAAATAGGCCATTTGCGTAAATTTTGGAAAGTACTGATATATATTTATTTGGGTTTATTTAGGCACATTTCCCTTTTTACATTTTCATTGTTTCAATTAAGCGCTATAATATCCGAATATTTAAGATTCTCCCCATCTTCTTTACAAAGTTTAAATAGTTTAGGTTCTTTTTTAATTATTTTGGATGGGAGCAACTTAACAAAATGTGTATTCAACATCAAAATACCGATCTAACACAAAATAGACTGTTAATATAGCTTGCATATATACCTTAGTTGGATTTAAGAGATGCACTAATGTTTGCACAATGGCGTGATTGGTTGCGTTCTTGTGGGCGTTAAGAGGGAAGTTGCACTCCCCGCTACAGTAGAATGCACCGTAGCCGTCCGGAGCAATGATCCAGTCCTAAAGAACGTTTCACATCACCAATTAGTCAACCAAATAGTTATCATAAATATACATGCATAGCTTGTAGCAAAGTGTAAGGTAATATGTAGCCATCTGTTCATGTTTTAACGTGGACTACCTATCTCGATTGCGTATTAATTTTGTATAGGAGCGTTATAAAGCGCCCCGAGCGACGAGTGTAGGAAGTTTTACGTCCCCTCCCCAAATAAAAGAGCGCAAAACGCAAAGTCAAGTGACGACGCACGAGTCAAAACCTTGGGCACTGATAAGTTACCCAACCTCAATTGGTTGGCACATTCTATGCTTCATCAGCCTTATGATCATAAAATAAAAGGAAAATTACTGCCTCTAATATGTAATGACTATCAGCTTAGTGTATTTTTTCATTCAACACAAATACAAACCTGCCACTCCAAATCCTTGAAACTAACGTAGAGTGTTTGTATTTCACAGCTTCGTGTCGTCCAATGGGATGTATCTGAAAATATTATATCCACTATCAATAAGTGTTTTAAAATATGAAAATTAGAAGAATATAAAATTCTAGATAAATTCTCAACTTATATATGAAGCTTCGAAAGTAAATCAAAACGTTTCTTATACTATTTTACCCTTACTACCTTTATAAGTGACATTATTTTCTTATTTAGGAATTCTCAGATACACATTTAGTCAGTAAAGTGACTGAAGTGAAATATTCACCTGTAAGTGGATTCCTCAAATAGTTCTCTGAATGTCCGTTGGAGCGCCACTGCCTCGCCTCACGCTTGCGCCTTGCGCCCGCATCAGCGCTGCCCAGCTTGGGGCCGTTCTTGAAGAACGCCACCAGGAATGGCTGCTTACCCTCCACCACTACTCCACGGGGCTCCTCCAACCCTATCTCCTCAGGCTTCACGTGGCGCTCTGCAAATATACGCGTGATCGTTATTATTACATAACACACACAGATCCTTAAATATTTAAATGCTGGGGCCTTACCATGAGCTCTTATTGCCATGATAGTTTCACTCATTTATGAGACAGATGTATGTGACGTGCATACATCTGTCACTGTCGCACAACTGAATTAACATTGCAATAAGAGCTCATGGTTGGGCCCCTGTTTTAAACGCGTGGGCCTAATTTATCTGCCTCACTCATTCGTTTTTTTTTTTTGCCCAAATATTTTCCTTTCCCATTCCGATTTGTCTTACATTTTCTTTCGTTCCAAACTTCCCGAAGTTTGTTTTTACAAATAAAACACAAAAATAATAATAATATACGATTATGTAGATCATCAGTAGATCATAGACATCTGCTCTTAGAAACATGAACGCAGTATTGATTTTTAATTAGATGAGTATGCCATATTATTTAGAGGGCAATGCAATACAACTAATTTGTTATGTGAGATTTTATAGCAGATAATAAGGGAGCAGAAACATGAGAAGAATAGATTTCATAAAATTAAGAAAATAAACAGTACCTGGCTGCGAGTGCGGATGTAATGTGATGAAAAAGCCGCGGTTGTCTGCAGGTGAGGTGAGCCAGGCCGTCATGGCACTGGTCACGTTCAGCTCAAGCCAGCCCTCGGAGCCCGCGCTCGTGTTCACCGCCGCCACACGCTCCAGCTGTAAGCTTCTGTGCAAACAAACACCCTTACTTAATAATGGTTAACGAGCCGGTAAACTAAAACTACAAACTGAAATAAGGTATCTGCAGTTATTATATGAAGATTCTGCATGGTAGTTGAATAATGTGAGAAATATCACATCATTACGTCTGGTGTTCTTTATTGTGAGCATTCACTTGTTTCTTCATTTCTAATACTAACAATGTCTTTCTTATAAATTTACTTATTACTTTACCGTGTATCCAATTAGTTAGAATTTCTTACCCATATTATTACAATGCACCATCATACACACTTTCAGCTACTGTCCACAATAACTACCTACTCCTCGTAGTTAAATGACTCATTGCCCGGGGTATCCGAAGAATTTATACAAATTATATATGTTCCAATTATATATGTGCATGTTTCCAAGGTTATTTTAATTGAAGCTATTTCAACAAGTACCCCATATTGTCGACACTGAGCACCCGATGAGCGACCACTGTATAGAGACTGGCAGGGTCCTCTGTGTGTGTGGGCGCCTGGTGGAGCCGCAGCTCGGCGGCGAGCAGCGCGGAGGCATCGCCGGGAGTGCCGGCCACCTCGAACCACACGTGCCTGCCATGCCCGTGCCGGAGAGCACCCAAGTGATGCCCTGGAAATTTACAGTGTGACTGAAATTTTGTGTCAGCCGGTGGGTGGAGTCTTTGACACAAGTAACACAAGCTCAAATCCCAGCGGACTGTTTCTGAATACAGAAGTGTAGTGATTTCATCGTCGTGTGAAATCACGCTTGATGTTGAAGAAAACTATCATGAAGAAAGCTGCATATGTCTGAGAATAAATTCAAAGGCTCTTCTGTAATGGCGTGAAGATATTATTATTATTATTATTATTTTTACTACCCATTGTTTTTCTGAGAGGTTACGTCATTATGGTAAAATGATAATAAATCTGCATGTTATTATGACTAATGTTATATCATCGAAGTTTTAGCTGATTCTAATTGATATTCATATGCAAAATTAGTGATCGCGGACAGGTGTGCAGGTGCCAAACAAGGTGTAACTTGAGTCTTGACGCACGTGCTTATGAATAGGAAATATTAGAATGGCCCTCTTCTTAACGGCGGGAGGTCGTAACTTAATAGCGGAGACATTAATTTCAAATTTTTAACGTAGAGTAATATAACTTAGAATAATCAATGAGTTTTGATTTGATAAATATTATTCAGTATAGTAGTGGCTAGGCCACTCCATGAGCTTTGTACATTCAAGTCATGTACTTTGTCGTAAATTGAACTCGTTGGCTAGAATGTCGATTGAGGGCCACCCATCGGGTACTTGGGTGTCTTGAAACTTTTCAGATTGTTCATGCTCCGAATGTTACTTACACTTCACCAGCGTGAAGTATTTAGTGTGGGTACTTAGGTATCTATTAGGAATTTTATTATTTGGTATGCATACCACACACACTCTGTGTTGGTTGGTAAAGTGGTCAATAGGTACATATGTGGTCCAGTAACCCAACATTAGACTATGATGCTGGACTGAGTTCGAGTAATTGTTAAATGAGCTGTGGTGAGCTAAAATACAACTTCACTACAACGTACTTACGAATACGAATTACGAGTTGCTTTATTTAGATACAGTACCTACTTATGTAAGAAAAATAATGATATCAATCACAAGACCTACGTAATAAGGTATGTACATAACAGGTATGTACATAATAAATTATATTGGAACTTAAATAAGCTCCTAAATTTGTAGCTAGGTAGGTAGCCTAATGCACAGCAATGAACTGTTTTCCTCGAACTGATTGTAACTAGTGCGTTTTAGAAAATAGCCGAAGCTGATTTCGTATCAAAAACAATTTGTATGCGCAATTTTCAACTAAAAACTGGGACTGGGGCCTTACCATAAGACTTATTATATATGTCGTAGACATCACATGTGTCTCATAATAATAGTTCAACTATTAGGACAATAAGAGGAAATGGTACAACCACAGCTCCTAAATAATTTCCGTTTTCTTACCATTTTAAAATTGGATCCCAACAATGTATGGGATAAGGGCAGGGAGATGATGATGCTGGGAGCATGTTAAAACTAAATCAACCTAGAGATCAAAAAAACCTACTTTATTTATCCTCAAGTGTATTACTTATGTAGGCTTTTTAAGGGTATATCTCTCTTAGATACATTTTATTAATCGTCCAACTTAACACAGCTGCTTCATATAAAAAATACCCACTAAACTATATATGAAATATCCAGCAGGTAGGTAACTTTCACTATGGTTCTTTTTACGATGATTATTAATAACATTATCTATGTTTCATCACAATAGCACCGCAACGTCCTGCTGTTCTGTGTTTATGTCTTTACATTAATAAAAGGCCTACCGCCATGCCAATCCTAAACTATGCGGACTTTACGTCGGCGTCCGTCCTCTCTGGTCGGCTCCTTGGTATGCGACCCTAAATTTGAAAAAAAAAATGACTCATCATTACCTGAGGGCCGGCTTTTAATAGAAAGGTACGAATTATCTATGTAGGTAGGTACTTAAGTACTTATTTCCTCTTGTATACATAGGCGTAGGGACTCTTTTCTGATGGCTGTCATATGTTAACTAATTTGCTTGGACTATGTTTTGGACACTTACAAACTATTCCTAGTATTCCTTTTATGTTAATAGCACATATGCTGTCAGTATTCTTTGTGGATAACTGTACCTATGTCTTGAATGATGAATGATAGGTGAACAAATATTGGCACATTTAATTTAAATAACGATAAGTACACGTTGATCTTGAAAACATAAGTGCATGATGTCACACCGCGAGCTTTACGATGAAGGAAAACATCACGAGGAAATATTTATGTCTGAGGGGAAATTCAAAGGGGTAGGTATGTATGGCCCCTTAACGACGGAAGGTTGGTTTTATAAGTAGTACAACACCTTTACCTACCTAAGTAGCTAGTAATATTTACTGCTTAGGTAGCTACTAGCTACTTAGGTAATTTTTTTACTACTTTAGCTACATACCTAAGAAAGCTGTTATATTAAATACCCTGCGGTACCCACGGTTGCTACTAAATAGTAGAATCGACCAATGTTAAAATCGGAGTCTAAATAGCCGAAAAATATTTCCACATGTTCTATAGCTATGTACCTAATATTGTTAATATTAGTTATTAGTTAATATTGTAAATATGGTACCTAAAAACTATCTTCGTAAGTAAAATTTAAGAAATCTAGGTAAAATTATCTTTTACCTAGATTTCTTAAATTTATTAAAAGTTTTTACTTAAGAAGTCGGTAGTCAGTATGTACCTAAGCTTAAAATATAGTTTGGTACATACATAGAAAAGCTACTTGACTTTACTGTAATTATAGAATTTTAATCGAAGCAATAACTTAGGTAACTATTCTGCGAACTAAACCTAATGTTCAACCTACTAAAATAACATAAGCTCAGGCCGTATGACCGAGTGTGCTCCATTATAAATAGGTAGGTACCTGCATAATAATGTTAGTTAGGTGAGTAGTTAAATACGTATAATGTATATTGCAGATTATTATTACGCATTTCACAATGAGA
Organism: Watsonalla cultraria; assembly: GCA_964035505.1. Lineage (NCBI taxonomy): Eukaryota > Metazoa > Arthropoda > Insecta > Lepidoptera > Drepanidae > Watsonalla > Watsonalla cultraria. The sequence continues at coordinate 7,492,136 of OZ037713.1, read as the reverse complement.
GAGGAAGACGATACAGTAAAAAGGTAATCATGATTATTAAATATAATACCTATGTTGCTTGGTTATGCGTTAATAACGTCATGTCAAACATTCAAACCTGCTCACTTTTACTCTGGAATGTCATAATAAGATCGCTCTCATCAATAGCGTGTTGCTCATCTCCGCTGAGCGCCATCTCAGAGCTGCGCGTCGGGCGAGCCTGCTCGTGCTCCTCGGACAGCTGCTTGTATACATCCAGTAGGAAGCTGGGCGCTGACCGATCCATGGGGGGCGCGCGAGTCCCCCTTGGCCTGTCACCCAGACCCAAAAGCTCCAATATTTCATGTTCCACAACGATTCGTTCGTGTCGCGTCATCGAATGATGGATTACCGTCTGATCAACACCATTATCAATGTATAGCCCGGAGAGGGCTGCTTCGGTGACTATAGTAAACAATGCAAAACACGCGCACTGCCACGCCGCCTTGAAGCCAGTCATGTTCGCTGTCGGAGCGCACAGTGGCCTGGCGAGAACTGAGAAGTGAGACGCGGAGGCGCGGAGCGGAGGCGCGCGGGCCGCGGCGGGATCAGCCGGTGAACCTGCCCACTCAAGGTGGTCGCCGGCGCCGCGCTACTCACATTCCTCCCCTCCTTCGCCTTTATACATCATTGGTTTCAATAACTAACGTAAACACTAAACACCGACCGAGTCCGCTACGCGTCTGACCCGACCGACATTAATACAACTGTTTCATTCCATTCGCGCACGATAATGTGTTATTATGTTGAACTTGTGTTTCCTGTAGTAGGTACCTATGATAAAAACACATCCTTGTATTCCGTTTGGACTTTTGTAGTACATTGAAATGAAGCTTACAGTACGTTAAGTCAACCTATGTATTATTAAACAAAAAAAATATGCCCATCCCACAAGGGAACCCGAAGTGGTAAGCAGAGGTGGTGTACTATTATTTACTACTACTTATACTAGGCAAATGACGCCCTACTCGTTGATCACACCTGGAATAGCGTCTTCAATTCGCAACTACAATTCCAATATGGAAATTTGCCTGCTAACTATATTATGTGAATGACCTATAGGCGGGTGTTACCTATCCCTAACAAAAATAGGGTTCGAATGAAGTATAGGTATATTTTATACCGAGACCTAAGGATAGCAGTGATATAACTGCATTTTGTAAATGTGACTGACCCTTGGACTTATGGATGAAAGAATCGCTGCGTTTATTCATAAAGTTGATATATAATAAAAATATTACGTAGTCCTAGCCGGTCCTATCAACCTTTCAAGTTTTATCGCACAATTTTTTATAAGAAAGAGGAATCGAGGGTGTGAGTCTTATCTTGTAGTGCTACAAATATGACAGGCAAAATAACAGTAATTTGAGGTTAAAAGAAATAAACAAATTAGGATTACCATTTATTTTTCCAATTTATTGAGGTTAAACTTTCTTTACAAAAATCCAATTTTTATTTTTTGGTTTATAAGTGTCTTACAATCTTACAATTGTAAAAATGTGGAAAATATATCTTAAATTATGCAATAATATAATCGTAATTAAATCTACTTGACATATTTTTCCATGAACTTCTTGTGAAATTCTGACCTTAATGAATCATTAATGAAGGTATTTGGTTTCTTCTCTGGCTCTGATCGAGCACAATTTTTGAATACCACATCATCGTCCCATCTCCTTTTCACCTATAACAAAAATTTATTTATCATGATTAGGTAGGTATATTTCTCTTAAAAATATTTAAATATAAATAGGCCCACCTGCACCTATACAGTTGAAGGCATACACTACTTGACTAAAGTGAAGATAGAACTAATAATGTGGGACTATTCATATGACCTCTTTTATGTCTAGTGATTGATGACCACGCATTTAAATAGATTTCAGCCCATTATCCAGAATATCAATCAATGGAAACATTATTTTATAGTTTAGACACTTTAGACTATGTGTCTACCCACAATAGAGGTGTACTATGTGATAAGTAAATCATACAAATTCTACAGGCCTAGAGTGAAATGTCATTTTAATCTTTGCTCTCCGTACAACAGACTTGACATGTGACATGATACTAGATTATGCTTACAGAAAGAAGTTATAAAATACATACCTTCAAATCACTTTTCTGTCCAGCTGCTGAATAATTTAACAATGGATTTCCAGATAATATATTTTCCATACGGATTCTTTCTTCTTCTTGTTTCCTTTCAGCATCCTGAATAAGAAATAATGAATCTTACATGAATTGTAGGGGCCCAAACATGTTAAAACAATCTTACAATATTTTGTAGTGAGATGTTGTTGAAAATTGTATATAGTATTTATAACTTACAATAGTACAACCTGGATTTATGTAACCCACCAATTCTATTGATCCTCTGAAGCAAGTATTTTTATTTAAATTTAAGTAATTTTGAGGATTCAATAAAAATTTTGCATAGTCATAGTTACCTTTTTTGCTTGTTCCAAAGATCTTTCTTTTTTAATCTTATTCAATTCTGCAAGCAATGCTGCTGTGTCATCATCGGAGTCATCAGAGTCAGAAGAGTCACCCTCAAGAGGATCATCAGCATCCAAACTTGCTGCTGGCACTTGGTCTATTTTGGTTCTTTTAAGTGGTGGTTCATTTTGACGTCTTGAGCCGGAGCTTTTGCCATCTTTCTCCCTCTCATCCAACTCTTTGCGGAAATCACGGGAACGGAGTTCGTCGGTTGTCCCTTGACCTTGTTCTCTAAAACACAAGATTGTATTGCAAAATCAAAATGATATAAGTAACTCTTATCTTTTATTCACTTTTTTTTAACTTATATTTGTGACGAAATCTCATTCAACCTCACAATTAGTGTAATTTTATTATTGGATTCCAAAGCTATGTATGTGGTCAAAGTTAGGGACACTGAATTGGGCATACTTTCAGAAACATCTAAGTGTGGTTATAGAAAATCAGGAATTGTGTGATTTGAGCATGCAACCTACCTGTATTTCAGTTTAGTATGGCCCGGAAGATCTCTACTCGAATATTGGCGAGATATAGCACTAAGATCTTTCTCTCCTCGACCTTGTCCACCTCTCGCAGGATCAAATGTAGGCCTGGCTGCTGTAGTCATCTTCTAATCTTTGCGTCGTGGCTTTCTTAAAATCTTTAAAATAAGGTAAAGCAGTTGATAGAGACTATTCTGTCTGATAAATATTAAAATAAGTTCAGTCTCTTTCTTTTATTTCTTTAATATCCTAGCAAGCAATAATATAACTGTTTGCTGCATGACAACTGCCTGACAGACTACGCAACTGACAGACAGACGTCCGTAGCAGTGTGACCAGATTATATTTTACGAAAATACCGCAGCACCTCAAAAAAATACTGAAATATACCAACTTGCACAGGGAAAATATACCAATAAAAATACTGATTTTCAAAATTTTAAAGTTTATTCAATCATCATCACAGTATATGTCAGAATTGTATTTTAACATTTTATTTGAAGGATTAAAATTAACACAACCGCCTTGATCTTTTACGCCTTGCTTTGTTTTAATAATTGCTGATACATTTTTGTTATTAAATTTGTTTCTTTGCACCGTTTTTATTAAATTTATCTGTGAAAAGATGCGCTCGCGTGCAGCATTCGATACTGGTATACATAATAGAGACTTACTAAAAGAAGTTAAATTTTTGTACTTGAACGTGCCATCACTGTTAGAAATTTTCCCAACTTCTACCCAAAATTGTTCACAAGATAGGGTAATACTGACTTCTGCCAATATACCTATAAAAATACTAATGCTTGGAAAAATCGATAAAATATACCGAAAAAGTATTAAAATACTGAATATGGTCACGCTGGTCCGTAGTTTATGCTACAAAGATAAAGAAAGTCAAATTTTTGTTAATGAAAAAAAACGTTTTTTTTTCTTTACATAAATAAAGATCCATAGAATGAAAAATGTTATGACATGTATTCTGTTTCTCTTGCTCTCTTTGAGGCTGACTCGGGATATAGAGCATTATTCCTGGTCTTAAAGAAGTCCCAAACTATGAACTAAAAACTAAACTATGTGTCGAATGTCTACGTTGGCCATAGACTGCGTATAAACAAAATAGTAGTCTTTGTGATGCTCTCCAGAGCTAATTAATATTCGGTTTCCTTTATTATAGTTTTTATTACAAGTTATTCACTACTACATATTTAGTTGGTGGCCTCCATCTTCTGTCTACTTCCCGCCATCCACACTCATACCATAGACTATGGCATAGACATTACATTACAGTCTTTGGACATGCTTTATAGTTTTTTGTAGTAAAAAAACACACCTGTTTGTTTATTGCTCGTTTCATTCATTCAGTCTTATTGTACAATTTTTATAAGTTTATTTTACAACTTTAATCAAGCTTTTTAAATTTTATCAATTAAAAATGAAGTTTTTTCATATCCAGTAACAATACATTACATAGTTAAGTTTACTTTTCGCTATATAGAAGTGCATCGTATATTGACCATGGAAAAAGTGTGGATTTCGTTTGCCTTAAAAGTGTTGTATTTTTTTGTTGTAACTGAAACTTCACGCGTAACTGTGTACCAAGGAGATTCTTTACCTCACCATGGTCGATGTGAGCCAATCACCATAGAATTTTGCCAGCAAATAAGATACAATCAAACAATCTTTCCGAATTTACTAAACCACGCCAAGCAAGAGGACGCTGGTCCCGAAGTACACCAGTTTACTCCTCTGATCAAAGTGAACTGTTCCCCGGATTTGAAGTTCTTTCTATGTTCAGTGTATGCACCGGTATGTACAATTTTGGACAAAGCCATCCCTCCATGTCGCCATTTATGCGAATCAGCAAGACACAACTGTGACGAATTGATGATAAACTTTGGGTTCCCATGGCCTCTGCATCTGGACTGTTCCAAGTTTCCAGTGGCAACAGACGAAAATGTGATATGTGTGGGTGATAATAATGTAACCCATGAATCTCGAAAACATACTGAGACTCGGCTTCCAAAGGTGGACTTCAAATCTAACATAGAAAGAGATCCTACCAAACTTCATGGAGCTAAGGATTTCGGATTTGTTTGTCCTATACATTTTAAGGTTCCCAAGAACTTAGATTTGGAATATTCATTGAAAGTGGGGGACAAGATTGAACATGACTGTGGAGCACCTTGCAATGGAATGTTCTTTACCAGAGATGAGAAAAATTTTTCAAGACTGTGGATCGGTATTTGGGCAACATTGTGTGCGCTTAGCTGTTTATTTACAGTGCTAACCTTTCTTATTGATACAGACAGGTTCAGATACCCAGAAAGACCTATAATATTCTTATCTGTGTGCTACCTGATGGTGGCCGCAGCTTATGTAATGGGTTGGAGTGCTGGGGACAGCATCAGCTGCCAAGGGCCGTTTCCAACTACTATTAGTGGAACAAGATTGCCTAACATCTCTGTTATAACTCAAGGCACTAAGCATGAACCGTGCACAATATTATTTATGGTCGTCTACTTCTTTAACATGGCATCTAGTATTTGGTGGGTTATCCTCACTCTCACTTGGTTCCTGGCAGCTGGCCTGAAGTGGGGACATGAGGCTATTGAAGCAAACTCTCAATATTTCCATTTGGCTGCATGGGCTGTCCCAGCTATTAAAACCATATCTATATTAGCTATGGGAAAAGTGGATGGTAAGTTAATATTTTATTAAAAAACCAGCTTCAATTGCCTTGTTTGCATCTTCTACTTTTGATAAAAAGATTAGGATGTGTAAAAACATAAACTAAATCCACTCTAAATTTCATTTGAATCCACCCAATTTGTAATGATGAACAAACAAACTAACTCACACAAACTTTTATTTTATAATATTAGTGAGATAGATAACAACAACTGCAATATTAGCTGACCTGCTTCCCAGCTTCTCCAATGTGGTTTTCTTACTTCATTTACATAAATAAAGATGCATTCAAAATCTTCATCTTTAATGTATGAAACCTCATCAAAATCCAGTGTGAGTAATAAGCACACAGACAAAATAAGATTGCTATTATTTAAGCAATTTTGCTTGTGGGCTATGTGCATATCACTTGTTGATCTTGCAACTCAGAACAATAATCTATTTTCTATAGGTACTATCAGGAGTTATGAGCACTCACTTTGAATGTTCAGTAGTCATTTTATGACTCTGTCTGTCTGTCTTTGCACCCGCACTATATTTGCAGAGTGCTGATAACTTGTGACAGCACATGTACCTTGCTTTAACACAGTGGTTGTGAACTGCAGTGGAACATTTGCTTGGGCCAGACCATTATGCATATTAAAAGTGTATATAATAGTTAAAAGTAAAGCAATGTAGTGTAGGGACCTGTAGTGCAGTATAATATTCACAATGATAGATCTGCGAAAAAATCTCCTTCTGTGAGGGTCTATGGGTAGCCCAACAATTCTTAAGAGAAAAGAGAACAAGTATTAACAAATGTTAATAATGAAGAAAATACTTGTATGTTAAAGTGACAGAAGTACTTTCCAAAGGCAGTTTGTTAATCATGTTTGGTCAGATAAATTAATTTGGCATTATATTTTTTTCAGGTGATATACTGTCAGGAGTGTGCTACGTTGGACTGTGGGATGCAGAAGCACTACGTGGATTTGTGCTGGCACCTCTATGTGTTTACTTGGTACTGGGAACAATCTTCTTAATGGCAGGCTTTGTATCACTCTTCCGAATAAGAACTGTGATGAAGCATGATGGTACTAAAACTGACAAGCTGGAAAAGTTGATGATTCGTATTGGTGTATTCGGTGTTCTGTACACAGTGCCAGCTTTAATAGTTATTGCCTGTCTGTTTTACGAACAGGCTCATTTTGACGATTGGATGGTTACTTGGCACCGTGACATGTGCTCTACACCACTTTATTCAATCCCATGTCCATTCACACGCAGAGATACTGAGCGCCCCAAATTTGAAATGTTTATGATTAAATATCTCATGACTATGATTGTAGGCATTACATCTAGTTTCTGGATCTGGTCAGGGAAAACTTTAGTTTCCTGGAGGCAATTTTTTGATAGGTTAAAAGGACGTCGTGTTGAAGCCTATGTCTGATAAACATAAATATTTTTAAGGAATGGACTCTACTTTTAATACTCATGAAAAAGCAATCATCAATATTTTTTATTTGATGAACAGTATTGTTATACTTAATTTTGGACTGAGAAAGAGAAAGGAAGATCCAGTTCTTGTTAGATAGGTACTTTTGTAATGTAATTTGCAACAGGCATGAAACATTACTTGCTAAACTAGGATAATAGGTGTTACAAATAAGAATTCAGTTGTATTTTTGTCACAAGACTGTGTTGTTTATTTGATGCTGCAACTTGAACCTCTATCCCACAATATAGGTACTTGTAATTAGTTTCTTTATATACTGGTATCTTTACAGTTTATTTCGTTAGAGCAGCTATAGTGAAGGTAATAAATCAGATCTACCTTTAAAACCAGTAAAGAAAAGAAACGAGGGAAAACCAGTTGTCTTTTTCAGACTATGTCAAAGTATCTACCATTCGAAGTACCTACATGCAGCTCAGAGATTGAGACTCGCATAAATAGTTAAGGCAGGATGTGAAATTCAAAATAAGGCTGATAATGTAAATATTTTCTCATTTTGTAATTGATTATAAGTATTTTTTTCTATTTTCATTATTTTTAAGTTTTGTACTAAATGAGTTCAAATAAATATCATGTATTTTCAGTTTTGAGGTTTTTTTTTATACCTACTTCACACTTATGACCTCATATGAATGGAATTAATAAGTTAATATTGGTTGTTGGTCCAGTGGTCGCAAGCGCTACTTTGGAACAAGTGGTCCTGGATTTAATCCCTGGATTGGCCAGTGTTATTGGACTTTTCTCTCTGTCCCCATTAAAGCAGCCTGGAATCAGGATTGGCCCCTTGTGTCTTAAATAAATACCACCTCTGCATACCCCTTCAGGAAATAAGTATGGGTGTGAACAGAACATGTATGTAATTAATAAATAATAGTTATACTAAACAAGTTATATGTTCAAATATTGCACAAAGTCCTAGTACCATTCAAGTGGTCGGATTCCGTCAATCCTTTGTTTTGAATATATATATATGAATACTTTGTAAATGAGTGCAAAATGTCTTAAATGACTGATTGATAGGATGATAGACAATAAAACAAATAAAGCCTATCATTGCCTTTTGTTTCAAAGTTTCATCAATTTGTTACATACATTACTGTTGCTGTTATTACATTTCTGAATATGTTTATATTAAGAAACTAGCTGTGCCCTGCTGTTACACCGGCGTAGATTTAGTTTCATCCTTAGTGTCGCGGAACCCTAATATTTTTAATAAATAAAAGTAGCCTAAGTTACTCCTTGAAACATCAGCTACCTGCCAATGAAAGTCCCGCTAAAATTGGTCCAGCCGTTTCAGAGATTACCCGGAACAAACAGACAGACAGAGAAAAATTTTAAAACTTGGTTTTTTTGTATCATTATCGTGTATACTTTCATATACATTTGGTGAAAAGCTGTTATTTTGGTATTACAAACAGACACTTCAATTTTATTTATCTGTATAAATTACTATACCATATGTAGCATTGTATATTCCCTATAATCAAAGTAGTATCAAAGTTGGAATGTGGTTGACTGGTTTTAAAAGAAAACTCCAAATCTACAAATTGGAACTTATAATTACTTCAGAATAAAATTAAATTATATAATTTATAAAATCAAAATGTAGACACCTTATATATAAATCCTAACCAACTTCCCTTTCACTCTGCACATCAGTATGGAATAACTGTTTCTTTGTTAATTTTATGCTCTTGTGTATTTTCCCCAGATATGTAACATAAACACGGATGCAATGAACAGGAGAGACATCACTAATACTGGAACTGGTCCTCTGTAAACAAAAAAAATCTTGATTAGTCTAGATAAGTACACAAATTGCATAGTTAATACTATAATATTACTAAATTTCCTGTATTGTTTAACATCTGATATTTGGTATTAAAAAAAACATACAGTCAAATTGATAACCTCCTCCTTTTTTTGAAATTGGTTAAAAAGAAAGAGCGCTTTTAAAGACCATCAAAAAGTGAAATATATTATATAGGTCATGGTGTAATGACCAATATAATTTGCTACAACTTATCGTGATGGGAAAAGTAGCTGGCAAAATGTGCAGAGAAATGTTCGGAGCCGATTGCCTACCTGCAATGATTGAAGAGGTACTTTAAGAAGAAGAAGAGGAAAAAGAAAGGGAAAGTGATGTGAGCATAGAATCTAATTTGAAATATTATTTTAAAATACAGTAGTTCGCAAGGTAGCTTACACTTTGACGCCCGGAGAGTCATCAGTGTAGAACCGCCACATTCCTCCTGAACCCGCCCCTGTGCTACGATTTCTAGCTGCAGTGGTAGTTGTGGTAGTTTTCCTTTGGCGGACAGTGCCACCAGTCGATGAGCGAGGAGCTGCAGTCGCCTTACTTGGCGATCGGCTACCTGATCCGACAGAAGTTGAGCTAGGTGATGGTGGCTGGAAAATGATAAAATTGAGTAAAGAATATCACAATGAGCGTAATTTTCAAAAGATTGAATGAAGATTATTTTTTACTCACCATTGTTGACGATGTCTAAGATCCAATAAACAAATATAATGATGTTGTAGAAACGACACCTCTCTGATAACTTCTTTATTTATTCCAGCCTAACTGGTCGAAAACTATGAACACCTCACAAAATTAGACACTTCGAGTCGTGTCGCACTCGTTGGCCTGCAACGCGTACAATCGAATTGACACGTAGCAATACAATGTTACCCTTGTTATAAAATTACCATTGCTACCATTAAAATAAAAACCTATTCGATTTGATAGTGTGGTAAATTTTAATGTCGTCTGCAAACATATTCTAATTATAAACATGAAAAAAATATATAAATATATTCTGCAACCTATCATTACTGTTTCAGATTCTCTCAGACGGTAAAATACTAACGTGATTTTTTCTTTCACTGTTTTATTTTGGAATATTATAATCATATCACGTACTTCGTGACCAATTGAGACCGATTAGTTAGCGTCCATAAATGTAAGATGATTTAGGCGGGGAGGTGGTCGAGTCTAATCTCATACAATCTCACGTTAGGGAGAGGGAGGGTCTCGACAAATATCATGCAATTTCTGTTCTGATTGAAACAAAAATAAATTATTATATTTTGGTCCATTCAATCCAAATTGTATGTACATGCTCAAGATTTAATCTTGAGCGTCATCGTAATACGATTAAGATTATTCACTAATTCCTTTGGAAGAAAATAATTTCATTCATACTTCGACGTTATACATCTACTGAATGTCAGCAAATAGTTTTTTTTCTATCTACAATAACAAACCAACGCGTTTACGCAAGAAACCCACATTCTGAACAATCTCACGTGAGATTGTTCAGAATGTGGGGATGGGGGAGGTGGTTGAACAAAATCTCACGACATCGCACCAAAGGGGGAGGGAGGGACAGAAAATTTAAAAAAACACCTCACTTAATTTATGGACGCCCCCTCAGTCCAATAAACATTAATTTAACCGTATGCGTAAAAGGTAAGGTAGGTTTATAATACATACATACATACAGATTTAGTGTATTAAATTAATTAATTTGTGTAGAGAAATAATTGGTATTGCACTGCGTTTAACTTATCAGAAATCACCAAAGGTGCAAAATGATGCTAAAAGAAAATAAAAGCTTTCTTCCATCATAGATAAAGAAAAAAAATCTCTTTGGCTTCTATTATAAAGCAGTCTTTTGCCTGTAGATTCCGTCACATATTGGAGGCTTTTAAATCTCGCCATTGACCGGTTGAGCAGCAACAGTAACCGGAGCTCTTGAACTCTCTCAAGCTAAAAGAGAAAATTAAAAAACGAAGGGCTCCGTCACAGTATCCTTCACTTCACTTCTTGTTTTTATGGCTTCTGCGGTATTGCCACAATTTCGCCAATGTCGCGTGGATAGAGTAAATAACAAACGACGGAGATTGATCGGTGGGTGTAGAGATTGGCCGGTGGAGATTTGAAATTTTTATTGCAAGAGTTTTGAGCTATCTGTAACAAATAGGACAACACAGACATTTACAGCATGTAATATACATATATATTTTTATACATATATCAACAGTAATTACAAAAATAATCTATAGGGATTAGTGTTATAATTTTATATTGTTAATTGTAATAAATTTACATAATATATAAAGGGATGGAGAAAACGCGAGGGATAGGATTGGGCTAAAATTGGTAGGGCGGGGAATTTCTGGTGGGAGGACGTCATATAGAGAGTAGCGCAACCTTGGACATTCAAAAAAGAGGTGTTCTGTAGTGCCTTCTTCCAGACCGCATTCACTAGTAATTAATTTTGGCTAGGAAGATTGGGGTGCAAGCATGACCCAACCGCAGGCGACATATTGTAGATGTAAAGGTTATGTAAATTTTTTTGAATTTGGAGAACCATGGTTTTATAGGAATAGTGGGTTGAATACCGCCATAGAATTTACCTTTAATATTTTTAGAGTTCTGCCAAAGTTTATTCCAGTCTTGACGCAAAGTATTATGGCAAATAGAAGAGAGATCGTGGGCGTATACTTTATAGTGGTCTGAATTACCATGAATAGCTGCATGTTCTGCGCATGAATCAGCAGTTTCATTGCCTGGAATTCCGACATGGCCAGGGATCCATGCTAACACAACGTTTAATTTAGACATCTGACAATTGATAAGGGCTTCTTTTATTTTTAGAATGATTGGGAAAATTGGTTTGGCTTTAAATTGGTTGGACAGGATTGCTTGAATACAGCTTTTAGAGTCGGTAAATATAATGGCTTTGCCAATTGAGTGAGAGATGACAAAGAGCATTGCCTCTAAAATGGCAACAGATTCCCCAGTGAATACTGAAGATTCCGGTGGGCATTTGAAGCTAAGGATTATTTTATATTTAGGAATCCAGACTGCAGAACCAACATTACTCTCTTTCGTTAGTTTTGAAGCATCTGTAAATATTGGGAGCCAGTCACTCCATGAGTTATTGTATTCTGTATAAAAAAGATTAGTAGGGTCAATAGAGTGTTTATTTATGCCAAAGTTAAGAATGATTGAGGGTTTAAAGGCATCATAATTAATAGTAAATAAGGGATTAATTTGGAATTGGACGAGGGGGCAAGATAGTCTTAGGTATTTAATAAAACTTCGAATAATACAAGGGAGCTTGGCCTCAGATCTGTATCCTTGGGATCTAATTACAGTATATAATTTATCTACTATTTTTAGCAAGGGATGGTTGGAGATTTGGGACAGTTTAAAAAATAATTTATCTAAAAGAAATTGCCTACGCAGATGGAGAGGGGGTTCGGCGCATTCTACTTGCATGGCATTTATAGGGGTGGACTTCATAGCACCAATAATAATGCGTAAGCATTTTGATTGAAGTTTTGACAGTATCCTTCGGCGCCGTATCAATCAGTAAATAATTGTCCGTCAATTTATCAAAAGTCAAAACCACATGACATATGATGACAGCGACTTATCATGTAAATAAAAGGGATATAAAATGAATTAGGTTATGTTGGAGTAGGAGAACTTATTTTAGCAAAAGTGTAATAACAGTTATTGAATTAGAAACAAAGATAAAATACAATAAATAAGACGAGATCAGCTAATGAAATATAGAAGATATTTATTTCATACTTAATATGCCTTTAAATTATGGTTTATAACTTATCTACGTGGACTTGTAGATTTTATTCCTTTTTCCATATTTCCAAACTTCGAACAATGAATCATAATAAATGTTATTTTAGATATGTTGAACAGGAAGGTAGAATCGATATATCCTTTCTATATAAAGTGAAAGACACAACTAGGCAATTTAATTTAAGCAGGAAACCTAGTGAAGCTATGGCAAGTCTTGTTACGCGCATGGGGGCAAATATTCAAAAGGTGATAAGTAAAAATAACAAGAAGAAAGGCACTACAGAGCAGGTTCCAGTGGAAGTCAAAATATTTGATTCCAACAACCTTCCACTATCGGAAAATTTAAGCTGCATGGACTTGTTTGATCTACAGCGTCCAATAAAGTTAAAAATCCATGAAAACACGTTTGAAGCGGTGTTCAATGCGCCTTGGGTGGTAAGCATCAGTTTACCACACAGCATTTTAGCTGGGTTCCCTGTATACCCTGAACATTTTCTGACACATCATGCTAACTTCGAGAACTGTGTGTTCAATTGGTACAGAGGTTTAACAGTTAATGAGAAGGGAAATGTAATCAGTGATATACATGTACAATGGGAATTAATAGCAAATTATTACAGCTACACACCTAAAGCTGAAGATGTTGGCATGAAATTGAAACTAGAATGTATTCCAGGCAAGTAACCCTCGAGTTGTTTGTGTTTTATATTAGAATAAGTCAGAAGTTCATTTAGTTTGCATTCAAAACTGCATTTGTTTATCATATTTATGATAGTTCAAATAATTAAATTATTTGAATTTGACTACTACAAGTTACTATAATAGTAAGGATTCCAAGTTTGATGTTGATGTTTGAATTTGCAGGTAATGAAACAGATGTTGGTCCTGCTGTTGAAGCGATATCAAAACATGTTGTGGAAGCTGGTCCAGGCTACTGCCCATTTGATACCAGACACCAGTTCACCTCTACTAAATTAGCCAATGAAAGGTTAATAGGTTAATAATAAAATTGGGATATTTTTCATGTGATTAATTTTGCCATAATTTGGCTCTGAGACAGGCCCATTGACCGAATGGATTTGACAAGAGGGAAAATAATTTTTACTTACTTTAAATTACCTAACACTATACTAATATATCACAAGGACCTAACTATATTTCATAGATTTTGATCATTAACAACTCCTAGTTTTATAGGTTATTGTGATTTAGCCATAAATATTGTGTACTGAAACTTCATTGTATTAAATTTCAGTTTCCGCTGTGTTTCCTACAATATTCTTGCAGACCTGTATTGTGACTCGGATTTTACAAGAACTGTTCTTCACCCATACTGTCCACCATATGCCTTGCATATTGATTACAGAAAACAATTGATTGTTAAGGAATTGCTGGGTTTGTACTTAACTTTTAAATGAAATTAATATCAACTTCATTATCACCTTGAATTACCCACTTTTCACTGAATTTTAGAGTTTATTTATTAATACATATATGATAGATGGTCAATCAATCTGTTGCCATATTTCGGGTAGTCTGCACACATTTTTGTATTTCTTCTGAGACATTTATTTTATACATTTATTAATTAACTTACTTCTATAATTAGTTACTAATGTGACAGTGTAGCAATATACTAAGACAAACTCTTGCACAAAAATTTTACATTATTATTACTAAATTCAAATCTTCATAGCAATTTATTGCAAGTGCTACTCTGTTTAATTTAGTCAGAGTACAATAGGAGATCTTATATTGCGTATGCTTCCTGTCAATGTTTGTCACCATCACAATGTTTATTTATTTTGTAGGTTATAATGCAGACATACTTTGTCTTCAAGAAGTTGATACAAAAATATTCAATCACTGTTTGCAAGCACTCTTAAAAACTGATGGTCTAGAGGGTTCCTTTTACAGGAAAGGTAAAGAAGTGGCTGAAGGCTTAGCCTGTTTCTTTAGAATGGACAGATTTAGGTATGTGATAACCTTCTTTATCAAACAATTAAATAACCTATATTGAAAACTTTAATGAGTAAAATTATTTTTACAGTTGTATAGGTCAAGAAAAGATATTTTTGGCAGAAGTTCTACCCACAGCACCATATTTACAAGACATTTGGGAAAGCGTTAAGAACAATGACCGCTTAAAAGAGCGTATATTGGATAAATCAACAGTAGCCAGTGCAACATATCTGCAATCAAAAGATAGTCCTAATGATATCCTAATTGTGGGTAACACCCACTTATATTTTCATCCTGATGCAGACCATATTAGGCTCATACAGGGGGGAATAGTAATTTATTGGTTAAACTATTTAAAAAAAGAATTAAACAAAAAGGTAAGTAATATTAATTTCTAAAATTGTATATTACTGTATTGAAGATGGTCATGTGTGTCTGTTGTGTGTTAAATCCACTGGACCTTTTAATGCTATGTATAGCTACACTAGCTCTATCACATCTCCCTGACAGGCCTGATATTTTTGAGGCATTAGGCCCAAAATATGCTTTTTAGGACCCCAGCATATCAAGCAGATGGGCTGGTGAAATCCTCGCGCAGAGTGATTAACATTACCATTCAGTGCGGAAATGCTACCAGCCTTCTCAGTTAGCTTGTGTACTTTTATATTTGTAACTAATTTGTTATATTAAAATACTTACTGTTTCTTGTCTTTATATAATTATTAATTAATGTAATAAATAACTGGTTGGTAAGTGTATTAAAATGAAAAATCTATTAATGTAATCCTCTATTAGTTTTCAGATAAAAAGATATCTTTGATCTTATGTGGAGACTTTAATAGTGTTCCATCATGTGGGATATTTCAACTATACACAACAGGGCTCGCTCCAACTGACTTGCCTGATTGGAAATCCAGTATGTTAATATTTGACTACTAAGTAATATATTCTTTAATTATATAGTTATGTGATCTCCTGCAATGGTGGCCCTCGGTTCTCTTCCTTATAAAGCTACACACATAACCAAGATTAAAAATAATCAATGACACTGTATGTATCAATAGTTTCACTAACCACTAGACAAATGGTATTGTGAATTCAAAAGTTACTTAGTTTATTTATTACTAATTACTAGGTAATGTTTACTTTTTTTCATAATATGTATTTTACAGATGTTGAAGAAGCTGTCAATAATTTGAGCCTCAAACAGAACACATTGCTAGGTAGCGCATGTGGAACGCCTCCATTCACCAACTTTACAGCTGGTTTTGCAGACTGTTTAGACTACATATATTACGAGAAGCATAACTTAGATGTTGAACAGGTATTTTGTAAACAACTTTTAATACCTCATACTCATAAAATGACCAAATTAAAAAGCCATTACCATTATATAGTAAAATTATGTACGTAATGTTTCTGAAATGTGTATATAATATATATTACAGGTCATACCGTTTCCAAGCGAAGAAGAACTGAAGTTACATACTGCTTTACCTAGTATCGTCTTTCCATCAGATCATATAGCTTTAATTTCCGATTTAAGATTTGTCATGTAAACATTGGGGGTTGATTCATGTTAATATAAATAAATAAATTTTTACTAAGGTACATTTATTTTCATTTAAAATCGGCGGTTTAGCCGAAAACAAGGCGAAAGACATCAATTTAAAACTATTTTAGTCGGTTAAAACATTTTAAACAATGCAATCTATATTTTGTTTTATTATCATTGTATGTTCGTTTTAGTTTGTGTTGCAAGGCATAGCATTTAAATCTTAGATAAATAACAATTTCGCGGTTTTAAATTAATGCTGGCTTTGCTGTGTTACATTTTTCTTTGTCTATGGTTTGCAAAAGATCGTTACTTTGGAGCCACTGATAAAGATACAATGTCATAGATCGATCATATGGTCTAAGAAAATGCCACCACTTTCATTTTGTTGTTCACTAGCGTTGTGCGTTCGATACGTGCATGTTGTCGATATAGTTTATAGTCGACATGTTGAAATGCGGATATTTGTAATGACTTAAGATTGCATTACATAAACAGAAATTACAATAATTATAAAACTATTGATTTACGAATTCTAAGACTTCTGCACCGATTTCTTATGAAAGTTCCACTTACACAAATGACATAGTATTTTTATACACATATCTGTAATTGTATAATAATTGTAAAGAATTCGGCGCAGGGTAGTATGCAGTACAGACGAGGAGATGATGGTAGCACTGAAAGTCTTTGTACAATATATACAAAACAGTTTATTTACACACACACACAGTTAGTTCAGTCACAAGAAGGGATTATATACAATCAGTCACTCACAATCACGATATAAAACATAAGTATGGTACAAATAATATTACGACAAGAAAAAGGTAAAAACCGCGGGAATGGGAGCGATTTAGAACGCACTCTCTTTCACTTGTTTCCTCAACAACAGCCACGGCCCGACTCTTTGGCGCGTGGATTCAAATTCAAAATGCCGCGCACTCATTGGTTGACGTGCGCGGGAAACTTTGTTACATATAACAAAATAGTATGGCGCGTAGCATAAATTTGCCGCATTCCATACTTACTACAGATATTAAATTGCCATTACACATAAAATACGTCACCAATGTCATTACAGAGCTATGCCACAGATAATATAATATGAACTTGCAAACATACAATATGTCACCACAGACTACAAACTATTCCTAGCATTATATTTTCTACATACCACCCCCTTGTTAAGGCTTAAGCCGACAACAATACTGTCACGTAGATAATAAAATGACCTCAATTGCAGAAATAATTTAAAAAACCACTTTACATACTAAGTAGTCCTACACCCTACATATTACACATATAACATTTGTAAGTTGGCAACACAAAACATTGGCTAAATTTGTGAGCAGGCAACACAGTAATCAACACAAATATTATTTGCCTACAACGGCAGCACAGTCAATAACAAAAAAAATCATTTGTTATTCACAACACAATAACAGAAACAAAAGTCTGGCCTCTTGGAAAACAACACACACACATAGGTAACAATAATAATAACACATCTGACCAATAAAAAACAAAACACAATCATATACAATATTAATAAAATTGGCCATCGTGGCTCAGGCACTCTACACTAAAATGTGGCACTCATGTAGGCACATACCTACTACGCGGTTATTGTTCACCACCTCGCATCGTAGAACATACCTACCAGAGCCTAATCCTATGTTACCTAACTACTCTTGCGTCTAAGACGCGCCAAAAGGGACCTAACTGGCATGCACGAGATGGTATGCCAGGTTTCCATACACTGCGACAAATACGGTTAGGTCCAAGAATTTGTGCAATTGCCTTACATAAATCAGTATCAGTAACAATATGACCCCGCGCGCTGACAACGTTCAGCGGGTAATTCGGACCACTAATACTATCTCTGATTTTACTGTATGTTAGCCACATTGTGGATCCGTAGTCCAACAGTGTGTAGTTAATATAACTATATACACGACCGGCACTAATTACGTCCATAGGTTTTAAATATGTTTTGGGTGTTCGCTCACCCATTTTGGTTACTGACTTTATGTCGGCGGCGGCGTCGGCCTCGGGGACCGAGCGTGTAGCGGGCAGCGAACCGGCGGCGGCCTTGGGGGCCGAGCGGACGGCGGCAGCAGGCTGCGCCGGCGTGGACGGCGCAAAGTCGCGCTGATATGCATTCCCACTCGCACAGGGTAGTAGAGTGTGATAGGAAAGGCGACACTTATCACATCTTTTCACGCGGCACTTTACGCACTGTTGTAACGCACACATAACTTCGCACCCGAATGATATCGTTGACCTCGCCGATAAGGGCGGTTGCACTCTGTGCAACAGCTGTTGCAGCGACGGCGGCGGCGGCGGCATTCGGGAACTTAACATCGGTAACGGCCACTCCTCGGATAATTCTACACTGGTGTGTACACGATGAGCATCTCGATGTCTTGTCTTGTTGTATGTGTATTTCCAAAAATTACTACCGGGTAATCGGTGTAATATAAACCTTGGCAGCTCGTATATGTTCCTGGGTATAATGGGAACCGCTTTCATATATCCCGGGTTGTTGGTTGCTCTTGTCAATCCACCGAATATATCCTTTTGACAGACTTCTATATTCGTGTTGGCGGGAATCGGCGCGCTGCCAACGGAGTGCGCATGCACGGGACATTTTGTATTGGCATACGGCGGGGACGCTGCCTGGTGCTTCGCGGGCTTTACGGAAAGTGGCGGCAAAGCTGTCGATTTTACCTTCGACTCCAGCCACTCCTCCACACGGTCACCAAGCGGATGTTCTACCATTCCGCCCTCAATACTTCCTCTTTCTTCTAGCTCCCGCTCGTCAATCTCCGCGATTCTTAAAGCCAGCTTTGCCATGATAAGCTGCTTCTGTACCTTGGCTATCTCTTGCTCCGCCTCATACTCAGCTCGGAGTCTCATGATCTTACTAGACCTTGAACAGCTCGCTCGCGACTCTTTAGTGACACTGTTTGTGCTTTGGTGTGCTACCCGGCGTGTTTCTTGTAACAACGCTTTTCGTTGGCGGGTAACACAACCCGTAATCTGTGTGGTGTCCGTCTCCATACCTCTGTACTACAAGTATGCGACTCAGAAGGACCACTTTGTAAAGAATTCGGCGCAGGGTAGTATGCAGTACAGACGAGGAGATGATGGTAGCACTGAAAGTCTTTGTACAATATATACAAAACAGTTTATTTACACACACACACACACAGTTAGTTCAGTCACAAGAAGGGATTATATACAATCAGTCACTCACAATCACGATATAAAACATAAGTATGGTACAAATAATATTACGACAAGAAAAAGGTAAAAACCGCGGGAATGGGAGCGATTTAGAACGCACTCTCTTTCACTTGTTTCCTCAACAAACACATTGTATCAAATCAACAGCATGGTTTTCGTAAGAATAAATCCACTTCAAGTAATCTCCTTAGTTATGTAAATGATCTTTCTACATATGTAGACGCCCGGGTTCAGGTAGATTCAGTTTATACAGATTTTAGTTCAGCATTTGACAAAGTAAATCACGATATTTTAATTAGAAAATTAAAATGCTATGGCATCCACGGGTCCCTGTTGCGTTGGTTTGAATCGTACCTAACAAACAGAATTTTACGCGTCGTAGCACATGGGTTCAAATCTGGTATATACATAGCTACTGCTGGTGTTCCCCAGGGTTCCCACTTGGGCCCAATATTATTTACACTATTCATTAATGACATTGTTCTTAAAATCAGACATAGCAGCTACTCCATATTTGCTGATGATTTGAAGTTGTATAGACCTGTAAAAAATCTTCATGACGCACAGCTTCTCCAAAACGATATAAACTCTATTGCACAATGGTGTCAATGTAATGATATGATTCTTAATGCTAGTAAATGTTTCCATATGAAAATCACCAAAAACCGCAATATCATTCAATCAAATTATTTCATTGGCAAAGATATTTTACAAGAAGTTACAAGTATCAGAGACTTAGGTATTACCATTGACCAAAAACTTAGCTTCAGAAACCATGTAAATAATATTTGCACCAAAGCGTCGAAAATGGCTGGGTTTCTTAAACGTTCATGCAAAGATTTCCGAAACATAAATACAGTTATAATATTATACAACGCACTTGTTCGAAGTATCCTCGAATATTCTTCAGTTGTTTGGAACCCTCACTACACTCTTTACATCGATAGAATAGAAAGACTCCAACGCATTTTCACGCGTTTCTTGGCCTTCCAAGACAGGAATTGCCCGTATCGTGCCCCATACGATGAACGACTTAAGTTTTTTAAATTAATCACTCTTAAAAACAGACGAATTATATTGGATTTGACAACACTCCACAAAATTTTTAATGGTGTTTTAGATGCTCCTGAAGTCTTATCACAATTGAGAATAGGCGTACCCAAAAACATTCCTCGGCATCCTATTACTAATATATTTTCTCTAACTCCCTTTCGAACCAATATAGGCAAATTTTCCCCACTAAACCGAATTATACGTAACTATAACAATATCAATAATATAGAAATAGACATATTTAGTGATTCTCTTGCAAAATTCAAAAACAAAATTATCAAAGAAATATTAGATTAGATATATTTTAAGTAGGTCTAGCTACAATATGTAGAATGTATCATAGTGATAGCTGATCTCATAAAAGTGATTGTTGATCTCATCAAAGTATTTTATGTATTAGTCTTTAGTATATTAGTAAGCAGAGTCTAAACAGTTAATAATTAAATAATTATAACATGTTACCTTTTAAGATAATTTAATTTTTTCATAAGAATTGTTTGTTTACACCTGTAATGGTATATCATACGGTCCTATACCTATCTGTAACCACTTATTGAATGTTTTATGATAAACTGATGGTGTAACTGTTTTAATAAATAAAATAAAACAACAGCCACGGCCCGACTCTTTGGCGCGTGGATTCAAATTCAAAATGCCGCGCACTCATTGGTTGACGTGCGCGGGAAACTTTGTTACATATAACAAAATAGTATGGCGCGTAGCATAAATTTGCCGCATTCCATACTTACTACAGATATTAAATTGCCATTACACAGTCATAAAATACGTCACCAATGTCATTACAGAGCTATGCCACAGATAATATAATATGAACTTGCAAACATACAATATGTCACCACAGACTACAAACTATTCCTAGCATTATATTTTCTACAATAATGTTCTGCGAAAAAAGTTGTAAAATGAAATATATTTGAAATAAACCAACACCAACATACATACCAAAACCACAATAAATTTATCGATATATCTATTTCGATATAGTGTCTATCACTACTTCACAATCGAGAGGTTTCTTAAATGTCAAAAAATGCAACTCGTTACTTTTCATACTTCTTTACATTCCATCATTTCTTATTAAACGAACAAAAGATTCACATGAATGCATAATACAATTAAAATTTAACCAATTCCATGTTGAAATAATGAGCGAATTTAACAATTTAGCAACGTGAAGCTATATAAATTGCAAGTTCCATTTACTGACGAAAAAACAGACCTTTTATCTACCGTCAATCCACTTATTCTCTTCGAATTGGTGCCACAGCTAGGAACAATACACGTACTTTTTATTTACATTACGTACAAGGGCTTAGGAGGTGGAATATCTTCTTAGTATTTAAGTATTTTCTTTATTTCCCGGAGTCGTTATACATGCTAGAAATTAAACAGCTGTCAGCAGAAAGCGGCGACGCGTGCATTTGAAGAAACATTGATTGGTGTTTTCTGTCTATTTTTATCATATGTGGGTTAGAGATTGGTTGGAAAAGGATAAATATAGTTTACAATCTTCATGTTGAAAGGTTCTATCTATTGAGTAAGCGAATTTTTTTCTATATCTATGGTAGCCACTGAAGAAACGCTTCAAATCAATTTTTTTCAATAATCCTCAAGTCTTCTTTTTCAAACCAAAAATAAAGTAATAGTTGTGCAGTCCAACGAACTTGTGTGTGTAGTAGAGGTCAGCAGCTCTAAAATCGTGACACAATTAAATGTCAAGTCAATGTCCTGTCTCTGACAAACAACGGTGACATACGTGTCAAATTATAACAAACAAAGAACCGCAAACGCATTAATTAATTTATGTACATACAATTTTAGCTTTTCACTTTATTCAAGTTCTACAAAGCCTCGTCACCAAGTATTATAATTAATTCCTTGTTTTCTCTCGTATTTATGTAGTGATTTTGGTGGTTTTTTTTACTCTACTAGTTCTCTGTGATAGAACGAGTACAAAGGCCCTGTGTCCATTTTCTTATACATATCTTACAACATGTTTAAATTTTACACCAGAAATCAAGTGTACTTTAGCGGAAGAAATGCATTTCCAAGTATTATTATTGGTAAGTCCTATGATCACAAAATTGTATTTTGTTTTCTATATATATGCAGAAATGCATGGAGCATTACTTAACATGGGAACTGCAACCGGTATTTAATCTGAATGAATTAAAAATACGATAAAATTGTTGTGTTGAATTATTTTGGTATAGGATTGGTTGAAGAAATTTTATGTATGGCGCAAGCTAAATAAAAACATGCATAGTATCCCACTATTTTCGCTGCGCTCTCATAGCTAGTGGCGGCACCCATACATACCTATGGAATACCTATTACCATAATATATATTGATCATATACATTTAATAGTGATCAATGTTATAACCCTGTACATGTAAAATTATTATTACCAGGTGGACCCAAGAATGCAGTTAATGATGTACATATTTCATCAGTTTATAAATTCCCCCAAGTTGCTCTGAAACTCCCTACAAATGTGGTTGATATTAATGCATCAGAAATGGGAAGGTTTTCACCATTGAGGGAAAGAGATATTTCTGGAACAGTGATAAATTCTTACTTTAGAAGGCAACATGACGTTCCTAAAATTGATATCACAGTACAAGCAGACCCACATGTAAACAAATATGACTGTAGAGGTGCTGTCAGCCTATCGTCATCTATGCAGAGTAATGTGCCCAGTCCCTTCAGCGGGAACCATACACACCTCAACATGCCAGGCTCCCAGTGGGGACAAGGATACAAGTACCTGTCAGACCATCTTCATGGTGCTCACTACTTAACACTGAGAAATGAGTATCGTGAGAGATCTCTCAATATGGGTATGTTTGTATGAAAAAAACATTCAACCATTCCTTTTTAAAGACCATTGCATGCACAGAAAAATAATAAGGGCTCATCATCATGTTCCAGTGTTAGTTAACACACATTTTATAAGCTACTAGGTACGTCCAGAATTCATATCAGGGTGGGCTTTATTTCATGGAACCCAATATTCTTAAAACATCAGTTAATATATTTAACACCTACACCTCATAAATTAATGCCATTTTCTAACAAATCAGTTCCTTTATTTGCTTCTTTCCATGTTGTATAAATTGTCTGAATTCAATAAGAAGCTGAAATTGACTCAAGTGCACATTTTCAAGTGTTACATACACACAAAATAATTTCGTGTCATGGCAACAAGACTGGTTTGTTCCCTAGAACTATTTATGAGTCAGGCCTCATTTGCATTACTAACTACTTCAAATCGCATAAGTATTTTACACACTTTAGCACTTTACCCTCATTAAATCATTTACTTGATTGTTATTTTTCTCTTTCAAAGCATAGTTGCTGGAACAAGAAATATGAGTACAGATGCAACCCCTTCCTTGACATCAAAAGAGAAATTAAAACAGGCAGTTAAAGAATATGGCTCAACGGTGATAGTATTTCATGTCACCATTTCACTACTCTCACTCGGGAGTTGCTATCTACTTGTGAATAGGTATGTTTACTCATACTTCCACTTTTTCACCAACATTATACTATCCTTTACAAGTTCTTTGGGATGCATGGAGACAATATGTATAATATTTAAATATCTTTCCTAATTATAAACTATCATAATTAATCGGAATGTATCATGTACCATTTTGAGAGGATAAATAATTACAATTCAGGTTGGCAAGTGACTAATAATTTACTTTTTTTCAGTGGCGTTGATCTAGTGGCAATTATGAAGGTTTTCAATGTTGGTGAAGGAGTTCTCTCTAAAGTGGCAGCCTCCAATGCAGGCACATTTGTAGTTGCTTATGCAGTGCACAAGTTTTTTGCTCCTTTTAGGATAGCAATAACTTTGACTGCTACTCCTTTTATTGTTAGGTATCTAAGAAACATTGGATTTTTAAAGCGTAGTGTAGGTGGTGGTGGAAAATAAAAACATGTCTATTTAATAATTATTATGTATCCACAAATATATGGAATTATTTAAAAAAGTTTTTTTATTACCATTCAAAATCATCATTTGAATAAAAATGACAACTACGTATCTGACAGCCTGGAATATAAACTTCCCTTCCCAGTTTGTTCTAGATATAGCCTCGAAGCAGCCTACTGAGTACCAAGTATTTTATTATATAACTAGCTGTGCCCCGCGGTTTCACCCGCGTAGATTTAGTTTCATCCTTATTGTCGCGGAGCGCTAATATTTTTGATAAATAAATGTAGCCTAAGTTACTCCTTAAAACATCAGCTAACTGTCAGTGAAAGTCCCGTTAAAATCGGTTCAGCCGTTTCAGAGATTACTCTGAACAAATAGACAGACAGACAGAGAAAAGATTTTGGTTTTTAGTGTCAGTAGCGTGTATACTTTCGTATGCATTTAGTGAAAAGCTGTAATTTTGGAATTACAAATAGACACTTCAATTTTATTTATCTGTATAGATTATGCTGCCCAGACCTAGTGTATCGTAGTAGTATTTTGGCGGGTGCTATTCCCAGACCTCTCGTCATCTTCAGAAGAATATAGTTGGAATCAAAATGACGAGACCATATTATTATTAAGGGAATGTGTTAAATGAAATGTTCTAGTATTTGGTTCCCAGAGGCCTAGCAAAACTAGCTTTAATAAAAGATTCCAACTTGTTAGCACTTTTACGGTGACGTTAGGTATGTATGAGTCCGGATTAAAATCGTCTTGAGTTGGTTCGATATTCTGAAACCGGTTATGCTGCTGACCTTGGCGTTGTATCGGAACATCACTAGGAGTGGACCCAGTTAGTGAATGCATTCATACATTATAGGTGCCGTCACGAGGTATGAGCGCTGACCTTGAAGAGCAGTAATTATTTTATGAGTGTATCTCTCTGTCAGTATCATATTATATTTAAAACCGAAAGGTTTAGAAACCATAGGTTACTGAACTTGCAAAATATTAGAGTTCTCCTCAACTATTCTACATGATAACCGGTTTATAATTGGTCAATGTACCTATGCTATAAGTTCATGTAGGTAGGTACATATGTATTGTAGGATTATCACTACCAGAATTTAAGTTGTTCAGAACCATTAGGTAGGTACCTCACAGAAAACTAATTACTTGCTCGTTAATGTGAATGTACCCTGCACAAGGTGCCATCAAATTACGACGAGATGTTTGGCACCTAAGTAAAACGAGTTAGACTATTTAAGTAAGATTGTTTTACTTTTAATCCTACGCGGGGGCCGGGGCACAGCTAAGTTAGGCAATAAGTCACGACGACAATGTCAGCCTAACCGAGTGGAAATTGTTACACTAGCTTCCCTTCCCCGAGACGATTCTCGAACAAACCTTTTGAGCGAAGCTTACCTGTCTTATTTAAGACAGGTACCTAGGTAACTTGACAAAAATGTTTTTAAGTTCATTGAGTAGGTATAAGTAATGACAAACTGGTATAACATAGATAATTAAAATATCGCCGCGAGGGTTGTATTGTACTGTAAGTTTATAAAATACACTTGACTTTGGATCGGAGCGAGTGTTTCATTGAACCTACAAAGACGTCATCATTAATTAAATCGATAAGAATGTCAAATGATTGTTATAAGTACCTATACATTAATAATGTTGTTTGTTCAAACTGCATACGGACAGGAAACTAGTGTAGTTAAGAAGTTTTTTTTAAATATTTGCCTACACAAATAATTAGTCTTTCCAATCAACCAACACTGTGACAGATTTACATATAGAAGATAATAATGGTGCTCGCTGTCATTTGTTAGTAACGTATAACATTTCGGAACATAATTAATTTATTTGGGTGAAACACAACGGAATAATAAATGATGATTAGCACTCAAGCAACGTCTATTTTGTTGTGTTCATTTGCGAGTATTTTTATAATGAGTGTCCTGTGTAAGAGGTAAAGTATTATTTCATTCAACTATGTAGGTTAGGCTTGAATAATTAGTCTTTTTTATTTATTTTCAAGGATAAACCACGCATCAAATGCTAATTATAGATCACTACACCAAAATTGTTTGAAAAAAATTATAATTCCTAGAGCAGTTCCCCAGTATTTTCTATATCAGATTCGAATTTAACTTTTAATTTAAAGATGCTGTCCTCATTAAAAAACCCGCTTGAATCCGACTTTGATGTTTGTTTGACTTGATAAAATTATAGTGGGTCATAGACCTAGCAGTGGGTGAAGTAATAAGTTAGGATAGATAGGAGTAATAAATAGTACAGTACAAGTTTCGTAATTTTTGCTGTCAACTTTAACGTTGCCAGAAACAAAATTATTAGCTACCAATTTAGTTGAATAGTAGTCGTCCGTCCCCGGTCTATCGTCTATTATGACATATTCTACCAAACAATTAAGATGTGCTAAAGTGGTGGCTTTTGTAGGGATTGCTGGTTAACCGAGTTTTTATCACCAAAAACTCTGTCCGTTGATAGATGACATTACATACTGAATCAGAATTCTTAAATTTAATATGGAATCAAAAATAACTTTCAATAGGTACCAATATATTATATACATTTCTTATTTCATTATTTGCTTACCTTACCTAACTTACCTTATATACTAGCTATCCAATGCAAATAATTTGTATCTACGGAGTACGGGGTACTTGTTTTGTATTTTGAGGGTTGGTTCAGGTGCCGTCACGAGTTATGTAAATAAAATATGTATTTAAAATAGTGGAGGTGTATGCCTATGTATTTATATCGCATCGCGCCTTACTGACACTCACTAGTACACACTCAAGGTCAGCGCTTATAACTCGTGACGGCATCATACAGCTGTACTGCAATCTTATCTTATTACTTATATAACCTCTACAGATCTGGTTTTTTGATCTTACCGTTTTTTCAGCGAGGTAGATGCTCTCAATGAACGATATCTATTTGATTTTACCAAAACTGATGGCGTCGATGCTTGGCAAGAACAATCGGACACAGTTCGCGATGTCGGAATGTCTAAAGCAGTACTTGTAATACATCACAACATTGGGTATAGGCGAGCGATTTTTTTTGCTCTTTTGAACCCACAGTTAAATGGAGCTGGTTTTGCTGGTATAAGAGTAATTCGAACATATGATCTATCGGGTCATACCGGCCTACAGTTGCGATGCAGAGGACAAGGACTCTATAGTGGCTATAAAGTTGTCCTCAGACATAAGGGCCTGAATGATGAACCAAATTATTCGTTCGAACAGTATTTCCAGGTAGGTACTTAATTCAAATTTAATAAACTATTAGGCAGAAATCTGTTCTCTTCTGAGAAATCCTGTTTTATTCAATCGAAATATTTTAAATTACGGTAACGTAGTGTAGATAAGTAAAGACAATATTTTTTACAGGCACCAAAAGAAGAGTTTGCAATCCGGAGTCTGCAGTTTTCAGAATTCAAACCTTACTACAGAGGGAAGAGAGTCAATAATGAGACACTCGATATATCACAGATAACAAGTCTCGGGATACAGATGTATGGCGGTGTTTACCAGCCCGTAAAGCAGAAGGGGCCCGCTACTTTAGAAATCGATTGGATTCGAGCAGTATAAGTAAATAACTATTCAAGTCAATCAACTATAATAAATTAACTAAATCTAAATTTATAAAAACATTTTTATTATCAACTACCAAATAAGCTACATTTTATTAGGAACCTTTCCTAGTTTATTAGAAGGTGGATTTCTACCAGACATTTTTAATTACAAACGTTTCTATATTATTTGTATTGGCAAAAGCTATTTTTTGATAAGTGGTAGGTTCTCTGAATTATTATCCGTTCGTTTTGAAACGGCTTGAAACGTACAAGGCTTCTCATGTTTTGACTATACCCCTTATTACAAGCAATAGACTTTGATAGTCCGTTTTATAAGAACATCTCTTTCAGTGATACGGATCTAAAAAGGGATGGGCTTAGTTTTAGGTCTTAACTTGATCCACGTATAAGGGAGACCGGATATAGGAAGAAGAGTTATTTGTTATTACTGAAATTCTGTAATAATTTTTCTTCCAAGCTTATTACGCGTTCGCTGCTGAAGCTAAATAAAAAGTCATTACCCTGTGCTACACAATCGGACCTTACACCAGTGCGTCAAACGCATATCGTTGTACAAATACGCTTTCGCTGTGTGCTAAAACCTCAACATAGCGTCGACGTAAGGTGTTCCCCAGTGCTATTCGGCGCTTCTGCGCGTTTGACTATTGTTATTGCGGGTCGTAAAACACTCGCTTATTTATGACAGGTAATAAAAACATGCGAAAAGGAAAAGGGTCGGTACCTATGTACCTACCTACTGTCTACCTGAGTACACTAGTTCTTGGAGTGTGTTACATTATTTAGTTACAGTAAAAAAGTTTAAATGTTTAAACGTTATACAGACTTTCTGCTGTTTATTTCACAGATAACAAAATATTTTTTTTTGTTTTTATTAATTCTTTATCCGTGAGTGTAAGAATTATTACCGATAAAATAATGCTACGTCCCTACTGTACTGTATCTTAGTTTTAATAAAAAAAATATTAACAAAATTTATCCCATGACTATTGACCGTTGTCTTTAATTTATGGCACCTTAAAAAATTTAAAAAAAAAAAAGTTCATTTTTACCCGATTAGCGAGTACTGGACATGATCACATGCCAACTATAGCTACGCAGCTGCGTATAGATACCTACTACTCAGTAGCCGGGTTGTAGGCACACCGATAAATTATTTCGTTCACCGTTTTGTTAATATCAATGTAGGTAAATCCCGTATCTGTTATAAATAGCAATGGTGGGTAAGAGCCTTTACAATTTGGTCTTATTTAAACAAGACGCGCAGAGTCGGCCGTAGCACACAGTGAAGGCACAGAAATTTGTATGGACTCACATAAGCGTCGTTAGCATATAGGAAAGTTCGGATAAACGCGCAGGAGCGTCGTTAGCAGCGAATGCGTTAAGCAGTATCTATAGTAACTATTGTTTGAGACTTATTTCGAACCTGTTCCAAATTGTTATTTTAGGGACGTTTTTTGAAGGCTTGGCAAAAAAAAACGAACTCATTTCAATAAACCTAAATTTATTATCTAGATGTAATATTGCTAGATAGTGGTTCTAAATTAAATCAGTATACACTCAAATTCGTCATAACCAAAATTAATAGAAAGGTACAAATACATAAATGCTTAGAAATCCATATTGCTTATCGTTGTCGTGTAGGCAGTAGTAAAGTCAGGGCTGTCATAGCGTCGGGGAAGAGGGAATGGTAGTTGACGAGCGGCACGTAGGCTGCGGTGATGACGCGTCCGGCGAACCA
Source organism: Watsonalla cultraria (assembly GCA_964035505.1). NCBI lineage: Eukaryota > Metazoa > Arthropoda > Insecta > Lepidoptera > Drepanidae > Watsonalla > Watsonalla cultraria. Next base: position 7,462,201 of record OZ037713.1, on the reverse strand, counting down.
GCGGCCGTGCAGCGTGTTGACGGAGGCCACAGCGGTCGCTATCGTCGGACACTTGCAGTACACGTTGCCCTGCGGCGACGCCTTGTCCACGTACACATGCAATACGCCACCGTGCTTGTTGCATTCCCCGATTACGTCATCACGGATTTCTATGTCCCAACTCGGATTTATTTCACTGCAACAAATAAAAATAGTTTATTATGACATTGAATAGTATTAGAACATGAAAAGCTTTTTCGAACAGATTTTTTTTCAGTAGTTTTGATAACACTAAAGCATTGAGCCTGCGCGTCCAACTGCTAGAGAATTTACGAAGACGAAATTTTAGCAGTGAATGTGTTAATGTCGAGATAAGGACAGCTGAAAACATGGAAATAATAAGTCATTTTAATATCCATACATAGTATAAAATGAAGTCGCTTCCACAGTCTACCTACCTACTGGATTTAATTCTTTTCAGCAATATGTAGAGTGATTCAAGAGGAAGATTTATACGTATAATACAAATAACTTGAAGTGAAGCGAGGGCGGGTCGCTAGTGAAAAATAAATTAGCACTTACCTAGCAGGGTCAAACATATTATTTAGCATGAAACATTGAGTTGCGATTGGTGGCGCAACTTGTGGCTGAGGTGTTACTAAAGTGGAGCCACTACCCATCAGTACTGATGCTGCTCCTGGCGGAATCTGGAATTATACATATTTTTATCAATTATATATAAAAAATATTCTTTAATCAATATGAGATTATTTATGTGTATCTGATAAATCATAATATGGTCTACCTGGAGTCCAGTGCCTTCAGCAAGCTTAAACATTAACTGGAGGCGGCCCGTGGCGCCCAGATCGACTCCTGCCCTGTCTAGCTCATCAGCATCAAATCTGGTACTGGAACCCCCATCAGTTCGTTCCGTAACATTACCCACTTTCATTGGTCGACCCGCCAACTCAAAACCATTTAATTGTTCCATGGCTTTCTTAGCATCTGGTGCATGATGGAACTGGAAAATAAATTTTAATACACATAATGAAGTATTGCAACAGACACACCACAAATAAAATAAAACTATTGGCATACCGTCAAGAACCCATATCCTTTACTTTTTCCCGATTCAGGGTCCGTCATTAGCTGAATATGATCAATTTTGCCAAATGGTTCAAAAATCCCTCGTAGCATGTCTTCAGTTATATTGAAATGTAATGAACCAACATACAATCTTGTTGGTCCATTACTGGTCTTTGGTGCTAAATTAGGTAAAGTGTTTCCAACTCTGTTCTTTTCGGCTTGAGTGTGTTGAACTATGATTGGGACACCAAGCAATTTCTGCCCAGTAAGTCCCAGTGCCTGAAATAGATATCATTGTTACAATCAAATAACATTGAATAATACATTACTATTAATTTCCATCAAATTCAAAATTAAAGTTACCAGTGGAACAGATTCAGCATCTTTGAACTCAATGTATGCTATGCCTTTGAATCGCCGAGTTTTGTTGCAAGTTATAAGCCTTACATCTCTTACTTTTCCAACAGAAGAGAAAAACTCTTCCAAATCTTTTGCTCTAATTCTTTGAGACAACTGCATGCAGAATACAGTACGAAGATCTCTTTCCTCGGGAGGCAAGTCTTCCAACTTTGGTTCTAAGCCACGAGATTTGGATCTGTAATCCTTGTTTTCTGGTTCTGGGGTTTTTTCTTTTTTGTGGGAAGATCTCTCCCTTTCACGACTGCGCTCTCTTTCTTTGCTCCGTTCCTTGTCTTTGCTGCGTCTGCGGTCCTTGTCACGTTCGCGATCCTTGTCCCGGCTGCGCCGACGGTCCTTCTCTCGATCCTTATCCTTGTCCTTGCGATCCCGATCCCTGTCCCTGCCACGGTCCCTATCTTTTTTATCATCCCTGTCTGATCTATCAGACCGTCTGCGATCTCTCGAACGGCTGCGTCTGGAACAAGTATAAATACACAATATAAATACATGATTCTTAAACTAAAACCTATTATAAGTTTTACAATGAAATAAAATGATTGGTTAAAGACTTACCTTCGACTACCATCTTTGTCCTTTTCTTTGTGCTTATCAGAATACTTGTCCGATCGATGCTTTGAAGAGGAAGTGATATCCTGTCACACAAAGCACAAGGTAGAAGCAGCGCCACAGCAACACACGCCGAGTGAATAAATAAAAATTGCATTAGTTCATTTGTAATAGTATATGTTCAAACATTTGTAGTATTTCACTAGTGGCATCCATGATGGATGACACTGATGAAGTAGCACAAATATCAATTGGTTCCTAGGCTATTGTAGAATGGTTGCTTACAACCAATTGTGATCCATGTGGTGGTCAATCTCGCTGCCCTGGTCTACACTTACCGTTCATAAGACCACTGACAAAGGATGCACACAGCTCTAACATCACACAGGGATACTTCTGCAAAAGATTACGACCCATCAGCTCATGGTCTCTTGTCAAAATACTGTCTATTATATTTTATTCTTTTTGAAGTATAACAATGCTATATCCAATTCAGTTAAATGTCAAAAGAATAAAAAAAATTAGGTAAGTATAGTAGTGATACCTCTCTGTTTTTTCAGGTCGGTGAGAATGCTGGACTATTACCACAAAGTTCTATAAATATAAGAAATGATTTCCAAATGTAATTTTGTTTTATAGTTCTTACCAGTACTGTCCAAAGATGTAATTTTGTTGCAACATTATAGGTTAAGTACAAACATAGGTACAAAAGGCAGATAACTAATGAACAAGGCAATTTATAAATTATAACATCTTTGAACAGTGCGGTACCTTATATAAGACACAAAGGACACAGCAAACTGTACCACATCTTACATAATAACTAAATATAATGGTAGTTTTTAAATTCATCAACTAAAGTATTTCAGTTTTCTCTGCTGTATTCATTTCATACATTTGGGATACTAAAATTTTCAATACTTTGTCATCAGAATTATTCTATTACTAGAATTTATGACAAACATGGCTGTTGAATCCTTCAACTTATGGTATATAACTCCTCTCTATATGAAATTCTTTATATAATCGAACTATTAAATTAAACCATCATAAAATGGATCGTTATAATATTTTGTACCTTTTCCATTCCATACATTGCGCTCTGACAGGAATACGGCAGGATTGCTCTTTACCTCCAAAATATCCATATTACATGAATACCTCTCCTCGGCCTCATGTCATCAAATTAATACTAATATATTTTATGAATTTGTTTATGAATGTGGATGGTTACAAGGGGAAAGGAAGACCTAAGAAACGATGGATGGATTGTGTGAAAGATGATATGACTAGAATGGGAGTGAATACAGATATGACGGCTGATAGAGAGAAATGGAAGAGAAGAACACATTGCGCCGACCCCAAATAACATGGGAAAAGGGCAGGAGGATGATGATATTTTATGTATTTTAGTATTTATGTAATATAGTAATATATTTTATGTATTTAATTTTATGTTATTAGGTGAATAATTTTATATGAATTTTAAATCATTATTTACTATGTAATGAAATGTACATGATGCCAGCTAAGTTTCTTGCCGGTTTTTTCAGAAAGCTAGTTTCCAAATTGGTGGTCAATTCTCCAATATTCATTGCCGTGGCCTAAACACTTTCATCAATATCACTAAGCCTTAAAATGTTTGTCAGAGTACAATGCATGGTGATTGGAAAAAATACAATAATGTTGGTTGAGTATGGTGACCATCGAAATTATGTTGTATAATTCTAATACAAATTGTATTGCTTTATGATAATGATGACACTTTCTAGCAATTACATTTATGATTTGAAATGTTTGGATCAGCTACCTTTGATGTGAATGTAATGAAATCTTAGATTTTTTTGACAATATGTTTAATAACAAGCATACATAATACTATAATTTATATAGTAAATTAATATGAGATAAACGATATAAAATTATCTTAGAAAATAAATGTTAACATAAGAACACAAATTATGAATGCTTACCGATTTATTGTAAGGAGCTTCGAGCATGGCCTCAACATCCAAATCTTCAGCCATTCTGAAAAAGATCCATCCATCCAATAAAATGTCACTACATGTAATAGTAACTAACAAAATGCCTTGTGACTCATTGTTGCAATATCCTATTCAAGATCAGTTTTGAGGCTGACACTATACAAGACAAAATTATCCATAACTCAAGTAAGTAACATATGATTAGGGTCTTGGTCGATCACCTTTATGGTCATGGGACAATGGATAGGCTTTGCTTTACCCACCTCAAAGCTAGCTTTGTATGTGTAGCAAATATTATGTTTCTCTACAAACCCAAACACATGAGCTAAGGGTCCTTATGCAGCATTGTCGGTTTAAATATATATGCTAAGAGCGAATTGAAGGCCGCAAGGCAAACATGGTGGCTCATTCCATAGGTAGGCATAATGAAGTTAAAAATAAGTGTTTGAAAGTAAGTATTGATGTACTTATGTCCTCAGCGAGATGCATAGGCTATAGGCTATATTATACTTTCAACATAGGCGATGTCAAGGCTCCTTTAAATAACTATGAATATTTAAGTACAGGTGCCGTCACGACTTATGAGCGTTTAACGAAAATTGTAGGGCTAGCTGGGCATGTTTTTATTCGTGTCGCGCCATCCAGTAAGACCGATAGACTCAATGACTACTACGCATTCAAGCTCAGCGCTCATGGCTCACAACGCCACCTTTAAGCAGCTTTAAATATCAATATCCTCAATTGACTATTGCTACAACCTAATAAATTAAACCTATTAGTAAACTTGTGAATGGTATAGTGTCATCAAAATGTGCATTTTTATCAGGGCATGCGAAAGTTGGAAAGCATCACATAAGTATCTCCCGAAACAAATACCAATTCAATGTGCTTACTTTCAACGAAGTCAAATCACACAGCACACGGGTATAATATCGATACAAAATGGCGCAGAGTAGGTATTATCAAACTGAACTGAGTATAATGATTTAATAGGTCTAAAGTATACTCACATATTTTATTTATGATCGTATTGAGTTGAGTTTTGTTAGGTACCGATATATTCCAATAGTGCTTGGAAACGAAAAACTTAGGTTCTATTATTGCTTTGCGTCGCTTCTTTCCTTTCCTTTATTTCTCGAAAATAAAATAAAATATGGCCTTCTTTTATTTTCAGATTACCATAGAGATAGATGATATAGCTTATAGCATAGTACACGCACCATAGATAGAGAGTATGCGATTTTGTGCTTATGATTTTTTATTTGGCTTATGAGGAGCTCGTCTCGTGGCACAGTTGCTATTGCGCATATCATTCGATCAGCGAAGTTAAGCAACCATACGCCTAGCCAGTAGTTGGATGGGTGACCGCCCGAGTTCCCTCCGTGCCTCGGAGAGCACGTTAAGCCGTCGGTCCCGGTTGCCAATTTAACATCTTTGGCAATCGTTACAGGTCAGTCGGAGGCCTAAAAATAATCTGACAACTGGTTTAACCCAGATCACAGATTTTCCTCCTAAATGGGGTTGCGAAGGTCAGATGGCAGTCGCTTCGTATAAAAATCAGGTGACCAGCCACATCGGGTTGAATCAAGTGCCGACCCCAACAATGTATGGGATAAGGCCAGGGAGATGATGATGATTTTTTATTTGGCGATTCTCAACGATCAAAGACTGCATTGATTTCGAGAACCGTTTTTCTCAGAAAAAATATCTTTATCTATGGTTTTTCTATACCGGTTACGGAAATGGCCAACCTGAGTTCTTTTTATGAAATAAGAGCGTTTGCTCCATTGAACGTTGGGTGGTCAATCTCAAAGATCGTAAAATTTACACTTTTATTAATATAATTACACCCATTTGTCAGTAACAAATGGGTGTAATTAATTGTTTTGGAAAAAGTCAATAAATCACTTAAATTACGTTTAAATGCTATTGCTATATTGCTTATAATCTCGTTGATATGCTCGTCTGTAGAGTGTGTCATTTTGAACGATTTGTTCCAAGATTCCTTACTGCTTGTACAGCTTTATTGTATATGTCAGTAGATGCTTGTCAACATAGATAAAGAACAAAGTTCTTTAGCAAATATGCTTGTCAATCATAAAATTGTTTGACTGTCTGTCAGTTGGTTGGTATCACTTAAGTTTGTTTTTTTCATCCATTGGGTTGGTGGTTTTACCGATTTATTTGAATTGATTGGATTTTATTCCCTTCAGTCGAACAATAATACTTTAGGTTCCATAATAATTAAACCAAATTACTTTCATTGGTATTAAATATGCTTACTTGAAAGGAAAATAAGCAATATTTTAGTGTTTAATCTAAGCTACAAACAAAAAACCTGATCCTACGTAAAGAGCTTGATATTAATTAAATAACTGTCCGCTTGGGTTACTTTGTTTAAAATAAACACAGAATAGACAGAAGTTATAAAAATAAAGTGCTATTACTTTACAATGGACCCGGCTAACGACAATCTGGATTTTGTGAAATTTGTCAATACTAAAGGCAATATTGAAAATATCACGCCTCATAAAATTGCTGTGGTAGCTTTTATAAGAGAATATGGCTTACTTAAAATTGAAGGTAAGAATTTTACTATTAGTAACTTTATTTTATTACTAATTAGCTTTTTCCAACAACATTGTCGGCCTGGAACAAATATTTCATAAAAATTTTGTTTATAAGGTAAGGCTATTTATTGTATAATGGACAAAATACTTTCAAATCATCAGAACAATGTGACTATAAAGGTCTTATAATATTATTGCCAAGCTCTTAAGATAAATTCTTAAAGAATTAAAATTAAAGATCATTATTAAGGGGACCCAGGAAATGAAAACTTGCTTGAACAATTTATTTTGTATTTTTAAAACTGTATAATATTCTTTAAAAGAGTAATTACTGAGTTTCTTGCCAGGTTCTTCTCAGTAAAATCAACCTTCCGAACCTGGCGGTAGCATGTATAATCCTGTGTTATTGTGTCATTCTGACGATTTGAAAGTACTTTGTATAAAGTCTAATCGAATAAAGATGTATTTGAGTTTGAGTTTGAGTTTGAAAAATATAATACAATGGTTTCAGCTCGGAGAATGGCAGACTGCATTGTGGCTCCTAAGTATAGGAAGGACTTCTGTATGCTTGCACTTAGACTAGTACAGGTTTGTTGGATTGTACAATACAAATGGGCTAACTGATGAAACATGCTTGTCTATCCAAACTATATACAACTCGTCTCACTTTGGGATTTTAACAGTTACAGATATTATGAAGAAGATGAAATGTTAGCAGTGAGTGTGTTACAGTGGGCAATTACGAGACGTGACTTTTTCTCTACTGTCTTTTAATTATTAGCTACAAAGCCATTGGGGTTCAACCACAATGTTAGGAAAAACCACATCATAATCTGAAGTGAACATAGTTTGGAACAATGCATTCAAACCAACAAAAAAAATTAGATTTTAATGGTGACTTAAAAATATACTATTGAAAGATGATGAGACATTATTATTGCAGTACAGTTTTTTCTCCTATTTGGTGATGCTGATTTTTGATGTATTTTGTTATAGTGTCCAGATATGGAATTCAAGGAATTAGAATCACTATTAACAGATGGTCGGTTTAATTTATTGAGTGTACATTTACAAAACTTCTGTGTGCGATTACAAAATATTTATATAAATGGCATCAGTGCTCTGATGGACTGTGTCACATCAACTGTTGATAAGCTGATGATAGACCAGAGTGAAGTTAACACATGCATCATCACCAGATACAGTGTTTTGGGTAATGTTCACTCTATTCAAATGTAGTTCATAATTTCTGTTCAGACAGTTATTAATTATGAATCTTTTATTAGGCCTATATTTGAGGAGAATTCAACTATATTTGGACAAGCTGACATTTGTCCAAGTGGTTTCTCTGTACAAGTCATTTTGTATGTACTACCAAAGAGGCCGACCAGGGCTCATGATGAGATCACTCAGTAAAGAGGTAAGTGAGCCCTAATATACCTCGAGTTTATATGCACCAAAACTATATTTAATGGTTATATTATTATTTTTACTTCAGAAACTGAATAATATGGAAACCCAGGGAACTTCAACAGTGGTGCCTGAGGAGATCAGGTCCCATGAGTTATCCATGAGGATCAACATGGACAAGTATGAGTAAGTACTATCCACTAATATTTGCAGAGCTAGTTAATATATAGTGCTTTGTCAGCACCTGCTTGTTGATGATGATGTTAACAGGGCATTGCCGGTTCTCCAAATACTTGAGCAGATTCAAGTGTAAGGGACCCATCAGGCTTCTGCGGCCAGGGGGATGTGAGCCAAATTCCCAAATGCTCAGCGTACAGAAAGAAATTCCGTGAGACAGATATTAGGCTAGACAATTACATACTGCAATAATGCATAGATCTTAAGAAACAAAAAAAGGAAATTAGCAGCATGCTATTGCATTTGATTAAAATGGAAATAAGTTAAGAGACATTAAGTATATCAAGAATAAATTACCAGAACAATCCTATATTAGAATAAATAAATTGTAGGACATTTAAAAGTTTTGTGCAATAAATATTAATACAATTTTGATGACTAAGCCAGATTCCCATCCATTTCAATAAGTGCTGTAATTGTATTTTGCAGTAGCTATGAAGAATGTCAGTGGTCTAGAAAACAAGCAGAATTGTTCACAGCCCAACAGGCTAAATTACTGCAAATGAATGAGCAAAAAGCTTTGCCCCCCAAACAGCTGCAGAAAACTATCATACAGATCATAAACGATGTACCTGATTACCCTGATGTTGTAAGTAAAAGTAATGCTTTTATTAAATATATTGTTCAGGAGAATATTATAAATGCGAAAATATTTTTTTAATTTGTTGAATCAATGTTGACGTTTGGTCTAGTCATAGATTTGACCCGGATGGATAAAATAAAATAAAAAAAACGCTCACGCCATTGCAGAAGGGTCCAGAAAGCGGTAAGCAGACGTGTTGTAACATCATCACCCACATTTCACCGAATATGATTAAGTGCCAATGTGATAGAGGGCATTGCCACCTCTGGTACTATACATACGTCTTTGAATTACATATGAAGAGCTCCTAACGATGTTTTACTGCACCGTAAAGAACGTGGTGTGAAATCATTACACATAAATTTTTAGGTAACCTATTGGTGCAGGCCCCGCTGGGATTCGAACTTGCGTCGCTTGCGTAGCAGGCGACTGCTCAAACCCCACGGTCACCACGGCTAAGATTTGCCTTAAAATAGCACCATGTAAACCACCCGGAAGTAGCACAGATCTATAAAATGTTAATAACATTTGATGGAACTGCCTGACTAATAAATAGTAACTCTTTCTACTTGCAGCATTTCCTGAGTTTTTTAAACTGCATTCGAATGAAGGAAATTTGTGGTGCTCAAGACTCGCTGTACAACTGCTTCGACCGTTCTGTATTTAGTGGGACAACCAGCTATGTGCCAGGCAATGATAAAAATAAGAATTTTCGCTACGCCGCTCTCAATAGGGCGGCCATGCACACAAAGTTTGGTCACATGTGAGTTTACTAAACTGCATTTCTACCCCATCCTACTAATTATGTACGATATTATACTATATGATATACTGTCCATACATAATTTGTGTGAAGATTCTAATTTCCTTTAAAAGTTGAACTATGATAAGTGAGGTGAGTGAAGAAGTGTAGGCACCTACAGCCACTCGTATATCGAACCAAGCCAGTTGAATAAAGGTATAGCGACAAGTGTGTGTGTGCGAGCGAGTTTTACCACGTACAGCCAACGTACGCGAGGAGAGCATCTGTGTGTATATGTGAGTAATGTGCACTGTTTAGGGGTATAGCGATGGAGAGCGTGCGCGAGGCGATGGGTCGCGCGCACGAGGCGGCGGACAGCGCGTGCGTGGCGCACGGCTCGGCCTGGGCGGCCATATGCGGCGGGCGGGGGCGGCGCGCGGCGCTGCTGGCGCGCCATCCCCACCAGCGCGCCTCGCCCCGCCCGCCCTCCACCGCCGCCCAAGCCGCTCAGCGTGCCGCACAACACGACGCCGTTAATGGAGTCCGCCCAGCTGACGTCTTTCAGGTGCATAGCCTAGCCCCACACTAATATATAAATGTGGGTATATTATCTTTCAAAGCATAGCCTCCCTGCAGAGTATAGGTATACCTACTTTTCCAGATTCCAGATGGCTTTGAACCCCTGTTACTCCATAATCGTCAAGTTAAACGTGACCACTTTTGGGAAGAAATATACTATACCTACCTAGTACATACTCAGGTATATCTATAATTTATTCAAAGTTGGTATTTGTTTGCGCAGATTATTACACGTGGAGATTCTATTAACTACCTGCACTCGATGACAGACCTCGCAGTGGCCGGGCTCGCGAACTCTGCAGCGCTTTGGGCGCTGTATGGGAAGACCGAGATGGCTTCGGTTACCTGTCAGTTGCTACTCAATCTTAATACAAGTACGTTATTCACTATTATTCAGCTGTTCGGTCGATACTAATTCGTTGATGTTTTTCAAATACCCTAACTGCAATAAATGTATGTGTGCAGAGTGCAAGGTGGGCAGCAGCAACGTGTGGTACTCGACGGACACGAGCGCGACGGGCGGAGTGGGCGCGGCGGCCGCGGCGGCGTGGCGCGGGGAGGGGGCCGCCGCCGCCGCGCTGCTCGCCAGGCTGGCGCCGCGCCCTGCACCCGCTCACGCCGCCTGCCGCGCGCTGCGGGCCGGTACTACCTCTCTCTCTCTCTCCCCCCCTCTACCTGGGGCCGTTACTGCCTCTCTCTCTCTCTCCCCCTCCATTTAGCTTACGGCTCATGCCGCCTGCCGCACGCTGCCGGCCGGTACTACCTCTCTCCCACCCTCTTTATTACGGTCACGGCACACGCCACCTGACGCTATGTCAGTCATTTCATTCTACTTCAGTGGAAACGGATAACCTTAAGTCACTCACTACAAGTACGTGTTTTTCTGCTTGTAGGCAAATGGGAAGAGGCTGATCGATGTATTCGCCAGTTGGCTTCAACAGATCGTTGGGAAAGCCAGCTATTGAAGGCCGAGATGTTTTTTCTAAAAGGAGCAGCGTCGGAGGCCCTGGAGTCCCTACACGACATTCTCGACTACTGTAAGACGGAGGACGACAGCTTACATTACATGTGTCTGAGGCTCAAGGCCATGATACTGATGTCACAGGTGCAGCACTCGTTCAGCAGCGTGCAGTCCACCAACATTATGTTGCTAAACGAAGCATTGTCACTGGCGAGGAAGTACCACCTACATTATCTAGCTACCACTGCTGAAATGCATATAGCTAATGTACAATTAAATATGGGCTGTGCGAAAAATGCACTAAAGCTTGTGAGAAAAGTCCTACCTTCAATCATGGCTCATGGTAGCGCCTACGATTTGGCTAGAGGTAATTACAAGCCTGTGGGATAGTCAAAAATCAAAATAGCAAATGAACGAAAGCTAGTTTATTAGAATAAGACAGGGAGCTAAAAAAATGTGATAATATTTCAGCCTTGCTGTTGTACACAAAGTGTCGCGTCGCTGTCGCACCCACGAGTGGGGAGGTCCGCGTGCAAGTATTGCAGTCCTGTTGTGAAGCTCTTGAGACCGTTAAAAAATATTTTACCAAAGACGGTGCTCATGTCAGACTGTTGCAGACTTGGTACTTGCAGGTAAAGTATAATTATGAACTTTAAATCAAAATAAAATAGACCATTTTAACGCGAACACAAAACAATAATAATATTTACGTCAATTCTAAAATTTTTAACTTTCAGGCTCAACTGTATAATGATATCGGCAATCATGCTGCAAGGAATCAATGCGCGTGGATGTATCGTCAGCTCGAGACGCAGAATCCCGTGGAACCCACTAATATGTTACTGATGTATTAACAATAATAAGCGTAAAATAAAAAATTAAGTGATACAAATATTTTTATTAAGTCATAACGGAAAACTATTACAGATTTGACCTTCATCAACAGTATCAATACAACTTGTCGTTTAAAAGAGCCTTTTGAATGATTTCAGACATAGTAACTTTTATATCTCTGCAAAGTACTTCGGCAACTAAAACTTTAGATTCTGGTTGCACTTCTGACGGTACATAGGCTCCTTCCCCTAATATATTAGTGTCGTTCCAACAGTGGCCAAGTGAAGCTTGCGACTCGCAAATCCTTCCAAGTTGCAGCAGGAGAGATGTGATATCTTCCAGGAGTGAAGGGAAGGCAATGCAAATTCTGACGAGAGACTTCAGAACTGGTTGAAATAGCTCCAAACGCAAATCACTTGGCAGGACTGATAATAGAGTGGAAAGCGTGTTTACGCATAACCTTGCAATTGACATTGCCTTTGGCAGTGCATACTGTATGGAAAGGTGCGACACAAGATCTACAGCAAATATTTGTTTGTCGAGGGATGCTTGACTCAAGAGTTCTGGTATAAAATCCAAACAAATATGCATTGAGGGAATACTTTGAACAGTCACTGGTAGAAGCTCACGTGGATAACCTTGGAAATGAACTAATTTAGCCAATGAAGGTTCAGAAATAAAAATTTGATGAAGGAAGGAACAGATAATACTCCTTACTTCTCGTAAAGACCACATCAGTTCCGGTTTCGATTGATCTTCTGGGGTCTCCAAACAAGCTTCCAATAAAATTTGAAGAGCAGCACTTTCTTGTGCAGCTACTAGTGCATTTTTTAATTCTTCTCTTTCTGAATCAGATGTCAGCTGACCACTTTTTTCCAACAGAGGCTTGTCAAGTAAATGTCGACTGAGTTGACTTCTCGAAGCTGCCAAGCTGGCTTCTAAGATTCTTAATATTATTTTCAGTATAGGGCCACATCTGAATACTCTTATATCGCATCGTAATACTTGCAGAGGATCGACTAGCACATTTTCTTGAGTAATGGTGACGTTTTTTCCATTACCGTTAATATCCAATAAGGCGTTGATGGTCATTATCCATAGACAACGGGGAAGGATAGTGTTGAGTCGCAGCCAAACTTCCCGATACAACTCTTGTATGTGCCGTGGCACCTTGTCTCCAAGCACACTTTTAAAATACTTCACAAATATTTCTGCAAAAGGCCAAATATCCGTCGGATTTTTGTTAAGCATTGATTTTAGTATCTTGCCAGTTTTGTATGGATTATTTTCAATATTCTGGAAAGCTTCGTGGATCGCAGTCTCTGTAAGACTTATATCAAGGCGATGATGACCTGAATCACCAAAGACTTGATCATCCATCCAATCGTCAACCAGAGATAACTGCGGAAAATGCGTCGCCAATAAACGGAGAAGGGGGCTGAACAGGCCTCCGTAACTCATCTGGTCTTTTTGAGCTTGATGTAGCAAATATTTTATTGGTAGTTCTGATAGAAATGCTGCAGAATAACTTTTTACTTTTCGGCCGTTAGCAATGAGGGTAGCCGTATTAGACAGTCTTACGTCTTCATACAACAGAAGGTAGTAAATGAGTAGAAGTTGAGAAGCTAATGTTGGCTTTTCAATGTTTAGTTCAATAGATGTCTCACCATTGTCAATTTCCATTGGTGAAAATGGTTTCTTCTGCACGTCGAAGTTTGCGCCGAAAATAGAGTTTCTAAATACCCTTCTAATTTCTTCTTCCATGATTGGTTTATTCACATATTCATTGGAGCCTTTATTGTTGACAACTAGTATAGAATTGACGTAGACCTCTACCAGGGCTGGCATGACAGGGTGAAGTGGTGCCGTGCAATTACATATTTGACGATATATCCAATTTTTAATGGGTACCTTATGTTTAGAAAATGCTCTAGATTTCAACAATTGATGAATGCAGTGTACCGGTAGGTAGCCAGCTATATTGCTGTTGAGATTAACCGTAACTGGAACTTTCACCGCATGTGATGTAACAACCTGCAAGGACCACATAATTGTCTTTAAATGTAAATAAAAACCAATTACTATTTGGTCTTGCTGAAACTCAACTTCCAATTTAAATTGTTCATTCTAATACAGGCGTGATTTATACAACAAACAATGGGATGCAGTCAGTTTAGAATAATTATGAATTGATTAAAGTAATGAAATGTACCTGTTCAGTGAATATTTCGTGTGTGAAGGCTTGTTTGATGCGCGCCAGTCCGTTGGGTCGCACAGGCACCCTCATGCCGAGCGTGGCGCACACCAGCTCGCCCACCGCCACCAGCTGCCCCGAGTGGAAGTGGATCGCTATCAGCAGCAACATTTCCCCAAATGAAGCTGTCACTCCTGAGTTACTGAAAACAAACATTATTCATTTTCATCCTCCTTCTCTTATCACATGTCTTCTAAGAATATTATTTGGTCAATATTTCCTTGCTATTTATTAGCTTCTACTTTGGAGAATATTTTCACAATCTTATGTTCTTATTTATACATAACTAGCTGTGCCCTGCGGTTTCACCCGCGTAGATTTAATTTGATACCGCGGAACCCTGCATTTTCTTTAAAAATAAAAAGCCCATGGTAGTCCCTGTAACATTAGCTATCTGCCAGTGAAAGTCCCGTTAAAATCGGTCTAGCCGTTTCAGAGATTACTATTTGGCACATAACTCCTTATTCGGTACCATTTCTTTGCGTTTTAATACTCGTGATAATTTCTAAACGCAATGTCCTATTGGAATAAAACAAACAGTATTTTACTTCTACATGAATACCCTTGATAGCATAATGCTTGATTCGGATAAGAATTAATATTATGATACACATTTAACGTAGTTTCTTTCTTCAGGCGATTACATTTTTTTTATGAACATTAAAGCGGTTATTGTGACTAAACTATGGGAGTTAGATATATGCTCTCGCGGACTTTTTTGTAGATCTTAATAAGACCTACAAACCCGTAGTACATCATTTTGTTCTATTGTCAATAGTTTTTGCAGCGTACGCATAATTAGGTTTTCGATTTCACACCTTAGGTTACAAAATTGCAATTTACTTACGGACCCCTAATTTTTATGAGAATAAAATATAGCCTATAGCTATCTATATGAAAGAATTTTTGAAATCGGACCAGTAGTTCCTGAGATTAGAGTGTTCAAACAAACAAACTCTGCAGCTTTATAATATTAGTATAGATTATAAATTAATGAATTTTTTTTAATTACCTCTCGAAATAGGCTTCCTCTTTGACAAGCCACTGTACCCATTCAATTGCTTTCTTCTCATGCTCTGCTGCAGCTGGAACGAAAATGTATTCCTTCAGAAATGTATCAATCAATGCCTCAAGATTAGATATTATCTGCATTAAAATTATTCACATGGTTTTGTGGATAAAAAGTTACTTTGACCTTATATAGGGGTAGGAAAGTTGCTGCTCAGTTTTAGATTAGCTAAAAAAGATTATTAAAACTATTTTCTGGATCTGTATGCACTAAGTATACTGACAAAGTATCTTACCCATCAGAGAGGGACATGCAAGTATCATACAAAGGCTCAATGATACAAATCTGACTCCTGCCGGTGTAGGTGGGGGTTTTTGTGTCACCAATCTCAAGAGTCCAGCAACTTCATCATCTTGAAATTTAATTCCCGCTATGCCTCTCAAGGCGCAGTACAGCCTGAGCAATGCTGATGCATCTACACCAGCTGTAGCATCCTTAAGCCTATTCAATAACTCCTGCCTTAGTTTAGTCAAGGCTGCATGTCCATCACCTTTCCCTCGTTTGTGAGAATTACGCAAAAATGTTGCAAACCATCCTCTTGTGGTCTGATCTGTACCCAATAGGAGTCCAGACATAAACGGCACCTACAAAGGTTAAATTTGAACAAAAGCAATACATAAAATCATAACTTTTCCAATAATTGGAAATATTTGGCGTAGCTATATTCATTCAAATATTTAAAAAATCCATAAATTGTGACATAATTAATCCTAAATTGGCTTAGTTTAAATTATAGAATCACATATCCACACTCCTAAAGCTGGCAGAGGGAATGAGTTACTCCACTTTACTTTTAAATTTTATGTTACAAATGGCATATATATGAGGTATATCTTGACTTACCAAATCATCCTGATGGTGAGTCAGTGTCAGGCTGATGACCAGAGATGGGAGTCGTGCGGCACTTGCTGCCTTTGCCCTGATACCTGCCGCTATATAAGGGCAGGCAGCACAAAGGGTAGTTAAAGCTTTTGCTCTTATACCGCCCTCTTCACTTCTTTCAGAATTTAGTACCAGGGACTCTGCCACTGCAAAGCAATGAACAAAAATGAAATTATAAAATTACAAAATATGACACAAATGTTTCTTGCATATGTTTTAATTTCATACAGTTTAAGGGTGTGCTAGACCCAAGTAATCCAACAGTGACTGAACAGAATGAAAACTTCAGTGTTTATTAAGACACTGTCCTTTCTTTTGTATGCAGTGTAATACACCAATAAGATCCTATCAATGTGGCAACTACAGGTGCCATCACAAGTTAAGGGTGATCTTAAATGCTCAGAAGAAATTTTATGAGTTTGTCTCTCTATCTGTACGGCATGCCATGATCTAATATATGTGCACATAAACACTATTTTCGCTGAGCGCTCATAACTCATGACAGCAGCTATACCTAAGCATTTAGTTCAAAGCAAGTTGTGCCTTACCTTCTTGTAGGGTGTCTGGCATATTAGCCACCACCCAAGATATAATTGTAGGTCCTTTATTGACATGCAGTAGAACCTCCACTATGTCGCAGATGTTCAGTAAGTTGGGCAGCTCAGCAAGGCTGATGCAGATCACATCTGTGATCTCCTCCAAGTATACATCATTGTCAAAGAGTTCAGACGGCTTCAATGTGTAATCAGTATTAGAGTTCTTGTTCTGGTTGTATTCAACCAACTGTGCTTGCATTTGCAATAATTCTGATAATACCAGACGAACTCGTCGAGCTGAATCTGATTGCTCAAAGTCATTTGCTATCCCATTCACTACATGTTGGATTAAAAATGTTTCTGAACATTGGGAACCATTCTTTAGTCTGAAATTAAAATTTGTATGAAAACAAAGTTTAGATATGAAATAACTAACTTTGTAGGATAAAGTTTTATGATACTTACCGCATTTGTATTTCCTTTTTTAAATCTATTTCTAATGTATGAAATTCAATTGATAAAAGAGAAACAATGAAGTTGACTAAATCAATACCAGACAGTAGTGTTAGAATATCTTTTTTGGCTTCAGCACAATACATTGTGATATCCAAGGGCGATATGAGGGCCATACGGACGAGACATGGTATTATGGGCCTGATTTCCTCCGGTGTACACGTTAGAAGTGTGGCTATATCTACGTCTTTTAGAGCCTTGAAGACATGAGGTTGAACTGGTTTCATGAAAGTTATATCCATTTTATTTACTTCGAATTACTTTTTAACAGAAGGCACTCTGACGTCTAGACAAGATTTATACTTATTACAAAGCGCATTTTTTTAATATTGCATTATTTTTGATTTGCCGCAATAACCAAGTTCAAGTTATTCATTAAACTAGACAAGCGAAGCAATTTAACAAGCTAAACATTTTCATCCTATTGTAATCAGCACTGTCAGTAAAAGTATCAAAATGGTCATAACTGTCATCCGCTGCCAGAAATGTCAATGTCAATTTTTATTTTCTTTTATTTATTTAGTGGCGACGAGCTTGACTACAGCTATTTCTCCAATGTCTATGTTTGGTGAGAAAAAAATCTTGTTGACTCCTCCAACTTTTTCGAGAATACTTATTTGTTTTCATTACAGGTGTTATATTGTCAACTTCTCATTTTCTACCAAATCCTTGGATATCTGACTTCATTTTTTTTGGATGGTCCGACTAATTCACAAAAGTGCGTAATAATATTTAATATATTAATATTTTTTTATTAATTTAGTTCTTTTAGATAGATGGATCAGTCTTAAATATAATTGGATTTAGAACGATCATACGTGATGGAGAGGAAAATGAATGAACTTAAAAAAGTAGAAAGAGCATGAAATAATACTCGTTACGCGTAGGGAGTCCGATGTATAACCGCTAATTAAAGATGTATATATTTTTATATTTTCTAAGCGGTGCCCTGAATTTAATTCAGATGGATAATAGATTACTACTATTATCTACACCATTCCAATTAGCCCAAACATGATACGTAACTGTGCTGTACTTAAGTTGGCTAGGAGTTTGTATAGAGTTTCCAGCTGATGCTGCATTACTTGATCGATGTTACTTCTTTCTTTCGTTATTATTTAAGTGGGTAGTTATTGAAATTACTTCTCAGATGACTAGGTTCCGGATCGTCATAATTTTTCGACGTTCAAAAGTGCCAAACGAAAATGATTTTCATTTTTCATCACATCATCATCTAAATAAAGCCGCGGTTCCCAGCCAGGCATGACACTCGCCTGGCTAGAAGATCTTCCCTTTGCTGGGGATGAGCATGATCACTCGCTCTGCCCACAGTAAAAACGACCTTAACTCTATTCAATCCACATATACATATACACTTATTAAGCGAGTAATATTGCCCAAATTCCGTTGCCATTCAATGGCCCATTGGACGTGGTGAGGTCAGACAGAGATAATAAGGGATGGTCGTGAAATTGTCTTAATATGCTTTCAAGGTCTATAATCCACCGCATCCTACGCAGTCAAAGAAAACTACAACTCACCAAAGAGTAGGTAATAATACACATTGTAATTAATGTGTATTGTAATGTCCCTAATGATAATATTACCTACCTTCGGGGTCCCTTGTGGGAATCTTTGTCAGTATCTTTATTCAAGCTCGAAATAAGTAGGTACAATCTCAATATATATCCTAAACTACAATAAATCCATGCATATTTTGTAATGTAAGTAAAAATAGTAAAAGTTTTCCCCACTAAAATATTTGAATAGCTGAAAAGTAAGTATTGTGTAAATGCTATAAAACAGGGATATGGATATATTATGATTGTATTAATCTTCGATGATAGTTTCGTTAAACCATTCAAATTTGATCAATTGGGAGAACAAATTAGTTAAATAGTGTTAGAAAATATGACACGAATCGATGTTTAGGGAATCGGGCTCCGACGAGGAGAGGAGCAGCTAGGTCGTGGGGCGGGCGAGGCCGGGCGGCGCGGCGCGGCGGTGGGCGGCGGCGCGGCGCGCGGCAGTCGCACGCGAGCACGTGCGCGCACCGCCCTGCGTCGCTCCCGCTGCCCTCGCGCTCTATCTCCCGCGCCCTACCGACCCAACACGCTCAATATTTTGGAAATACTGCATTTATTTCTTCGTCCTGACGTTCTAAATACTCGTTTTCATTTAAACGGTCGATGTCTTCCACAAATTGTCTCCGTGTAGCTGGATCGTTGTGATTTTATTATTTACGGGTCAATAGTAAGACTTCCACAGATGGCTTACATCATCGGTATCATGATTTAGGCGGGAAACATTTGCACTTTAATAACCTTAAGTAGCTAGCTATGGGCTTCGTCGTAAATTTTATGTCTTCATTAAATAATTAGCGCAATGTTTGCAGGTAGACGAGTGCCTAAATGTATTAAGTATGTCAAAAAAAACCTATAGGTGGTATAGTAGTTAGGTATTTCATTTGTTTTATGTTAAAAGAAATATCATCAGTTGGCAGACTATTGAGTGTCTTTATAGATACATTAGTTATCCTTTGTCAAATAATAGACATTCGTGTACATAGTCTTTATGTCGTGTCCTAAGTACGCTTTGGCAATCTCATGATCTAGCTTAGTTCATATGCAGCAAATAGACCTGACAAGACAAATATATTTATTAAATTTTTTTAGCTTTATGTTGTGTACAAGCATTCTATCAATATTGTAACCTTTATATAGGCACTTATATTTGGACCCAAATATTTTGGCCAAGTTGCGATACTATGACGCATTTTCACTGGACCGGTGAAAAAGATTGATTTATAGGGATAGCTAATACGACCAGCGGATAGATTTTAATGCGAGTAGTAATTATACACAATAAAAGTGAGTTATTAAGGAATTCTTCTAAGGAATCTCTTGTATTTACACAGAAAATGGTTTATTCGTTCGTGAAACGAGAAAATAAAAACTGTAATGAATCCACGTAAAACATTGTTAACGAAAAAAAACTAGTACCGGGTGTCAGGCACACGCGTTTTAAATGTTCGTTCTACTTTTGATGTTACTGCTAGCCACTTTGACGTCATACCGTGTTGATTAATAACCAATGTTCAGAAATACAAAATGTATCTTCAAGAATTCATAAATGAAACTCATAATAAGTTAAATGTTGAAACATATTTTATTCCGACTCAGTCTTCGCTTGCTTCGATAGCGTATTAATGTTCTTGTTCACATGAAACATCACGCATATCGTGTACCTTTTAATCGTTATATATAGACTTTGAAGGGCTAGAAGTATGTTTATATATTCGTATTAAAAAACTAGCTGTGCCCCGCGTTTTTTCCCGCTTAGAGTTAATTTCATTGGTGACCCGCGGAACACAATTAAAATAAATGTAGCCTATGTTACTCCTTGTTACATTAGCTATTTGTCAATGAAATTCCTGTTAAAATCGGTCCAGCCGTTTCCATTCAAAATTATTATCTGCTTGGACGCGTCGTTCTTCTAAATTTCGTTGCGAACCTTGGTACGGGTTTTATACGAAACAATCTGTGCTCGGCGGTTTCACCCGCGTGGAGTGTGGGTGAGCGCGGAAAACTTAGGTTTTAAAAAAAAAGTAGCTTAAGTTAGTCCTTGTAACATTAGGTACCTGCCAGTGAAACTCCCGTTAAAATCTGTCCAGCCGTTTCGGAGATTAGCCGGAACAAACAGACAGATAGTCAGTAACGTCTTACTTTCATATGCATTTAGCGAAAAGCTGTTTTTTTGGAATTACAAACAGACACTTCAATTGTATTTATATGAATAGGTATAGATATGGATTTAAAGATTGTACAAAAAAGTCTACATTTTGTACCTAATAGTCTTTAAAATCTCGAAGAAATCTCAGATAGATAGTAAATTTATCGAGTATGGCTATATAAATTATCAAGCTAAGACTAATCGCGGGTTAATGTTTGCATTAGCCCAAAATTCACGACGCGGATGAAGTCGCGAGCAAGCACAAGTGAAGCTATATATGAAGGAGTCTCTTTGTAATGGAAATTGCAACATTTTAAAGCTGAAGACCCAGTCAATATTATCTCCTAAGATAACCTTCTATGGAGGAAAGGAATGAACTTAACCCGACCTAATAAAATTGTAGTAGGGACCAAGGTCGTTATTCTCGTTGGTACAAAACGTGACCAAGTAACAGGTTCCTACCAGTGTTAAGAGTTATCATGAGAACATCCTTCTGCCCCTAGAGCATTGAAATCAGTGAAATATGTTTTTATTTTTTTACTTCTCTACTACATCGTTTCGGTTTAGAGGTCTCAAGCGCTACTGCAGAAGTCGAGGTCGTGGGATCGATCTCAGGTCGGGCGAATATTAGGTTGGTATTTCCATCTCAAGAGCAGCTCGTAGTCTGAATTACAGCCCGTAGTCTGAATTACAGCCCAACGACAAGTAGGTGTACCACATGTAGGTGAACTTATAGCTCGTCCACAGTCACCAGTTATGTTACGCCAACTCCTTCGCGGAAAACAGATGTTTGTTTGACGGAAAACTTAGTAAAGTTTAGCTCCGATTTTTGATTAATATACTTTTGTATTTTTGTGATTTAGATTTTCTTTAACTGTCATAAACACTAGAGACCCGCCCTCGTTTCACTTCGGGTTACGAGTTTTGAAGGCTATTACAAATCGTTGACTTTTCTCTGCTATTTATCAATATAATATGGATGCTTTAGCTATAAGCCCATCATAGATAAATGTATATATATAAATATATAAATATTTATGAGAACTATGTGTTCAAACAGACGTAATAATTTTACAAGGAAATGGCGACTTCTAATATAACTATATAAATATTTATCATGATTTTGTGCACAAAAAGTTTTGATTTGTACATCTAAGTACATACCAGTTACTTAAGTTTAAGACTTCTCAACACGAAATAAGCGAGCTCTTACAGACCAACTAAGTAGGTAAATTCCGCAACTCGAAGACAATAGTGCCTACCTAATATGTAAAAATGTGAAACAAATACCTAGGTAACATTATGTGAGTACTTTATGCAAGATAGTTTCATGGTCATGCTTTTAACGTATGTCGTTACGATTGTCAATATTGAAATGAGTATGGACAAAACCATGAGTACGTTATTGGTAGAGTCTTTAGACGGTCCAGTTAATGAATGGACGTTGGAACAATGTTTCAGCGTGTAATTTATTCATCATACAGGCGTCCTCGATCAGGCCGTCTCGCTAACGGAAAGTCTCCGCTTGATGATCTGACGTACGCGACTCTATCTAGCTATAATCTAGTCTATCTACGCGTGTCAATATTGCTACAGTTCTACAGTCAATACTAGCTCGTTATAATGCAATAGGTTTACATATCACGAATATCTCTGCAGCTTTAGATCTTATTTTAAAGAAAACATCAAATCCATTTGGAAAGTAAATCACATGCAAGTTCTTATTACATGTTACATAATAAACCCCCGAGTTCTCTAAGAATTAATAATACAGAATATAAAATAATTAATAGCTGTATTACCACTAATACTAGGTTTATACGAACTTTCCTAAATCAATATATCGTACGCCCCTGTTATTGACAAGCCAGCTGTAACCAAAGAAAACGTTTGAGGTATTGTTGGATACACGTCGTTTGCTATAAAGTGAAATTGAAATATATTAAACAGTGAACTAAGCAATAATAAAGTATCTACATAATAATGATGACAATAATTTGGAATACTGTCGTTAATCATTTGAGAGATCGACAATGTTAAAGCTTTAAAAGCAATGGATAAGTCAACGCGAGCGTTGAATAAATATTATTTTAGAGTGTGTTTCGTACCACCATGGGGATTCAAAGATTTAGAAGAGGAAAAATTGTATTCAGCGTATACGCAAAGTCAACGGCAACGAGCCGTGCCTCGCCTGCTAGCCACCGGAGTTCTTCTACAAGCGTTCGCGTGTCTCGTTCCTGGGGAACGCGACTTCTCATTCGCCTATGCATCAGTGACAGTAGCACTTGCGGCCAATCTGATCGTGGCCACGGCTTACGCGTGCATTCGACAGGCACGGTCGGTACTCAATCACGTGGCGTGGTTGGTGCTGTGGACACAGCTCCTGGTGAGCGCGTCGCGACGCCTCGGCGATTCTTACAACGAGCTACTGGGCTGGGCTGTGGTGCTGCAATACTTCACCTTGGCTACCCTTCCATTCCATTACATGTTATTAATCGTCTATAGTGTAATTTCCTTTTCTGCCTACCTCGCGATTCAGTACTACAATGCTTCAAGTTCTGAAAGCAGACTTCCCGATGACTTCTACTACCAGGTATGAATTGTTTCATCTTTTGATTAATTTATATGTGATTTACAAGAATCAATACGTATTCCTGTAATTAATTCGGCAGCAAATTGCTAATGGAGCCTTATTGCTCGGCGCTACATTGCTGGGCGGGACGGCGTATGCGATAAGCGAGCGACAACAGCGGCATTCATTTCAGGAGACAAAAAGAAGCCTTCGCGACAAACTTACAATTGAACAACAAAGCAAAGAGCAGGTAACAAAAGGCATTGCTGAATCATATATACTTACAATCAATTGCAAATGTAGGTATTGTGTGGTAAAATCAATAGAGTATTGTGTATTTTAGGAACGATTGTTGCTGTCAGTGCTTCCCGAACATGTTGCTGTAAAAATGCGCGAGGACTTGGGGCTGATTGATACACAGTTCAAAAAGATTTATATGTCCCGTCATGAAAATGTTAGGTAAGACATATATAAAATTCGTTGTGTTTTTTGGTTAAGAAAACCTGTAATGTCAATAATGTTTAATTATTCACCAGCATACTATACGCAGACATCGTAGGTTTCACAGCGATTTCATCCACTTACTCGGCGCAAGATCTGGTTGCAATATTGAATGAGCTGTTTGCACGGTTCGATCGGCTGGCCGAGGTGAATTTACAACCATTTTTTCTCTTTAGTCAACGCTATTGCAGATTTACTTTTATTACTCATTTATTATTTCAGAAATACCATCAATTGCGCATAAAAATTTTGGGAGACTGTTATTATTGCATTAGTGGCGCACCTGTGCAGAGGCCCGATCATGCGGTTCTTTGTGTTCATATGGGGTTATCTATGGTGAAAGCTATCAAGTAAGTTATTTCAGATATTGACAATAGGGTTTTATGGGTGTGGTAAGTGATAGGATATTAAACAAAATTTAACTAAGTACGTAGCTTCGTAATTTAAGGTATATACATTCGGAAGAAATATTAGAAGGAACATGTTGGTTATTGTCTTGTTTAAATTTGTGTTAAATTTCGTAAATTAAAAGCAAAAAATAATTTCCATCGTAGATATGTGCAGCAGACGACCAATTCGCCGGTGGACATGCGCGTGGGCATTCACACGGGCGCGGTATTGGCAGGCGTGCTGGGCCAGCGCCAGTGGCAGTTCGACGTGTACTCGCGTGACGTGGAACTGGCCAACAAGATGGAGAGCAGCGGAATGGCCGGGTCTGTATACCTTCCACTACATACCTCAGTGCTTATTGCATTATAGATCCTTTTTTTCTAGTTTGGCTAGTCTATAAATAGCCGGGCTAGTTTCAACATCACCCACCATGCAATCACTTATATTCAATTATTTTAAAAAGATATCTACTTACCATATGTTTAGTCACACCTCATGACACAATTTTTTAATAATATATAATAATATTTCGGGTACCAATAATTTTTATTCTATATAAAAATTTGGATTATGGCTGAAATTTACATGTAAAATAATAATATGTGCTGGTGTATGCATGACGAAAAAATATAACATTGACCACTACAAATATACAACATAGTTCTCGAGAAATCAACAAATAATGGCGTTCCTTCCAAAATTGGCGGTTTATAAAACTGACTTTATGAAATGAGTAGGATACTATAATTTTTTTAATACGGTATTTTTACAGTGTTTGCCCATGTTCTTGAAATTGGAATTAAATTAAATAACTTAACATATTATGTATCGAAGTCAAAACTATCATACCTCCATTTTCATTCCGGACCTTGCACCACTCTGGGGCTAGGCAAATTTTATAAGTTTTGATGCTGAAAATAAATTGATCATATGTTTGATAGGCGTGTCCACTTGTCAGAAGCTACTCTTGGATTCCTAAACGACGAGTTCGAAGTGGAACCGGCCCACGGGGAGCGTCGTGAAGAGATGCTACGTCAGGCAGGCATCAAGACATACTTCATTGTGCGGGTTCTCAAGCCTGTAAGTAGACACTACTTAACGAATATACGATAAGAACCAATTAATTAATACATATATAATTTATTCCAAAGTGTATAATGAATGAATGAACGTGACTACGTTGGATGTAAGTCTAACGACTGCACAATTTTCTCGTCTTTTTTACAAGCTGAAAGGGAAGCCGCATGGTTAAGTTGTAGAAATTTAGTATTTTTCTATAAAATAATATGAGTTAACTAAAGTACTTCGTAACTTCTTGAAATTATTGGAAAAAAAGAAAGCACAAATACATTTTAAAACAAACGTACTTTTTTTTAAATGACAGCAACTTGTAATGCTATCTCTACTTATTTCCTTTGCCTTATTTTTGACAAAATATGGTACAACTATTTGTAGAATTGTTATAAATGTCATCGTAAAATAATGTATTTATATTATACTAAACGCGAGCTCAATGTGGCTATCGCCATCACGATATTTACCACACGTGTTGACCGACACCCGATGGCAATGTTTGCATTGAACCGGAGCGCTGCTGTCAGCAATATACGTATATGATCGACTGATTTATATATAGACCCATTGATAATATTGCTTTACAAACATATTTACAATTACTTACAAATTTTTCGTTTTAGTTATATTTTGTACTATTTACTGCACATATTATTTAAGTAATAAGCCTAAAGTGCTGGGTATGTCAATAAGAAAATAAAAATAAAAAGAAATAGAATAAAATAGAAGAAATAGAAAAATAGAGAAAAACCGTGATAACGAGATAGCTTAAAAATATAATCATAAGGTAAAAAAAACTGTACAACTACGGCTGTTTTTTTAAATCGATGTTATCTTTACCGTGGAGTTACACGTTTTTTTCCATTTTGGCCCAACAACGTATCCTTCAAGATAAACACACATAGAGTATGTTATATGTATCGACTATGGGGTCGATTGAGAAGATTCTTAAATCCATATCTGCCATGCCATGCCATTGTTACTTAACTACTCAAACTGAAATCATGACCTTAACCTTTTACCTCTTAGTTATCGTTAATTAAGCTCTGCCTTTTTATTAATAAGCACGCCGTGTAAACATATACACGAGAAGTCGAGATGAGTGACATTTATTCGTTTTGTTGCCATCTTATCATGGATTAATTAATATGGACAAGAATATTCCTGTTTCTTTGTTTATTTCACTATTAGATTGGAGGTAGGTAAATCTAATTCATTCTGGCCTACTTTTTGTGGTAGTTATAAAATCTCTGACATTCAACATGGATATCGCAAAATTTTAACTTCTCTTTACACAGTAAAGCTCTCTCTTTAGCCAGTAAACTCTTGAGAGTCGAGCTCCATAGTGGTGTTAAAAATACATTTTTGTCTGAGAGTGGTCTGGAAGAGCTCTAGACAGCTATTGCTCCGCGCTACTCACTCTGTAGCCATCCGTAAGGCACAACTTTAACAAACGTCACTGATATCTGTCTCAGTTACCTCGATTGTTGTGTTTTTTACAGAAAAAGTTTGAAGAAAAAGAAGAAGTTTGGTACAGAAAAAGGCTGTAGACATTCGGTGATCTACTAGTACACTACTCGTACATAACCACCAAACGGCTTAAGCGTCTCTCGTTGTAATAATTAGTTTAGTTAAAGTGTCGTCGTGTTGTAGTACCAGGGCGGCGAGGCGGGCGAGGGCGAGCCGTTGGAGGGGGCCGACGCGCTTTCCGATCTCCGGGACGACGACGAAGACTCGGTGAGTGCACTATGCACCCTACCCAACGCGCCCCCTCACCCACTCCCCACTCCACTTAACCTATCCCGGCTTACATAAATAGGACACTGGGGCACTAGACTCGCGGCCTGCACCACCTTATCGTTAGATGACGTAGCTGAAATGCTTCATCTAAAACAATTGCTCATCGTTACGCTATCAATTTTCGTACCTTACGTTACGAATCATATAATCGCTCACATCGATACGTTGCTTGTTGATTACATAGAAACGCTTCGTAAATATTATTTGTAGGTTCTGTCGCCACAAGACGAGAGCAAGGATAATGAAGACCTCAAGATACTAGCTATGTTACAAGAAGAACTTGTCAACAGAGATGACGACAAGTAAGTGAATACATATATTGAACTTACATGCACATTAGGTACGTGCGTTCTAATAATTTGATGTTTATTCAATTTGAAGCCGTGACTGTGACAAACACATTCATAGGTAATTAAAAAGAACACCACTGAAACACTATAAAAATAATTATATCAAAATAAATCCAATAATTATTGCCAGTATTTTATTTTATTGCTTCTTCATATGCTTTTACTAACATT
Source organism: Watsonalla cultraria (assembly GCA_964035505.1). Taxonomy (NCBI): domain Eukaryota; kingdom Metazoa; phylum Arthropoda; class Insecta; order Lepidoptera; family Drepanidae; genus Watsonalla; species Watsonalla cultraria. The sequence goes on along the minus strand of OZ037713.1, from coordinate 7,434,425 downwards.
CAATCAAGCATCTTTATCAACTTTGACCTATAATAGAATACTAAGTTATGATGAATAGTGTTCTCACCGGTAGCATTCGAACTTTTGCTGCTTCGTAAACTCTAGCATTCTAGATATATGACGATCATTGCGCGATTCGCAAATGTTACCGAAACAAAATGCTCGTGTGTGCTTCCGACTGCACCCGATGAGTACCCTATTCAAAGAAAATATACATTTAGTTTGTCGTAATATAGGCCCTAGTGGATGCAAGTATGTAAGTAAACATACTCATTTATATCTACAATTAAAGTAACAAAACTTGCTGGTAATACGAACATATTATACATACTTTTTTACCTACATACATTATTACCTGTCATTACACTTACTAGTCCGTCACGGAGTAGCTAAGACACGATAAGACAGCGACAGTCTAGTTTAAAACATCTTTTTCTCATCTGCGACAGAAGTTGTTCGCAGGCAGTTGATATAGAAATTGTGATGACTAGACAATCGACGAATTTTCGTAGTAATGTTCCTCAGAGCTTAACAGAAGTTTATCGGTTGGCCAGGGAACTAGGGAAAGCGACGACACTGTGCCTGACGTTCAAGTCTGCGGAAGCGGAGAAGAAGTTCGCACGACGCAGCGAACCGTGCCCGCTGGCCGTGGCGGCGCCGCCCGTGCTCCTGCTGCCCGCCGTCGTGGCGCTCACCAGCTTTGCTGTGCCGCCCGTCTGGGCGCTGCACGCAGTCTACCTCACCCTCGTGCTCGAAACCGGCCTAATCAACATTTTATACTACGCTTGCTACAGATATTCACAGTATAAGGTACCTATACGTGATCCAACAAAACTTTAATGTGAACAGATGAGCCAAGTTGATTTTAAGAATATGCATTGTTGTTCGTACTCAAAATAACTGAGATCTATTATTTACCTACACCTCAGTTCGTTTGAGGCGATCTAAAAGTAAAAAAATACGTTCTTAACTTTGAATTATTTAGTCGAATTGTATACACAAAACCGATACCTACCTACCTCAGAATCAATTGAAGTTAAGATTGAATTTAGTTTTCTAAGAAACAAAATCGTCTGCCTGACTTTATAATATTTATTAAACTAGATTATTTTGTTAATGATCCAAATAAAAGATAATATATTCCGAAATTGTTACTTTTCAGAAAAAAATTGTGAGTCCATACTGGAAACTCTCGTGTGGCACTTTCAACATAGCCATGTTCGTAGCAGCCAATATTGCTCCTCTGGTACGTATAAATATAAGTGCCTCCTGTCAATGAAATACGCACACGTGACTTTTACTTTCATAATATACATTTTATTTGCAGCTCATCTGCGGAAGCTTTGAAGAGGTTCTGCTCGAAGACGGACTCCGTGACGGTGCGCCGGCGCAGGGAGGCGCTCGTCGCTGTATACATCCATCCTATTATTACCACGTAAACATAGCTTTATAACTTTCACTTCGCATTGTTAGAAGGTGAAGGATGAATATTTGTTAAGTAGGTACGTCGGCTTTTTATATCTATTTAGAATTAGCAGATTCATGCGAAGTTGTGCACAATTTGGATAGCTAGACAAGACTTACGTCATCATTACTTAATTTCTGCTGTCGTAACAAACCGAAGGAGGTAGGTATGGGGACATATATATTTTATTATTGTCTTTATACAAATTGTTGAATCCTTTGCAAGTAGCTGTATTTCATAGCGTTTTCATAGATATAAAATAGAAATAGAGCTATATAAAAAGAAAAATATGTCTGGTTCATATTATTCATAAAATTTACAAATTTTTATTGAACTTACATATTTCGTTTTTTAATTTGCTGGAAAAAGTTATATTACAAAATATATAAGTAGCTTTTACCGTCTTTGCTACTTCGACTATTTGGGGTTTAATCTCTACTCTAAAATTATTCAGTAAGATTAAAAGATGCCGCAAAATTGTGTGTATCCTGATTTTGTTGGATGATTGATCGTTGGCCAACTTCTCAACGATAGGATGTAGCTCCATCATGTTTAAGCTCAATTAAGATTATTCAAGTCAACACTTTATTAAGTAATTATGTTAAAATTATCGTTATATAATTACCTTTATTTTTTAAAAAGCTATATATTATTATTATTATTATTATTATTAGGTAACTAACTAAATAATTGTGCACGTGCTCGTTTCTCGTTATTTGTTATGAAAATGAAAATGAAAATGAAAATGAAAAATATTTATTCAGTTTAGGCCCTGGTAAGGCACTTATGAAAGTCGAGAATTTACCATTTAGGAATAAATTGTGTGTGATCGAGCCAAAATATAAAGTAATATGGGTATTAGGTGGGTGCGGGTGCAGCGTGCGGCGCACTGTGGGTGTCTCCGGCGGGCGGGTGGGTGCGCGGCGCGCTGCTGGGCGCGCTAGCGACGGCGCACGCGGTGCCCGCGCTGCTGCATCCGGCGCTGCTCGTGTCGCGCCCCTCGCTCGACAGGGACCCCTACCGCGACCCTTTCAACGCCACCATCGACTATGATGAACAAATGTTCCATTTATTGTACGTCAACATTTCTCTTCAATTTTGAACGCCTGCTGCTGCTGTTATCCTGGGATTGTATTATATATTATGGGACACCATCACTTATGCCTTAGCCCAAAGTCCATAAGCCAGACCTCATGAATTTACCATATCAAATATAGCATATAGCAGGAGGAGCTCGTGGCACAGTTGCTATTGCGCATATGATTTGATCAGCGAAGTTAAGCAACTATACGCCTAGCCAGTAGTTGGATGGGTGGCCGCCTGAATTCCCTCCGTGCCTCGGAGAGCACGTTAAGCCGTCGGTCCCGGTTGACAATTTAACATCTTTGGCAATCGTTACAGTCAGAGGCCTAAGAAAGTCTGACAACTGAACTGATACAGGAAGAAACGAACAGAATAATTATAAAATTTCGAATTAGGATATTTTCAAAAAGGATGATTTTTTCTGTGGTTTAATGAGGTTTCAACTTCAATCTCACGTATTTGTAGTGTTTATAGTGAGAGAGTCACCGTGTGTGTTTACCCATTTATATTTTTTACGCCAGTAGTGTAGTTATATACGGATCAAGGTTCATTATTCAATGTATTTCTGTTTACTGTTGCTGTTTTGTGCCCAGGGCTCACGTACACTCGGCGCGGAATATTATTATGCTGTTTTTCATAATTGCTGCGCTTCTTGTCTTCAACCGATATGTAAGTGTTTTTCACTAGATTATTACAAAATTAGCACTGCAATTCCAGCAGTTTACTGAGTTAATGCTGGGAGAGCCTAATAAAAGTGCGCCTATTTTGATCTTTATTACGAACAAATTCGACACACGCAAGAGTATCTTCCATACTCGTGCGTATTTTATTTTTAGAAAAATAAGTGATAGTGAGCATGAGGCTTTTTTCGTAGTTTTTAGGTTGTGTGAAAAACGCGAAGTCATTATATATTTTTTAACATTTCACAAAGTAGCAATGAGTTCTACTCAAATTACTAGCAGTCATTTACGAACACGAGGAGTGCCTACCACGAGCATGCCCATCAAGAGAAAACCTGAATTCTTCTTCTTCTTGAGAAGAAATTCATTGATATTATGTGAGAGTCTGAGGCACGCATACATAATATGAAGGTACGGTGAAAACTAGGTACAACTGTGTCTTTTGCTTCAAAACTTTAACTATCAAGTTCATTAATACTTACGAGTAAGTATGTTTATATTGGAACTCTATTGTTTATGTACTAAATAAACATACAGATCAATTGGAGCAATGTTATTCACTGTTGTTGACTGGGAGTCGTCTATATTCCGAAGCCAGTTTGAGTGCGTGCATTAACGTTCAGTAGTTACTACTGCTATTAATAATTGCATGTTTACGTTTGGTTTAGAGCGAGTCCCTGGAGCGTGTTCGGCACTCCCGAGGCGAGATAATGCGCGCGCAAGCGGAGCAAGCAGGCGATTTGCGCCGGCGCAACCAGGCGCTCATCCACAATGTGCTGCCTCCGCACGTCGCCACGCACTTCATGGGCGCTAAACACCATCACCGGGATCTCTACAGTCAGAGTTACGCTGAGGTCGGCGTTCTGTTTGCCTCCATGCCCAATTTCTCAGGTAAGGAAATAAAATAATTGCTGGTAACCAACAATATGAATATCGACAGGTGTAAAACCTTAATTTTTATCCAGCCAATCCTGACTGTCATAATCTCTGGTTTAAATTTTGTTTTAACGGACCATTTTTCGCAAAGTTTTGTTAAAGTGATGAGTAGTACGTTTGTTTCTGAACTAACAAATTATATATTTTATACTAGCTGTGCCCCGCGGTTTCACCCGCGTAGATTTAGTTTAATCCTTATTGCCAAATATTTTTAATAAATAAATGTAGCCTAAGTTACTCCTTGGTACATCAGCTACCTACCAGTGAAAGTCCCGTTAAAATCCGTCCAGCCGTTTTAGAGATTACCCGGAACAAACAGACAGACAAACAGAGAAAAAATTTAAAACTTGGGTGTTTAGTGTCAGTAGCGTGCAGTACTTACTTTCATGTGCATTTAGTGAATAACTGTAATTTTAGAATTACAAACAGACACTTCAATTTTATTTTCTGTATAGATTTAAAAAGTCAGGATGACCACAGTAATAAAAAGCACCTCCTATTCAGAAAGTGAATAATGATAACGTATAAATAATGAGAATGCTGTTGAATGGTGAATACTGAATGACCTCTCAACTGATCGGTCAGGGTTGTCTGGTGTTTGGTATTCGTCTGGTATTTTATTTGAATGCAATTGGTTTAATCTATACAGATAAAATTGAAGTGTCTGTTTGTAATTTCAAAATAACTGCTTTTCTCTAAATGCATATGAAAGTATACACGCTACTAACACTAAAAAACCAAGTTTTTAAATTTTCTCTGTCTGTTTGTTCCGAGTCATCTCTGAAACAGCTGGACCGATTTTAACGGGACTTTCACTGACTTATACTTTTATTTATTAAAAATATTAGGGTTTCGTGACAATAAGTATGAAACTAAATCTAGGCGGGTGAAACCGCGGGGCACAGCTAGTACGCAATAAAGAAGCCGGTACAAAAATGAAATGAATCCTTTTACTACCTGAGATGATACGTGACAAAACGATCGTTATAGACATAAATTCTCATTTCCAGTGGGAGGAAATTACCATTTCTCTTCACTTTTTTGAAAAAAAATGTAGTTTACTTACTTCTAAGAGGTCAAACAGGCCGGCGAACTATACAAATTGTTATGAATTGCAAATTAATTTTGACGTACTTATGTTTATATTTCATAATTCCAGAATTCTACTCAGAAGAAACAGTGAACAACCAAGGCCTAGAATGTTTACGGTTTCTCAACGAAGTGATATCGGACTTCGATTTGGTATACAATTTATTCTAATCCTAACTAGTAATAATATAAATACGAAAATAGCTCTGTCTATCTGTCCGTCTATCTCTGTGTATAAGCCTTAAGCTCTAGTGATTTTTCTAGAAAGTACCGGCGTCATGTTCTGGCTCATTGTGATAAGCTTATGAAAGATTTACCGAACCTATCATATTTGTGGACAGGCCGTGGAAGGGTCCATGATATTTCGCACGTGTAGCCACTGCGATCAGTAGCTTTAAGTATAAAGTGTCATTCAGGGAACTCTATTAAGTTCACACATAATACTTAATACGACCGGATAACAAATAAATCAGCTCCGTGTCGTGTTTGTAACAGATGGATCGTCAGTCATTTTCAAGTAGAGAATGTATACAATTTATATTATAACGTTAATAGCAAATTAACCTAAGGTATTTTTATCTTCACTGCGTTACGCAAGACGTTTCTCCCGATATCTTATGTGACTCACTATTAACAATTATTGCCATATGAAGCACCTATCAAGATAATTGCTGCGATGATTCGCTACATACCGATAATAACTCACTGTTAGAGTTCACAAATCAATACCTACATTACGGAAGACAACCATTTATGAATGGAATTTATTAACGATTACCCGCCGAACACAATGATTGTGCAAGAAGTAATTCATAGGTGCCAGTTAGTATATTCAAATACTTTAATTAAATACATATATGGACAATACAATAAATACCATGAATTAATATCGCACTGATTTTTTCCAGTTGCTGGAAGACGCCAGGTTCTGCAAGGATATAATAAAAATAAAGACAATCAGTTCCACGTATATGGCTGCGTCTGGCTTGAACCCGACGCGACAGATGCAGGTACGAGTGCCATACGCAACTATCACCGCGTAATACTTATAACAACAGTAAACAAACATTGTGTGGAGAACGTCTCTACAATCCGATTCAAATGGTGTGGATAAATAGAGAAAGCGAAAAATTTACCTAAATATGCATTACATTTGTGGTAATAGTGTTGCGATTACATATTTGCCTGATTCACACTCACTTACTACTTGAATTTTAAATATAATAAAAAGAATCACATAGGAACCAGAATGAATCTGATAATTATTTTAATAACTGTGTATATGAATAATAAGGGTATGTGAATTGTCAAGTCTGGCTGTTAGATAGCGATAGACTCCCAATCTGATTGTGTGCACCTAGTACATACCTATTTATTCGAAGACTTCGTGGGCTACGATCGAAGAAATCTCGAGTGAAGCCAGCAAAATATCTTCATGATCCTGAATAAACTTTTAGGCAACATCAAAATTAACATGTTTTGCTTCATAGCTTCATAGCTCTAGCTTTAATGTACATTTACAATATTCTTAAAGTAATGCTTACTTATTAACTTATTACTTTAATAATAAGAGAAATAAATGGTGATGTGTGTGAGTCAGCCATCGGACGGCGTGGCGGTGCGGTGGGCGCACCTGGCGCGGCTGGTAGAGTTCGCACTCGAGCTACAGCGCGTGCTGGCTGCCATCAACGAGCAGTCCTTCAACCACTTTGTGCTGCGCATGGGTGTCAACCACGGGCCAATTACCGCCGGAGTCATCGGCGCACGCAAGCCCCACTATGACATCTGGGGCAATACCGTCAACGTCGCCTCCAGAATGGAGAGCACGGGCAAAGCTGGCTGCATCCAGGTATCTAATATTAATCATTTTGTATCATTTACTCTTACGGGTATTTCAACAGTTATGCAGAAAAGGTGTGAAAGTCAGATTAGTTTATACTGAGTATTATCTCAGTGTTTTGATCGTCTCGTTATCATCTTACTCAGTAAATGTATAAGTAACGCACATATCGTTCAAATGGGCAACTAACTATTTCTGCTGCGTTTTAATACGTTGATGACTATATCGGTAGGTAACTGAAGAGACGTGCCATATCCTCGAGACCTTTGGGTACTACTTCGAGCAGCGTGGGCTGGTAGCGGTGAAGGGCAAAGGCCAGCTCATGACCTACTACCTACAGGGCAAGCGCGACACGCCCACCGACCATACACCGAAGCCTGCCGTTAGTACCATCATCTATTCCTACCTTACCTTATAACTAACCAACATCTGTAGTAACGTTCTGCTATATACACATTAGCCCATTAAATACATTCACGGCTTAATCGTAAATTAATTAATAATTTCATTTTTAATGGTTTAGGGACGTGTTTCAATGACACAACGTAACATATCTCATAAAAATCGCAAAATGTTTGGAGTCACTCCTGCGATTGCTAGTACAGAAACTTGTAAAACATTTTCCTTATTTATCTTATAAGTATAATATTTAGTGAACAATTTATGTAATGCAAAGCGTATAGGTATGCGTCAAGAAATGTCTGCGTAGAAGATAATTCCATACGATTTGGACAGTCTACCCGGACAGGCCGGCTTACCACTGTCGCCCTGGACGGTCAGACCGCTCGAATCCTGGAAACTTCATCAGCCGTGCTTCAAGAAATAGAAGACTATTTTCCCACACGTCATATCTGTTTACAAACTAATAAAAATTATCCCTCTCCCGTTGGTTTGACTCATTTTGTTCCAGTGTCTATTTTATAGCATAGCTGATACCCTGTTGTTTGAATGTATGTAATTATTTTATTTAAGTGCACATGATTGAATGCTAAATTCGTTGCTAGTGAAAAAACATTTAAATAATTACGTTCATTTTGTAAATTGCAAGTATGATTGCATATGTGACGATGAGTTTTTAATTAGGTTCCTACTGCGTTCATAAACGTCATCTGTGGGTCGAGACCGTGACATACTTCAATAGTGTTTTTGCTCAATTAAAAAAGTTATTGTTATTGTTACGTATCTTCAGCTTTCGTGGGTGGATTTAAATGTAATTTTCATTTCAGCATTACTCACTGTCGTAGCAGCTTAATCATCAGTCTAGCGGCGAACTTTTAGCTTTAGAATCTTTAGATGTTTGTCTCCCAGAGGATGACTAAATGGAGACCTGGACTCTAGTTTGTACAATGTTACCAAACTAGGCGAATATAATATCATAATCAGAATTATCTTTATTTGATTAGACTTCTTACAAAGTACTTTCAAATCGTCGGAAGGACAGTGAAAAAATTACACAAATTAAATACGATTTTAAATGTTACCCCGGGTATGGCATGCTTTTACTCTGAAGGGATTTGAGAGAAGTGATGGTGTACATACAGTATGATGCTTTCAGTTGGAAGATACGGTGGGCGAGGTGGGTGCCGGCGAGGCGCTGCTCGCCAACGGGGACGCCTCGAGCGTCCGGCCGGCGCGGCCCTCCACCACCGGCGATGCTGGCAGTCCTCTACTGCCCTAAGTACACAAAATACAAGACCCGACACACACCCGTTCATCATCATCGCCCTGGCCACATCCCTTACATTGTTGGGGTTGGCTTATCAACAGATTTTTTCCCAAAACGACTGCCATCTGACCTTCGCAGCCCCTATTACGAGGGAAATCAGTGATCTGGATTAAACCGATTGTCAGATTTTCTTATCTTTCCGACTGACCTGTAACGATTGCAACCAGGACCGACGGCTTAACGTGCTTTCCGAGGCACGTTACACACTCAGGTCGTTACTACACCAAAATGAATTCGACTATATGTGGCAGGCGTGTTAATGTATGAACTCTAGGCGCACAATAAAGAATGGTATGAATAATCAACGGTACCTAATTCGAAATGCCCCATGCTGTGTAGTTTTAGCAACTCCAATATCTTTTCTATCGCTAACTGAAACTTCAATAGTTATTTGTTATACAAGAGTGCAAAGTTGCTTTTTAACAGCGTGTTTAATTTTGATGACCGAGCAAGCGAAGGGTTCTAAAATTGAAAAACAAATATTATTTTACATGTGAAACCACGCATTTTCCTTGCATTTCGATTTCGCGTAGTTTTTCATAAGGAACTTGGATAGTATCTGCATCCATTTGTAGAACACCTGTATAATGTTCTACACGTCATCCTATCAAATTTAGCAAATCTTAACTTGATCGTTAGTGAATCTCAATATATAACCTAAATGTAATTCTTACCTACTTTTATAATATAGGTAAGAAAGCTTCAATGTGACTACGATGATAGAATATCCGCCTTTGTATCTTGTGGATGATAATAAAGAGAAAGCATATTGCTTAATTGTTTTATACGGATATTTTATACATAAATGCTCGTTAACGTGTGTAACGAATATACATACAAAGAATCTCTAAATATATTCTTATAACTGTACCTACTCCCTTAACTATACAGTATTCCTGCTTAGACTCGATCTTTAACAGTAACTTATCATAATATTGTCATACCTTTATACGCAAAGATTCAATGTGAACTTAAGACTACCTGGTTGATATTATCCATTTGTGATCACGACTAACAGCTTTGTTTTAGTGTGTTATTTAATAGTTTATCTATTATATTATATTTATTCTGTCCAATCCAACGAATCTTGAGGTTGTATTTAACTACTGGTTTGTCAATATTTTTTCCGCATTGAGGCAATTAAGAGCGTACCTACTTAGATCCCAAACCAACAGACGGCTTCAGGAGACATAAGTCCTATTTTAAAACCGCGGTACGCAATGCAACTTGTGTTAAGTAATGTGATTTTTTTTTTAATCAAAAATAATCCATTTCTCTATTTTTGTTCAATGACATACTCCTCAACAGCAATTGGAAATAATATAATTTATATTAATGTACCTTATTAACTACCTAAATACCTAATTACCTTATTCAATCAGTACGTATCTATTCACATGTGGCAGGTATTTTATTACAAATGTATAACGTTGTTTTATGAAAACTTCTAAATGTTAAGTATCTACAATTTGCAAAAATGTTTAGATGTGTATCGTACTAGACTGTAAACAAATATAGCAATAATTAAACACAATTATAGTGACTCGATGTTGATCGTCGTAGATAGATCTTCGATGAATTTTATTTTGTAATGTTTTTATGTATTAAATAGACGTATGTTTACTATGAATGTTGTGCACACGCTTATGAAACGGTAGAGCTGATTAATATAATAATAGGAGGCATACCTAGGTACCATACTTATGTGTATAGTTGTTTTAGAGTTGAATGTAACAGTGATGTACAATACGAGCAGATGTCAGTTCGTGGTTACATAATATCGGTGTTGGCGGGTGTAGTATAGTATAACTGTAGTAGGTGTTGCCTCATCTTCACGTCTCTGTATACTTATATGTAGCTATGATGTGATATTGGTCGTTAGGTACTTTAGGTTTATTAGTATCAAGCTCGCTTGGCGTCACCATTAACATAATGAGTACGTACACATTCGCAATAATATTATGTATGTAATGTTTCGAATCAATATCCCGTGACTTAGTTTAGAAGATGTGCTTTCATAAGTCGCCTAGAATATCTTCGTAACATAAGTATTTATTGTGAACTTTTACATTAGGAGCGTTAGGTCATAGACACGTAGTAGTCGTTAGCAAGAGTAGGTATTCTGATCAGAAAACATTATTTGTAATTAATGACGTAGGACTTTGAGTGGTGATATTATATATATATACTTATGTAATACGTATTTAGGTCTATGTAGAAAGATAATTTTATTTTTTTCTCTCCAGTGATATATCTTCCTGTGATTTGTGACTATTAATAATTTTATACAAGTTCTAGCTCAATCGCCTGAAGATTGAAACTTTTCTTGGCTATAATTTATTGAATAAAGCAATACCTATATTAGCGATATGGTTTTATTATTAAATATATATCTTTATTATATATTATCTTATAACGTAATTTATTATTAGTATTTTCACGATAACTTACGTTCTCGAGGAAGCCATATTATAATACGAATACATGTTGTAATATCTAAATTATGTTAATAGTCGACCTTGCGATGCCGGGGCCGGGTGGTTTTTGATATTTATTTAATTTATTGGTCCCACGTGATGTATTTACTACAATTAGACATTATTATACGATAGGATGCAGTTAATAATTTTGTAGGTATGCGAAGTGAAAGCTAAATAAATGCGAAAAAACTAAATGACTTTCTGAATAACTATATTATCGCAAAGAAAGTACTTTGGTCTTGAATCTAGGAATTATATTTTGAGCAATGTTCGTGTTACATATCTGATAAGAAGAGAAAGTGATATAATCGAATAACAAGCAAAGATTATCGTGTAAATAAAGGTGCATTTTTTGGTATTTTCTAACTCATGGGTCTTCTGAAGTCAGTTGGCACGCAAAAATAAAATATTCATTCGCATGTGTGCCTGACCCTTTAGAAAATACAATGTAAGTCCAATTTCTACAGAATATACTAGGTAAATTTTTTTCTAATTTATATTCACCTACAACGTGGAGATAATAAAATAAATAAATATGCTCATGCCATCTCAGGAGGGTCCAGAAAGGGTAAGCAGAGGTGCTGTAATAAAAACACCCACTTTTCACCGAAGATGACTAAGTGCCAACGTGGTGGAGCGGTGGTGGAAAGTGTGGAGACCTAATTACATGTTTAATACTACCTACGAAGGTTTAGAAGGTATTAGAACAACACTAGTGGTTTAGCACCCTGCGTCTTGTTTACGCATTTCTTTGTTTCGTGTCTGATTGCTTTACATGATGTATCTTGCGCCCGCAGTTTCCCTCGAGTAGTGCAATATATGCAGTTATACAGTCTATGATAGTGATCTAAATATTGGTGAAATAACTTTTGAATTCGTAAGAGTACCTACTTTTGAAGAGAGTACTGATGATAAGCGGTTATTGCATGTTTTTTGAGTACCTAGGTACTCTAGATACAACTAAATCCTATGCTGATAGAATTCTGAAGGCAGTAATACCCGCGTACGGTAATCCAGTGGATGTAACTCCAGTTAGAAAATTAAAGTCATGTGAAATATTCTCACGCGGTCGCATAACAATGATAAGTAGGCTATTCAGTGGGGATAATAAACATGAATTACACCGCTGAGGTAGATAAGAACCTTACTAAATCAGCCTGTGATTACCAATCCTTTGTTGACACGTGGTTATGAAAACTTGCAATGTTCCACATTATCTGCTTGGAATAAAGCGAGCCAATTTTCCTTTAATAGGTAAGTAGGTACTTATACTTAATATCTGAATTTATACTAATAATTATCAATCAAAGCGCCTCTGTCCGGCTGTTACCTTTTGCTGCTGAAGTAGAGCCGATATTGGCCGACACATACTTAAGGTCACGGGTAAACAAGTACTACTTAACAATTTGTGAGATCAGTGAATTTAATTGAAAATATATATTAAAGTTGTACTACAGTTTATTTTCGTCATTAGTACACTATTAGGAAAGAAAGTGTATTCGTTAAGAAAGATTGCGCTAATCACAAGAACCACAGAATGAAATGGATGCGGTTTTATGATTTCCCTTTCTTGGGAAAGGTTTACGACGTGTGGGTCTCGACCCTAACAGATTGAATTGAATGCTATAAAATAAGGAAATGTAATACACTGTCTTTACTAAATCTCTATACCTATCCAAGATACACCTTTGGACTATCCCGAAATCAGAATTTTAGTATTTCCAAATATTCGTTGCAAACAGACAGATATTTGAGCTGTTAATTTGAAATGACAAACAAACACTTAAATTTTATTTATCTTAATTATACTCGTGTATATAGATTGAAAGATATAGTATATGTATAGAATATAAAATGTATGGAATAGATAAAGGTTACTTTTTTCGGAGAGACGAACGAACGAGCCATTCACTAAAATTATTGGTTTTTTTATAGACATACTTACAGATACCATCACTCCGAGTCGCTCTAGGGATAGGTAGATAGAAATAAATATATGTATTTCCAAATTTCATTAGATATGTAACAACATACTTTTATTATGTTGTATAAACAGATTACTAGAAATCATTGAATGCTAATTTAATTTATAGTGTTAAACATATTAAACCATATTCATTCGATCGTATTATTCGTAGTATTTGTCAATCTGAACACATACAACAACTTATTGTTTTTTAAACTTAGGGTTTTTAAAAAACCCTTTAGCTACACGAAAATTCCTAATTAAAAACTTAGAATTGATTTTCATTTTCCATTTTATGAGATCAACTGGTACTAACTCCGAAAATATTAGATTGTAGTCTGTTTCGTTTTGTACACTCTTGTTTGTGTATACATGATGAACAAACACATGAGTAAACGCGTGTACGGGATTACCAAATTGAGAAAAACCAACCACATTGATTACAAAAAGGGTACTTATCAAAGAATCGGATCACATAAGATTCTTGATCTTTGTGTAACCTGGTCTAATCCAATGTATAATCCTTCTATAGAAATAATGTCCTGCCACGGGTAATGTAATTGTTGCAATTGAACGGACTTATATCGCCGAGGGCTTTTATTATGGATTTGTTTCATGCTGTTGCTAATTAGATATAAATTTGATTGTGTAAGTACCCTTAGGAATATTAAAATGCCATAAACATATTATCGTTTAAATTTATTACGTGCGTTGTTTCAGTTTCAGACTTGTACTATACCTATACATAAGTCCTTACAAATGTTGTGATCATGACATAACTTTGTAGCTACCAGAATACATTACATTATTAGAACCACATGTAGATTTTTTGTAAATGTTTAGATACTGTGCAGGATTACAGACAATTTCTTAACAAAATCAGTATATAAGCCTATCAGAGAGGTGTTTCCTAGACTTTGTAGACCCTATGGGGTCTCGAAACTCGAAGTATTCCTATTCAAAAGTATAGAAAAGTAATTCAGTCAAAGACGCAAACAACTATAATAGCTAACGTATTGAAGCCATAATGAATAAACATTGTATAGGTGCACCGGAACTAAATGAGGTGCTGAACATTCGTTTGTTGATATGAGTTCTTAAATTTATTAACTTTTGAAAGGGAAAGAAAGGGCCTCAAGCTAAAAGATGTACCCATGCTTACAATTACATTAGGTAGTAAAATATGAATTACGTCATCATTATAGAAAATCCAATTACCTCATAGCAGTTTTGAGAAAGGTATTCAAATAAAGTAATGGTATAAATATAATAGAGCTATTTAAGCTCATTTACCTAAAATGAATTGTTAAGCGCTTACTCATTGATCGATTAGAGTTTAAATATTACATATCGTTAGCCGAATTATTGATAACAGACTTATTTTGTACATGTTATCTAAGATCTATACATATATATAAATATAAATAATACTAGCTGTGGCCCGCGGTTTCACCCGCGTAGTTTTAGTTTCTTGCTTCATGTCGCGGAACCCTAATAATTTAATTAATAAAAGTAGTCTAGTTACTCCTTGAAACATAAGCTACCTACCGGTGAAAGTTCCTGTTAAAATCCGTCCAGCCGTTTCAGAGATTACCCGGAACAAACAGACGGACAGACAGACAGACAGAGAAAATTTTTAAAACTTGGTTTTTCAATGTCAATAGCGTGTATAAATTCATATGCATTTAGTGAAAAGCTGTAATTTTGGAATTACAAACAGACACTTCAATTTTATTTATGTGTATAGATATTAAAATCCAGTAGTATCAGTTACAATGGGTAAGTTAGCAAACTTTCTAGGGATATTACTACATCGATATATTCTAGCCCAATCTTGCTGTTTCTAATTAATTGCCTCAACAATTAACTTGTTTGACACTTTGCTTATTGTTTTTCTTAATGATAATATTCTTAAGTAGCTCTATCTAATGTATTAAATGGAGCGAGATAGAATGCGATATAATTGATTCAATTCGATACAAACTTACATTTATATAAATTCGAGAAATATCGGGAAACGGGAGAATTACTTGATTAATTATTTTAACCTAATAGAAATTATATGTAACTAGCCGTGCACCGCGGTTTCACCCGCGTAGATTTAGTTTCATCATGATGGTCGCGGAAACCTAATATGTTTAATAAATAAAAGTTAGCCTATGTCCTTTCTCAGGGTCTAAAGATTGTCTGTGCCAAATTTCATCAAAATCGGTTGAGATGTTTAAGCGGGAAAGCGTAACAGACAGACAGACAGAGTTACTTTCGCATTTATAATATTAGTAGGGATTAATATACTATACTGGCTTCCGCCCTCGTGCTCTATGCTTTAGATATAGATTCTAGGGCGGACAGAGAGTACATTCTATTTTTATATCGGATGCGTATTTTTTATGACCACCAGCTCTGTATAAACATACAAAGTATCAGCCTTTACTTCTTTATAATTAGTAAAGTTTATACTATCTTTAAATATTATATATTGAAGACGCCATTTTCGTAAAAAATCATTTTGTCATCGTTCTTCTTTTGTCTTCGTTTCAATCCGATGTGTTCATAGCTTATGTACATAAGTAATTATTTTTATATATATATTATAAAATAGGTTTAAAATATTATACCCGCAGAGAAGCGAGGGCGGGTCATATTAGGGTCGAATATTTGATATTGATTGGAATTTGATAAAAAGGATTTCTCGAGGTTTATAGAATCGAATAAAATTAAATGAATTGTTTGAGCTTTAGACGTTTACCCAAGTCTGTATTGATCGAAAGGAGAGTTCACTTATTAATCCGTCAAGAAAACAGCAGTATCGGTAGTCGCAATCAACATCTATACTGACGATACTAAAATTAAAGTGCCTGTTTACAATTCTAAATTACTCATTCCACTAAATCAAAATCATGAAAATGATTATTTTAATTTTTCTCTGTCTGTTTGTTCAATTAATCTCTAAAACGGCTGCACCGATTTTGACAAGACTTTCACTAGCAGATATCTTATGTTATGGGGACTAACTAAGGCTACTTTAAAAAAACGGCTGTGCGATATAAGCCACACGTGAAATTAAGTATACGCGGGTGAAACCGCGGGGCACAGATGTATTAAATAAATTTCTGTATCTTCAGGCTACCCACCATAGAAA
The DNA here is from genome assembly GCA_964035505.1 of Watsonalla cultraria. NCBI lineage: Eukaryota > Metazoa > Arthropoda > Insecta > Lepidoptera > Drepanidae > Watsonalla > Watsonalla cultraria. The sequence continues at coordinate 7,418,018 of OZ037713.1, read as the reverse complement.
ACCTTATTTTACCCAATCAGCTAATAAAATAATGGTTTGAAACAACTAGCATTCTATGAAAAACCAGAATTATCAGCCTGAATCATCTAAAAAAATTTATACTACCGAGTAATTGAAATTAACATAATAGTGGGTAGTTTGTACATCAGGGAGGATGTGGAGTGGTGATGATGCAGGTGATTCACAGCTGATGAGTGCGAAGGGTGTCGGCAGAGGTGCGCGCAGTGGGCGAGCGGGGCGAGCGGGGCGGGCGGGGCGCAGATTGAGGCCACTATTTAACCGCACGACGGCCACGCAACGACCTGTTGTGATCCCGTCATGGCGCGCTACGCCCGTGTCGCTACTTTGGCCGCGTGTCTCTTGTTCGTCTGCGGTGAGTCCTAACCTTTATCTTACGCCTCAAGGGGCGGTCCATCTCGCGACGTCACGGGCTACGAGACCTGGCACCCGCACATCTTCCAGTCCTCAGTGATTGCGCCAAAACCGAGTGTCGCCCAAAGTGAACAGTGAAGTTGCCCGTGTACCAACGTCGCGAGATAGACCGTGTCTCCGTAGACTTTTCTAATAAGCGCAGCCGAGCACGACCGGCCCGCGCAACCAAAGGACATCAACGCGCTGCACCGCGAGCCTTTCAAGGATAGTCACTATTGACTGTCGCGAGTAGCGAGCTTCATGCATATGTGTCGTGTGATGTGTGCAGCATTCCAATTAACATCTGTCGGCCTTTCCCAGCGAGGAAATGTTCCGGTATTGCAAAACATTGCGCCACTGTACACTTTCGATACTATTCTCGCAATTTCTAGTATATTCGGTAGACACTTACGAATAAACGAATATAAAATTAAAACAAATGTCAAAACAAAGTGAATAAATGCCTTAGCCTTGGGGACTTATTCTTAGTCAGTAAGTGTTTGGTGGAACAACTGACTAACACCTGCAGCGACTACGGAGTGCGACTGTGGAGAACTTTCACATTCGTTCCGTGTTGCGGCGGGCGCCGGTGACGTCACGTGCCACGGCGGCCGAGGGCGGCGCGCAACGCACCACCACTCGCCCCTCTCTATATATTACTCTATACACATATGACCTAAACTGAAAATACTTATGTCGTGATATTTTCATTCTACCAATTCATATATCGCCCTCGTAGCAAGGGCAAAAAGAACTATAAATTCGTTTAGTATTCAAAAAGTACGTACGTCAAAAAGTCTGGCACATAAGATATGCCGAATTATTGCGCAAAATTAATCATCCGAAAATTACACCAATGGCGAGTAATCCCTCAAGAGATCACAGTTTAGTATATTCAAATTAAAAACTTTAATTATGGAGCCATAACATATCAATTAGCGACACGATTTATAATTTTATTTTTGCCTAAATAATCAATGATTTGACCTTGAAAATAATATGCTTAAAAATAACAAACAACAAGTTCCGGCAACATAAATAATAAGCAATCGCAACAAACTATTTGGAATCGAAATAAGAGTTAAATTGAACAACATGACTATTTACAATTAACAGCACTTGAAGGGCGGGTTACTTTTAGGCAGAACGCTCGCGTAACTTAAGGTCACTGAATAGTTTCCCGGCTGTAAAAATGTCAATTAAGGGAGGGAGAGATGGTGGGCGTTGTATATGTCTTTAAATCTTTACGTCTACCTAGCCTACAAGATTCGCTGTAGGGGTAGATAACAGCACCAAATAACCGCCGAAAATATTTTAGAAGACATCTCCGCATATTGTTTTGTTAAGTATTAATACCCATGTCGTTCGCCCGATAATATTTTTAACATTAAGTAGGTAGATTTTCCTGTTATCGTGTTATGTAATCTCGAATCTTGGCATCACCTAAAGGATTTCGAATTTTAATAATGCCTACTATCTTGGTAACAAATTGTAAATAGATTGTTTAACGTTGTAAATAGTTTTAATTAGAGGGCCATTTACATTATTTGGCGGTATTAATTAACAGGCGCGAATTTTAGTAGCATGAAATTATTGACTATTCGGTTGATTAATATTGCAGCAAGCAAGCGACGAGTGTCGACCCCATTTGGGCCATTTAACTTAGATTTATTTTTTTTTATTTATTAGAGTTATTAGACAACGCGCTTATTAGCCGCGTTGTCTAATAAGCGTTGCTCATCGTACATGCCATATGCAAGTCACTAATTGGGCGCGCTAATTTATAATCCCTTTATCGGGGTAACTCAGTCGTACCTATCAATACAAATATCAGGTATATTTAGGTGTTAACTTCACTCATTGTTTTGCTAAAATTGTTATGTAAAGAATTTATTGAATAAAGTTTATCAAAAGATGGACGGGACTTTGACCGAATAGTTAAATTGTCTGTCATTAACAGACTAACCGCTGTTGCGTAAATGTTAACTGAGCTTCGCATGTTTAAATCAAATTTGAGTTTACTACGGATTATATGAACACTATTTTGGTAATATTACTTTCACTTCGGATTCATAAATAAACCTAGCTTAAGTCATATTTTATTTCATTTATTAGGATCAAACGGTTAATCTCAAATGAATCAACTAACTACTTCAAATGTGTGCTTATATAAAAATTATCCATTCTCAATATATTCAAATTTTGTCCAGTACTGTCGTTAGCAAAACTGCTTACAATCGATTTCATTTTTAGCGAAAGCAAAATGTATATTCCTCTTGTATTTATTTACATTAATTTGCCATTATTTAAAACTGTCGTTGTAAACGCATTAATATTGTAAAACTTGTTATCGTAATTAATGTAATATTGTAATGTTTATTACGATATTTTAATTGCTCTACAATTTATTTATTTCCTAATCAAATTATCTATTCCTGTTAACAACTCTGGACAGAATATAGAAAGCTGAGTCCACTGCATTCTATTTCACAACATATTTTAAATAGCAAGTGAAAATTTAGAATATTAATAGTTTATTTGCTATAATGCAATAAGATCACAAATGATCAAAATTTTATACAACGTAAATGTGCTGTCGGGAACCTGAAAAGAAAATGAGGGGTGCCAAACGAATGTTTGTTTGTATTTATATGTCACTAATACGTTTACTACTATATGTTTAAAAATAATTGCAGCTTTCTCTATAGTTCAATGTTTAGTGCGCTATGCTTGATATATGCAATATTCATCTACTTTTGGTGTTACAAACACAGGTTTCATGTATTTGCCAATTTCGTAGTGGTAACTAACATTGGTGGACATATAATATGAAACACACAAACTCAAAGGCAGAACGTCAAAATGTGAAACGTCCAGTAACATATGACCGTATGAACAGAATATGAAAAGGGTTTGAGCAATAACTCAAATGTAAAGTTACCGTAATTATGCAGCCTCTGTCCCGCACTTGACCTCTTTCAATTCATAGATGTGTTTAAATGGTAGAGGCGGCTATGGTGACAACGATTGCTAATGGCACGGTTGGTGTCATTGCGTGTTGGCAACATTTAGTGTAATGTGAGAGTATGTAATGCGCGAATAAATGATCTTTTGACACCAATCAGTTATGAATTGTGAGTCTAGTCTGTTATGTAAAGTTTAGCGAACGTCGAGTTACTCAATTAACGTATCACATAACGTTATTTCCGTTTGTTCGTCTTCACCGTTCGTACAAAGCGGTCAAGTGCGAATCCGGCTCGCTGATAAAAACGCAGCAAACAGAAACGATTTCCAAACAGAGTGCAACACCTGAGTTCTAAATTAATACGTTCACGCTACGATTTCAAACAATAAATGGCATATTTAAGTGGCCTCGAACATTATACATGTTTCGAATTCCTTTCAAATAACTAGCTTGTTATGGACATCTGGGCGTGTACGGGGAGTTAATAAATATTTAAAATGTTGCTTTCCTTGTCGAAGTTCGCAAGTGACAGAGGGCCGTGGCCAGCGGCCGTAATTAATGCCACTAATAGCGTTCGAGGAGAGCTCTCGCCGACCAAGGTGAGCAGTTCCGCCGCGGAAGCGGTAGTCTCCCGTTATCAATTAATATCTCTAGTAGCAGGAGTACAAGCGCCACTCTACAAGGAAAGCCGAGCGAAGGCACTACATATTCATGAGTTGTAGTTAGGTATTCGAGGAGCGCGCGCGGTCGACGCCCGCACCTACGCGCATACCTATTCGTTCCCACACTCGCATCTGTATACTATTAGTATATATAGTCACTGGATACTTATCCTTTGTATCAACACACGTGCACCGGGACAGTTAGACATTCGTGATTCATAATGAAATGGTTTCCTTAAACAAATCGTATTGATAATGTATCTAACATTAAATGCAGTATTATAGAAATAGGAAATGCATTCCTAACACTAATACTTATAACAATATCCTAGTCTCTTTGTATAATATATCGTGTTGGCCGATTATAATGAGAAGTCGCCTGCAAGTACACAAGTTTGGATACCAGTAGTCTGTACCAGTGAGCTTTTGAAAAACTTTAATGTAATGATGTCACACTGCTATCTTTCGGTGAAAGAAAACATCACGATGTCTGTATATGTCTAAGAAGAAATTCATAGACATGTTATCGGGCCTGAGACTCTCTGTCGAGTTGGCATTTAATCATCTTTGGGAAAAGTTGGTTTTGTAACATTTCTGACTACCCCTTCGAGGACCCTTCTGGGTCCTCGAAGTTGAACTTCTGGGAAGGCGTAAGCATTCTCTTTTCTCTTTTATTATATATTCATAGATGGGAAGAAGGAAAGTGTATATTTGTACCAATCACTTTCAAAACTTAGCATTTAGAGATAAGAAAAAAAATATTTTGAATGGTAATAAAACCAGAATCCCTTTTAATATAATTGGTTTGATGCAAATGTTGGGTGAAATATGAATGTGTTAAGGTCTAATGTGATAATGTGATAAAATATTCTCTGCGGCCGCTACACTTTCCCATAGAAAAGACATCAACGTGCGACGTGCTACGCATCGTAGGCGTCTTTGCATATAATGGGGAAAGTAAGCTTTTCTAAAGCAATACACTGGTTTCCTCTCTACGGCTGAAGGGTTAACGTGTCAAGAGACTAAATCAATATTTGTAGCTTGACCAAACACGTGGCAGATCCGGGTCAAAGAGAACAAGTTCTTTTAATGATTCCGGTTGGCGACAATCGCATGAATATTTTTTTATCGCCATTTAATTTCACGTTTTAAGCTAATATTGTAATATGTTACTTTAATATCTCTTAATTATACGGGTTTAAGTATTTATTGATTGGGCAAGTATTCAAAACCAGTGTGCACGCGACCTATGCCGACATCAGCATGTTTGCTTAATGCAATACCTATTTAAACGAGCATAGATCTCAATTTTCAATTGTTGATAGGGCGTTGACCTATCCACCCTGAGAAATCTTTGTTCTCGAACGCACACTGTAAGTGGAACAGAAAACCACACTATTTACACAACTTTATCGCCTGACTCCGACTATTTGATTAACTTTGCAGCTTGTTGTAACTCGTGAATAAAAACTGTTAATAATTAATATTGTTTGTTACACGCCAAGCTTATGCAATGGCATTAAATGGTAAACGAGTGATGCAGTCACGTCACTCTTACATGTGCGCGAGTTGTTAATAAGTAATCGAACGTCAGCAGTTGCATTACAACAACCCACTTCGGCTAATCGGTAGTACCTTTTCTCCCAAGTAGCCCGCCGGTTCATTCATTACATGCTAGTTTATATTGACATGGCTATCATTTAAAATCTTTATAACGAACACAAGCTCTGTCTCAATCTGATGAGAGTGTGATTGTATTCTGTTCGTGTTCATGAGATTAAACCCTCTGGACGCTACGCGCCTTGGGTTGGATTATGAGGAGCTAAGTTTGACTTTGAAACTAACTTTAAATTTTTTAATCCTAGAGAAAAGACTAGGGAAAACAAATTTTATATTAAGGTGCGTTAAGTTTTCTTATTTAGACTAATAAATGGAATATCCATTCGTTTCATACGCAGTCTGCCAAATTGATTACAGTTAAACCAAGGTCCGCAAGGTCCGCACACGTATACTGCAAGCGGTAGCTTTACCATTTACCATCAGCCATAATTTAATTATATAATAAATGTATGTTACTTATATGATCAACATTTTTATCAATTGAAACATATATTTGGATATACAGTTGATATTACAGAGCAAAGCAACATTATAAAGCTATACGTAAAATACTAAATATAAAATATACTAGCTGTGCCCCGCGGTTTCACCCGCGTAGATTTAGTTTCATCGCGGAATCCTAATATTTTTAATAAATAAAAGGTAGTCTATGTCCTTTCTCAGGGTCTAAAGATTGTCTGTATCAAATTTCATCAAAATCGGTTGAGAGGTTTAAGCGGGAAAGCGTAACAGACAGACAGACAGAGTTACTTTCGCATTTATAATATTAAGTACGGAAGTAGGGATTAACGTTGATGATATTTTTCGAGATACCTAGATTATATTCACTAAGGGTATGAATGAAGTATGTTAGGGAGCACGCGGGTGCAGGCTCAGTGCACGTGGCGGCGCGTAACTTGCTGCGCTGATAGGTGGTTACTGGTTAGATAATGTTACGAGACCGCAATTTCCTCGTGTTACGTGTCTCCAGTGGCGATGCTCAGGCTTTACCTAGGTATTAAAATGCTTTCAAATATATTTTTTACATTACTGGGCTTGAATCCATGATTGAAGTTAATAGTACTATAATTATATTTATACTTCTTAACAATGATTCAATACAGGATCTCAAAATAAGACGCGAGCTCGTATAATGTAAGTTGCCATTTAGTCAGTGCGCTATCAATAGACACGGAGTAGTTAAAAACTGGTAGTTTTTTAATAGGCATAGCATAAATTTCCTGAAACATAATAACGATTCAAGGAAATCAACTATTCCATAACCTTTCTGAATTAAAATAATGTCGTCAGCATAATCGACACACAAATCAAATGCCATGCATAATGTTCAATTTTGTATAGACAGAAGACATAGAAAGAGTCGTCCTTGTCGCTTGCCCAAGCGCTGACATTTCGAACTGAGTCAAATGTCACGAGCGCTCACCCCATCTCTGACATTTGAAAACTCGTGAGCCCGCGCTTCCAAGTGACATTTAGATCCTTAAACAAAAAAAAGTATGATCGATATCTCATCGGCTGCGGTCGCGCAATGATCGTGGAGTGGCGGGATGTTCCAATGCTAGAGAAATGTAGGAAGTGGCCGGCGTCCGATGGTAACGTGTCGCTTCCGCCTTCACCGCTCACATTTAGCTCTACTCTAGAATGTTGTTTTTGCAGACATGCCCGTTTCTAATGCCATTCACGCACTAGTAAGAGTTATCTTAATGCATTTTGTATGTGTGCAGCGGTTGCCGATGGTCACCGATGGAGACGACAGGCCGATGACACGGCTAAGAAAGAAGACAGCTTAGAGCTAGAACTATGCAAGGACAAGGACGCCGGAGAATGGTTCCGGCTCGTGGCCGGCGATGGCGACAACTGTCGCGACGTCATCCAATGCACCGCCTCGGTGAGTACCTACTCGCCACATTCCACGCACACACATACACTTTTGTAAACACGACCTTCAGTAAAACTGCACCATTCCCCTATTATGGAAGCAGACATGATATTCAATATTTTAAGGTATGAGGATAATTACTACCTTCACTACCGTGACCTATGTATACAATGATACTTACTTCTACGATTCGAACTCCTATTAGCTTATCTCTTCTGAATTCTAAAATCCATTGTATGTAGTATACATTTGCCACATAGACCAGTCGCATAAAAAAAGAATACATATCTCGCATGATGTCGCAATATGGATTTTATTATAGCATGAGTTTCTAATTTGGTAATAGTCATATTATGTACGCATCTTATTTAATAGACAATATCAAAGAACATTTTACATCCTGATCTAATCTTGGCCATTTAGTTTTTAAGCTCATATATTCGTAAAAACGTAATAAATTCATGGAATCGTGATGTTTTTTAAGATGAGCGGCCTCGTGGCTTTGTCCTTGTTCTCACTGCACCTTTACAGAATACAATCACAATTAATTTAATCAGGACTTATTGTCGGTTGTAAACATATTATTATTAGGTACTTATATGTATTGCTTAACTACTATAGTATTTTTACGGTACATTATTCAGCTTATATTCAAATTATACTTTAATTTAGTAATTGGGACTAGTGCAACTAAGATGGCGTAAATGGTCGAAATCCTTCATATTCTAATGAAGGATTTACTAGATTTAATTTCAGTAGATCAGTGATGTTTGGCGTATGATTCTATATACTTAAAACAATATATTTAATTCGTGCCTTGATACTTGATAGCCTTCATGGCACTTTTAATTATTTATAAGACTTTATAAAACTCGTAACAAATTAAATCTAAACGGTATTAATTATACAATATTGTGAACAGGGTATCCAAGCCATTCGTTGTCCAGCTGGTTTGTTCTTCGACATCGAGAAACAGACATGTGACTGGAAGGACGCAGTAAAGAACTGCAAACTGAAGAACAAGGAGCGCAAAGTGAAGCCTCTCCTGTACACCGAGGAGCCGCTGTGCCAGGACGGCTTCCTGGCCTGCGGGGACTCCAACTGCATCGAGCGCGGACTCTTCTGCAACGGCGAGAAGGACTGCGCCGACGGCTCTGATGAAAACTCTTGCGGTAACTATCCTTACTCAATCCTAAACATTACTTATCGACCAAACTACAATACATTGCTGGTTAATTTATTTCAAATTAACATCATATCATTAATATCTTTATTTGATTAAACTTCTTTCAAAGTTCTTTCAAATCATCAGAAGGAGACAAACAATTATACTACATACAGTACAGGATTATAAATGCTACCACTGGGTTCGGAATGTACCTTTTGCTGAGAAGAATCCGGCAGAAACTCTTTCCAAAATAGTTTTTACAGTTAAATGTAAGCTCATGAACACAATTGCTCGAAATAAGTAATACTAGTAGACAATCCGAAGCAGTACCTACTTAATATATCATGATAGATTTCTACTTAGCTAAATATGTATCATGACTATAATTGTATTTTTATACTACATATTAAGTTTATGAAAAGTTTCTATAAAGTATTACCAAAATGTTATAGTGCAACTACGGCTTTTAAATAGTCTTATTATTTACTCAATGCTTTCACATTAAAATTTACAAACTGAAAAGGCTCATTGCTAAACTATGAGCTACCGGCATTGCAATAGTATGAAAAATACTAATCGCATTTATGTATCATTTTCTGTTAGGCGTAAGGATATATTTATATTAAAAAAAAAAGTGGTTGTTTAAAAAACAGTCAGATACAAATATCGCATCCAAGCATTAATAATATATGAATAATTTCCCACGTAGGTAAACTTAAACTGAAAAGAAAGGAAAAGATTTTCGGAATACACTCTTAGTTACAGATATTTATAAACCTACCCAGCTTAAATTAAAAATATGCAAGTGAACTTGAACGGACAAATATACGTATAGCACGAGTACAAGAACTAGCTCATGAGGCGTGACGAACGACCTGCCTGAAATGCCAATCACTTGGCCTAAAAAAACATCTCAATGTTATGTCGTAACATACCTTTTGTAAATGGGGTGCTTATATTATTTACATTTCATGACATTTGTTTGTGCATGCAATATCGTACATTTTTGGTTTGTGTAGAAATACGAGCCGTTTGGAAAGTTCTAGTCGATTAGTTATATAGAATAGGTAGATAGGTATGTATGTTGACCCCACACAACTCACGAAGCTAGTCTGTATGCACAGAGACGCCCCACGCTCGGTTTGTACATACACCTCTGCATTGCTGTATGACTCGAAATCACATTGAATTGTAATTATGTACATGAGAAGTATACAAATTCCATTCACCAGCAGTCAGTGAGTACAAATACCGTCGACCGAATGCTGGGTATTAAATGCATACTGCTTCAACCAACAAACAAATAGAATAAACCTGATATAATTTCAATAAATATTCGTAGCGTATATATATATATTTAGATATACTTGTAGTGGGCACGGGGAACTATTAAATCTTTTAAACTTGTAGAATGTATCACGTACGAATCAAACGTAGTGTAATAATCATTACTTAGCCTATATAAATAGTTTATGCAATCAAACATGGCACCATGGTTGTTGAAGGCAGAACTAGTTTTGAAACAGATCACTAGACGTATCAAAACGCTGTATTCGATTTTGCAATGCTTTAGAATCTAGTCGCCAATTTGCATGAATACAAACCTTGCTAATCTTGTTCTTAATCGAGTTATTATACAATTTTCATAAACGAGGTATAACGAATGTAAAGTTACATGTATTATGATTTCGTCGATATTAATAATATGAGTAACTCGGAATCAAAAGTGAAATCCAGCGAGTGTCAGCTGGGCCGAATGATTTCAATAAGCGAAAGTACCCATACTGGTTCGGGTCTCGCCCCGCCCGACGCGGTGCGGCGCTCGAGCCGACATCCGAGTGTCACACACCTCTGCTGTGTGCACTGCACAGCTGAATTCAACCGCGGGTCAATAGCTCATATTCCATGAAACCATAGTAAATTCAATTTTAATATGTTCTATACGGTCACTGTTAGCGTATATAAAAACTTTAAATGGTTAGTTAGAGAAATGTAATCTGTTTTTAGATATCGACAACGACCCCAACAGAGCCCCGCCATGCGATTCATCGCAATGCGTGCTGCCTGACTGCTTCTGCTCCGAAGATGGCACCGTCATTCCTGGTGACCTGCCGTCCAAAGACGTGCCCCAGATGATCACCATTACATTCGATGATGCCATCAACAACAACAACATTGAATTATACAAGGAAATCTTCAATGGAAAAAGGAAAAACCCCAATGGTTGCGATATCAAGGCTACATACTTCGTTTCGCACAAATACACAAACTACTCCGCTGTACAAGAAACTCATCGCAAGGGACACGAAATCGCTGTCCATTCTATCACGTAAGTTACATACCTACTTACTACAAAACGAAATATACGGACTCTTAATACTTATAATACAAGTATGTATAGGCACTTACTTCACGATAAAACTATTGAAGAGAACTGTTATAGAATTTCATGTTCAATTTAAACTTGGAGTGTCGTTCGCATTTAATGGTGTTTTATTTTCTTAGGCACAATGATGACGAGCGTTTCTGGAGCAACGCCACGGTCGATGACTGGGGTAAGGAAATGGCTGGTATGAGGGTCATCGTTGAGAAGTTCGCCAACGTGACGGATAACAGTGTGGTCGGTGTGCGCGCGCCCTACTTGCGTGTGGGTGGCAACAACCAGTTCACCATGATGGAGGAACAGGCTTTCCTGTACGACAGCACAATCACTGCCCCACTCTCTAACCCCCCTCTTTGGCCCTACACTATGTACTTCAAAATGCCCCACCGTTGCCACGGTAACTTGCAGAGCTGCCCTACCAGAAGCCATGCGGTTTGGGAAATGGTAATGAATGAGCTTGACCGTCGCGAGGACCCCACCAATGATGAGTACCTGCCCGGCTGTGCTATGGTTGACTCTTGCTCCAACATCCTAACTGGAGACCAGTTCTACAACTTCTTAAACCACAACTTTGACCGCCATTACGATCAAAACCGTGCCCCATTGGGTCTTTACTTCCACGCAGCATGGCTCAAAAACAACCCTGAATTCTTGGAAGCTTTCCTGTACTGGATTGACGAGGTGCTTTCAAGCCACAACGATGTTTACTTTGTAACCATGACGCAAGTAATCCAATGGATCCAAAACCCGCGCACAATCTCCGAAGCCAAGAACTTCGAGCCATGGAGGGAGAGGTGCTCCGTAGAGGGTTACCAAGCATGCTGGGTGCCACACTCATGCAAGTTGACCTCCAAGGAGGTTCCCGGGGAGACCATTAACCTGCAGACTTGCGTGAGGTGTCCCGTCAACTACCCCTGGTTGAACGACCCATCGGGTGACGGCCGTTTCTAGAGCGCCATGATCTCGCGCCACATGCGCTACAATTAGTTGGTGTCGTTTTGGTTGAGTGATTGCACGGACAACATAATATTTGTAGTCAAACAAAACATCTAGGTTCGCATTTTTGGAAAAGATACGCAGGTATCTCACCTGTGAATGTGTTTCATTGCGAAGTGTACCGGGTCATAATCCCGTCCATAGTCCTAAGTACCTACCTATCTATGTAATATAGACTCACATAAATATTATATACTTAGGTCTGTTTAATACTTTATGTGATTTTCTAATGTAAGCCTGTTTTATAAATTTTAAAATACAAAACATAAAAATTGCACGTGATTTATTTAAAACTCTTCCAAATCCTTATCCATTATTATCCTTCCACTCCCTAACTTTACTTGAAATCTTACATAACCAATCAATAAATGATCTAGCTAGTGCATATACGTAATGCCTGCATTATAATAGAATTGCAGAATATAAAGGTAATAAACTGGTCAAGAAACCTATTATTCACATCACAAAGGTAAATAAGATTTTTCTTATTATATGCCTACCTATTACTGTATACGAGAGTATTTAATACATTTAGTTTAAATTGAATAGCATTTGACTCAGCTTCTTGGGCTCCGTACTAAATGGAAACCTGTTATAAATTTTAATCTAATGTAAAAGTCTTCATTATACAAGAAGTCTGTTGTTTCTAAATTCTTTAAATGTTTTGGAAAAATACTATCTCCTGCCATCGCTTCGTATAAATATCAGGTGATCAGCCACATCGGTTTGAATCAAGTGCTGACCCCAACAATGTATGGGATAAGGCCAGGGAGATGATGATGACTATCTCCTGCCATCGTGTTTGTTTTTTCTGCCCGTTTTAAGAATTTAGAATCACATCTAAATATACAGATTAAAAAAATACCGGTTTTCAAATAAAATTGTATTAATTAATACATTAACTATAGAAGCGGACTTGTAAATTGACGCTGTCGAGAAAATAATATTTCTAGAAGTATAATAGTAAACACATTGTTAAGTGCTTTGTGGTTCGAGAACGGCGCATACAGTTACACTGTGCCGTTGCAAAGGTTATTTAGGTAATTTTCACTCAAAACAGAAGATCACAGATAACTTTACAGTCACAATAATTTCACGAGTAGGGGCTTTAGTACCTAACGGATAGATTAGTTTGTTCCAAGTAAGCAAGAGTAAAACATACCAACTATCAATCATGTTAATGAACGTACCGCTCACCTAATGGCTGGTAATTGTTATGTACCCAAGACAAAAACAAATAAAACTAACAACTCCACCGTAAAACTGTTTTATTAACGAACAAGTAGTGTCAAGTGTGAGATTTGAAGCCAAATATCAAAAAGGGGAACAATAATCATATACCGTTTCAGAGTTAAGACGAATTAAAACATAGTTTGTGAAATAACTTGTTTCCCTGCCGGTGTAACGTTGTACAATTTGATGATCGGAGCGACTAGTGCTAAGTTATTTTCTTCGATCAATCTATTCTTACATTAGTAAGGTACGCGAATCACCCTAAGATATAGTGTAACAATATCGATAGCTCTAATATAACATCCAAATCTTTGTGCACCTTATATCGTGTGATTTATATTTTTGACTCCAAAGACTTATTGTGATTAAATAAAATATGTTTAATAACGTGTTTTTCACTAAATAGAAAGCAATTCAACGCCCCTTTTTTATTCTACAAAGGTTGAAAACAAGCATACAACTTCTGATGGTAAACGGTAGTCTATTGAAGCTTACAACACCAAGGGTGAAGGGCGTCACTCACGCGTAACCTGACCAGTAAATAATGGAACCGCTGTGCCAACAACCTATTTAAATACTTTGAAGGGTTATAGTATAAAATTTCTCCGGTTTTAATTTTATTGTAATTTTGACCAATTGTAGTTACTTACTGTGCCTAGCGGTATTTGCCCGCGTAGGAGTAATAAAAAAATATGTTGCTTTGCTATAAATTTTCCCACTTTTGTAATATTTTCTATTGATGCTTCGCTCCTATTGGTAGCAGCATGATGTCATAAAGCCTTCTTAAGAAACTATCCAACACCAGTATACTTTTTCAATTCAAACCAGTAGATCCTTCCTGAGTTTAGTGCGTTCAACGATAACAAACTCTTCAGCGCTTTTAAAATATCTATTTAGGTAGTCGCAACAAAGCTCCTCGAACTCGACTCCTTCTTCGAAACAAGTTATTATGTATTCTCAGATCAACACGAACAAAATTAAATAAGCCAAACGTGTATGATGAGCAATGATTCAAACTACTTTATAATGTTTACTTGTCCGAAGTCATTAGCCTTTCATTTCATGGTATTTGTCCTGTTAAAATTATTTTTTGAACCGATAAAAAATATGGCGTGTTTTAAGGCTATTGACCACAGGATAAATCTCGCTTATTTGCGAGAGGTAGATTATAAATGATACCGCTGAATCATTTCTACATCGTCGACAAAACAAACAAACTCTCTTGACAGTGAAGAGCTAAGTAGATTCATATAAAGCTTTCAAAGTTGTTTGTCGTTCTTTAATAGGTACTTTGCATGCTTTACTTGTATGTACTTACACACGTACGACTGTATTCCTTTGCATGTGTGGGTGTTATGTTTCGTTCTATACTTGAATCTACACACCTAATTAATATTTAATGTATCCAAACAGATAAATAAAATTAAAGTGTCGGTTTGTAATTCCTAAATAACAGCTTTTCACTAAATGCATTTGAAAGTATACACGGTACTAACAAAATCTCTGTCTGTCTGTTTGTTCCAGCTAATCTCGGAAACGGCTGGACCGATTTAAACGGGACTTTCACTGGCAGATAGCTGATGTTTCACGGAGTAACTTAGGCTTCTTTTAATTTAAAAATACATAAGAGTTCCGCGGGACACCCATGAAATTACGCGGGTGAAACCGCGGGGCACAGCTAATTAAAAATATAATAAAAAATAGCACGTGGAATAGACTTCCAATTATATGGAAGTCTATTCCACGTGCTATTTTTTACAATTGAGTTCAGCAATGTCAATTTGAACCTCAATACCCAGGTTACACATTCTGTAAGAATTGAGCTTCACTTAGCTTCTGTTCACGATTTCGAGTGGAGTAATAAAAAGAGCATGGCAGTGATAATGTTCAACTTTCTATTAGTAATCATTAGTTCCGGAGATAGCCCGTACAATCGTACCCACTAGATACTTAATCTCCTTATGCCTCTTTGAACGAATGAAAAGCACACATACAATTTTATATAATACAACTGTACCCCGTTCTTTAGAGATAGTAATTTGAAATATGGTGTTAAAGTGATGAATTTAGTAATCAAAATAAAGAAAAAGTCGATTTTCGCCGAAACCATTTGACAGAGAAAGTGAATTCGGAATAATGATTGGAAGTTCAATCTTAGTTGTGTGTGTAGGTGATTTGAAAGTGTTGATAGTTAATATTATGCTACTGAATTGAGTTAAATTCAGAAAGAGTTTTTATTGAAAGGGTGGTAATTAAGGTAATATGAATCGTAAAAAAAATTACCAGCTCTTCTAGGCCGTTGCTAATCTCAAGCAAGTTCTGTTTTGCGCCAATAACACAAAATAAACATAAGCGATGAACATAGAGCTAGAGCCTCCTCTTTCTATGAAGCCGTGCAGCCCCCATACTGCCAACGCAAGGATTACTTTATCAATTAAGCAAATCTTGTATGGGGGTCATTGAAGAAAGATGTAAACGTTGAGGTAAGCTGATAATTTATAAATTATTCTTAGGGCTGATAGTGTGAATAATTGCAATTTTTAAGTTTCCATATTGTACAAGTCAGTATAAAAAGAGTATAAATAAGATGATTGTGTTTCTGTTTCTAGATACCCCTGAGTGGTAGCATCTCAAAAGACAGTGATATCCCCTGTTCTGTGTTGACGCATTGTGGTGGCATGCGTGAGACAAGCGAGCGACGAACAATAGGCAGCGGGCGCCACCAACACGCTGATCTCTCCTCACACTCGGTGGGCGGAGGCCTGCATTGCACATCCTCTCCTGCGGCCATGTACGCGTGTATCCTCTGTCTACGCCATCATACACTTTCCATTTTGTTTTGCAATATGGACCGTGTATCAAGGCGCACAATAAGGACAATGAAAAACAATTGTATTGCTTGCGGCAACTAAATAAATAGAGAGGCAGTGTGATGCGTTTGGCGGTGAGATATTTACCACGGCGGCGGCGGTGGCATGAAGATGCGCTGCAGCATGGCTCAGTGAAAGCAGTGAAAGTCTCTTCCTAAAGCCGCGCGCTCGACCACTCTTTGTTCACACTTATTATGATTTGACATTTGCATACAAGTTATCGCAACTATCCGTAAACATTTCCAAAATTCAAAATTATAACCACCTGAATTATCTAATTAGTCACATTAAAGTGGTTAAATAAATAACAGTTGTAGTAGCTTACATAACACTGCTACCCACAGTGTGACGAAACGTAACCTAAATATATAGGTATTGTTTACCCCAAAGCAACCTCGTGCCAGATTGTGCAGTCTTAAAGGTAGTAAAAATCAAAATGCATATTTCATAGTTATTAGCGCTTCATATTTATTGGATGGAACCTGCAAATTTACTATTTGTTAACGATTTTATATGGAAGTATAAATAAGATATTTCCTTTAAAAATCTACATCGGGCTTCTCACAAATCACAATCTGAAAAACTACATCACTTCATTGACTACGAATGGGCCGGTATGATGTTTCCATGCCGTCGAGTTTTGTTCAGTTACATTGAGCATTAATGTTCTACGATATTTTTCCCCTTTTGAGAGATATATTTATTTATTTGAGAAGTAGGTACACAACTATAAGCAAAACTCGCAAACCAAATGACGAATTCGTGATAAGTAGGTATTATACGCAAGGTTGCATATTTGTTGTTTCAATTTAGAATTTATTCCGTCTGATGTCGCTGGAGACCAACAGAACAGGAAAATTATATTTTCATCCGACCATCTCGGAAAGAGTATTTTTAATCTTCAATATCTGAGTGGAAAAGCCGTTTTTTATTCTCTAGAGGATAAATAAAGTAAATTGAATTTAGAACATCGTGTGCACTAAGTTTTTGAATTAAAAAAAACATTAAACCTATTTACTGCTACCTCTATGGTGCCGAATATATCATACAACTTTTTTTTTATTTGTTAAAAACTCAGACTCGGAACCTTCTTGGTGTTCTTTTTTCAATTTGCTTTGTACGCGGTTCTTTACGCGGCATTTTTTCACGTCATTGTTAAACCTTATATTAAAAACAAGAAACTTGAAAACAAGTGAAAAAACTAAAATGAGTGATTCTAGCGACGAGGAAGATTGTTTGACGCCAACAGAATTGACTGAAACTGTTAATAATGCGCAATCTCCCTCAACAATCACGCGAGAAGTATTTAAAACAGTACGATATGTTCAACGTGGCGACTAGCAAAAGGAGCCAAAACTTTCTCAGAAAACATTTTGCTGGCATATTTTATAGAATTATCCGAGAACAAAAAAGCAAGCACTCTATGGAGTACGTATTCGATGCTAAAAGCAACAATAAAGATGAAAAAAGACATACATATCGATACCTATCCTAAATAAGTGGCATTTTTAAAAAGAGCCTCATCTGGTCATCAACCAAAAAAATCGAAGATTTTTACAGTATCTGATATTGAAAAGTTTCTTAAGCACCCGATTCCGTATATTTGGCGGCCAAAGTAAGTCAGTAGCACATTCAGTATCTACTTAAGTATATTAATCTCAATTAAATAGTATACTTAGTAGATGTTGATAGGCATAATTATGCGTTCATATCAATTTTATTCATTTATCTACTACAATACTCTTTACGTTACAGGTTGTTCTTATTATTGGAATAAACGGAGCAGGTCGAACTAATGAACTAACACAACTTAATGTCAAACACATTGAGAAACATTCAGATGACTTACTATTAATTAATTTACCTAATACAAAGACAAAAAGAGACCGCAACTTCGTCATTCGCAAGGAATACGTAACGATTGTTGTGAAATATCAAGCCTTACGCCCGCCTAACACTCCAATCGATCGATTTTTTCTACAGTATCGCAATGGAAAGTGTGTTAGACAGCCTATGGGTTTTAATAAAATTGGCAGTATCCCACGAGAAATAGCAACATTTCTTGAACTTCCAGAACCCCTGTTGTACACGGGTCATTGTTTCCGACGAACTTCAGCCACACTTTTGGCTGATTCCGGAGCTGATCTCCTGTCCCTTAAGCGCCACGGAGGCTGGAAGTCCAATGCAGTTGTAGGGGGATACATAGAAGATTCCATCCAAAATAAGTCTAAAATATGTGAAGGCATCGTAGGAGCCATTACACTGAAAGAGCATCAATCGGATCCTTGGACTGGCCCTTCTACATCAAAAATAAGCCGTTATGAAACACCTAACCCTCTCTCTCCAACATTCACGCCAAGGGAATCCGATGAATCGGTACAACTATTAAGTATGACAGATAGTTTACCGAAAAACAGTACACAAGTGACTAACACCAATATTACAGTACCAAACAAAAATATTACACTCAATTTAAATAACTGTAGCACCGTTACTTTAAAAATTTTCTTTATTATACCTTAGTATTGTTATAATTTAAAGATTATTCTGTGATACTTACCTGTCATAATGTAGTAATTAATACCTAAACTGAAATAAAAGTGTACCTATCTTGTGATTGTAAACGTTTTTTTTTTTTTATTTAGTCATTTCCTGGCTTAGGTGGAATGAAAAGTTACGTGTTGCACTCGAGTGCAAAGATTTTTCACCTCGTGCTCTTTTGATTCCCTCGCTAACGCTCAGGATTCTAATTTTAGAATCCTTCGCTTGCTCGGTCATCAAAATTTAACACGCAGTTAAAAAGCAACTTTGCACTCTTGTATAACAAATAACTATAAATATCTCATATTCAGGTTTCTGATCTTTCGCAAGGTATTCAGTGAATAAGCCATAACCTTATTGATGAATAATATAAGCGGTGAAGCAATAGCAAGAGAAGACAATGCGTGTTCCAATACTACAGCTTGCTCATAAATTCCTAGTATTATAGTCTTATATCATAGTTATACACTATACATAATATACTTGTACATACATCGCATAGTTTGAATATAGAAAAATATTGGCAAAATGCTGAGAGACACCTATTTGGGCAAACTAGTTGTAATTAGTTCTTAACTCATGTTATTTATTATAGTTAATTTGTTTTCTGTACTGCTCCTTGTATATGAAATTAAGTATGGCATGAATAAAACTATACTGATTACTATACTGGACAAAACATTGAACTTAAGCTAAAAAAACCAACATTTGAATAACATATTTCTTTCAAATCAATCCATTAGTGATCGTATCGTTTCGTAAAACATCTAATCATCTTTCAGTACAACTTAAGAATAAGTGTATCAGGAAATATGCTTCTAATATTAATTTGCAATTTTCTAAGTCTGCTTACGTAAAATAACGTAAATCATCTGTGTTTTATGAGACTTTTTATTACTATCTGTCTCTCTTCATCCAGTCTGTGAAATAATTATGACGTGAAGGTGATTCAGGTCAGTAAATATATTAGGAAATAGGAACATGCTTTACATCCGGTATTACTTATAATTAAATCAAAACTACTTCATATAAATGAATAATACATATATCAATGTTTGTGTGTCAGATGACTATACAATATTGTAGTTCATGCTCTTGAATCGAGAAATACATTTCCGTACTAAGTCATGGATCCTGGCACAGTTGTTATTACGCATATCTATAGATAAAGAATTAATAATAAAGAATTTATTTAATACCATAACAACATAAATACTACTAACAATGCAGATCGTAAACAACTACTATAGTTAAAAATAACGGTGTAGTTGATTGCGCCCATCTCCAGAAGAACAAGGCAGATATCTTTTTTTCTTTTTTACTTGTGTGTGGTGTATGTGTTCGTGGCCGGAGATGCAATATCGATCGTTAAGCCTTCCATCGGTCATGATCAGACCGAAAAAGATATTCCTTTACTGTGAATCTCAATAATGTGGTTTAAATCTCTGTAAAGTGATTACGATCCCAATATTTGGTAAGCAGCCGACCCGAGTGACAAGGACTGATAGGTTCAGGGTATGTAATTTCCAAGTTTTATAAACGACTTCTCTGCAATAAAATAATTGAAGACATAGTCGATATCTATATCATATGTATCTCCGTTGAAGCCTTCGTAATTCAAAATATATCTAGCTAGGTACTTAGTAACCATAATGAGGCCGACTGGATCAATGTGGAGGTTAATAGAACACGCACACAAAGTTAGACAGAGTTGTAGATAAATGTATGCAAACCCTATAGATAGATGTTTGTATGTATAATATCTATGCATTGTCGCAAGTGAAAGGAAATATCTTGTAGGATCCTTGACTCGTGCGCGCCTACTTGCCGTCGCGGTCGTGCGCAGACGCAGCCGCTACGTGGCCATCCTCCATGTCTCATTTCGGTAATCTACTCATTCGATAAACAACCAATCTCCACAAATAGGCAAAATATACCCACGATACAGTTATATACAACATGAATTTATAATTATACTATAAATAAAATACTTAGCGGTGTGCCCACTACGTAGATAGGTATAACCTTGAAACCAATACTCACAAATAATTGAGTACAAGTCATCTGGAAAAAACCCCAAGGCGACGCATACTACATATGCATATACATATATTTTGCAGTCAACATATAACCCTGGGGCAATGTTTGGATCCTTTAGTTCTAGTAAGTAACTATTAGTATTACCTATTTGCCCATCTATTATTTCTTAAGGTGATTTTATTTGGTAGTGGTTCTGACTCAGATTGGTTCAGTCAAAAGAAGTTCTGTTGGCAACACTTATAAATAACTTGTGCTCTCCCTTATGTAGGAATGCTACTATTACTGTTGTGTGAAGTAGGCATAGAAATTCATGCACACGAACATAATGTAATAGGTTATATTGAATTATTACTATCCATATTTACCTATTAACTACGTTTCACCCGCGTAGATTTCGTTTCATCCTTATTGTCGCGCAACCCTAATATTTTTGGTAAATAAAAGTAGCCTACGTTACTTGTCGAAACATCAACTACCTGCCAGTGAAAGTCCCGTTAAAATCGGTCCAGCCGTTTCAGAGATCACCTGGAACAAACAGACAGACAGACAAAAACAATTTAAAACCTGGTTTTTAGTGTCAGTAGCGTGTATACTTTCATATATGCATTTAGTGAAAAGCAGTTATTTTGGAATTACAAACAGACACTTAAATTTTATTTATCTGTATATCTTTATAGAATGTATAGAATATAGATATTATAAATACGAAAGTGTCTTAGCTATCACGGCTTAATCACTGAACAGGTTTGGCTGAAAACAGACGAATAGGCTACTTAGAATGACTGTATATGGAAAAAATGCGGGTAAATATAATATAATTATAATAAAGGTCTGGAAATTCCTTAGATCTTTAGGGATAGGTAAAACTCGACAGCATTCAACTCCCTATAAATTGAATATAGATGCTCTTAATGAACACTTTTCTATATCTCCCAATTTTGATATCAATACTAAAGCATCAACACTACTATCCCTCTTACTCTCTCGCCTCCAAATTGTAGTCCTTTTGTTTTCGATCAATTTAGCACCGGTGACGTTAAGAAGAGTATAATGACTATAACTTCTAACGCTGAAGGCAATGATTGTGTCAGCCGTAATATGATCCTTCCTATCCTTGATGAAATCCTTCCTATCATTTGCCACATTCTAAACTTCTCTATTTCCTCTTCTTTTTTCCCAACTGCGTGGAAAGAAGCCCTAGTTATTCCGTTACCTAAAACATGTAACCCGTTATCCTTTTCTGAATATCGTCCTATATCAATTCTTCCATTCCTCTCTAAAGTCCTGGAGCGTCTAGTTCATCAACAACTTAGTATGTTTCTCACCAAAAATTCTCTTTTAAATCCGTTTCAATCCGGTTTTCGTTCTGGTCATAGTACGACAACAACCCTGGTTCATATTACGGATGACATAAGGTCTGGAATGGAGGATGGTATGGTGACCGTACTTGCATTGCTGGATTTCAGCAATGCATTTAATACGGTAGACTATGACGTCATGCTCGGTATCCTGAACTCTCTTAACGTATCTCCTGGTGCGATTGACTGGTTTCACAGTTACCTGTCTGGTCGCCGGCAGCGCATGCGCATCGAGGATAAAACCTCGTCTTGGTGCTTGGCATCTGCTGGCGTGCCACAGGGCGGCGTGCTATCTCCTCTTCTTTTTGCTGTTTTCATAAACTCCATATCCAACAATTTACTATCTTCCTACCACCTTTATGCAGATGATCTTCAAATATATATGCAGGTCCCAGTAGATGAATTGACTTCAGCAATAAATTCTGTGAACCGAGACCTGACTCACATCGGGGAATGGAGTAAGGCTCACGGACTTGCTGTTAACCCTAAGAAAACTCAAGTTATTGTAGTTGGTAGCCCAAGGATGACTGCAAAAATCGAATGGACTCTACTTCCTCAAATTGTTTGTAATAGTTCCGTAATCCCTATTGATGATAGTGTCACAAACCTGGGGATATTAATCGACAAAAATCTTTCGTGGGATCCTCAACTGCAAAGTGTCTGTCGCAAATTGTTTGCTGCAGCTGTTTGCGACGGTTACGCAATTTTTTGCCGATTACCACGAAAATTTCGCTTGCACAATCTCTTCTTCTTCCCATCCTTGACTACGCTGATGCCAGCTATCTAGATCTCACCGAAAACCAATATAATAAACTTGAGCGACTTCAAAACTTTTGTATAAGATTCATATTTGGCTTGCGCAAGTATGATCACGTATCAGAATTTCGTTCTAAGCTCAAGTGGTTACCAATCCGCCTTCGTCGGAATACTCATATACTTTCCTTACTGTACAATATACTTTTCTCCCCTTGTTCTCCTTCTTATCTAAAAGAACGCTTCGAGTTCCTGTGTGACTCACATACTCGACAGTTGAGGTCATCGGAAAACTTAAAACTGAGAACACCAAACCATTCCACTAAATTCATGGACAACTCCTTCACAGTACAGGCTGTACGCCTATGGAATGCCTTGCCGCTTTCTGTCAGACAAGCTCAGTCGCTGCCTGTCTTTAAACAATCAGTAAAACAACATTACTTGGCAAACCTGTAAGCTCTTATATTGATATGATTTATGCATAGTATATTATGTATAATTATTATATGGGTGTATGTTTATATATTCAAATTTTAAGTGAATGGGTGTATTTAATTATATCGTATGTAAGTTTATTATACATTATTGTTTATTATATAATATTTATTTGTACACTACCTTCATCCTCTCATATTCCATACCATAACTCCATCTCAGGTTGTCTGGAAGAGATCGCCATGTGCGATAAGACCGTCAATTGTACATAAATGTATATTGTGTCCTATTTGTGTAATCCTAGTGTACAATAAAGTTTTAAATAAAAATAAATAAATAATAATTATGTTGGTAAATAGGTATGCAGTTAGTATAGATAATGCTATTAGAGTTATAACTCCGACGACGTCCAGCCATCCAGGTCACGCACGTAACAACCGCATATCGATAAGCAATTGCTTGTTTAAATGTTAAATCTTCGGAATATTATGTAACATCGCTTCGAGCAAAAGTGAAAATGACTAGACTTGTCTGAAGTTATCTTTAGTGATATTACCTATAAAAGTTTTGTTTGTATTTCTTACAGCGACTCAGCTACTGCTAATAAATATATTTATTAGTATATAATATGACACCAAAACATAGTAGGCAGTGTTTTAAGCCTCATTGGGTATATACCAACTGAAACTTTTATATATTTTTTTGTTCACACTACCCCTTCTAAATTACAGCTGTTGCCAGCGACTTCTGCGTGGAATTCGAAATGTGGAGATATTTTACTAAAGTAATTAATCTTTTTAAATAATATAAATTGAAGTCGAGTCGTCGAGAAGTCGATACACAATTATTTCGTTTATTTGACCACGTAAGGTTTTTACTATCATGGAAGATAAATCATCAATTAAAGATAAAAACACCTATAGAGAAAAGTCAACGTTTTGTCTTCAAAAATCTGAGATACGTAGGCAATTTTCAAAGAAGAATACCGCTGTTGAACCAGGTTCGGATATTTCTACTTGGCTAGAAATGATATCCTATGTAGTATCAAGTAGTATACAATACCAATCTATAAAGTAAAAAAATATATTGATGTATACTTAATGAAGAGTTTAAATACCATTTCCCACTGTTCAAGAATATTCAGTAATAGCTATTCTTAAAATTCATGGTAAGCTAGATCGCTCGTATTTCAAGATTCGTTTTGTTCTGTTAAGTGTACACTAAGTATTATAGTTAGCTGAAATACATGTCTATCTGCATGTATGTATAGCGTGGGCACTGCTAGTATCGGTCAAAGGTTGGGTCCGGCTGGCAGCGAGCCGGCGCCGTAGGCCTCACTCCTCTCCTCACACTTATATAACCTGACACACCCGGATGTACCACAAGGCCAACACTACACCCGCCAACTTTTGACTGCACTCATCTCAACTAATCTCATTCAATTAACATGCAAGTATTTTTCTTATATTATAAATATTATAATATACAATTACTAAGTTTTACTAACATTTGTTATTGCTAATGACACGGACGCGATCCCAGTTTTATACTATACTGTTCTGGTTGATACCATGTCGATACCAAACCTACGCATACTTGCCCTTCTGTTGGTAAATCATAATGTAAAAGATTGTAAATTACATTAGTTATCTACGGCCTAAGTGTTGTCTGTTTCCTGATCTGCTTCAAGAAAGTGAGTCAACTTAAATTATACATACCCTTGAAAGTTCCAAGAATTTTAACCGACCTATGAAACCGTACGCTGCTGACGAACAACGCACAGTAAGTATGAATTAATTATCTATCATATCGAAGGATTTAGATGGACTTAAATGTAAGACAAAAGTATTTTTGAGTACCCATATATATATATTATAGTAGTATATTGATATATATTGCACGAAGAAAATTGCAAGTCTATCTCGAAATAAATAAAATATGGTACTAAACATAGTATGACGATTGGTAACGTGGCATGTGAGTAACGTGAGGGACAACTATACATTATTCTAATATTATAGTTACGAATACCTGCTAAATATACGCACATAACAATATTGAAAACACCTTAATGAAATATTATAATTTTTATGTCAAGAAATACCTACTAAAATAGCCTTGACTTTTGAGAAATAGATGGTATCTCTTTAACCTGATAGGTAGGTATATAATAATTTTGACCTCTGAATACATTGATATTTATACGAAAATAGGTGTTACTATATATTTTGTAATAGTCGTCGCTTCTTTCATAATTGGCACTGATTTAATTACGGAATACTATAAGTATGATACAATAATCACAAAATAATTCAAATTATGTGTAACTGCATTGCGCACGTGTAATTAGCAAATAAACGCCATTAGTTAAAGAGGTTGGCTGCGGTGGTCGAGTGGTTTGGATGTTCACTCGCCTGTAACGCAAGGGGCGATAGTTTAAATAAAATCTTATATGCATGTATCAACTCACCATAAGCTTTACGATAAAGGAAAACATGGAGAAACCTGCATATGTCAGATAATTCAGAGACAATTCATAGACGTATTTATGCACTCCTTATCTGTAACATGGACACCTATGGTTAACAGTAGGTAGAATCACAGTCAACAAATATTGCCATAATCAATAGCTGAGCTTCTAGTTATTAAAGTTGCAATAACTAGCATACGTATGCCCTCAATAGGTTTAGCCTTTGATATAAACACTCAGCAAACATACGAACTGAAACATAGGGCCAATTAATATAAGTAGAGGACTGTTATTACGATAAATCTTAGGTCTCTCCGTGTTCTGTGTAATATTTGTCATTGTAGATGTAATAGTACCTGTCTCATCATTGTGTGCTATTCGCACATGTTTAAATTAATATTACTATTTATGCAAATCAAAAGCATATATTCGGAGTCTTCTTTCAACCTCTATTTGACATTGACATAAATTAAGAAAAAAACAGGTTCGGCCCATAATCGAAAGTGAGGCTCACTCGACAGGTATGCAAAAATGGCTAACCCTCAGAATATTATGTCGTTAATATATTTTTAATTAGTTCCTACACAATCTTGGAATCTGGTTTTTAATATACGTGACATTTACGTGACCCATATAGCTACTTATATTTTATACTAGTCCAGCGACTTCTTGGATGTCGAATCTAAAGTATGAAATTCCCGTTTTGTACTGACCATCTTGGTAAAATCTCAATAAACGCAATGCAATCACAGATTAGATACAAAATACACTAGGCAGATAGTTACTGTCATATGGAGTACTTAATTAAAAAAAAACTATTGGGGTTGTGCGGGCCAGCCATGAAATTAATTCTACGTGGGTGAAACCGCGGGGCACAGCTATTTATAACCGAAAGCCTCAGCTGCCTCATTGAATTTCATGTGTTATAGATAACGACGTATAAATAGGAAAATTATGAATTTCCATACAAAACTGCTATCCCAGTGAAATAATCCGAATATAGGTTTTCTTGCTTTGTAAATGAAAGCACTTGTTATACATTTCATGGATGATAACTTGAAAATATCTGATTCCAAAACAACAAAAGTTACAAAGTCAATTTTACGCCCCCTTGTGTGGTTGTTAAATTTTAAGTTTCTTAATTCTTATCGCTTTTTAGACATCGCTTCAGAAAGGAAGGATATATTCGTAACGTTCACTGCATTTTTTTTTCTTGTGTGGGTAGTCTTTGTACGTTCAACCGAGCTTTGTTAGTTTTTTAATCAACGTTGATTAGTCGGTGATGCAATAAATCAGATGTTATTCTTGTATGATAGCAGTTAAGGTTAGAATTTCAGCCTTTTTATAATTCATCATCATGCTGGACATAGGCCTCCCCTAATGAGTGCCATAGCGCCCTGTCTTCAGCTTTTTATAAATAGATGGATTGAATATCAGGAATCGTTTCGTCTATGGAAAAGCAGAGTGCCTTAATTCTAAGCATCATTCAGTGGCAAACAAAAGAAGTGTAATACGATCACCCACTTGTTACGTAGTAATTATTGTAGCGCACCATGTAAAATAAAATGCACTGTCTTCTTGAGTAAAATTCTATGGGCAAACTGTACTGAAGAGCCTATCCTTAACTTCTGAAGTAATTAGTTAAGTGGTGATAATATTAATCAATGGGCAGATGGGTAAGATAAGAACCGTAGGTAATTTATCGCCTAGTAATCTAGTGCATAATTTGGGCCTAAACTAAATAAATCGTTTTATTTAAATTTTGAGTGAAAACTGAATGCTATCAAATGTTGCAAATCTAAGTATTTAGATTCTGTGACATACATTATCAAATGTCTTACCAGCTTGTCATTGACATCTTCACGCACGACCACTACGCGTTAGAGTAAACTTTTTCTATTTAATCACGAGAATGCCACGGTTTCACTTTTTAAAGGCGTCGTTTTGTAGACGTCGTGAAACCTTAAGGGCGTTTTATACTTTAAAAAGTCCAATAAAATAGCGTAATTTTTTATTGATCTAAGGATGGCATCAGGTTTGTCGATTAATGTTATGTTTTCCGAAGGAAAAACGTAGCGTGACGTAGTTTCTCTGTCTACATCAACTACGTCTGAGCAAAAACTATACGCAATCCCAAAAATATTAATATGTTTAGTATACTAACTATCGTGAAAGAAAGTGGTGATTAGCTAAAAAGGTAATAAGCATCGGAACCATTTGATTGCATTGTTTTCAATAGCGTCACCTGGAGCTTATTAAAAGGTGCATGATGGGGCGACGTGGTACATCGACGGTAGGTGTCGACGGTGTAGCACCGGAGAAGAGTCTGGAGCCTCGCGGCGTGTTGGTACGGAGCTCGTGGGCTGGTTATATAAATACGAATAGGAGGTGAAGAGGGGCAGCGAGACCTCTTGCACTTTCATAGAGTCGCGCGTCGTAGCGGCCAGTCCTCGCCGAGCGCCATGGCTCGACACGCGTATCTGTGCCTCGGTTTGTTAATACTCAATTGTTTGGGTGAGTACTCCTTCCTCATTCTTACCTTTTTAAATACAATATATCATTGTCCAAAAATTATATGACCCTTCAATTAAATTATAGTATACAAATAATTATTTGTATTTAAGGGTACTACAAAATTATTAAATTAATTTATTATTGTCTGTAATAATGTGAAAGGTATAAGTATTATAAAATAAATTTAAAGTACTTCTTTGAAGTGGCGGAGTTAGATCTGTAATAGACAATTTGTGTTTACTTCAAATTCAAATAAAATATATTTATTATAAAAAAATATGCATATACTATATAATTATATATATATAAGCTCGCGGATAAACCGGAGTGTACAGTGTATATATCTAGTTGTAACTATTTGTATCCCTAACAACTCTTACATAAGTTAACGAAGCTTAAAAGTGACAAAGAAAGACTGCTGCCGCCGGCAAACTACGTGGCTCCTTTACTTGGCATGACCTCGATTTCTTTTCAACGTTTTAACTTTCAATGCCGATACCAAGTCGCTGGGCGGCTGTGGTGTAAAGTGCAATAATTTATTTTGATAGTCTTAACGACTCTATTTTTATACTACACTTTTTTTATTATTTGAGACAAAGCCGGATAAATAAGAGGTCTTGTAACAAAAAACTTGTTGTGAAATATGGAATAGGCGCGCCGTGCGTACTCTACAGAGAGTTACTTCATCGTCTTTGTTGAGAAATATCACGAAGAAAAACTTATGTAGGTACAAGCTACGTACAATTAAACTGTGCAGCATTCAACTTGCAATAAGCCTAAGTACCTACACAACATTCCTTCACCCACGGTGTTGCAATCGATGCTAACGCTCAAGTAGCGTTACCTAATGTGCATGTTTAAATTTAGCTTAGTTGTACATAGGAACATACAAAATTCCTGACTTTTTCTTTCCGCATTTATAAATTTTCTAGCTTTAGGAATTTCAAGTAGGAATAGTAGTAGGAGCCGCAAAAATATTTACATCCATACATTTTATTTCCATTTTTATATTTTACCACAGTTTTTGTATTTGTTTGCATTTGTTTTCTTCCTTTATTTCTAATACATATTTTTTTTAGTCAATGGGTCGCGCGTAAAACGCCAAAATGAAGATTCAGGAGGTGATGATGCTACCCCCGAACAACTATGCGACGGCCGCCCTGCCGACGAGTACTTCCGACTGACCACTGAAGGCGACTGCCGCGATGTCGTTAGGTGAGTCTTGTCACAGTACCACATTTTCATACCAACATGTCATTGCAGATAATCCAGTCTTAGTACGTACTTATATCCTTCACTTCATAACGTCAACCACAATTAGTTGGGAGCTAAACGTCTTTAAAATGTACATTTCACTAGATGAAAGCTACCAACCAAGGCCGACTACACAGTCATAGCGGTGCACAACTGGTTAAGTCAGTACTACACGTACCTATATTATTATCGAAAGTGGAAATATAGGTAGGGTAGGTATATTTCCGCATACGTATTAGTTAGTTGTATCTGTTATATCCGCAATGAAAAATAAGTTAGAGCAAAAGTTTTATTTTAAGTTGTGTTCCGCAGAGTAAATTTACCTGGATAAGTATGTTTGATGAAACTGTTCTTTGTCATTAGATTTATGCATTTCTACAATAGGTACCTATATCAGCGCGCTGCTGCTTAATATTCAGTGAGCAAAGACTTGATATTCCAGTCTGTGAACGGTCACCTTCGTGTCATGAATAGTTACAAGACTGGTTCGGTAAATTATTATTTGTCCGAAGTTTAATACTTAGATATGTAGGTATTTAACTATTTATAAAATAACCAATTTGATTAACCAAGGTGTGAATAGTCGAAACATTATCTATACGTTTAACCTTATTTTACGTAATAATATTATGATCTTATTACTTAATCTTCGTTCAAGTTTCTGTGTAAACCCTAGATCTTCGTGTGATGTAGCCCGACGGAGAAGAACATTTTATTGATTTGAAACCCTCCAGACTACCAGAGCTGTGACCTTCGCAAAGCTGTTCAGGTCCCTTCTGGTAATTTGGAATCTACCATTGAGAATTTCAGATTTTCAGATATCACCACAATAGGATATTTTTAAGACATCTACTCATACCATCCATTATACTTCATAAAATATTATACTACATTTTACAAGCACAAATAGCTGTCTTTTTAAGTAATTATTTTTCTTCACTATATCTTTTATTTAAACAGTTACGAAACTCAGCCAAAACTCGACTCCATTTGTATGTTCTCTCAAACACACGGATTATTATTCTGTTAAAAGTTAATTTACTCGGCTATAATGGAAAAGCTTGCCACAAACTTAAATACCACGAATGGAGTTAGAGTAAATGGCTGGGCAGACATAAACTGAGCTGTGTGCAGGTGCGACAAGGGCGCCGAGAATGGAGTCACCAGGCTAGCCTCGGTGCGCTGTCCAGGCGGTCTCGCCTTCGATATCGACCGCCAAACTTGTGACTGGAAAACCCATGTTAAGAATTGCGATCAAATAGAAAGTAAGTTCCGCTCGAATTGAGGAAGTGGGCACTCGAAGGGCTAGCTTCCGCCGTGAACCAGTCGGATCTCGCACACCTGAATTGTTAGCCTTCCGAATGTACACTTCCTGGTTTTATCCATAAATTTAATGTGACATTTCTTGTCAACACAGGTGCACTAGGTCAGGTCTTAAACAGATCACTTGCCCATCGGGACTGGCTTTCGATCTCGATAAACAAACCTGCGACTGGAAGGGTAAAGTGAACAACTGTGACAAACTCGAGAGTAAGTGCCGAAACAGAAGCTATTGGCGCTAGGCAAGCAATGAGGCTTGGGTGAAGGGGCCGCGTCGCACTGTAGTTAGGTGTCTTGCATGAGGCCCCGGACAGGAGCGGCCCGCCATGGACCGACCCGTTTGATACGCCTTCACACTCGATATAAACCTACTGCAACAACACTTCACAACACCCTTGTATTAAGCTTTGCTAATCGTTTAAATTAATACTTTTTGAGTTTAATTATATCTAACTAGAATAAAATTATATTTAGTAAGTATTTATTGACAACGCAAAGTATAAGCCTTGTAAATATAAGAAACTAGCGTTCTAAAGAATTCAAGATTTTTCATTCAAATTTATAAATGCCTTATGCCGAACTTAAAATTATGGTGAAATAGCAGTTTTTCAAGAAATTAATACTTGGATGATTATTATATTTTACAGTACGGTCGCCGTTATTTTAACTTTGGCAGCACCTCTTATGTGATGGGAATAAATAAAGGTTATTTTGTAACATAGTCAACGGTAAAATAAATGTGACCTGTCTGTACCTTCACTTACATAGAGAAGCAGAGTTGATACTTGGGCTCACTCACACATGGCAACACATCAAATACATGCCCAACTCCCCACATACCACTTTACAACACAAAATTCTTATAGACACACGCCTTCTTTTGGGTATAGGTACCTACTTATACTAACAAACTGTTACGCTTAAGCTTCTATATCATTAAACTTCACTAATCTCACAATGACTTAGACCATACTAACAGTTTCACATTTTTTGTCAAATAAATACATCAAATTCTAAAATGTTGCACTAAAGTAACTGTAGAATAAAAGTTCACAATATTTTATGTATTATACACTCTACTGGGATTTCATAGATTTGGCCTAAAACTATTCATAGCTATACATTGATAGGTGGTTGGGTTTATCCGTAATCCGTGCTCCTTATGTATGTACCCATGGACATGATTAAAATTACTTTCCTATTTAAGTATTTATAAATAATCGTTGCCGCAATTTTCTTTATCTCATATTTAACTCACAAACGACATAGACAACAAATGTTTATATTGCTAATAATCATTCACATGATATAAAATCAACATTTATATCATGTAATTTGCTTATAATGTTTTTGAAAATTGTAAAGTTCCGATTATTTATAAACGAAATAAAATAATTCCAAAAAAATTTATCTTTATACCTACGACCCTTTCAAAATTCATCTTATCTCTCCACATGAAAGTAAAACATCTGCGTGTTGTTAAATCTTCTTGCCTTACCTGTATCATAACTAATCAATCACTTAAGACCTAGCTATCTACCTATTTTCAATAAATATATATTTACCTCTTTTTCTAATAGTGTACCCTCTCTATAACTTGGTCGTTCTGTCATGCTTCGCAGAATCTTTTCTTCCAGTTCCTTATTGACCCCATTCAACACGATTACAATGAAAGAGTCACACGGACGAAGCAAGTAAAAATATTGTTGCCTAGGGTAGTAGATACGTGTTCTTTTACAGGTACCAAAATGTACGCCCGACGTACATCACTGTCTGACGCCCACAAAGGTGGATCAATTCACTAATTCCAAACATATTTATTACAGAACCAAGGAAAATTATGCCTATCTTGAAGACAGACGAACCTATCTGCCCTGAAGGCAAGTTAGCTTGCGGCAGTGGTGACTGTATTGAAAAAGAACTCTTTTGTAACGGAAAGCCCGACTGCAAAGATGAGTCAGATGAAAATGCTTGCAGTAAGTTCACGCACCTGCATAACTAAAAACATTATTGCGTGTAAATCGTAAGTTCAACTAAACATCAAAATATTTTTATTTCAGCCGTCGAGTTGGACCCAAACAGAGCTCCGGACTGTGACCCTAACCAGTGCATACTGCCTGATTGCTTCTGCTCCGCCGACGGTACTCGGATTCCTGGAGGCATAGAGCCAAATCAAGTGCCTCAGATGATAACC
This sequence comes from Watsonalla cultraria, assembly GCA_964035505.1. Taxonomy (NCBI): domain Eukaryota; kingdom Metazoa; phylum Arthropoda; class Insecta; order Lepidoptera; family Drepanidae; genus Watsonalla; species Watsonalla cultraria. The sequence continues at coordinate 7,384,952 of OZ037713.1, read as the reverse complement.
ATCACTTTCAATGGCGCCGTAAATGTTGATAACATGGACTTGTATGACCAACTATTTAATGGAAACCGCCACAACCCCAACGGTTGTCAAATCCGTGGAACATTCTTTGTCTCACATAAGTACACAAATTACGCTGGTCTCCAAGAATTACACCGCAAGGGACACGAAATTGCTGTATTCTCGTTAACTCACAAAGACGATCCTTTGTACTGGTCGGGTGGAAGCTACGACGACTGGCTAGCTGAAATGGCCGGTGCCCGATTAATTGTTGAACGTTTTGCTAATATCACCGATTCTTCGATCATCGGTGTTCGTGCGCCCTACTTACGCGTCGGAGGCAACAAACAATTCGAAATGATGGCTGATCAATATTTCGTTTATGACGCATCCATCACTGCGCCATTGGGCCGAGTGCCCATCTGGCCCTACACATTGTACTTCAGAATGCCACACAAATGTAACGGAAACGCTCACAACTGCCCGTCAAGAAGCCACCCTGTATGGGAGATGGTAATGAACGAATTGGACAGAAGAGATGACCCTACCTTCGATGAGTCGTTGCCTGGTTGTCACGTAGTTGACTCATGCTCCAACATTCAAACCGGTGACCAGTTTGCCCGCCTTTTGCGTCACAACTTCAACCGTCACTACACAACCAACCGCGCTCCTCTAGGTCTACATTTCCACGCTTCGTGGCTTAAGTCCAAGAAGGAGTTCAGAGATGAACTCATTAAATTCATAGAAGAGATGTTGGAGAAAAACGACGTGTACTTTACTTCTTTAATCCAAGTAATTCAGTGGATGCAGAACCCTACAGAACTGTCGTCATTAAGGGATTTCCAAGAATGGAAACAAGACAAATGTGACGTGAAAGGTCAACCCTTCTGCTCGTTGCCAAATGCCTGCCCGTTGACTACTCGAGAGTTACCAGGAGAAACTCTTCGCCTCTTCACTTGTATGGAATGCCCGAACAATTACCCCTGGATATTAGATCCTACGGGAGAAGGTTTCAACGTAAAGAAGTGATCTCTATAAGATAAAATTAAAGACTGTACACATGTAAATAATACTCAATAATGTTAATAATAAATTACAATTTATAAAATGTGTGGCAGAACGAGGTCAATACATCCATACTAAGGTTATAAAAGTTGGGCTTTACCTACTATTGAATGTGTTGTACTCGGTTAAATAAAATACAGAAACATGATAGTTTCGATGTGAACAAATACAGAAACAGGACAGTTTCGAAATGACATGCTTTAAGTTAATGTATTGTCTGAACGAAATCAAATTAGTGCCTTATCACTTATTTTTTCAAAAATAGGTGACTACTTAGATTTCGAAATTCAAAGTAATCTAGGTTAAACAGAAATATTGACAATAAAATTATAATTCAATGATGTTAGTTTTATTTATTTAGAAAAATGATTATTACCTAATGATTCCTCACAATTACTCTCATTTGTGCATGTGAATTCCAATCGCTTGATTTAGTCTGCGTGGCACGAATGTAGGTATTTCGATTATTGCTTCATGGTCTCATCACTTACAATAAACTTTCTAAACCTTTAAAGGTGGCCAGTTCTATCTTCATCAGTCAGCGGGCATGTCGTAGGTACATACATACATATGCTCACGTCTGTATTCCTCGATGGGGTAGGCAGAGGTGTCGTAATAACAACACCCACTTTTCATCGAACCAACGTCTCAGATGGTGAGTCTATCGCCGTCTCAGGCACTATTACGTCTTTGAATTACTTCTCAGGCATATGCGGGTTTCTTCATGATGGTTTCCTTCACTTTAAAGCACGTGGTGTGAAATCACTGCACATAAGTTTTTAGAAAAACTAATTGGTTTGGCCCTGCTGGGATTCGACCTTGCGTCGCTCGCTTCCGTAGCAGGAGACTGCTAAAACCCGATAATAAGAAGGTAGGTACAATTCTAAACAAATAACTTAATTCAAGTGAAAATTAAGTGTCGAGTACCCATACATTATTGGATATTTTCAGAACTTATAGGATAGGTATGAACAAAATTTCATGAATTTTCAAAAGTCTTATTATCTATCCTTACTTCCATAGCATTTAGTCTTATTCGTAGGTTCAATACATACGTACAGAAAAACAACACCATCACATTTACTTTTGGATCACGGTCGACTTCAACTAGTCTTGGATATGAGCTTGCACACTTCTGCATTAATAAGTGGAGTCGTAGGACGGATCTAAAATACTGGCTAAGTGCAAGTCAGACTCGCGCATGAAGGATTCCGTACAAAATTGCATTGAGGGACAACCTTAACTTTGGCGGATGAAAGGTTAAAAAGTTAAGTTTGTGGCGAATACCTACACAAGGAAACCAATACTTAAGGGGTAATCCATTGACTTAGAAACATGATTTGGCAAGAAGCACATGTAAATAAAAAAAAATTAATTTAGGTCTTGGCGTAGGTAATCGGCCTGCAGACAGCACAAGGCGGCTCATTAACACGCAAAAATAAAAGCAGGAAACAATTTGACACGGGACATGAGGGCACGAGTAACTCAATTCAAAATCAGAATCAAAAATATATTTATTTGCTGTGTATTTCTTACAAAGTACATTCAAATAGTCGGGAGGACACAAAAAAATACACTGTAGGTACCTATAGTTCAGAAGGTTGCTGAGAAGAACCTGGCAAGAAACTCAGCAATTGGCAGAGCAACTGTACGGTTTGCTGTTTGCGGGAGGACCCGAATCGCACCTTGGGTTATTTTAACTAAAAATTTTAAGAAACAACGTTCGTACGTGTGTAACGCATAAAAAATATATTATAAAGTATACCGAGTCTAATCAAGTCTAACGCGAGTGACTGTTTTCCATCTGTGGACGAATGCACTGCTTAATAGTTTTCTATGCACGATACACTATTGTAGTTTCGTCTGAGACCCCCTTAATATTCTTAGCAAATGTATTCGTTTCATCCATAGATAAAGCAACATTTCTGTTGGTTTCGTTCAGATGTAAAAAAATATTTAATTTTATCACGGTTCGCAATATTTTACGGATTCCTACTTTAGAGTTTTGAGAGAGCATTAATCATGAATTTGGTTCTATCTATTGGGTAGACAAAACCATTAATTTAGAAGATTTTGAACTATATTTGCACTTTTCATACCAATGTAATAAAAAGATGTAATAAAAAGATAGAGACAGAGACGTATCTTTGATTTTAAGCATTGAGAAAGGAAATGTTCGATTCGATGTGATTGAATGATTTGAATGAAACTATGAAGTTTGACACCTACAAGTTTACAAAATCAGGGTTGAATGAAATTGAAGTTACAGCAACATTTGATTGAAGAACTAAAAAGTAGGTAAACAGTAAAATAAAGTAACGTGGACATACTAAACAAACAAGTAAACTGGAAATTCATATTCTAACTACCAGAATCAGTTCCCCCTAAGTTAATTTGACTATTTGTTGGCAATGTCTTCCCATTTAATCGACAAGTTCAAACAGTTAGATGCCTATGCTAAAACATTGGAAGACTTTAGAATTAAAACCGCCACCGGAGCCGCTAGTAAGTATAACAGTTATAACTTTTAAGTTATTTACTACTTTTATATTACGAGTAAACTTTACTGTTACTGTGAAATTCTATACTTGGATTAAGATTAATATATTTATTTTATTTTATTACAGTAACATTATCTGGAGGCCTTATAATGGTCCTATTATTCCTGTCGGAACTACATACCTACATGTCCCCAAATATATCTGAAGAACTTTTTGTTGACACATCAAGAGGACATAAACTTCGAATAAACTTAGATATAATAGTACCGACTATATCTTGTGACTGTAAGTACCCACTTTGGCACAAATTAAGTATATTAATTGTATATGCACTATCTCCTGCAAAAGCAATTGCTTTGCTACATACCTACCTATTCTAAGCATTTTTTGTAGGTTTCTACCTATTCTCATCAAAGTATGGTGTTGACTGGATTTTTATTAGCTAAATACTACGGTTATGTAATTACATAAACTAGCTGTGCCCTGCAGTTTCACCCGCATTGACATTATTGCATGGATCCCTGGTTCCTTTTTTAAATAAAAGTTGCCTATGTTACACCTTGTGACATCATCAGCTGTCTGCCAGTGAACGTCTAAAATAGGTCCAACTGTTTCAGAGATTAACTGGTACTAGCAGACAGGCTGATTTATTACTAAATTTAGTAAAAGGCTGTCAATTTTGAATTACAAACAGGCACTTCATTTTTGTTTATCTGTATAGGTATACATGCATTGTATTTAATTACTAGTTGTCATCAACTATGGCCTACTCACTCCTCTTGCATTGAGCTAAAGAGTGTCTATACAAATATAAAATGGCACCAATAAATATTACCTTATGCTGAAGTAATTGTAATTTTCAGATTTAGTATTAGATGCAATGGATTCATCTGGAGAGCAACATTTACAAATGGACCAAAATATACACAAGCGGAGGCTGGATTTAAATGGAAATCCAATCGAAGAAGCTAAAAAGCATGAGATCGCAACATCTACTACAGTAAAATAAATCAATTGTCTTTTTTTATTAAATACAATCAAAAGTTTAATTTTGGTCTTATAATAGCATCTGTGCCACCTTTAGGCAACTTACTAACTTATAAAGAAGTTACTTGCAGTATCTAAAATAATATTGCTTTGCGTTATGCAGACCTAGGTTTGTTTAAAAAAAGTTATTAAATACTATAAATTTCATTTTCAGGTGAAAGCCAATAATAATACATTTGAAATTGCTCCAATCACATGTGGCAGTTGCTATGGAGCTGCATTTAATGAATCTCAGTAAGTCTCAGACTTAATTTATTGAATACTTACTGAAATATAAATGAGCCCAGACAGATATATATGGGTGATGCACAGAATATGCATAGCATGGATGTTCAGTGCATGTACAATTTTAATGAAACACTTGAAGGATGCTAATCTGGATCTGTTTATAGTTTCAAGCATTGTCTAATAAATTAATTCTGATAATCAGTTTTAGCAGTGGAGTGTAGTAGTTTTAGAATTTATTAATTTCAAACATCAATACAAAATAAGATTTTGCCAATATGTATGTATTGATTGTCTCTTTTCGTTAGCATTAAATGCATAAATCTAATCTAGATTGTGTGCTAATTACAGATGTTGTAATACCTGTGATGATGTTAAAGAAGCATACAGATTGAGAAGATGGGCTTTACCAGATCTTGCCACTGTAGAACAATGTAAAAATGATGAATCAATTGAAAAAACTAATCTAGCCCTCAAAGAGGGATGCCAAATATATGGTTATATGGAAGTGAACAGGGTGAGTAGAATCTAATATTTCTAATTGAATGTAAAATATGTACTTACTTTAAATATTGAGATATAAAAAATATATGCTGATAACATTTTAGGTTGGTGGCAGTTTTCACATAGCTCCAGGCAAAAGTTTCACAATAAACCATGTCCATATTCATGATGTGCAGCCATACTCATCATCGGTTTTCAACACTACACACATTATAAAGCACTTGTCATTTGGGACAGACATTAAGAGTGCTAACACAGCACCTTTAGATGGAGTCATAGGATTAGCAAAAGAAGGTATGTTCATCACAATTATTTGTATCCGGTTTGACGATTTTCAATTCAAAGTTAAGTTACAAAAGCAGGTCTTAAAAGACTCTCCATGGGATAACCCCATAACCCTATTTGTGTGGGAATGTATATACATATACATTATGGGATCTCCTGTTTGAAATTAGGAGCTATCTGACTGGGGCTGTATGTCCCCCTTATAGGAGTTGCAGTCAAATAAGACTACCTTATTGTATTGTATTCCTGCAGTCTGACCAGACTGACTGCACATTGTTGCCTTTTTTTGGTATATAAAAAATTACATTTGGATTGTGGCATGATATCATAAAAAAGCATGCATAGAATTAAAGAAAGTCTTCCACCATTCTTCAAGACATGTGGTGAGGATGTATGAGCTCGCTCCCTCTCATCTAGACAGCTATTTTTTACAGAAGTCGAGTCAAAATATGTAAGCAAGCAAGATATACACCCATAGTTAACTATCTAAAGGCTTTAAGGGGTTGTATAAATAACATGATCATGGTCTGAATAATTTGTCTCTATACTAATGGTCCACAGAAGCGGTATAAATAAAGTTAACCATCTCAATTCTGTCGAGTACACAAATGGGGTCTTTACCATCCGATAAGGTTTCTAGACCCATTCCTTTGGCAGTCAAAAATTTGGGAGCTGTACCCCTATAATTATTAGCCACCGTTTTCGTAATCTACACTTGCTAGCATCTCCGCTGAATATTTGTATGAGAAATTGTACAGCGCCTCCAAGTGGTGATGTGAAGAACTAAAATATGTCATACAAATATTGTTGGAGACGCTAGCGAGTGTAGATTAGGAAAACGGTGGCAAACTAGGGATACAGATTACATTACCAGTTCGCTAAGTTGATTGGGGCTTAAAATTTATACAATACAAATCCAGTGCTCATGTATATTATATTATGTAACAAATTGTCCAGCGATACCAATTTCTTCAAACCTGATGGGTCACCACTCCTGGACAAAGGCCTCCCTTCCCTTTTTCCACCTCTTGTGATCTAGGGCTTGCTCCAGCCCATTTTTCAGATAATTGGGCATCAAGTTCCTCCTAATATATTTTTTGTAGCCTTACTTAATTTATATATGTATATAAATATATACTTCGTTTATATCGAATTATTATGAAATTTCATTATGAATGTAAAATATAAAGTAGTATTATATTTATCACTAAGCATCCTCCATCAGTATAGGCTGTGTAACTCATACATTTTTATTGTTTCACTATAAATTTGTGACCACCACCCTTTACTAGGCGTAAAAATAAACTGAACTTGCTATGGCTATCCAGTCTCAGTTGCGGGCAACAGTGAGTCTTTTGAAAGCAACAAGGTCCCTAAATATGTTATAGGTTATGTAAACATTGATTTTATTTAAAATTAAACAGAAGTAACAGTATGAACTAGTTTATGTTACGTTTTAGTTTATATACAAAAATTAACATTTTGAGCCTTTCTACATTAACAACGAATACCAGTACCAATAGCCATAAATGTGCCGAATGTACCACCACCCTGCAACATTACTTTTCCCACGGAATGGACTAATTCGCGTCCTCTAGCTCCATACCTGAAATAGTGCCAACATGTAATGATCATGGTCAGTACTAGTAAATACAAAATAATAATTGCGTTATTCAACTAATTTTGTATACAAAATACCTAAGAGCTGTAAAACCTCCGAACAGTCCCCCACTGGCCATTCCGACACAAAAACCTATCATAAAACCCATTTTCATTTTATCGAAGCAAGAAGGTCCCTGAGTTTGATAAACACCGCCGGGAACAGGCATTTTCGCTTATTTTTATTAGTTTTAATCAGAATTAGTATGATGGCGCCCGACTGATTGAAACTGAGTCTGGCTGACGATGAACTCGCTGTCAGTACTGTCACAGACAAAAATCTGAATTTCGTTGATTGACTGAAGTAAGACTGTCAGCCTGAGATCACGCTACTGCCACTGGAATAATGTCAGCTTTTCGACTACAGATAATTATACAATATAGTGGCAGTGTTGTTTAGTCTGTTCTATTTTTTTATTACCAGACTAGGTTACAAAATATCTGGGGGAGACACTGCATGCAACTGCTAGGCTTCAACTTCAAGGCTACGAGATACTCTCGTACAGGTGTCGTCTCGAGTGACGAGCGCTTAGTCAGTGAATATTAGAAATAGAGTAGTGGGAATAACTGCACATGTTCGCATTCGCTACATACAAAACAAAAAAAAACTACTGCGAATGCACAGTTGAATGCAACGCCAACGCTCTTAACTCGTAACGAATCGACACCTATGAGTAGGTCAAGCTTCGACTGAAACCTAACTTTAATATTACATAAAATAGCACTGACCTTGAATACGCAGTAGTAATTTTACGAGTCTGACTCTATCTGTATCGCTAATAGAGAATAAAATACATGGGCAGTTACCCACAATATTCTCGCTGAGCGCTCATAACTCATGACGGACGGCGGTACCTGCGTAATCTATACATATAAAATGTTTTGTCCTGAATGACTGACTGGCGGGCCAATGCATAGCCTAAACCGCTGGTCAGAGACCAGTGGCCAAAACATGAGCTCTTATGGATGATGGTTCAGATATACAGGGTGTCGGAGAAAAAGGAACAGTTGTCTTCTAGAAGTTATAGGGTTTTATGAATATATATATGAATATTTCGATTTCAATATGAATCACTATATTGAAATCGAAAATATCTAGCTCCAACGATAACGTAGTTATAAGCTAGGGCCGAAGAGCTTGCGGCCTTAAGCGATTGAATGAACGCACGGCCGCGTTTACCTACATTCCGTACGCGGTCATTCAACTTTTTAAATTAAGGGGAAGGTTAATGGTTTCGAAAAATGGTTTTATGGGATTATTTCAGGATTTATGAGTGCGAGAAAAAAAATAAAAACGTAGTTAGATTTCACGTGAATAACTCTACGTTACAGCTGATTTTTATGCGAAAATAAGGTCTGGTTATGGTCAACTTTGAAGTACTATTTTTGTCATAATAATATTAATTGCTTCCTAAAATTATACCTGTCATTTTTTAAGAGCTGTCCCGGTTTCCCCGACACCCTGTATACACATCTTATATGTCTCATGATATGAGACTAACTATCGTGGCAATAAGAGCTCATGGTAGGGCCCCTGAATATAGTTAAGTATAATAACATGTTGTCTTCTCAGATATACATATTATTTATTTTTTAGGTGCTGTAATGTTCCAGTATTACTTGAAGATAGTTCCAACTGTATACCTAAAATTGGATAACACAGTCTTATACACAAATCAGTTTTCAGTAACTAGACATCAAAAATCGGTTTCCAATATTAATGCAGAGTCAGGAATGCCTGGAGCATTTTTCAGTTATGAACTATCTCCTTTAATGGTGAAATACACAGAAAAAGAAAGGTAAGCTTTGGACATAATTTTTTATTCATTTTTATTTTAGTGATTGAGACGCCTTATATAGTAGGAGTAGAAATCACACATGTTGAAATTTTGTAATACTGTTGTAGAATTAATTAATAATTTTTAAATTTCCAGGTCCATTGGGCATTTTGCAACAAACATATGTGCAATAATAGGTGGAGTATTCACTGTGGCAGGAATCCTTGATGCACTATTATACCATTCACTGAATGCCTTTCAAAGCAAGATGTTATTGGGGAAAACTGGGTAGTTCACAGGGTTTTAAGAAAAGTATTAAAATCGCTTACATTGCATTTAGCATACTTTTTACAAAATTCAATATCAGTATCCTCAACCAAAGCTTTTATATGTATATAATTTTCTTTCTTTGGATCATATTGCGCTCTACCCAGTTTTTCTAAAAATAAATGCCTTTGTTTAACTTTAAAACTCCTACACAATAAAACCTCTGGATTGTCCAAAATAATATGATGGGATATCTTGATCACTTTATGAATGTAATTAAATCTCTCCAATAAGGACTGGTTATCTGAAAAATAATTGTATTATTAAAGTTGCATCTGTGGCCGAAGGCAGACTCTTGAGTTCCATTCCCTTGTTTAAGCAAATATTTATTTGCTTCTTAGTTTTGTATAAATATTATTTAAGCTCATTGTAACACACACCTTTCAGCTATTCCATCAGGGAAAGTATGTCTATTTTCAACTCTTCTTAATAAAATTTGAGAGAAACTGACAGATAGACAACCTATTTACCCACAACATGGGGCAACACATCACTGTTATACAATTTTCTCACAACTTTATGACAACAGACAGGACATTCTCCCCATTTATAATATAATTATTAGGTCCATAAGTATGCCTCTTTTTATTAAAAATAATTTAGTTTGTTGTAAACACCCCAATAAAATATCAGCCAGTAGTAGTATTGTTCCATTATTCAACCTATTGTGATTGTATTATTAATAAATATATTTAATTTTAAATGGGGGTTTTTATTTTACTTCTGTAGTTTTCAATACTTGTTAGGCTATTTACATATTAACCTTACATTCTATTTTTCATAGTGTAAACAAAAATATATTTATAAGCTTGATAGTAATAGCAATAAGTAAAAGTCTTACCAATCATGAATAATTTGGGTTTATCCAAGAGAATTTTTTTAATCTCATGATCTTCAAAACCCATTTCTTCTTTTATAGCAAATGTGTTACATTTAACATGGTGAAGGCTGTATGTTATAATATTTGGCTGTTTTGTTGCAAGGAATCTCACTTCTGTACCATTTAAATTGTAATTTTCTTGAAAATGCCCCAATCTCCGATCAATCCTTGTTGTACTGAAACAAATAAATACTGGTAATTTATTAGATCTTCTTAAATGTATACATAATCACTTTATTGTATATAAGCTTCCATCCGAGGCTTTGCACAAATGCTTGAACAAATCCCTTATTAACCTCTGTTAATAATATATCCTTGGTTACTTGCTGAAAATGTAGCTTTTGACTGGTAGATAGTTATTACATGTAAAAATTATGATCTTTCCTCTTTCTTATATTATTGAAGAAAATTACAATATCAACATACCTAAACATCAACCAGAATGGATTTCTACTAATGATCCTTTGTATTTGCTGTTCAGAAAAGTTCTTAGACTGCAAATAGTGTATTCGCACTTCTAAATCCTCTAAGGGTTCACACAAAACCATTGGGTTCTTTGAGATAAAGTTTCCAATAGCATCAGAATCAACAAAATCCTTTAAAAATAGTACATGATTCTTTATGTTATGCTCAAAATCCAACTTTAATATTTTCTCTGCAATGTATGGTTTCTTTTCAATTTTACTCAAATTTACATTGAGGTGAATCAAATTTTGTAAAGTCTCTGAATGATTAACATAAGCGGCAAAATTAAACGATTTTGGGAAATATGGGGTTATTACTGACAAGTCTTCGGATGAAGATTGAAGTACATTATTTGAGTTCACACTTTTACTGATACTGACTTCATTAGAATCTTGTAAAGAGGTATGAAAAGTGCAAAATGTTTTAGTTTTAGGTAGAAGTCTTAAACATTTTAAAGAAAGTGCCATAATCTCATTGATAAATATAACTAAATTAAACTTATAAAGGTTTTATTGAGCGCTTAATTAAATAAGATATAACTATGCGAAACAATCACATCACTATCGCAGCAAACTTAGCGAAGTAAGTATTTTTGGTTATGTTACGTACGAGTGAGTTTTTCACTTTTTTAATTGTTTTCAGCATAGATAAAGAAAAAATTTCGCTTACTCAAACTTACGTACATAATAGTTTTCTGTGGGCAACCGTCAGTGTCAGTACGTGTGTGTGTATGTCATACACTTTAATTCCCTTTCTCTGCAAGCAAAGCAAGTATTTCACTTTTTAATACGTTTGCAGAATCCCTTCGAGTTGGCACACAGCTTTATAGGAAAATATGTAAGTATAAAGTTTACTATTTTATAACATTATAATTTAAAAAAAAAATTATTTCGCAATACTTAAGACTTAATATTGTGTGCATGTTGGTTGACCAATTTCGTTAGGTTACTACTTTATATCTGGGGAAGGTATGTGGAAGGTTATGGAAATGAATGGTTTATTTCTCCGCCGAAATATTTGAAAATTAGCTTTTTATGTTATCTATCAACCAAACCACATATACACTAACGTATTGTTTTGATTCTACTTAGTTCTTCTTTTATTCTGCCTACGAATCATGGTTCTAACTATCCATATGGCGAACAAATATTGGTTTTTACTTGATGCTGTTAAACCTAGTATATTTTAGGTTTAATTTACTTTAATAATGTATTATATTGTATGCTTGCTTCATGGTAAGTCCACATATTTATAAGTCAGTAGGAACCTAGTTAAAGCATTTAGTACTAACATCTACAAAATGCATAATGAAGGGTAGGTAAGTAGGTAGGTACCTACTGATGATATGATGCAATTTATTGGAAACTGTCAAAATTATTACTTTAACAGGTTGAATTCCAACTTGAATATCATTGAAGATTTTAATTAGACTAAAGGTAGGTTGTCCACCCACAGAAAGAGAAGGCAAATCATTTTATATTTTTTTAAGTCAAGACATCTCTGCCCTCCACATCCTACTTTTACTTTTATTGGTTTATTTGTAAAGGATGTGGAGGGCAGAGAGGTCTTGACTTAAAAAAATATAAAATGATTTGCCTTCTCTTTCAGTAATTAATGTTGAATGAGTTGAGTTGAGATTTAGGTCTACACTTTCAAAACCTAAACTTATTATCAAACAAGCATTTTGAAAGATGTGCCTAATGCAGGATAGAATATATTTCTTCACTTTTCTCTTGCAAAATATAGTACTTTTTGTTGTTCTCAACCTCATAATAATGACACCTAAGTGATGAAGATTAGGAGTAGGCACTTAGTGTAAGACTGTAAATAAATCTTATTCCACAAAAAATAGTTTTACAATTGTATTAAAGGTACACGAAAATATATCCATATGATAAACATTTAGTCATATAACTACACAAACACAAACTAGGTACAGTTGCTGCCTCGAGTACTGAGCGCTAAGCGAAAATAGTGGTGGTAACTTGAGCATGAATGTTAGTCGCGTCGCGCCATACAGACAGACAGACTGACTCAATAATTGACAAATGCATGCATTCAAGATTCAAAATTCAGTTCAGCGCTCATAACTCATCATGGCACCTTTACTTATCTTATGATAGGATAATCTATCAAAAGCAGAGATCTTTCTCTGAAGTGTAATTGCAATGGGATTGAATGCAATAAAGTTGATTGAGGAATTCTTTATAATAATAAATACTATATAGTATAGTGTGGATGTACATTGACATTACACAAAAGTATGTTTACCTTTTATGTGGTTTAGAATTTAGATTACTAGCACTCAAATACTCTTCTCATTAAAGGTACTATTCAGTGTAAATCCCATCACCCACATTAAAAAATCCATTGAGCATTATGCAACAAATTTGACTTGTAACATATTCCTATATAAAAGTAATGACGAGTAGCTGTCACTGTGTTACGTAGGTACATAATAATTGTATTTTATAATGAGTATTACATTGTTTTGTTTCTTTGATTCCAGATATTTCCTTAAAATGGATACTTCAATGACAGGGAACCAGATTCGACAAACCTTCATCGACTTTTTTATTAATAAAGGCCATAAATATGTCCACTCTTCATCCACTATTCCTTTGGATGACCCAACTTTACTTTTCGCTAATGCTGGCATGAATCAGTTTAAACCAATTTTTTTGGGGTCTGTAGATCCGAATTCTGATATGGCTCAATATATTAGAGTAGTTAATACTCAGAAATGTATCAGAGCTGGAGGCAAACACAATGACTTGGATGATGTTGGCAAAGATGTATATCATCATACTTTCTTTGAAATGATGGGAAATTGGTCTTTTGGTGATTATTTCAAACAAGAAATATGTACTTGGGCTTGGGAACTTTTGACTGAAGTATACAAACTACCAGGAGATCGACTGTATGTTACATATTTTGGGGGTGATCCATCTTCTGGCCTTGAAGCTGATTTGGAATGCAAAAATATTTGGTTGAAGTTAGGAGTACCTGAAACCCATATTCTACCAGGGAGCATGAAGGACAATTTTTGGGAAATGGGTGAAACTGGTCCATGTGGCCCATGCTCTGAGCTACACTACGATAGAATCGGTGGCCGGGAAGCTGCTCATCTTGTGAATATGGATGATCCAGATGTTTTGGAAATTTGGAATTTGGTTTTTATTCAATTTAACAGAGAAACCGATGGATCGTTAAAACAGCTACCCAAGAAACACATCGATTGTGGTTTGGGTCTGGAGCGATTGGTTTCTGTTATTCAGAACAAAAGAGCCAACTATGACACTGACTTTTTTATGCCATTGTTTAAGGCAATTGAGAATGGTACTGGTGTTAGACCTTATTCTGGCAAGGTAGGAGCTGAAGATGTTGATGGAATCGATATGGCATATCGCGTTTTAGCAGATCATGCAAGAACATTAACTATTGCTTTATCAGATGGTGGACATCCCGACAATACAGGTAGAGGATACGTATTACGTAGAATATTAAGAAGAGCAGTACGGTACGCATCTGAGAAACTCAATGCAAAACCAGGATTCTTTGGAACCCTTGTACGCACAGTGGTGGAGCTCTTGGGAGATGTGTTTCCGGAAATAAAAAAAGATCCGGAGTCCCTTATTCAATTGATTAATGAAGAAGAAATTCAATTCTTAAAGACTCTTTCGAGAGGAAGAAATCTTCTTAATAGAACAATGGAAAAACTGAATACATCTAAAACAATACCAGGTGACATTGCGTGGCGTCTTTATGACACTTATGGATTTCCCATTGATCTTACACAACTAATGTGCGAAGAAAATGGGCTTACTGTTGACATGGAAGGTTATGAGAAAGCAAAGAAAGAGTCTCAGCTACTATCTCAAGGAAAAGCAGCAGGTCAAGAAGATTTACTTGCTTTAGATGTCCATGCTATCAGTCATTTGCAAGAGACTGGAGTCTCTGCAACTGATGATTCACCTAAATATGGATATGTGCCATCTACCACGGACAAGCAAGCTGTATACAACTTTACACCATGCACAGGAACTATTGTTGCTCTACGCAGAGATAAAAAATTTGTGGATGTTGTTACTTCCGGTCAAGAATGTGGTGTAATATTGGATAGAACTAACTTCTATGCTGAGCAAGGAGGACAAATCTTTGATGAAGGGTATATGGTAAAGACTGATGATGACACTGTCGAATTTACCGTCAAAAATGTTCAAGTAAAAGGTGGTTATGTACTTCATACTGGGAAAATCGAGGGATCTCTTAAGATCGGAGATAGTGTTTCATTACACATTGACACTGAACGACGCAGACTTATCATGAATAATCATACTGGTACACATGTTTTGAACAATGTTTTACGAAAAGTTCTTGGAAATGACTCTGACCAACGTGGGTCCTTGGTAATGCCTGACCGCCTTCGATTTGACTTTACTAATAAAGGTCCAATGACTGTAAATCAAATCAAAGATGCTGAAGACCAAATTAAAGCAATTATCGAAGAAAACAAAATTGTGTATGCAAAGCACACCAGTCTAAGCGACGCTAAAAAGATCAAGGGTCTGAGAGCTATGTTTGACGAACAATATCCAGACCCAGTACGTGTTGTGTCCGTTGGTATACCTGTGGAAGAGTTAGAAAATAATCCTGAAGGTATGAGTGGATACGAAACATCTGTAGAATTTTGTGGTGGATCCCATTTGCACCGAACTGGCCATATTGGAGACTATGTTATTGTCAGTGAAGAGGGTATTGCCAAAGGGATTCGAAGAATTGTAGCACTCACAGGACCCGAAGCAGTAAAAGCAGTTAATAAACTAAGTGTTTTAGAAAATGAAGTCAATAACCTAGCCAGCGAAATTAAAGAAAAACAAAATAATTTAAATCAGAAAGAAATTGTAAAAAGCATTGTTGATCTAACCAACGACATATCACAAGCTCAGATATCATATTGGAAGAAAGAAGAGCTAAGAACTATGCTCAAGAATTTAAAGAAAGAACTTGATGATAAAGAAAGGGCAGCCAAGGCCCAAGTTATTTCTCAAATCACTGAGGATGCTAAACAATTGTGCATTAATGAAAAGGATTCTAAGGTAATTGTGAAAGAATTAAAAGCATTTGGGAACACGAAAGCTTTAGATGGTGCTTTGAAACAGGTCAAACAATTATGTCCTGTTACTTCAGCAATGTTCTTTTCCGTGGATGAAGACACAAACAAAATATATTGTCTTGCTACGGTTCCTAAAAATGCGACCGAAAAAGGTTTACTAGCATCAGAGTGGGTTCAATCAATTGTAAACATAATAGGCGGCAAAGGTGGTGGAAAAGCAGAATCCGCCCAGGCTTCGGGAAACAACCCGAAAGCTCTACAAGATGCCATTAACGTTGCCCGTAAATATGCTATTTCAAAACTGTCTTAAGTTGTCATTTATTTATTTCAATACCTACATTGAAATCTTTGGGTAATTTGCTTGCATATTTCACTATTTATGTACGAAATGCGTAAATAAAATATTTAATATTTTTTGCTGTTTAAATTCCGGAATTATGTGCCCACTGATACTACTAAATACTATAATACTACAGAAACACTGGGCTGACTACTGGCTACACAACAAATGTGTATATACTTAAGAGTGTCGATTTAAAGTTCCACTAGGAAGAGGAATGTGAACTAAATTTCACGTTTGTGATTAAATTTAGCTCTATCTCTATTCAATTCTATCCCGATCCCTCCCACTACACGCATCCTATAGAAGAATATCAGCTAGCTGCCATTGATTATGTAGCTAGAATCGGTCTAGACAAGTAAACATTTCTTTTTTGCAAGGTCCTATGTACTTTTATGCATTTAGTGAAAAGCTGTTAATTTGGCATTATAAATAAACATTTGTCTGTCTGAATGTATGGTGTGACGAGTAAAAAATTCATACGCAGGAACCTTCACTATCGCTGAGCAATTCATAACTCGTGACGGCACCTGTTTAAACAACTATCCGTTTCCTATCTATACTTATATTATAAAGAAGAAAGATTTGATCATTTGTTTGCATTGAATAGGCTCCGAAACTACTTTACCGATCTTGAAAATTCTTTCAGCAATGATTTCAGCAACATCATCAGCGAGTAACATAGGCTATATTTTATCCCCGTACTCCCACGGGAACGTGGGTAAAACCGCATGACGTCCACTAGTTTATTTTATAATTATCAACATAGTGGCCGTTGAAACGTGATGGTGATAAATTATTATAAACAGCTATCACATAATAAATAGTTTTTATTTTGATGCTATAGGTTTCAAGAAAGTATATAAACAAAAATTCATACAGGTACAAGTACAGTAAATTATAAGTTTTATCCATCTCCACTTGCTTAAAATAATTTCAAAATAAGGATGTGATTATATACTGAATGATTTTGTGATTTACCTACCAATTTATGAATACACAATTCAAGTTACATATATTCCTTAAATAACTGACATTATACAATACTAATGATATCTACATAATATTAAAAATTAGGTATTTATTGTTACAAAATATTCATACAATTATTTGGTTGGTCTTTTATGTCAACACCAATTCAATTGGTGAATTATACCTCACACTGAGGTGGTGCAACTATAATATAATAATAATAATTTACAAACAATATTTTGCTAATTGTAGTGAAAACTATTTGATTTATTCCTGTCCAAAGCCTTCAGTTTCTTCAATAGCATAGTTTAGTTTCTCACAAAGCTGTTCGTAACTTTTGTATGGAGGTAAATCAAGTCTGTTGAAGCAAGTATGGGACCGTGGCAGCCACGTATCCTTGCCGACCTGAAACACAACAATATTGCATACTCGAGCATTTTATTCACTTGAACCAATAAATTAGTGAACTTATTTGTACCAGTATATGTAGTCTCCTAAATAGAGTAAATTACAGTAGGAGGCAAATATAATAAGCTGTCGAAGTATCTCGGGTAGGTAAACTTGGAAGGTCTGTAGGGCACTAGACTACGCGCCTAGCGAGAACGTTGTTTCCTTTCCTCGCACATGCCCTGCACTCCCGAGTCAACCGCCTCAAACCGGTCCACGCCGCGACGCGCAAGCCGGCTTTTAGCTCTTTCTTACATTCTTTTGACTGTAATAGTAGAGAGGAGCCGTGGTGGCCTTGGGGTTAGAGCAGTCGCCTGCTACGCACGCAACGCAAGTTCGAATCCCAGCGGGGCCTGTACCAATGAGTTTTTCTAAAAAACTTATGTACAGTGATTTCACGTCACGTGCTTTACGGTGAAGGAAAACATTCTGAGGAAACCTGCATATGTCTGAAAAGTAATTCAAAGACGTATGTATAGTGCCTGAGACGGCGATAGACTCACCATCTGTCACGTTGGCACTTAATCATCGTCGGTGAAATGTTATTACAACACCTCTGCCTACCCCTTCGGGGAATACAGGCGTGAGCATAGGTATGTTTTGATTGTAATCTATTTCAGCAAGAACCTAACACGGCATACCAAGCGGCTTGACATAACATGTCTAGACTAGATCAGTCAAAATAGATTTAATGATATAAACAATATTTTATGTATAACAATATGAATTTTCAATCAGTCGTAACTTTTTAGTAATTTGGATCCAACTCCATACAATTTATGCTCAAAGAAGTTTGATTAACATTTACGGTAACATGTTAAACAATAATAATTTGTGATGTGGTCTGTACTATACTCAAAAATTTCAAAATAGTATAGATTGAAGTCGCTATTAACATATTTTTTTTTTTATGATTGAACGCATCATTCTTCTAAACTAAGTTACGGATTATGAAACATTTTTATAACGTGTAAGAATTGAACTGCGATGGGCCATAGAGAAAAGTCAACGTTTAGTAATAGTCTTAAAACTCCGAATAAAACGAGGGCGGATAGTTAATTAATAAAATGAGGATAGGTACCTTTTCTATACAAAATCTTTGAGGTCCATTCGAGCCCATGAGTTCGGCGAAGCCCCCAACAGGCACTCGACACGTACCAGTCACGAACTGAAGCAATCTCGCTCTTTTCTCATTGTCCATTTGTCGTACAAACTGAAATTAAATTTACCTTTAATTTTTATGATGGAAAATACTTAAGTCTTCGAATTAGTTGTTTTGTTAGTTAATTGTTTTATTTATCTTTCTTCCTTATTTCATAAAAGGGAATAATTATGAAAATTGCTACATTTTCACGTGATGCACAGAGAGAGAGAAAAACTAAATTATTGATTCGTTATATTCACAGTGACGGCAAAATTTTCAAGTCATTAAAATGAAAATGAAAATGATTTATTCAGTTTAGGCCCTGGTAAGGCACTTATGAATGTCGATAAATTTACCACCGGTTCGGAAACTAGCCTTCTGAGAAGAACCGGCAAGAAACTCAGCTGGCATCATGTACATTTCAATACACAGTAAACAATGATAATTACAATAAAATTTTAAAATTATTAACAATAGTGAAAATTGTATCAGCATGCATGTGTAAAAAATTATAATAAAAAAATAACAAAGGAATACACAAAATCTTTTTGATTTTAGTGTGATGAAATGACTGTGCCAACATCATGAATGGTACAGCAGTCATAGCGAGTGTATATAAGGTAATGAGAACAGCAATGACCTGCCAGAACCAGAGCACTTGTTTGCTGGTGCGCGTGTAGTGGCGGTATATGGTGTTGCTCTGCCAGTCGTCCACGTCCACCTCCTGCATGCCGCACAGCATCAGCTCCAGCTCGCGCTCGTCGAAGTACTTCAACCACTCCAAGGGCACCACCTGAAACAGAAAATTATTATTCATACTTAGGAAAGTGTCTTGCAGGTTCCTCTCAGAAGCCTAGTTTCGGAATCGGTGCTAAATTATTCAACGTTCATAAGTGCCTTACCAGGGTCTCACAGAAAATAGAAAACCTAAAATCTTCTGGGCCTGTAGACAAAGTAACATTCTCTCGAGCTTTCGCTAATAGAAACGACAAAAAATATATGGAAATGACATAAATCAGTCACGTGACATATGTCATTCCCATAATTTTTTTATCGTTTCTACTAGCGAAGCGCGAGAGAATGTTATTTTATCTAGGCCCACTGATAAGAAATTTTATGTCGTGCGTCAGAACGACAGCAGCCGCCATCAGCCAGTTCTGGGCGTTTTAACAGAAAATATTGAAACCCCAACGGTAGAGTTGACCGGCATTAATTATTGTTTGTAAGAGATATGGCATTATTTCTTACCTCATTGAATCCATCGAGAAAAGCAGATGTTTGCTCTTCTATGCCTCGAGTCATGCGCCATTGCGTCACTAGTTGAAGATACTGCTCTTTGTTAACCTGAAAATAAAATTATTGTAATTTTCAGAAGTGACATATAGAAGCATAAATATATCCCTGGTGAGATGCGGATAACCCACCTCGGTGACGCGCTCCTTGTCACCGGACGGCTTCAGCTCGTGGTGGATCACTTGACCCAACACTTCGAAGTCCACACTGAACCACATCTCGAGACCACACTCATCTATGTTGTTGTCTTTGATCCACACCAGAGAGTTGTAGAACTCTGGATCGATCGATTCGATATCTTTCATAGTCAGTTTTTTGTTCAACATTCTCTTGTAGAATGGCATGGTAAAGCCCGAGTAAATAAACCTTCCATGGTACAACGCCATCGCAATAAACCTTCCAATGAACTTGAAGTAGAGCAGATGGTCGGGGTTGACATAACTGGCCGGGTTGATCTGCAAGCTGTAGTTGTTCTTGTTGGCGTACTCGAACAGGCAGTACATGGGGTTGAGCACCTCGTGCGACAGTAGGAAGAACCACTCTCGGCTCACGCCGCCGTAGTCCAGGCCCTCCTCGCCACGGAATATTATATACAGCCTCCTGCGCAGCTCGTACGCTGGCAGCCTCATTATCTAGAACATTACATTTCACTATTAAGTTTTTATAACCATCGACTACAAATGATATACCTACTAATCATTTTAAACAGTGGAAAGCTCTTCAGCATATTATTTCAACCTCGTACATAAGGATCTTGTTAGAAAAAAAAAGAATATCTAGCTTTCATCTGTGATTACTCCGCATGGTTTTAGAGGTTACTTTTTTTCAACTTAATATTAATTTATTTAGAACTTTAGTCTCCAACTCAATTTATAATATTGTATTCACTATATGATTATTGATAGTGTAGTGTTTCATTGAAATCATTCTAATAGGTCCAGTAATCCAGCTCATATAACATATTACAAAGAAAAATATGAATATTTTCCTGAATAATGTTACAATAAATAGATCGGGCAAGTGACCTGATGATAGGAATCTTCGAAGAGCGTCTGCCTGGACAGGGTTATCTTGATGTGGCTGGGCAGCGCGTTGCTCTGGCAGAGGTAGCGGAACTGCGAGAGCTTCCAGCGGAAGGATCGCTCGTAGGCGCGCGGCACGCCGTAGGCCCCGGGCGGCGCGCCGGGCCGCGGGTCCTGGAACGTGGTGCAGCGCGAGTTGTGGTCCACGAAGTACCGCGCGCCCTCCTCCGTCACGCGCGCCTCCCACCCCGCCGGCAGCGCCTCCTCCAGCGCGCTCACCTCCTGGCCCTGACACACACACTAAATATATTGATACCTACTTACATTCAAATTGTAATTATACTCAGCATATTTTTGTTCGTTCACAACGAGACGCCTCACCGACGACGACGTTCAATACTTAAACTGTTTATCGAAATGCTAAGTCTAAGGCTAAGGTCTGGTCAGACCACAAATTAAATGAGTAAAGAAGGCCTACATTTTGGCATAGCTCAAATACAATGTTGTGTTTCACAAGTGAGTAAGGTTTCCGAAGTTGCGCATTTAAAGCTCGTAAAAAACGTAAATTATTTGTAATATTCGGTGAAGTAAAGTGTTAGTAATGGTGACCTGCGTGCGCGGGTCCTCCCACTGTGTGGTGCGGTTCTTGTGGTTGACGTAGTAGACGCGGCCGTCGGGTTGCACGCGCCGCTCCCAGCCCGCCGGCAACGCGCCCAGTGCGTCTTCCGCCGGCGGCGCCCCGCTCGTCCCACTCGCTCCGCTAGCCCCACACGTGCCACTCGACCCACTCGCCCCGACCGCTGCGCCAGCCGGCACACTAGCACCCACAGACCCATTGCTGCTCACACCGGCACCTATGCGACGAATCAAACAAGAAAGTGCTTAACCACCTTACGGTAACTAAGAGCCGTAATCAACTGAGAATATTATATATAATACTTTCTACAACTATATTTTAAGGATTTAATTTGATATTCAGTGACTCTGACTTCAGACTCTGTGCTCATAAGAAAATTAGGTCAATAACGTTGGTCCACAGGATTTTATGGGAGACAAACGTATTAAATATTCTTACATAGAAATAAACATAAATTGAATACGAATTTACAGCCGAGATTGGTTTCCCGTAAAATTTTACTTATCCTATTATATTTCAAGATGTTCCGGATGGTAGGTTTGTAAAATAACAATTTACAATGTTATGTAAGTAAGCAGAGTAAATAGGTAACTAATTTGATTTATTTCTTATCTAAGTCCACAACTGGAAATTAAAAAGATAAGATTGTTTCAACCACGATAAAAATATTTGCAATGCATACTATTGAATGTTGTTAAAGAACGTTCTATAGCTACCTGCTATAAATAGAATTATTCACAAAATGTTATTTAATTACCAATGCTTTAGGTTACCCGCTTTGGCCTATAACATGAGTTCAGGAGCACTTAATACAAATAACTAGTGTGATTACAAACATTCCTAGAGACCTTGACCTTAGATCGATTGGATCGCATTGCATGTCTGTCCAATGGCACTATATTGATGCTCAATTGGTTTTCAAAGAATTACGAATTAAATATGCAAAAGACTTAAACCATAAACATCTTTATAAAACTTTTCAAAGCAGCGATCGATACAACTAATTTGTTCTTGACCTAGCTTGCAATTAGTTCCGCTATAAGACATTTAATACAACGACTACGAAAGTGACAATGGAAGTGGAGGTAATGACCATGGGATAATTTTGAACTGTTTATCTAAACTTGCCAATTGCCAGCACTCGAACATTAACTTCATTATACAATACAACAATAAAGCCGTGTTTTCTTTGCATGAAATTTTATGAAAACATCAACGCTACGTGGCTGATGGATTGATTTTCGTAGACTCTTTTAAACAGTTTAATAAAATATTACAGAGAAATAATTTGTATTTTTGTATGTAACGAATAAATTAAAACTACCTGACCGATTTCAAAACTTCTTTTAGCAATGGATAGCTACATTATCAGCGAGTATAGATAGGCTATATCTTATGCCCATACTCCCACGGGTACCTACGCGGGTGAAACCGCGAGACGTCCGCTAGTAAACTATAAAGATGGCAAAAAAAAAACATACAGCCTGTTAGTACACAGTTCCTGTAAGGTGTGAACGGTTGAAATACTAAGAATGCCACTCGTCTACCTTATAAATGATCAAAACGCTATGCTATCATAATGACAGCTATTGATACCACAGCGACTCCATTCCTCCCTTCTATGGAACACTGGCGACATTACTTCCGGTAACTGACAGGCAGCGTTACTTGGTTGCGATCTTCTATTAGGTAAAGATCTCTAGTTGGGCAGCTCTTAAAATTCGAATGGGATCCCATTAGGCGTTACTTATCTGAGGTTATATTCCATGTTATGGGATACTTGTTAATGGGCGGCCAAGGAGGTATATACTTGCGTGGAAACACGTACATCAGCCTGCAGCCTAACATCTAACGTGAAAACTCTTAGTTACATCTCCTCGTCCCCCTTCTTATGTATTATCATACGCAAATTATATTGAATATAACATCATACTTATCTACAATTTTGCATGAACTTTGCACATAAAATAGTATATGTTACCGGCGTTGAGGTTATGTTCCGAGTCGTGGTGTTGTGGCGGCGGCGGCTGCGCGGGGTGCGGGTAGAGGAACCGCTGGTTGCCCTGCGCGACCACGTGGCGCCGCTCGCCGCGCCAGTGCTGGAAGCGCGCCAGCCGCTCGGTGTCGGGCCGCTGCCACGTGGTGGTGCGCGAGTTGTGGTCCACGTAGTACACGCGCCCGCGCGCGTCGCGCCGCACCTCCCAGCCCGACGGCAGCGGCTGCGGCCGCTCCCACGACGTCGACCGCGTGTTGTGGTCCACGTAGTACCTACGCACGACAAACACACACGCCACATTATTACCGACGAGAGCCGTACATACTCCAACATCGCTCCAGTTGTGAGCTTGTATATCAATTTAAAACATAAATAAAATTAAAGTGTCTGTTTGTTATTCCAAATTAACAGCTTTTCACGAAATGCATATAAAAGTATATACAGTACTTACATTAAAAAAAACTATTTATTAAATTTTCTCTCTGTGTCTGTTTCCTGTTTTCCTGTTCCACCTAGTCTATGACACGGCTGGACCGATTATAACGGGACTTTCACGGGCAGATAGATGATGTTACAAGGGGTAACATAGGCAACTTTTACTTAAAAAAATTAGTCTTACGAAAAAAGCAACCCATGACACACGGAGCACAGCTAGTTTTGTTATAAATGTATATAGTAATGACCTCCTGCCGTAGACGTCGTATCTCATCTCCCAGCCGGCGGGCAGCGGGTCCTCGGGCGGCGCGGGCGCGGCGGCGGCGGGCGCGGGGCAGGCGGGCGGCGGCTCCTCCTGGTGCGACGGGCCCGCACCGCCCTCCGCGCCGCTCGCTGCACTCACCGCGCCGTTGCTCATTGGCGGGGGGCCCGGCGGCGGCTGCAAATAACTTACTGTACTATAGGTGCCGGCACGAGTGATGAACCCTTACTTTGAATGCACAGTAGTCATTTTTAGTCTTATATGGAGTGAGCACGATCAAATACACTATTATTACTAAGCGGTCAAAACTCGTGAAAGGATCTGTACCACTTTTACGACAAATGTTATAATTATGTAGGGTATTTTTATTTTATTTTTATATAAGGATAAATCATATTATAAACAGGAAAAATATTCATTAGGTATGTATATGTATGTATAACTGCAGTATTTAACAAAATTTTACCTCAACCATTTTTACTTCTTTCTATTAATATTGTAGGTAGTTGCAGTGTAGGCAAGTAGGGGATCAAACACAAGTAGATATCTCCAAAAAAAGATGCTTTTAAAAAACTAACTGGCTCAATGGAAAAGATTTTAAAGACTTTAAAGTCTATGCCCACGGAACTAATTGCTATATCATCTAATATTTTTAATATCAGGGGATATTACAAATTCATTGTAGATGAATTTGCAGACAGTAACTGATTATTGAAAAACAGACATCCAACCATGTGAATTAAAAAAAAAAACATAGGATAAGTATAAGGCCATTTCATAATGTACACACAAGGTATTTACTAAACAACTGAAACTCTAGTATGTACTAGTATTTACAAAACAATTTACAATTTAAGTGGAGATAAATTTACTGAGCTTTACCTCACATTCATGCAAAAAAATTCTCTAAGAGACCCAGTATTCCATTGCAGTAAACTAATTGAAAACAATAAAACCACTCACTCTTAATGTTTGGGAGCGTAGCATAGATCGCAAAGTATCGGGATTATTCCGTAGCCTGATCCTTGCCCGGACACCTTCATTAAGTGGGCTGCTGGAATTTGAGGACTCTCCGAGTAGTTCATGGGACTGACTCAACACAGATGGATCAATTCTTAGACCATCAAGGAGTATCACCAGCTCAGCTGTTTTTGTTTCACCAGTTACATTGGAACTATTATCTTGAGATACTGTTTTCATCAAGTCTAAAATAAAAATTACATTATTAAATGCTAAGACAATAGTACTTATCTATCTAAAATTATTGGTGAAAGATTAGTAAAGAAACCTTTATCATAATTTAAAACAAATTTTTTGTTACTTTACTTAATGGTTGTATAAAGTAGTATTTTTCAGGTACATACCTATAGTTAACTCCACATTTTCACATTTTCCATTGAAGAAAAGTAGAACTTTCAGTAAGTTTATTTTCTTTTCCCCAATTATGTTGTCTTTACGAAAGCTGTGGTAGTCTGCAAGTCTGAACAATAGCTGTGATTGAGGCGTCACCAACAATGTGAGGTCTTCCTTCCATTTGGGATGTAGAGTGCTTCTGGTGACTTCAGTTCTTCTCGAAATCTTATCATCTATTACAACTTGTAGGTAGGGATTTGGCTTAAAGAGTCCAGTGTTTTTTATATTTGCTGATTCAACTAAAATTATAATACACTTTTAAGTACCTATACAAATAACAAAATATAGTTTATTTTACATTTAATATTATTATATTCATTAAGCCACATTGTAATTAACAAAAAAAATTTCATGGTACCTGTTAAACTGAGCTGATGATATGTTGATAAGGAAATAGGTGCTGTTAGTGTAGAGACGGGTTCAGCCATAATTATGATTAATTAGAATTACCTCCACATCATTGATTGGGGAACTTTCACCTGAAAAAATGATTGGGTGAATATTCAACAATGCATTGTTCTTATTTCCTTGCTGGAACCACAAATACCTTGAAATGTAGCTTGCTTAATTGTTAAACCCTGTTTTTGTATTAGAGACTAACTCTATTACAGAAACAGAGTTTAAGGCAAAACATTATTTATATCACACATAATATATCAAATTGTACTATATAATTTTGGACTTTATATTATCTCCTACTATCAGTACAAATAAACACTAGATTAGAATAATTTATCACAATCGGTGACTAGATGCCTTTGGCTTATTATTTTAAACAAACATTTACATTGAATTTATCACTGTAACTTGAGTGCTGGAGCTAAACATTTTAATAGAATATCAGTTGGACAATTTTGAAGTTTAACATAAAATTATCTGTCAATCTAAAAGCAAATTAGTACATGGTAAAATTTACTAGTCCTCATATGTCTCCAGTAAACCTATTCAATGTTTATATAAGACAGTACTTCCCTCACCACAGAAAGCTGTAAGTCACAAGGTCTCTCGCTAGTAATATGCAGTAGTGGGCACAATCAAGTGTAGTGTGGGATATTCATAAACTTGGTAAAAGTTCCAAATTAAACAGGAGTAATTGTTACAATGTAAGTACCTATTTCTATTGTGAAGACTATTGCACCTTCACAAAACTAAACATGGATATGTATTTAATAGAATAAAAATTTACAAATATGGTACTAAATACCTGTATTGAGGATTGTAGAGTATCTTGTAAACAACAAAGCAATTGCATAAAACATGAAATGTCAAAGAGTGTATAAAGTTGATACTATTTACCATTTGCACGATGGTCCAATTCTCAAGGAACACTTCGAATTATCTCATTATCGTTATTCTTATCTCACTGAAAGGGAAACGACAAAATAATATCACAGAATTTTATCGTTCGAAGAAGGTAATAAATGACACTGTAATTTCAATCCACGGGTATGTGAAATTAATGTGTGTCGTAGGATATTATTCAGCACAATAAAAATAACAACGTACAATTATTTAAACACAATTTAAGACTCTTGCAATTAGTCACTGTTCTATAAGTTCTGCCTTCCGTTATCAAGTTGTGTTGTATGTATGTATCCCTATCCCTACTTGTGTCACTTCATTTCACTCACTCAAGTTAGTTCGCACTTCGTCAATTCGATTCGATGGACTCATAGACTTCACTCACGAATATCTGTCACTGTGTCTAGATTTTTTTTTTTTTATCTTTGGTCTGACCATAGAAGTTTATTTGTACAAAAGGAAAGGAGCTCGTCGTCTTTGGCTCATTCAAGAACGAAAAAATTGCATAAAAAAACATTTGAAAATGCTAATTTGGAAGAGATTTAAATAAAAATAAATTCACTTTTAGATAAAATAATGCCACCAATCCTAGTACTCTTATGCACTTTTTCATTCTCATGGTTATTTAAAAACAGCAAAAAAAAAACTTTTTGTCTGTCAAGCTCCACAATGTCAATCTATGATGTCAATAGTGATTTTTTTACAAACAAAGTGCAAGAATTGTATTGTAAATAAATTCTGTATGGTTCGATATAAATTTTGTTGAATTAAACCAGGAAGGTAAATTTAAAATTACAAAAGGTAAAATTAAAATAAAATTAAACTGCTTTTATAGCTCGTGTTAGATTTGATGTGTTTCGGATAATTCGGTCATTTACTTTTTCGTACATGCTACATCTCATTTCATCATTTATGTCGAGTTATTTTCTTTGGTGTCCTCTGTGGACCTTGTTGTAAGATAATTATCCAATAAATTTTCATGTTTTTCTGTTAAATTGCTTCTGTCAATCTGTATTCGTAAGGAACCTTTGACAAATTATTGTTAGGCCTTGAGAATTTTATTTTGCAACACATTTCACTTTTCTCAGCTATAGTTTGAATAATGCAAGTAATAAACATTATGATGGTTGTGGGTGGGTGATTTTAGTTTGGCTTCAAGAGATCTGAAATGAGCCCAGTGGAAAGTGTTCCAGTGGCAGTGCTAAACTGTATAGACGACTATGTGGAACTACTCTATGATGATATACCAGAGAAAATTAAAGGATCTGCTCTCATACTTCAACTCGCCAGGAATCCAGACAATTTAATTGAGTTAGCCAGAAATGGTAAGTCTTTATATAATGATAAGTAATTAAATGGATTGTGTATATATGTTAGGTCGAAGAAGTATGAATTTAAATGTATTCTCTTGATATACACTGCATGATGAATGTAGTGTACCAATTTCAAATATTCCGATTGCTTGTGCAACAAAGATATCTATATATTAACAAATAAAAAAATCTGGTTTGAGTGGGGATTTTTTTGATGGATTTTGGCTATTTGAAAAATGAATGTTAGTATGAAGGATTCCTAAAACTGAAAAAAAAACAATACATATGAGTGAATGATTATGACATAACAGAAACATTATGTAGGCTAATTATTACAGGATCCCCTGTTCAAAATTTGGTGTTGACTGACTAAGGACTGCACCTCCATCTTATAGAATTTTGCAGCCACATTATCCTATCTTAAAGTGGTATTGTGTTCCGCAGTGTGTAATGTGTTGCAAGATAGTGCTCTGTTTGAGTAGGATATACTATATTGCCATAATTTGAATAATTAAAAGGTTGGCCTTATAATTATTCAAATTATGAAATCCTTGATAAAACTAGCATTCATTGGCTGCACTGGTTGCTATCATTTTAACTATTCAAAGTTGTGATAATCATAGTCATAAAGAAAAAGCAGGCATGCCCTTTCTTTATATCATGCACTGTGACACTGACTTACAGCTAAGAGGTGATGAAAAACATCATTGTATAGTTATTTTCTCTCTAACTCAGATCCCAGATTATAATTGCCATTCTAATTAAATGCAACAAAAATGCTTTATTTCAGAAGCGTTACTTAGTGCTTTGTCAAGAGTACTCAGAGAAGAATGGAAAAGAAGTATAGAATTGAGCACAAATATTGTTTATACATTTTTCTGTTTCTCCACTTATAATGAATTCCACCCAGTGATTATTCAATATAAAATTGGTTCACTGTGTATGGATGTTATAGACTATGAACTGAAGAGATATGACCAATGGAAAGAAAAAGTTGAGGGAAAGAAACCCCTTACTACTCCTGATAAAGTAAGCAGTTGAATTAAAATATCTACTTATATCTGGTATTGGTAAAGCCTTTATTGTATAAATTCAATCAAGATTATTCAGATACTCATCTCAGCTATTCTAAGGTTACATGAACCTACTAAATCATCCAGTCGGCCTGTGTATAATAA
The DNA here is from genome assembly GCA_964035505.1 of Watsonalla cultraria. Lineage (NCBI taxonomy): Eukaryota > Metazoa > Arthropoda > Insecta > Lepidoptera > Drepanidae > Watsonalla > Watsonalla cultraria. The sequence continues at coordinate 7,355,349 of OZ037713.1, read as the reverse complement.
ACACAACTCATTGTTTCACCAAAATATATGTTTTAATACTTACTGGAAATATGTGATGATAAATTCTATTTTAGTATGCAATAAGTAAAAGTTTGCCCTAGTTTAACATTTACAGTTTCAGTTATTCAAAATCCTGTACAGTTTTTTGTTCTTTCAATCAACCTTTAGAATAGAAAAGTCTAAAATTGATTGATAAATTTCCTGTGTATAGTTCTTATATTATTTCGTTAAAAGTATTCTATCTTCCATCAAAGTATGTACATGAGTTTTGGAAAAGTGTCTCTAAATACCATGAGTTTTAATTTTTTACTACTTCCTCAGAATGAATTGCCAAAGAGCCGTATTCCAGAACCAAAGAGACGTCCAAAATCTGGAACTTGGGCAGTTGCTGATGTCAATATGCAAAGATCAAGAACTATGGTTTCAAGCTATCATGAGGACCTATGCAGTGCTTCTGATGAGTGTTTGTCAAAAAATGATGAGGAACAAATGAAACGCAAACTTAAGACCCTGTCAAAGAGACAGGAGCAGCTATTGAGAGTAGCATTCTATATGTTGCTGAATATTGCCGATAATGTCAAAGTAGAAGAGAAGATGCACAAGAAAGATATTGTTGGGCTTCTCATTGGCGCTATGGAGAGGCACTCCAACATTGACTTACTTATTCTTATTGTTTCGTTCCTGCAGAAGCTGTCTATTTTTGTGGAAAACAAAAACAGTATGGCTTCAAAAGGCATCATCGAAAAGTTGGCCCCCTTGCTTGATTCGTCAAATGCAGATTTAGTTAATGTTACTTTGAAGTTACTTTTCAATCTAACATTTGACACTAAACTACGAAATAAAATGATCAAAGTTGGTCTTCTGCCGAAATTTATTCAATTTACAAGTAAGTCTTATTTGCACACTAAGTACCTACTATGCGTGCATGTATGTTGTATGATGATAGATAGTAAGTGTTTAGATAAATGGTTTAAATTACTGAAGCGCATTGTCTTGTGTAATGTAGATTTAATAACTGGGAAAGTGAATTTGCACTTTTTATTATTATTTAATGGCATAACAACATTCTTTAAAAGTATGAAGACGTTGGAATATTACTTATACTTTTCTGGTTTCATGCCTTTCCAGGTGATGACAAACATATAAGTCTGGCAATGAAAATACTGTATCATTTGAGTATGGATGACAGAGTCAAAACAATGTTTACTCAATCAGATTGCGTTAAATTGGTAAGTGATTGCTTTGTCATTATAAATACTATATCCATTGCGTCATTGTATATCCTGAGGCCTAAAATAAAGAAACTTATGACTAGGATTTCTTGAATTCCTGTTGATTTTAAGGAATAGACTAATATCTATTGCTAAAACTAACTAATAATAAATTTTTTTCATGCATTTGTTGCCGAATAACAACACTTTAGTTTGCTCTTAAGCAAATCGCTACTTACGCCAGTCATGTTGTTTCTCGGAAAGAATAATCCTGACATATTTAACATAGAGTAGAGAGAGTAGAATGGTGTAGAAATTATGCATTCAAAATATTCATTACCTTTCAATGGCTTTTGCACACAAACGAGACAAAAGAAGGGACGAAAACAAAGCCAATTTTATGCTGATACTACAAAAAGCGCAGGTGGATTCATACTATCCATATGTTTGAAATGAAAACGATTTATTCAGATTTATCATCGTTGAATTCACTTTATGAACGCTCAGCGAAAATTATGGGAATAACTGTGCATGTATTTTATTCGCTTCTCGTCATACAGACAGCTAAAGACAGAGTCATAAAATGACTACGACGTATGTAAATTCAGCGCTCATAACTCGTGACGGCACCTGTACAATGTAAAATTAACTGTAATTATAATAAAATGTATGTGTATGAATCAGCTGACAGACATGGTGTTGTTGAACGTGAGCGGCGGCGGGGGCGGCGGGTGTGGCGTGGGGGGCGCGGGCGAGGTGCTGGTGGCGCTGTGCGTGAACCTGGCGTGGGCGCGCGGCGCGGCGGCGCAGATGGCCGCCGAGGGTAGGCTCCGCGAGCTGCTGGCGCGCGCCGTGCACTCCACCGACCACGTGCTCATGAAGCTCGTACGCAACCTCTCGCACCACCACAACACAGCGCCGCTCTTCTTGGTACATATTACTTATTTCATCACTTCCTGCAGAACAATTTACACAGCCGGATTTAATAACATAGGCATTTTCTACTAGACAACCTTTGGGTGATGCAGAAAAATGACTAGGACTCATCAGCTACTCTCTCTCATGATGTCATATCTGAGACCTATGTGTCTGTGACTTGAACTGGTTCAATGTGATAATCATTTGTATGGTGGGCTGATTACGGTGTTATTGCGCGTGTAGGAGTTCGTAGGTGACATAGCCGGAGCGGTGAGCAGCGGCGCGGGGCCCGAGGAGTTCCTGGTGGAGTGCCTCGGCACGCTCAGCAACATCCTCACGCCCGAAAACAACATCGACATGTTCGCCGTCGTCGACCGCTACAACCTTATACCGTGCATCATGAAAATACTCGATCCAGGTACGTATCCCTCCCCATCACCTTACTACATATTCGATACTGTTTATTTTTTCCTTAGTAATATGATTTAAATAATGTCTCGGTTTACTTATACGTGTTTATTACTTTTATTCCGACTCCGAAATCCATTTAAAATGCACACTATGGATGTACCGTTTGCGCATTGAAAATCTCCGAAGCGCTACGTGTGGGATTCGGATTTCGGCTTAGGGCGTTGCTGGGGGATGAGCTAGAGAGCGTGACTCTAGTGGTATAATTTAGGGACGTTTAAGGCTCGACATGAGCCGGCTCTAGAAGGGGTCGGGGGGACGACGACGATGATAGTGTTCGCGACGAGCCTAGTCGGCAAAGACGAATGGTCGGTTTGGTGTATGCTATTGAGGCTGGCGGCAGACGCGGTGCGCGGGAGTAATAGGGCGCGGGATGTGTGTGCAGAGGGCGGGGCGGGCGCGGAGTTAGTGCTGGAGGGCGCGGTGTGTGCGGGCGCGCTGGCGGCGGACGCGCGGTGTGCGGAGGCGCTAGTGGCGGCGGGCGGCGCGGCGGCGCTGGTGGCTCTGCTACGCCTGCGGCAGGCCGACGACGAGCACGTGCTGCAGACCGTGTTCGCCTTTCGTCAGTTGCTCTCACACCCACAAACTGCTAACTTTCTCGTCACACAAACCGGTAAGTCAGCCCCAACCCGAACATTATTATTTGCACACGAATTCAAACAGCGTCATTTAACAAGCCGCGCATTGACTATTCAGTCACGATTCACTCAGTACCAAATGGAAAATTAAAAACTGTGGCTTCCGAAATGGTAGAATCGAAAAATAGGATATTTTTACCACCAGACACGGACAACATTTTCCTCTAGCTGCGCAGATGTACCTACCTGCACTCTGTGCCCACCTGAATCTGTATTCAATCTCAGACCTGTGTGATTTCTTTCAGAGGCACCAGCCTATTTGATTGACCTCATGCAGGACAAAAACGTAGAGATACGAAAAATGTGTGACATGTGCCTTGACATCATATCGCAAATGCAGAACGAATGGGCTGCCAGGATAAAGGTATGGAGAAAACCTCCTTTTACTTACTTTTTTTAAATATAATATTCCTATGAGTAGAAACACCCCTTCTCACCATTTCTCTTCTGGGAAAAAAAGACATATAAAGAAGAATGATAGTAGTATGCTTAAATACGACTTAACGGATTTTAACGGGACTTTCACTGACAAATAGCTGATGTTATAAGGAATAGCATAATGCACTTTTTATTAATATCACTTACTTCTTACTAATAGTTAAATGGTTTTTATTTTTGATCTATGCGGGTAAAACTGAGAAGCATAAGTAATATATAAGACTGGTAAATTTATGTTGAGATGATATGTGTGAGCAAAATGTTGTTGACATTGTGTATGTTTGACAAAAGTTCCAACGAAATACAAATAAGAAATGATAATAGTGTGTAGGTAGGGAATAATGAGATGAGTAATGTGGCGTGTGTCAGGTGGAGCGGTTCCGGTGCCACAACGGTCAGTGGCTGGCCGTGGTGGAGACGCTGGGCGCGGAGGGCGGCGCGGGCGACGCGGCGCTCGACCTGCCGCCCTACCTCTCCGCTGAGTACCTCACCACGCACCGACTCACCACCTCGGGTAAGCACTGCCATAGGTCAGAGACCCCGGTGTATTTACACTAATATTATAAAGAGGAAAGATTTGATTGTTTTTTGTTTGTTTGTTTGCATTGAATAGGCTCCGACACTACTTGCCGATCTTGATCTTCAGCAATGGATAGCTACATCATCAGCTAGTAACATAGGCTATATTTTATCCCCTTACTCCCACGGGAATGGGAACTCCGCGGGTGAAACCGCGTGACGTCCGCTAGTAGACAATAAATCTGGCCCCATCCCTGTTCCCATGAAGCTTGAACTTTTAGTGTTGACCGATTGGCGTATGTTTTGAAAGCAAAGACACGCGACTGGCCTGTCGAGTCGTCACTATACGTTCATACTTCTTGTCCATATGAGACCGACTAGTCGGTCACACTACCTCCACTTTATTCAAATAATACTATGTTGTTATTACGGACATATATTCAATATGGAGTAAAACCTGAATCATTTCACGTGCTACTTATTTAAAGCCTAGGGGCCTTATCTTATTTTCATGAAAATCTTGACAATAGTTTTTTGCCCTGTTCTTTTATTTTTGTGCAGCGCAATTTGTTTTCTATCTGCTATTATACCCTTCTAGCCTCATCTTAACAATCCATCCATCGTTGCTTAGGTTTGAATATAATCTGTGTTCAAAAACGTATCATTTGGGTAATATTTGCACTAAAAGGTGTCCTGAATTACACCTTTTATACCAGTTTTCCTTTCCAAGCATCCTGATGGGTGATCCAGAACCTGTTCCAAAATATATAAACGAAAAATTAATAATATGAATTTCTGTGTGTAGATTCCCAAACTTCACTCAATGATGACTCGGACAGTATCTCTGGAGAAGTGGACATGAACCGTAGCAGGTACATATTCGTTTTCTCAAACACCTAGATATCCAGTTTGACCCGTTTACTAAAAACTTACGTACTACGGCTTTACGGCGGAATATTTTCCCCATCCCACAGACAAAAATAAAATATGGTTGAAACTTAAATCAATAATACTCAGGCAAAACATGTTGGTTAATTTGTTTTTTATAATTTTGAAACGTTGCTGATTTTCGTGCCAGGGTTCTGAGTAATACCAACTTCCAAACCTGGCGGTAATCCTTATGATGTTACAATGAGCTTTGTAAGACGTCCGAACAAATAAAGAACATTCCTTTATGAAAAAAAATTGTTATAACAATAAAATTATTTTTTCAGAAATACTAACGATGGCACGACTGAGGAATTATTCGACACAATGGACTCATCTGGAAAATCGATGGAAAGTGATGGTTTATATGCTAAAGATGTCAACATATTCGCATAAAATGATCTTTGGAGCAATTTATACGTAGCTTGCTTAAATACACATTGATGGCACTATATTATTGATACCTGATACCTAAAGAGTCTCGCGTAATTTTCGAGAAAGAACCAGTGTCCTCACGTTGCAAAAATTTTTTTTATAAGGTTTTCACTAGACACAGACATAGGTCTGTTGCAAACTTGATTGGTTGAAATATGCCAAATTAGGAAACAGACTTGACCATACTTTTGGATATAGATGGTAAATATATTTACCCAATATGTAAGGTATTATAAACATAATGCAATGCAGTAACTATTTATTGTTTTTAGATGGTAACGCGGCGATTATTAAAAGATTTTAGCTTACAGCAGACTTCACGTCATTAAGTTACATCTGAACTGCTAAATTTAATACAACGTTGGCCAACACATGTATACAATTATTCGAATCATAAGCGGCTTCTGCAGCCTATTAACGCTTGCTTCACAAAGAGTGTCACTCGCACATAGCTAACATTATAATCATCTAAAACTACAGTTTGTGATGTAGTCCCAGCAAGCCGATTTTTTACACAGAACCATAAAGTGTTTTCCCGTTTTCATAATTTAATAATTAAATATAAAATAATCTCATACAACTATTGTGCGGTGACGCTAGCTAGCGCTAGATTATGAAAACGGTGCAGAACTCGTAAAGGGAGGTAAAGCCCTATCAACGTTCGTACAAAAAAGTGGACAGAAACTTCGTTTACCACTAATTATAGGCTTTCTAATTGAGCAAATAAATTGAAATAAATGTTGTACTTGTTACACACTACTAATTAATGCCTATTTATTTACCTTTTAACAATACCACGTTTCATTTGGTTTGCGCAGTACTTACTGAGTTATTCATATAGGGTACATACAGTGATATTTAAACCAGCATAAAGTGCGCCTGGTGGTAAAAGGCTTTTGCAGCCTATAATAATAATAATAACATATATTTGCCACAGAAAGTTAGTACTAAGAAGGCTGTTTATCTACCATGTAAGTAAAAAAATAGTAAAAACATCATTTGTGCAGACATACTGATAACCTTTGATGGCATTGCGGCTAAACTCCTATCCTCCATGCAACGGTTATGACCTCGCTCACCGCAAGGACACGATCTATGTAAGCGAACTTTTGTAAAGCAAACAAGTCGGGCATCGAAAAAATTGGAACGGGACGTCGGGAGATGGTAGAGGGAATTCAGTACTACATACATACATATGCTCACGCCTGTATCCCATGGGGGTAGGCAGAGATCGCCGTATACTCATCATCATGAAATTAAGAGTAATAATTCTTGTCGACTAGAATTATTCCACTTCTCTGTCCACTGCCATCTCTTTGACCCTTATACGACATCACAGACACCTTTTCTGTAACTTATCTAATGTATTTTAACCTTGGTCTTCTTCTTCCTCCGTTTCCTTCTACCGTGTACTAGTATTTCAATATTCGTTCATTCTGTATGTAAACATTTTTAACTAGTCGGATTCAAATGGTCACGAATAACATTTTGTGCGGGGTGGAAACGTTGGCTCCAATAATTAAATTATGTTCTACGTCCATTGAAAATGCATTGTGAATAATGAGACAGGAAAAAACGCTACCGTTATAAACATAAAAAGAATTATGTAATGGCTAATACTGCATTCATTGGTTGAATATTTTTTTCTTTTTGACAGGCATAAATAAAAAAAATACTTTCATAAACCATAGTCCACGCAGCTGACTAGGTGTCATACTTTGACACTGTCATGAATTTTGACATACTTGTCATGTAGGGATGGCGATTCCTTCCAAAAAAGATCGATTTTTAAATCGATTCGAATCGTAACTTGATAAAACAATTCATAAAAAAATCGAGGTCAAAAAGATCGATTTCTAAAAAATCTATTTTTTCTCGAGTCTGCATTCACAATGTAAATATAATAGATATAATATAAATCCATTTAATGAAAAAAAAGATACCATTTTAAGCAATCACTTAGTATTAAAATCAGGGATTTTTTTAGTTCAAGAAATTCGATGATTACAATAATTTTTATAACAATATTAGTATTAGGTAAAAAAGAAGACATAATTTTACTTTCTCAATGTATTTGTTATATCAAGTAATAATTTTAACAAAGGAAATACTGATTTCAAATTTTAATTCTAAAACTACTGAATAGATGAAAATCGTGTCGTGAATAAAAAAATCGAGTGTCGATTCTCTAGAGTGAAATATCGATTCACTGAATAGATTCAGTGTTACATTTCGATTTAAAAAATCGATTTATTTGGCTGGAAAAATCGATTCTTCGATTAATCGATCTCAGATCGCCATCCCTATTGTCATGTATTTATTATTAGAGTGAAATCTGATGTTGCTGCAAATGTGATAAATTTTTTTCGATTTTATTCCTTAAAGTCTGGATTTTATTCGTATTTAAATACAATAACCACAGCCATGACTACGTCTTTGAATCGTTCAACACCTTTGATTAGATCGATATTATTGTATAAAAATGTCACTCCAACGTTATCCCGCAGCATGAGTAAAATTGAAGATATTAGCACCCACACAGGCCAAGTATGGATACAAAAACAAATTTTGTAAATTATTCTTGTGCACTACCTAAATTTATGCTTTTGAAGAAGTATTACTTGTGATCAGGCAGAATTCCGGACATTTGTAGTCTTATATAATGAACCTATTATTATTTTTATTTACATTGTATCATATTATATTTCTTCATAGTTTTCAGACTACCATTATCTATGCGTAATGGATTGGTTGAAACAATTAGAAATATTTTAAGTTTAACATTATTAATATTCTCACATGAATACGGTAATTCCAGAAGTGGGACTCTGATGACTACAGATTGGCTCGCTTCACCAATGCACCGAAGCAAGTAAATACGAACTGGGCTGTTAATCTGATAGCTGCGGTCCCTCCAAAAGAGGTTACTGAGAGGGTTGTTTGGTGTGATGGAGGCAGTGGCCCTGAGGGACATCCAAGAGTCTACATTAATCTGGTAATTCCCTAAATAGCTACAATTAGGCCTAAGTCCATTCCATCTTAAAGTAATATGATGTTCTCCAAAGATAATTCCCCAAAATATGTCTATTCTTACTTCTGATCGGAAGTACCTTTTTAAGAATGCAAATTAGTTTCTTTGGTTTATTTTATTCTACTAAACATTTCTAGAGGTATATGTCAATGGTTAATCTGCAAACTCAAGCCTAACACTATGTACATAATATGCTCACACCTGTATTCCCTGAAGAGCAGGGGCGTGCATTTGATTTTCAGAGGGGTAGGCATAAACAATATGTAGGTAGGCAGGCAGGTTAAGTACATACCTATCTGACGCGGCTTAGGAACATATGTTTTGTTAAAGACACACACACAATACAAGTGTATTCAGTGATCACAAATTGTAACAAATGATCACAATTGTGCTTATCTGCTTATAGGCAATGCACGCCACTGCTGATGAGGTATACAGAGGTGTATTTGTAGTACATAGTAGATATGTTAATTTATTTTTCATTAACTAATATTTATTTCAGGATAAACCTGGAGACCACTCCTGTGGTTATTGTGGCCTACGCTTTATCAAGAAAACTAGTCATTGAAGCCTATTTATCACTCAACATTTAGGAAAATAATTAATTGTTGAAATATGTAGTTTGTGCCCTCAGTAATAAACCTTACATTGAAACTTTCTTGATGTTTCTCTATACTTGTATTTTAAGTACTTGATTAATATTATATGTATACATAATAATACAACATAAAATAAGTTACCATAATATGTAGTAAACAAAACAGCCAGACTCAAGGCAAATACAAACATTCATCACATATGGCATTGATCTGAGATGTGAGAATCACCTGCTATACCTATCACAACAGCAGACAGGTTTGACAGAATACTGCTCGTTTCTATATTTCCTTGTGATCTTACTGGTAAGGTAGCCTTAACATAACTTCTGACAACAATAAATGCAATTATTTTAATGTTTTTCAGGCATCATGAACCAGATAATCAATAATTAGGAATGAAAAAAGGTGTTTCCAGAAACATATTTAATCATTTGCAACATAAATATAAAATACATGGAAAGAAAAATAACCAATACCTGAAACTTAACTATTTGCAAAGGTTACATTTAGTATCTATTTTCCTATAAATTAAATTTGCTGTTTAACTTTTCATATTAATAAATTAAAAAAAACTACATTTCTCATTTATAAATAATAAGACTTGTAATATTTAGGATTTTATAATTTAACCTCAATGCACACAACAAAATAGTAAGTAACCCAAGTAACATTAATCCAAACAATTGCATAAACTTCAATAGGCCAAACTGTAAAAGTAAGTTTGTTAGTAAGTAAATGGTTTAATAAACCACAAAGTAAAATGTCTGAGACCTAAATATAATACCCTATCAGGAGGTTGTGTACATTGTCTGATTTGCTTTATTAAAATATTAATAAGAATATCAGACGGACAGAAACCCCATACATTTCACAGTTGATTCCTGATTGAAGCAATGAATTGGGTATCTATTATTTTATTATGAACAGTCAACATGTCACTGCACAATATGTATGTTAGAAAATGAAACAATTGAGTATAGATTTAAAAAAACTAGCATTTCTGTGGGTTTCTTTCTTTAATTTTATTTCAATGGAATAATGGACCAGATAATACTGCGTAGGTGGTTATACATATTACATGATTCCGTTATTCCTGATGTTCCAGATTAGTTTTCTCGTCTGTATTTAAATTAATCACATTATTTTCATTGCGTAACTGTTGTCGAATTTCAATGTTGGATTGCAATAGTTCCCGTAATTTCTCATGGATGTCATCATTTTTCTGCTCTATGTAATCTAAAGCAGTATTTAATTCATCCAATTTGGAATCCAGCATGTTATACTCTGTAAATAACAATATCATATTGTAGTATTCAATAATTTAATTTAATAGTATTCCCTAAGTGTATAAGAAAGGGAGTGAATATGGATACAACAGCCGTAGGAGATGTGGTAGAGAAAAACATAATGGGCCGACCTCAAATAACATGGGCAGGAGGATAAACATATATACTAATAATATGTCATAGGCAAAGTCACACGAACAAACAGCATTTATGTATTGTACTTTATCATGTAGCACTCATCAACCAGGGTCTGTAAATGTCGTTTAAACTATAAGTACCTAAGTATGGAAACAGTGATCAGGAAGTCACTAAAATTTGGAAAATATACCTTCACTTATAGTTTCGTCATTAGCCTCTTCAGTTTGTTCAGGTCCGTCATTGATTAAACTTGCATCTCCATTACTTTTGTTATTATCTTTTCCGGCCATGGTCGTTTACTATAATACAAATAAAAATTATTCTATAAACTACGACAGATAGGGTCGCCAGACAATATTATCTTCTCCCACGCACAGTCAAAATTTATTCCTCACTAAGGTAAAGGACACAAAACTATGTATGAATTAGGGATGGCGATCTGAGATCGATTAATCGAAAAATCGATTTTTCGAGCCAAATAAATCGATTTTATAAATCGATATGTAACGCTGAATCGATTCAGTGAATCGATATTTCAACCTAGAGAATCGACACTCGATTTTTTCTATTACAACACGTTTTAATCTATTCCGTAGTTTTAGAATTAAAATTTGAAATCATTATTTTTTTTGTTAAAATTATTACTATATATAAGAAATACATTTAGAAAGTAGAATTGTGTCTTCTTTTTAACACGCTTTTATTAGCTTCACCTGTATGTATGTATGTATGTATGTAACCGACCCCTTTGAGCTCGATTTTGTCCTACTTTGTACGATCAGATTTAATTCAAACTTTGCACACCTGTCAAAAGTCGATGACAATGCAATAATCCGATCGAAGCATCCGATTATCCTAATTAGATTCGCCAGGATTAATTAATTTCTTTCCGCATCCTTTGCATGCGAGTAAGATAGATAGAGCTAGTGCGGGCGGTTTGTGGTATTGAGGGCGGTTGATAGTTAGCCAATCGAACTAAATAATATATAGTTTAAAAAATTTAACTAAAAAATAAAAAATAAATAATAGTTTAAAAAACTAAAAAAACACGCTTTCATAAAAAATCCAACTAAAAATCAGAAAATAAAATTTAATAAATTTGGATAAAGAATATTGTAAATTAGAAATGAATGTACATTTTTGTAAAAAGCGTGGGGTGCATAGTGTTAATAATTATAAACATTTTATTGACAGATAATGAGTAGAAGAATCATCACTTTGATAATATAATATCTTAAAAAGCGCATTGAATACACATGATGTTTTTTTAGTTTTTTTTTTTCCTGATACTTTCCTATTGTTATAAAAATGATTGTGATCATCGAATTTCTTGAACTAAAAAAAATCCCTGATTTTAATACTAAGTGATCGCTTATTATGGTATCTTGTTTTTTATAAAATGGATTTATATTTACATAGTAAATGCGGACTCGAGAAAAGATCGATTTTTTAGAAATCGATCTTTTTGACCTCGATTTTTTTATGAATCGATTCATCATGTTACGATTCGAATCGATTTAAAAATCGATCTTTTTTTGAAAGAATCGCCATCCCTAGTATGAATGAATGTTATTCACGTGATTTATATTTTCTTATGATTTGATTAAAAACATTCATCAAATGTCATGACAGTTGCTGTCAGATAGTCTCAAACAATTTTATTTTTACAACAGTACTATGTTTGATATTACTATTCTGTGTACTCCGTGGTTTGACCACAGACCTAGCTATGTCGATTCGACTAAGATAGACATATATATATTTATATTACACGACTATTATCTACGGAAAATTTAGCCATGAGGCAGAACTTTTCACTACAAGTAGAATTCCAATGTGTAGTGTATAGCTTGTCTTAGTGTGTAAAATCGAATACCCAGTAACCGGTCAAATTAGTTTGCACGGCTACTGAAAGCGAAACAGAAGTTTTGTGCAATTTAATTACTTAATATTGGCGCAGCTACTCCCCCCTAAACTACAATGAATGGACAGGCAGCCTAAAATTAAATAAAAGCAAAATATTATTTTTCCAATGTTCTGTGATACAAACCACAGATATTCTAGGAACTATAGAGTAATTTGCATCTGTGGTGCGAATAGGTAAAAAGATGTGCTAATAAAATACCTACCTACCTACTGAATAGTGATTGTATGTAAGTTAATGTAAACGTATAAAAGGTATAAATATTACAAAGTAAGTTAGCATTACTGCATTGTTCGTGATTTTATGGCCAAAAAGTACGAATTACAAGATTCATTTCGTTTTCATTTGCAAGTAATGTGTTAATGTGCTATTTGACGGCGATTTGTGACTCTTGAACTATAGGTAGGTGTCAGAGACTAGACATGTAATATAATTATAATACCTATCTAGTAAGTAGGTGTATGGTTGGTACTAAGGTACTTAGTTTTGTCTTTTGAGTATATTTGTATACATATATACACACATACATATATTAATATATACTTATTTTATGTGTGTATTGTATTCAATTCAATACAAGGTGTAGGTACTTACCTAGTACTATCTACCTACCTACTGTTCTTATGTCAAATGAAAGCAGTCATCATACTTTCGTATTTAATTCTGTTGCTTGTTTGTAAGTACTTATGCACATTTATTATTGTGCAGTCCGATGTAAATAACATATTTTCTCCTTAATATCTCCTTCCTATAGTAAGAACGAGCTTCGGGCTGAGGTGGAAACTAACGGTTCCTGCTCCTACAGATATTTAGTTCGGACAATCAATAGTGAATTGGTGAGTCATACTGAAACCTAATAACTACCACTAGACAGACAAAGTAAACACACACAGAACAGTGAAAGTATTAACACTGAAAACAAAAGTTTAGTTTCATTTCATAGCATTGTTGTGAATGTTGCAATCAGCCATGTTAACTGACAACACTTAGTCCAACTATTGTCTTTAGAAAGTCACTACAGCACTGTTTATTGTTCAACAATTAACTGTTATAGGTATAGTATTGTTTATGTGCTCTAGTGTTGAATTGCAAATGCAATGATTTTATGCTTTACCTTTTATACCACAATCATTATGGTGAGGAAATGAATATCTGAGAAAAGACAGTACAGACTCCTTAACATTTTTCAGCATCACAATCAGGGCCATGATATAAAATGAAGAAATATTTTAGGCTTTAATCTATGATCATGGAATTGTGTTGTTGTTACTTAAGAGATTCTAATAATAAAGAATTCTGCCGTTGATATTATAATTAATGCAAATATTATTGCTGCTTTATTGTAATTTTGGCTTACCTTGATCTTATATAGCACTGTTTTTATTTCAGATAACAAGATGACTTCTGGACCATACAACTATTCTTATATATTTAAGTATATAATCATTGGTGACATGGGAGTGGGAAAATCATGTCTCTTACATCAGTTCACTGATAAGAAATGTAAGTTTTTGATGTAAGTTTTATTTTAACTACATAGGTGACAAATAGGCACCCTGATGGTACTATACTGATTAGCATTGAGACTTACAACACCAAGGATGTCACTCACACATTACCTACCTTCTAAAGAATGGAATGCTACACAAGCACCTTGGCAACCTTATTACATTTCTTACTCTCAGTGCAGGGACTTAGACTAATAATTAGACATAGCATTCATTGGCTGCAATCTCAGGTAAGGTGAGTTGGGTTTCTAAAATCTTAAGTGCCCCTATGAACTTTGCAGTAAAGCAAAACATAGTAAAGAAACCTCTACATTTCTGATAACATGTCTGATCGGACATGATGATGAGTTTGTCTTCTCAGTAAAATCAATCTTCATTCAACCCAATCCCAGTGGTTTAGATTTATAATCCTGTATCATGTAATGTTTTCATTGTCATCCTGACAATTTCAAAGTAAGTACTTTCAAATTGTATTTTTATTTGGAAGAAGTCTAATAAAATAAAGATATTTGTGATTTTAATTTTTACACCATGTCTTTTTGGCACCTTATCATCTACATTGAAAATTGGATGCTATAACATCTCTGCCAATGCCCTTGGGACCTCACTGAGAACTCAAGATTATAATTCAATTCATTTGCATGTCTCTTGCTATTTTACAGTTATGGCTGATTGTCCTCATACAATAGGAGTTGAGTTCGGAACCCGCATTATTGAAGTTGCTGGGCAGAAAATAAAGTTGCAAATTTGGGACACCGCTGGCCAGGAGAGGTTCAGGGCGGTGACGCGGTCATACTACAGAGGCGCGGCCGGTGCACTCATGGTGTACGATATCACAAGAAGGTAAGGAAACATTTAATGCCTAATTTAAAATTATCTGTTATATGGATATCAATTTATGCATGCAGGCCAGTAGTTGGATGTATGAGCATCTAAGTTCTTTCTCTGCCTTTGGGAGCATGTTAAGCCATCAGTCCCAGTTGCCAATTGGACATCTTTGGTAATTGTTACACTTTAGAAAGTAACATAAGAAAGAGTAACAACTCTGGTTTCCCTTGTGAGAGGTCAGAGGACAATCTTTATAATTCAAGACTAGTCACATTGGCTTACATCCGGTCCCGATATTAATGATGTATGGGATTAGGCTAGAGATGTAATGACACATCAAGATATAAATAGTCTATAGGCTTGACCTGTCATTGTACAGAATATATATATATATATATATATATAGCCTATACAATGTGAGGTCAGCATAGGGATACTGGGAATGTATATTATAGCTTGATGTGTCTTTGTAGTGTGTATATGTTATATATTGATTTGTTAAATTAATAATTAATAATGTTTGCAGATCCACCTACAATCATCTAAGCAGCTGGCTCACAGACACGCGTAATTTAACTAATCCTAGCACTGTGATATTTTTGATTGGTAACAAGTCTGATCTGGATGGCCAAAGAGATGTAACATATGAGGAAGCAAAACAGTTTGCCGATGAAAATGGATTGATGTTCGTTGAAGCCAGTGCAAAAACGTTAGTGGTGCATTATTAAATATTTAGAGTCGACTTGAAACATAGTCTGAGCCAGGTGTTTCTGAACTGCAGTGTTTGTTGGTGTTGTGTGCAAATGAACAGTATACTAACATTAAAAAACCAACTTTTAAAATTGCAATTTCTGGCTTATTTTTGAAGTGGCTGGACCAATTTTAACTGGATGTTACAAATAGTAACTTTGGCTACTTTTATTGAAAAACAAAATTAGTAAAGTTACGAGGCACAGTTAGCAAGGAATATATTAGCAGTATGCAAATTATATTTCAGTGGGCAAAATGTGGAGGAGGCGTTCTTGGAGACAGCAAAGAAGATCTATCAGAGCATCCAAGACGGGCGGCTGGACCTGAACGCGGCGGAGTCTGGCGTGCAGCACAAGCCCGCCGCGCCGGGCCGCCCGCTCGCCGCGCCGCCCGCCCGCGACCCCTGCGCCTGCTAACTCGCGCTCTACACCCGCCCTCGCCACCTACCACCGGCAACTGTGAACCACTCGCACCATATCTGAGGGCCTAGTGCGAATTTTCTTAAAATCGCCGTCACAAGTCACCGCGTCAACATAAACGCAGATTTGTATTGGATTGGAACACTGTCAGCCTAAAGATGACACTATTGTGAGCCCATGCAAATCTGCGTTTAAGTCGACGCGATGACTTGTGACGGCGATTTTACGAAAACTCTCACTAGGCACTCTGTGATCGAAACATTCATACTTCTATGTCAGTTGACACACGTGTGTCGACGGAATTCGATCTCCTATGTAAGTCACACTTATTCGTGACGGCGATAATTTCGGTTGGCATAGCATAAGGGCTTAGTGGAGCATTGCCGGAGTCGAACGTGTTAACAACTCAACATATTGAAGTTTGCAAAAAAAATTTTTTTCATCATCATCTTCCTGCCCTTATCCCATGTTATTTGGGGTCGGCGCAATGTGTTCTTCTCTTCCATTTCTTAGAAATGACAATTCTTACATAGTATAAAATGAAGTCGCTTTCTATTCCCTTAGATCTTTTGAACTACTTAACGGATTTTAATGCAATTTTCAGCAATAGATAGAGTGATTCAAGAGGAAGGTTTATATGTATAATACAAACAACTCGAAGCGAAGCGAGGGCGGGTCGCTAGTTTGATATAAAGCAAACAATATACAAACTGTGTATTTGTTCACGCTCGCTCCATACAAGGCCCAAATAATGACTACCGCGCAGTCAATCAGCGCTCATACCTTGTGATGGCACCTATACAACACTATCACACACCGTCGAACAACAGACCCACCAACACATTACACTTTTCAGCACCACATACAGAAAATTGAACTGTATACAATTTATGAATATTATTTTTTATAACTTTATATTACATAGATATATATAATTGGTATTTGGGTATGAAATAAGAAGGAAGCATCAATATCAAAGCATAGCATTAAATTATACATTACATGGTTTTGCGTGGATGAATGCTTGCACATAGTAGCAATGGGCCACCCCATTGCTACTATGTGCCTTTAGTTCAGACGATACGCGGAGCTTATCAAATTATTAAGAGAAATGGTTGCGAATGGGAATATAAAATGGACATACTACAAATATATTCTGTCTAGTAAGTTATCATAATTTAAACGTATGGCTGTTGCTGGTACCTCTTAAGTCAAACAAAATATTTACAAGACACATTATAACTTTGGAACATCCTGTTTTTATGTTTGTAGTCTTCATAAAGATGGATCGTGCTTGCGGTGGGGTGGCGGTGGGATGACAATTGAGAATAAGACGTATTATACATTTGTTTTGTTTTGACATTAATATTTATTATGTATTATTATGTACATTCCACGAAACTTATATTTTATGGGCTAAGGTAGTTAAATGTTAATCCCTTTATTACCAAGTGGTCCAAATGTAAATATAATATTCCATTTAGAGATTAGAGAATGATATAAGAAGTAAAATAGTTCTTTGCAATACACAGTACACTAGCAGCCTTGGAACACTTGGTTTCAAAGGTATCATAAATCAATTTCTGCAATATGTAGGTGTAACATAATATAACTTTAGGTGTTATTGTAAGAGATAGTACACTTATTAAGTATTCTAAACGAATGCTGGACGAATACAGTGAATGTCCAAAGAAGTAGAAGTCTACCCAATCTGCTTGTACATATGTTGCGATTAACACAATATTAATATGACTTCAAAACTTGACAGTTGGCGATTCGTACGGTACATGAGATGGCCACTCATAATGAGTAATAAGTGATATGAATGACTTGGAAGATACACTGATCACAAACTTTATACCAAATCTGTTTTGTTAATAACCTATTAATACATATACTTTGAATTTCTCAGTCAGGAAGGCTTATTCGTGAAATGCAAATATAACTATGGTAATCCGTTATTTTTACATCTTTATAGTTCTCTTTGGAATGCACGAATAAGCCTTTCCGGACGTTTTGAGAAAGGGACATCAGCGGACGAATCAAAAAGCCGTGTTGCTTCTGCAAGGGAAGTTCACGCACTAAGACCTTGTTTAGGGCGACCCGACGCGTGATTATTAAGTTCATGGAGGCGACGTGAAAAATGTTAATGATAAGTATCACACGGATATCCCGTGCACGTTTCCTAGCGATGAAATCGTCCCACCGCGAGCAATGCTTGATATGTAGTCCAAACGGTTTCATACATAACTGTAGGTACCTAATACTTCCAATTTGTGTTTGTTCAATAGAGCGCGGAATGTGGAGTGTCATACATTGCTCCGTCCTGCCTGCACACGCGGCAGTCTCGTACATATTCATGTGCTACAATTATGTGATGAAGCTTATTTACGTTTATACAAGGTTTAGATGCATCCATATGAAACTTCTCGTGAATATTGTGTAATCCTAATGATGTATTAATTTTAAAGTATACACCTGTACCATATTGTGTGTAATTTTGAGTGATGTATCGCTTTGTTAATTACATAATGTGGCCATCCATACAAGTGTCACCGGTTCCTTTCAAAAGTATAACAGTGTATTGACCAATCAGTCGGTTAGTGTGCGTGTTTTTTTATGAATATATTATGTACGCGTCCACTTCAGAGTGCCTAGTCAGAGTTTTCTTGCTACAGCCGCCGTCTCGTTTACGTCCATGAGACGGCGCGGGACACAGTCACTGCTAACGTCGCATCTTCTTCGTAAATTCGCTCACTGCTGACGCGCATATGCGTCGTATAGCAGTGAACGCGTTAATAGTAAGAACATTTTCACTAGGAACATAGTTCGCACGGCTTTGATTCATTTTAATGTTACTATACAGGTCGTCGGTAATTTGCACATCGTTCTAAAATAAAGATGTTTTTAAGAACACTGAATTTAAATATTTTTTCTTAAATATAAGAATGTACTTTCTTCTTTTATCCAAATAATATAGTGTAACTTAACCTAGATGTATAAAATAAAATGCAAGTATTAAGATATAAATCTTTTAATATAAAATATTCCTGCAAGGTAAAGCTTTGTAATAAAAAATCTGATTATAATCTCATATCAATCCCATATAAATTACATACAAGTAAATAATATATCTCATCTTTCATTGGGTCACACATATGATATACTAGCTTCTTTCGCGACATCGTAAAATTGATTTTTTTATAAAATATTTTAGGCACAGGAATAGGTTATATAGGGGTGGTCCTATCAATATATAAGTATGCATTGATAGTACTGCCGCACTGATGTGGTGAAGCGAAGCTATTATGTGCACTTTTATGATGTGATGTGACATGCTATTAATTCAAAATATTTGATAATATGACATTAATTACATTGTGAATACACTATTTATAGTATGTAAAACATTCTTAAAAAATATACAAATCCAAAGAACACAGAGTTGGCCCCTCATTAATATCGATCGCGTTTAATGAAATATATATTTATATAAATAAATAATATTATTCGTAAAACAATTTTAAGATTTAGCTATTTACTAATATAACATATTATAGAAATCTAGTAAATTATTGTAATCGATAACGGTAAAAACGGTGTTTTGAATAAACGTTTGTACAGTCGATGTGGTTTGAAATTTTTATTCAAGTGTGAAATTATATTTGTTACTAGAACACATTATAATTTCATACACTAACCGAGGCAATCTCTAGTCTCTCATTGTAACATTATTCGACTCAGTATTATGCCGTGTACATATCTGTGTGTCATTATCACTTAATGACACACATATGTAAACGTTTACAGCCACTGTAAACCGTCCTTAGGAACTCGGGAAGCAGAGACCAATGAAAATACCTTTTCATTTTCATTATTTCAACAATTATCAATCTAACGTTTAGCGTTATCTAATCTAAGGCTTGAAAATAAAATTATAATGCTTACTAATTGTAAAATATTTAACGGCTTATAAACTCAAAACACCATCAGGTTTCGATAAAAATATCACAACAGGTCAACTTTCATTATCAAATGAGGAATGAGAATACTGTTCAATTACCGGACTCGAATAAAAATACCTGAAGTGCTGGATTTTCACGAGTGCAGTAAATTAGGTTATGGGCGGGCAAGCAATGTGGCTCATCGGTCCATCAGTCTACCACGCACGGAGGACTTATTGGATTACTTCCTTTCCCCTACTAATCACTGGGCAAGCTTCCAGAATTTTTCTTGATAAATAAGAAAAATATGGCGCTCTACGAAATCGATTGATTTTATATCATGCAATAATAAGTCATATTCAATGACTACGAGTCTTCCGCCATGGATAAAAATATGCATGAAATACATATATAAAACATTAGAAATAGTTAATAAGCAAAGCAATATAAACCTCCACCAGTGTCGTTAAAGTAAGTAATGGGCTGTTCACAATTTGGAGGCAGTGGTAGTGAGTAGAAGGTTGTGCATGTCTTGTAGAGAGCGGTCCAAGGCGGCGCCGTATTGGGTGCAGCTGGTGCTGGGGTCGGCGCGGAAGGAGGCCGTGGCGAAGTTGATGTCGTCCGCGCGCGGGTTGTAGCACGTCGAGTACCCGTCGCCCACCAGAGGCCCGTAGCACATGAACCCGTCGCACTTGCACGCCACCTGCCCCACGTATTATACACTGACATCAACCATATCTACAGGTGCCGTCACTAGTCTGTGTGTCTGTATGGCGCGACGGGAATAAAGTACATGCGCAGTTACCTCCACTATTTTCGCTGAGCGCACATAACTCGTGACTGCAACTATACTATTCTAAAAATCTATACAGATAAATAAAATTGAAGTGTCTGTTTGTAATTCCAAAATCACAGTTTTCACTAAATGCATATGAAAGTATACGCGATACAGTTTGTTTCGGGTAATCTCTGAAACGGCTAGACCGATTTTAACGGGACTTTCACTGGCAGGTAGCTGATGTATCAAGGAGTAACTTAGGCTACTTTTATTTATTAAAATATTAGGGCTCCGCGACAATAAGGATGAAACTAAATTTACGCGGATGAAACCGCGCACAGCTAGTCTATATATATATAAAAGAAAGTCTTGTTAGTTACACTACTTTAACTCAAGAACGGCTGAACCGATTTGGATGAAAATTGGTGAGGAGCTTTGAACCAGGAGAAAGACATTAGGATTATTTTACTTTTTATCCCGTTCCCGTGGAACATGAAAGCCTACGCGCGTGAAACTGCGAGGCACAGCTAGTAATATATAAATACTCCTAACCGAATGTCGGTCACTACAGCTAATCTCAACGGGGATTTGCGCAGGAGATATTGAAGTGCACAAGTGTGTGTGCACTCTTTATTCCCTCACTCTCATAGACAGGAGAGCGATAGGCGTAGAACCAACGTTTTTACATACTTTTCGAGGCATGGGGGTGTAAAACCATTCATTCCATTTCAACACGAAACAAACACAAAATTGTAGCGCCTAGACTCAGATTAGTAAAAGTAAATGAATAATTCGTAGGGAACTGCGTTCGTTTCTACAATAAAATCCCACAGTCAATAAACGCGTTAAGTTATGATAAATTTAAGACACATGTTAAAACTGTACTGATGAAGAAAGCTTATTATACAATTTCGGATTATTTTTTCATTTTCATTTTCATTCAAATCATTTTCATTTTCAATGTAATTATAAAAAATGGAATAAAGTGTGCCCATAAAAAAACATGAAGAGTTGCTTGTTACCATGCCTGCCACCCAGTGCCGGATTTAAAGGTCTGGAGGTCTTGGGGTCAATAATTGGTTTTTACAAATAAATTTCCTAATAAAAGGATTTTTATTGTGGTTGGAGGCCCCGGGGCTGAAATCCCGATTGCCCTCCCATAAACCCCGACCTGCTACCACATCACCAGGTCCTACGTGATGTACGTCTCACTCTAATGAGTGATAGGATATTATAGTATATTTATAATTGAATATCCTATGTCATAAAATAAGAATACACATTACAAATGACTATGTAACATACCTGACTAGTAGAAAGTCTCATGTGCGCGCTTTTCACGTAACCTGCATCCGAGTATAGTTTAGGCAACTCAATACCATTTTCCAAGGCAATCAGTTTCAATCCAAGAAGATGTCTATCCACTCCTAATCCTTGGAGCGCCTGGAATAAAATAAGAGCTAAAAATAACTTGAACGAGTATTAATTAATACATCCGTCTTTTTCTAGTCAAATTCTGTAATAATGTATGTATGCTAATGTATGTTTATAAAGTGGAAACTATTTTTGCTATTATTATATTTTAATTATATATTTAGTTTCGAATAATAACTGCTAAGCAAATCTAAATCGTGCCTTTATAATTCGTGATTACCCATTAATTTTTGCCTCTAAATAAACTAATAAAATTTTAGGCATGTTTCAAATACTCAAAAAAGTTTCAACATCCTTAAATAAAATATAAGTGTGTATAATAGATGTTCCTAGATTGCCAACCATTTCCTGAATTGAATGCCGAATAATGAGGTATTGTGGTATAGACTAAGGCATATTACTTCCAAATTATATAAACGTAGAAGGTACCAGGAATATATAACCTATACACAGAAATTCAATTAAAGTATCAGTACGTAAGCAGCTTTTTATTAAATGTGAAATTATAATAATCAAAACCCTGAAATTAATAACTTTGTACGTAACAACTGCTTGAACATAGACTGTTGAATAAAGAAAAGTTTTAGTCCTAGTAATAATCGCCAAGTATGCCGCGAGATTAACGCATAAATATCTCTAGATTAATGAACTACCTGTACTGTGT
Organism: Watsonalla cultraria; assembly: GCA_964035505.1. Classification (NCBI taxonomy): domain Eukaryota; kingdom Metazoa; phylum Arthropoda; class Insecta; order Lepidoptera; family Drepanidae; genus Watsonalla; species Watsonalla cultraria. The sequence continues at coordinate 7,332,492 of OZ037713.1, read as the reverse complement.
AATCCTTGTGAGCTTGTACCGCCTTGTGTAACGCAGCCAGCTTCTCTTTAGGGGTACTTTGGCTGTTTAGCATAGTTCTTGCAAAATCAATAGATTCTATGGAGCACGATCGTATAGTCTCCGTGCGGCCTCCAGTGTACATTCTAGTGGCGGCTGACTCGTAATGGGCCCCAGGCACCTTATGCAACCTAAATGGTATCACACAAATATTACAGGAGGCTAAGCTAAGGAAGGAATAGCTGTTTACCGTATTCAGTCACAACTGTACAATAGTCAAGCAGTTCATATCAAATGTTTATGAATATTTGTGACAAAAATCTGAAGATTATTTTCATTTATTTAAACTTAAGTCACTAATGTATACACAGGCGGACTGAATGCTATATCATTATCTACAAGTCAACCACTAGAACGAAATTACTTAGGAGATATTGTGTAGATTCAACTTTTAATAAAACAAATGATTGGTATAGCTCAAATGCTTAGTCAATAACAGCTAAACGAGCCTAATAAATGGATTTGTGACTTTGTGAGTACTCATTATATATTTTTAACTTCCACTGCTGGCAGAAGTTAAAAAATTACAAAATGACAGCACCGATCGTGACTTCATTTAGATTAATATCATGGCTGTAGAATATGGATTACTGTGTCCTATCTGTTTTGTTTGTTTAAATATGTGGGTACATACCGGTAGAAGGCGAACTGCATGGCCATTTGTAGATAACTATCGGGGCTTAACTTTTGCGATTTAATAAAATTCTTGCCATATTTATCAAACTGGAAACAATTAAGTTCCAAATTATCTACCAATCTGAAAAACAAAAACTTGTCAGTGGACACACTAAATATATGCTTGCCTAGATTGGAAGAAGCAACAGTCCATTCGGGAGTGGTTTAAGGATATTGTGTATTCGATAATAATACTGAAAAACTGTTTTGATCTTTGATGAGATCAACATGAAAAATAGAGGAAGGCGGATTTATTAGGATCGTCTCAGTAAAAGTTACCTTCCTAACCTGGCGGTAGCATGTATAATCCTGTATAATTATGTCATTCTGACTATTTAGTACTTTGTTAAAAGTCTAATCGAATAATGATATTTTCTAGCTATAAGCGCTGACCTTGAATGCGCAGTAATCATTTAATGAGTCTGTTTCTGTCTGTCTGTATGGCGCGACGGGAATAAAATACATACACAGATACCCTACTATTTTCGCTGAGCGTTCGTAACTCGTGACGCACGTGTAATATGTTATTTGTAGATACGATATGTGGCATTAGTATTGGATAGATTTACAAACCTGTCTAAATTGGTTGCAGCAGTTTTGATCATGCTGGCAACTTCTTGATTAACGTTGAATTTGAGGAGAACTGGCTGCTTGGGGTTGCTTGAACTCGTACTTGAAGTTTTATTCTGATCGCTAAAAAAATACCACCAAGTTATAAAATGTTATGCATGCAATAACTATAAAATTATCATCGTGGTTTCGTACTAAATACTTGGCTACACCAATATTTAATAACTAGCGGATGTCACGAGGTTTTACTCGCGTAGTTCCCGTTCTCGTGGAAGTGCGAGGATAAAATATAGACTGCTTCAGCAATAGCTATATTATCAGCGATATGAATGAATTTATTAGATCAGTCCAGTCAACGTCTATATGTCAAACCCTATTATTTGAGGTACGGCCGCATTATTGTGTAAGGTATCTCAGCGTCGAACCCGACGAGTCGTTTTAAATAATAGGAAAAGTATAAACAATACATAGACAATAGAGTTCAATTTCGTATCTTTGAAACTGACACTCGACTCGAGTTCGACGCTTGAGAAACCTTACTTAATAACGCGGCCGGATCAAACGGTCGGGATAAATGATTTTTTGACAACATTTCAACGTTTTTTTTTAATGCGGCACCTTTACCCGGTATAATTAATATGAAATTCTAAAATTAAAGCATAATGATTGATCATCTGATAGAGAAAGAAGGATAATGTACGTACATGTAATTAATAACGTAGTCCGTCAAGATAGCGATCGGCTGCCCTTCCGCCGGGGAATGTTCGTACGTCAGTCCCGTGACGCCATCAGCGCCAACGATAAACTGAAAATTATACCATTCAAATTAACCAACTACTCAATATGGGTACTTTAGGTTGATGAATTACAATGAATAACTATAGGTAATAATAAAATGTAAATGTTACTATAATTTAACTTAGTATTCTAATCGTTCATCCAATTGAGATAAAAGTATGAAATGTCCTGATTTTGAAGATGTATTTTAGTTCCTGACGACGATGGACTCGCCTGGAATCTATGATAAACTACTTTTAAAACAGGTAGATAATATCGCCAGCGAGATCAGAGTGCCGAAAGTTGTCAGAACCATTCCTCAGTTACTCGTTTTTATACTACTTATTTGACAAGTAGGTACGAACGTTATTTTTGTGATCGTATAACGTATCTTTTACCATCGTTCCCTGGAATGTCTACCTACTACTACTCACGCCATTTCATTTAATTCCAGGGGACCATGTATTGTCAATACCGAGAAAGTATTACTCGGTAGTAATTTATCTGATCCTGGATTAGTGTCCAATAGGCTCGCCCCCTGTTACATGGGACTTGAACATAACTGGCGAAAAGTGTGTGTACTCTAAATACTCCTGGAGGGGCAGGCGCAGTGTCTGCCCCTTCGAGGAATACAGACATGAGAATGTGTATGTACTGGTAGTCACCTTACCTGCACAGTCTTGTCAAACCAGCGGTTGCCGCCGTAGTAGTTGGAGCCGCCGCCGTGTATGGTCTGCGCGGCGGCCCGCGAGCGAGCCGAGCCTCCCGTCAAGCCCGCGCCGTCCAAACACAGTACGGCCACGCTCCGCTCGATACAACCCAGCGACTCTCTATTTACACTATCTACAACAGTTACATTAACACCTTTTTCAAACTGTTTCAAGCTTTCTAACGAGCTTCTTATTTATTTTATTTCACAAAATTCTCATCCGGCTAATTCACTAGGTAGTGTATACGAGATGAAGCACTAACGAAAAAAGGTAAATAAGCAGCATCTTATAATCACAAGAAGACACCACACATCAGTAAGATTCTCTCCTAACCTAACTTCATGTCAGGATACTGTTTAATATAAAAGGCACACTTTTTCTTACAGAAAGTTGACTTTTCTCTTCTACCAAAAAGTATATTTCTTCTTTTAGCTATTCTACAACTGATACATTAAACAATTTCAATTTCAGAGTTTCAATCAAATCAATTATGATATTCTCGTCATATCTCATTTGATCCATTGCGGAAAATTGGGAAACTTTAGGAACTCCTGTAAATTGTACATTATAATACTATCAATGTTTGGATAGAGCATATTTACCTTTGCTAAGTATACTATAAGCTTTAGCCCAAGTATCTCGATTTTCCGAAGTAAGGATCCCAACAGGTGTGTCACTGGGCTGGCTAGAGAGCTCCATCACTTTGGTCAATTGGTGCACTATTTGATCCTCATTTAGTCTCACATTATCTTCTCCCCAGAGATCCACTTGGAATATCTATAATAATACAAGATAGACTCACATTTTTATTTACCCTATCAAAAAAAATTCTGTCAATAATAATCTATGTTTAATCCAACTTTCCATAAACGTGTTAATCGCTAAAACTGGAGGCCAACCATGACAGTTTTTAGCAGTGCATATTAATAACATTTTAACTTTGCTGTTTCATTGTTTTAAAATTATATTTCCCCTGAAGTGAAACAATAAAACTTTGAATGTTCAAAATTATTATCATATTTTTTTTTATTATTATTAATAACTTATTACTATAATAACGTAAGAACACTTACATGATTGTTATGGAAGACAGTAATATGTTTGCTATCATTAAATGATAACTTATCTCTCTTTTCCCACGGTATACGGCATGTTCCAAATATTTTTTTATACTGAGACATATCCAACGGATTCTTACCCATCATTTCAACAGGAATTTCATCACTGCAAATAAATTAGAATATTAGTATCATAATAAGGATGTTTTTAAATTATGGGAAATAATACAGTGTAATTAAATAAAAACAGGTCTCACGCAACGAGGGTTCCATGTCCCAAAACAAACAGTTGCCAGACAAACATCCAACAAAGCATATTGCGCTAAAGTCCATTTTAAAAACGCCAGTGGCTATATTTGTAAAAAGACCAAAAGTTAAGATTTTTCATACCAGAAAAGTGTGTGCGTGATTGTAGGAAATCCTGGACGCTTAATATACTATCATGTATATTTATGGACCTGTTGTAGCCGAACCGTGGTAGAGCCGTAATTAGCTGACTACCATTCAAATTATAATTCTTGATCTACTTATCTACCAAAATATATAAACTGATTATTTTAAACAGGGTCATGCCAATCATAAGCCAGTAAATTATAAATAGCTAAAATTATAGGGCACTATATGAATAACAGATAATAATAGTAAATAGCCAGTGGACCAGAGTAAACAAAATCTTATAAATATTATAATCTGATGTTTACAGTTAGCTGGGCAGGAATATTTGTTCTTACTTGTCTATCAATGATTTGTAGTCAAGGGCAGCCAATACAGTCTTCGCGGCGTATTTTAATTGTTCGGTTTGGTTTTTAAAGTTGCGGAACGGGAATACAAGTCCTGGACTTGAGAATACCACAACTGGGTCACGGTACTCTAAGTAGGCTGTGTTCAGCCACCATTGCTCAAGCCAATTTGCGTGTTTTTGGGCCCTATTCTCCAGTAGCCCCTGACAAAAAAAAATTTATCATTAATATATCAATATAAAGTACATCAGAATTCAAGTAGAAAAGTAATGAATTATAGAGGGACAATCAAATACATATAGAGGGAAAAATAAATTGTTATAAATAAATAAAATATATTTTTAACTAACAAAAATCATTAGTTTTATTCTTCTATTTTATCTTGAGCGCTCATCACAGGATCTGAGCTTTCAAAAAGCTTCTTTATTATTCATATTCATCACTCACCTGTAGTTTCTGACCCACCCCTCCTTTTGCAGCAAAGTCTTTGAGAATTTTAGAAGTGACAGCAAACTCCTCATCATTTAAATGTGGTCTTACAGTTTTTAAGTACTTATTTAAAGTATCATAGAGTTTTGGTACCGGTAAATGAGGAAGTTTTTGCACAGTACCACTTGTTTTAGCAGATGTATTATAACTTGATAATTGAAATGAGGAAACATATGGTGCTAAGAAAAGCTCCCTGTGGCCACACTGAAATATAAAATGAGGAATGTTTATAGGTAATGTATTAAAATAAACACTGCATCATCCTCATGATGCTGTACTGTAACATCATCAGGATGATGCAGTATGTGAACCAAAAAAAAACTCAGATGGGCATCATGTACATTTCATCAATACAACATAAAAAATATTAAGTATTGGTACAAAATAGGTACAACAAATTGGATGCTAGTAGGTGCATCTTACAAAAATCAAAGTTTATTTAATTAATCTATACTAATATTATAAAGCTGAAGAGTTTGTTTGTATGTTTGTTTGAACGCTCTAATCTCAGGAACTACTGGTCCGATTTCAAAAATTCTTTCAGTGTTGGATAGTCCATTTATCGAGGAAGGCTATAGGCTATATATTTTATTCTCATAAAAATTAGGGGTCCGTAAGAAAATTGCGAATTAGAAAACCTATTTATGCGTGCGCTGCAAAAACTATTGGCAATTGAACAAAATGATGTACTACGGGTTTGTAGGTCTTATTAAGATCTACAAAAAAGTCCGCGAGACCATATATCTAACTATCATAGTTTAGTCACAATAACCGCTTTTATGTTCATAAAAAATATTAAATCGTCTGAAGAAAGAAACTACGTTAAATGTGTATCTTAATATGAATCCTTAACCAAATTAAGCATTATGCTATCAAGGGTATTCATGTAGAAGTAAAATACCGTTTGTTTTATTCCAATCGGACATTTCGTTGAGAAATTATCACGAGCATAAAAACGCAAAGAATTGGTACCTAATAATGAGTTTTTTGCTAAAGAGTTTTATCAACACGTCTCTTTATTCCGGGTAATCTCTGCAACGGCTGCACCGATTTTAACGGGACTTTCACTGGCAGATAGCTACTATTACAAGGAGTAACTAACTTTTATTTAAAAAGAACATTTGGGGTTCCGCGGGAATTAAATTAACTCTGCGCGGGTGACACCGCAGGGCACAGCTAGTTAATTAAATAAACATTGAAGCACTTCAGCTTTATATTAATAACTAGCTTCCGTCCCTGGCGTCGCCCATTTTACTAGGGATCCCTAATATAACTTGATTGAAAATACAGCTTATGTTACTCAGTGATATTTTAACATTCTATTAGAGAAATCATTCTTAAAATCGGTTGAGTACTTTCGGAGCCTATTAGTTACCAACAAATAATCAATACTTTTTTCTCTGAATAATATTATTTCAGATATAACATTTTTTTATTAAGTACCAACCTACCCACTCAGGTAATGAGTACCCATTAAAGTGATGATAAGATAAAGTGAAGTATGCAATTTATCAATATCATTTGTGCTTATCTCTTAAATTTTTATCTTAATTTAATTATGTTTGAAGCCGCCAAACATAAATAATTCTACATTAGACTCACCAATTTCTGAATCCCACGTAACATTGTAAGATCCTGCAAAAAATAATGCATACAGTTCAAGGTGATTGGGACAAAATGCATAAGGTATCTTCAATTTCAATTGGGGTTACAGCTAAGAATTTGACGAATGGGTTTGTAAAGATATAAGGACTCAGCATTTTTTTTTAATACCCCACAGTTATATCCTCATAGGCTTAACAATTATAATATTCAATTATACAGGGTGTCGGAGAATTCGAAACAGTAGTCTTATAGAAGTTGTAGGGTTATATGAATATAGCACTATGTTGAAGTCGTAAATATCTAGCTCCAACGATAACGTAGTTATAAGCTATAGTCGAAGAGCTCGCGGCCTTAAGCCAGGTTGCATGAACGCGCGGCCGCGTTCACCTACATTACGTACGCGGTAATAATCTACGTAAGTATAGGTAGGTACCTACTTCAAATCATTTAGTTAACTGACCTTATTTATGACAGGATACACCTTAGTCTGGACCATATCACTTCACTCACATACAAAACATTGTTATCACTGAAAGCATTATTACCGCTAGTTCAGTCAACTTCTAAATGGGCAAGTGTTCGAAATTGCGCCCTTGCACATCCAAACAAGCCTGAGCTTGGACTTCCGTTATCCCTCAGCCGTTGCACAACTCTCATAAGCACTCTACCTGAAGAGGGCACGCACTCATCACTTCGATGACCGTAAAAGTCCAAATAAAAACGCAACGCTTCACCAGTATTACCCCTTGCAGCTTGCTATTGCATAGGCCAAAACCTTGTCGGTATACTGAACATCTGAGTACTGAAAGTTCGGCATGATAATACTAATTAAGTAGGTACTAAGTAACTAACAAACTAACGAGAAAATGAAAGTAACAAGGTCACGACGGAAACAAAAAACTTTGCTTAGAAGCACACGCCCGCGACCATTATCCGAATAAGACTGATTTTGAAACAAATAAATAGGTACTAAATCATAAAAGTGCGAATGAAATAGGGGTGTCACACACTTTTTTCAAGATACAACTTTTAACATACGAATTATTTTGATTTAGTTTTGACTCCGACTGGTAACTCAATATGTGGATTAGACATCGCTTATCAAGCGTAGACGTGCCGGTTCTAATCCCGGTATCAAAACTTTACCCATTTCCCCTTGGTTTAATTAAAAGTAGTGCTATCTCTTTTTGTGATACAGATATCAAAAGGGATGGACATAGTTTTAGTCAGAGTTTGGTCTAGTGAAAATGAAAATGGAAATGATTTATTCTGTTTAGGCCCTGGTAAGGCACTTATGAATGTCGAATAATTTATCACCGGTTCGGAAACTAGCTTTCTGAGAAGATCCGTAGAATAGTAGTCTTAGTTTAGACGATGTTTTGTAAAAATAAATTTTTTTCAAATTCATTCTTTCTTTTTATTTATTCACGTTAAGAATAAAATTAAAATAAATTAAGAGTGTGAATTAATTTAATACCTACGAACAGGGTTCGTGGAACAAGTAGAGTAAATAGACCATGTTCGACAGCCCTAATACAGTTCTATCATAGCGGCGGGGCGCGGGGGCACGTACGAAATAGGGATGGGATGGGACGCTATTATCGATAGACTTATCGAAACATAAATTAAATTACTGAATACTGATAATAAAAACAAATCACAGAACCGATTTAATAAAGTTACGTTATTATGTAGGTACAATTTACATAGTACGTGATATTAAAAGATATCTCGGGTATTCTTATTTAAAATTGTGTTGTCTTTAAGTGAGTGCTCTACTACAAGAGTAAATTATTGAATCTGTACTCAGATGATAATTAAGGTAAGTAGTTTATTTAATATCAGAATCCTATAAAATCACAAATTTTATTGAGAATTAGAAATACTCTACCTAACTACATTACATTTACCTACAAAAGTTCTACTATCCAATTACTACAATAACGTAAGTACCTAGGTTTTTCACTAAGTCTATGCGAACAATGAATTGGTATTTACTACTAATGGAAGCATTAGGTACTTTTTCTTTTAATCGAGTGATCGATTAAAATAATCCCACCACTAATAAACACACACACTAATAAACACAAAGCGTGCCGCGCGCTGCCGAAAGTCGCCGCGATATCTCTTTATTTGCACGTGCCGCCTGAACTCAAAGACACCGCGCTTTTTTAATGATGCCGCGCGGTGTCTTTGATATCGTACCGAAAAGCCGGCAGTAACTTTGATTCTTGTGGCGGCATTTCTTTGTAAATCATCGGTCTGTCTTTTACCTAATTCAATTGAACCCGTTAGAGGTTATCAGAGTTCACAGGAGTATGAACTGTAACGATGACCTCAAAAATCATAAAAATTTTAAGAAGTAGATAAATAGTTTCGAAAACAGGTTTCATGGGGTTATTTCAGGAACTATTCGTGGGAGAAAAAAAATAAAAACGTAGTTAGATTTCAGGTGAATAACTTTACGTTACAGCTGACTTTTATGCGAAAATAAGGTATTGAAATGGTGAAGTTTGAACGTCAATTACTCGAAAACGGAAGAAGATATTTTTGTCGTAATTATTTTAAATGCTTTCTAAAATTATACCCTATCACACATTTTAAGAGCTGACCGGAATTAACCGACACCCTGTATATTAAATAGTCATAATTTTTTCTAAAATAAAAGTAGTCCATGTAACTCCTTATAACATCAGAAACCTGTTCAGCTGTTTCAGAGATAAGCCAGAACAAACAGACCGTACCATATATACTTTCAATTACATTAAGTGATAACCTGTGCATTTGGAATTACAAACAGACACTTAGATATAATGATGCAGTAGTATGACTCTATTTTCAATAGATGATGCCTTCATACATGTTCTACAATAATATATCAGACTTTAATGAGAATGTTAATGTAGTACTAGAATAATAACACAGGCTAGGAATAAATAAATTGATTAAGATATACACAGTGTCATCTACTGTTACTATTAAATTAACAAACACACAACAGTAGGCCTAGACAAAGTAACATTCTCTCACGCTTGCGATAACGCTAACAATAAAAATGTATGGAAATGACATAAATCAGTCATCATTCCCATACATTTTGTATTGTTTCTACTAGCATAGCATGGGTATAATGCTACTTTGTCTACAGGCCCTGGCACGTAATAGCCTGCAAAGTGTTTCAATTTATACGCTTGATAATACTTTACAACAAATTTATCACATGTGTTTTTCCTAACTTAAAATAAATGGAAACTCTGTGTCAACATAATAAGAGATGAAAGGGTTACATAGTAACTCGATTGGATGGACAGATTTTACAGATAAATAAAACTGTCACTACAGGGGGACCTCTTAGATTAAATGGCGGTAGCATGTATAATCCTGTAAATTGTGTCATTCTGACGATTTGAAAGTGCTTTGTATAAAGTCTAATCGAATAAAGATATTTTTGACTTTGACTTTGAAAAAAAAGTATTCCACAAAGTAGTCCCCCATAGTTTTTTTTTATTTGCCTCTTATTTCCAGAATCCAAGGCGCAAGGAGTATTTGAAATGTTACACACTCTTTAACATGGTCACTGCTAACGCGCCTGCGCATCCAACTGTGAGTAAATTACGAAGAAGATGAAATGTTAGCAGCGAATGTGTTAAATAATTTTATTGAAGGTTTTCTTAAATAAATTCCATGGGCACATTATTGATTAAATTAAAAAGTTATGCGTATCATATTTCAGTTCAATATAATAATTATTAAAGTTGCCACCTACTTTACATAATCTGCCATCTGGGTAATAAAGATTTGGGAAAGTAGATAAAATGAAGAGAGTAAATAACAAAATTGAATGGGGCAGTTCCTAGTCTTGTTTGAAAATATGTACAAAATTATTTTAAATAAAGATATTACGGATTCCACGACCTACCTGATTGTAGTGAGTATACTTTTGAACTTCAGCACTGGACATTTGAAGACAATATCACGAAATAAAATACAAAGTAATGTTATCACACAATGAAGATTTAGATAGGTCTCGTCACTAGACTAGTGCAATATGTAAAATGATTAGGGACTACAACTCACTCATGTGCAACGCAATGTACTCACATACAAAGCTACAAACTTCTTAAAGTAAATGAAAAATCAACCAACAGAAATTAAAAATTAAATTATCCCACTTGATGGAGTAAATAAAATAATCAATCTGATACAATATACATATATAACCACAGACAGGGTTGATTAGTCGGTTGGGAATGATTTCAAGGTCCTCATTTACAATTTACTTAACTTTACACGTAAACAGGACTAACAAAACAACTTTTACTTTTCTCAAAACTTTGAACTTTGATTCAGCGACCACCACCAAACCTAATCAACCATAGATAAAGAAATAAATTTGCTGCAGTCAACCAACTACAGCCCATAGACGATACGAACAGATTGTAGATGGACGACTATTAATTAACTACTGATTAATACCACAGATGTGATTTAGATTTAGAAATTGCGGATTTTTTTGTATATCTATGTATCAAGCCCATGCGTGCGTCTGTATGATAGGGTAATTTCGAACGATTTGTTCCTTGTTCATAGAAAGATTCCGTACTGTTTGTAGCAAGCTCATATGTATACTGTGCGAGTACGTATTATTGACTAAAATCATTTTACGATTGGGCTAATTAAAACGGTAAAATCGTATTCCTTGCTTTACGCTCCAGTCCGTCCATTGTTATTCTTCGTCTGTGAATGCTTTACTTTGCACCATAGAGTAAAGTTACTATAGGCACCACGGCACAGACAGTAATTTCAGAACAGGGATGGCGATTCTTCCCAAAAAATATCGATTTTTAAATCGATTCGAATCGTAGCAAGATGAATCGATTCATAAAAAAATCGAGGTCAAAAAGATCGATTTCTAAAAAATCGATTTTGTCTCGAGTCTGCATTTACAATGTAAATATAAATCCATTTTATGAAAAACAAGATACCATAATAAGCGATCTCTTAGTATTAAAATCAGGGATTTTTTTTAGTTCAAGAAATTCGATGATCACAATCATTTGTATAACAATATGAAAGTATTAGGTAAAAAAGAAGACACAATTCTACTTTCTAAATGTATTTGTTATATTAAGTAATAATTTTAACAAAAAAAATACTGATTTCAAATTTTAATTCTGAAACTACTGAATAGATTAAAATCGTGTTGTGAATAGAAAAATCGAGTGTCGATTCTCTAGGGTGAAATATCGATTCACTGAATCGATTCAGTGTTACATATCGATTTATAAAATCGATTTATTTGGCTCGAAAAATCGATTCTTCGATTAATCGATCTCAGATCGCCATCCCTATTTCAGAACCTTTTACTCATCCACAAAATGAGACTAAAAACGCATTAGTATTAAGTTGGTCGACTTATGTTTAATGTATTTTTCTTGATGCATAAACATCTTGAGCATCATATTATCTATAAATATATTTATACACGAAAACGTCCTAAATGATTAATATCAATGTCATTTATATATTTACAGCTGTTCCAATATCATTTGTTCGTAGAACATGTGGGCAACTGTCTTGAAATAATAAGTGGACAGGGTGCTTTATGACTAGCTCCTGTGAATATTTTGTCTCACAGCACCCCACACCACTGTTGGATGTTATATACTTTAGTATATATCAAGCGGTGGTATTTTTAATTTTTATGAGAAAGAAAACGATGTGGGTTGTTAAATTTTGATTTTCTTTTCTATAAAAACTACACTTAAAAATTACTAATTAATAAGTTTATGTCCTTGAAACATACAGATTAAAGTACAATTTTTATGTTGTTCTTAAATAATAAAATGCACAGATAGGGAATACAGCTAGGGGTCACATTATGGTCCCACATGGCTACAATAATTAATCCATTGGAACCATTTTGGAACAAGGAAAACTATTTACCTAGTCATACATACTGATTTCATACCTATATTACAATACAGCCTATATAATAACTTATTTTAATAAAAGTAAAACAAGTTCTCACATGCTTCAATAGAGATTACTTTGAATGTACCTTTCATTATTATACAGTTTCAGTGTAGTATGATAATTAACAGTTGTTATAGGGGAATGTTTCAAATCTATTATTACAATATAGAAATATTTTATCAAAACTGTTTTGTCACATTGGTGATACTGGTGGGAAGGATTGCATTTAAATCTTTTCTATGGATCATCACTTTGAGAGTCATTTTGTTTGGTGTTGCCCTGTATGAATAATTATTATATTATTATAGTCTTATAACATAATCAAATACACTCATATTAAAATCTATTTGACTTTGAGAACAAGATAATCTACTTATATGTATATACATGTGAACAGGTACCTATGTACCCAATCCAAGTATGGAAAAACATTATTTTGATTGACATTTTATCCAATATTGATAATTATATTTCATGTTTCACTGTAATGTTAAGTCTATTCTGAGATAGTAAAATATGTAGGAAACATTTTACAATTTAGTGTATACTGTGACAATATAAACATTGTAGAACAGATCACTAAACCTTGAAACACTTCATTCCTGTTCTGTTGATTTAACACAATTAATCAAATTAAACATCATCTATTGTAGGTAACCAAAATGCCATATTTGTGCAGGCTGAGGCCAGCATCATAAATTTAGGGTTAAATTGGACGCACTGTATAGGTGCAGGATGATCACCATTGAGAACACACACTTTGTATCCAGTATCAGCATTCCAGACATGGACTCTTCCGTCAGTTGATCCACTGAAGATGTACTGTGAATCTGGGCTGAAGGATGCCTCTATCGGTATTCCTTTGTTATTCAAATGGCCTGTAAATGTTTGGAGAGGAGTTCCATGGTATGCATCCACAAGTCTGATTATGGAACCATTTGTACTTATTAACATTGTCTTTCCATCGCGTGAAAACTTCAATCCAGTCCAATCACATTCCTTTTCTTGATTCAGTTTGAATGTTACAAAAGGGCCTTTATCGAAGGACCGCAAATCATAGAGTTTGATGCTCTCAGAGTTCACACCAGCTGCGAATATAAGTCCTTCAGGATCATAAGCAGCAACTGGCCTTCCAGACAAGTGCATCAATCCTTGACAATTGGGTGAACGTAAATCCCATAGACGAAGGGTTTTATCCAATGAGCCAGATAGAAATGTATCTTCAACTGGTGAAAGACAAAGAGTTACCACTTTTTTGGTGTGTCCTGGAAAATACCTAATGTATTTATTGTCATGGAGTGACAAGTATCTTATAGTGTCGTCAACCTTTGTCGAACTGTGGATGGCAGTATTTTTTGCGTGTGTAAAATGTATGAGGTCAACTCCATACTTTTTGCTATTCACTGTAATCATTTGTGTACCTTTTTCACAATCATAAATAACAATCTGGTCATCCTCACTGCATGATATTAGTGTCTCACCACTGGGCGAAAAGTCAATACTGTTTATTTTATCTGTGTTTTCTCGAAATACCTTGGCGACTTTAAAACTCCGTACAACTGGATCAACAAGTTTCATCATAATTGCAATGGTTGTTAATATTGTTAGTACGAAAAATACTCGAACTAAGCGAGGATTATTATCGTGCAAAGAAAACAATTGACATCAAAACAATCGTATTCAGACGTTTTGTGGTTGGTTTGGTTCTTTCGTCTTTCTTGTCTTGTTTGGTTCACAGATAACTATTAACTAAGTACTATACATAGACATAACATATATCACTTGTCTGTGGTACTGAGTCGCCAACCCCAAAGACTACAGAGTTATTTTGAAATTTTAATTTATTTTACCTCCTTTATATGCCTATGCCTCCATGCCCTGTCATGGAGACAGACATCAACGATATTTTTGGGCTGGAAATATGAAAGAATGCGACTCTCTTAGTTTCTTGTTTTTTAGATTGCTATGTAGGAATTTCAAAGAAATAGCAGAAATTATGTATTACATTAGTACTGGTATTATACCGACCTATTTCGTATCACTAAATTAGCGAGGCCGACCGAGTAAACAGACTATAAAGGGCTATAAAGGACTACCTACCTATAAAATATACTTAGCTATTTACGCTTCGTGTTATTCGATTCATTCCATAATTTCATTCAATTCTCTCGGTCGTGTTCGCGTTCGTCTACGGTCTTCGTTCGTTCACGACACAAAATGGAAGTATGTAGTGTAATGGCGTTTCATGCAATTTATTAGTGATGTGAGTTACAAAGATTTACGTGCAGTCTCAATTTAGTGACAGGAAATTAGTTTAAATTGGGTCTGCCGTAAAATTATCCGACCTTTCATGAACGTATTTCATTAGTATTATCTAAGGACCTATAATTTGGGATGATGGTATCCATTTTGTGAACAACCTTGTTGTGTGGCGTTTTGGTAAGTGAAAAATTAGGTTTTATTGTATTGAATTATGTGATTTCTATTATTTAGCACAGTTTAAAAACAGGGCAACCTCAATCTAAGGTTGAAATTCATAGGATTGTTTACGTACTGTTAGAGCTTGAAATGGTTGAGCTTTTACTAGGTACCTATAACTACCTACATACTTTCCATCGCGTAGTGATCCAATCTGTCGAATTTTTTTTTTTAATAAGTATTTGGTTTGGTTAATAGGTGCATAGTTCCCTATCAAGAAGTGCTTGAAGTGTCGATTTTGGTACTCCACTGCTGCAGTGTATCAGCATTGACTCGTCGCATATAACTAATACCTACTTACTGTTCATAGAATGCTTGAAAATGTGCCCAAAATAAAGAAAAATTTTTTTTAGCTACTGTCCTACTTAATTAGAAGGTACGTAATTGGAAGATATCACTTCATATTAACATTCTATTTTAATTAAAAAACTAATAGTTTAATTATTTATATTTAGTGCAAGCATACAGTTTCGAAACAAACATAAATACCTAAAATATGTCCTAGCTTTATGAAAATGTTGGTAGGTGATTTGTCTTTTAAATAAACCCATTAGCCTATGTTGCTAGATGTGAGATTATGTGATGGATGCAGTATATTTAGCTTTTGGACACTTTGTACAAACTGATTTCATATTTTACAAAGTTGTTTTCACATATGAATTTTGAAACATCTTAACCATATATTTTGTTGTTATATTTGATTTGCAATGTTAGTGTTAAATCCAATACCTGGGAGCACCTAAGCATATTATGATGTCCATCATCAAATAGGCCTATGCTTTCATAATGTATCTGTTGTTACTAGTATCTATTGCCTAGCTATCATTTCATTTAATTTCATGCATTTTGAACTACACCTCCTATAATTATTTTTCAAGCACCCTGGCATTCTTTGAAATTGAAATTAATATCATTGAAATTGGTTCAGCTGTTAAGTTGTGAAAAGGACAGACAGACAACATAACAACATTACTTTATTCTCAAATCTATAAAATTATCACTTAATGTGGCAACTGACAGGACACTTTTTTCATATATTAGCTATGCATTACAACAAATCATCAAAATCTCACCTATGCAAATTAAGGTAGAGATAAGGACTTTACACACAAATTTACTGGAATGGTTTATATGTAATACTGGATCCTTGTATGAAATCATGTTTTGTTAACGTTTTATAACAGGCTTCATCGATGGATAAACTATTTGGCTGCAAAACTAAACGGGAAAAGTTTTATGCTGTATGTTTTATTTATCATAAGCGTATAGCTTTTCCCCTTGGTAGTGCAAGCAAGGACCAACTACAGAATATTGAAGATGGACTTCAGAGAAAATTTATGGCAGAAGAATGATTGACATGTTAATTTTTTTTATTCTTTTTTTATTCTCAGGACTTCGTATGGGTTCTTAGGTATTTTGTAATGTAAAATTGGCTCAGGTGAATAATTATTTTAAAAAAATGTTTTACCTGCATAGTGTTAATGTTACGGGTGACCCACAAAACCCTAATGTTTTTTTTAAATAAAAGTAGCCTATGTTTATCTCCTTGTAATATTATCTACCTGTCAGTGCAAGTTGGGTAAAATTAGTCCAGCCATTTCGGAGATTAGCTTGAACAAACAGACTGAGAAATAATTTGAATAGTTTGAGGAAACTTTTATTATTTCTATAGAATTTAAATCCTCGGTAGAAGCTAAAAACAGTATTTTATTTATCTATGTACCATAATCAGTCTTCTTAGAACATATTTTAACTAAATCTATGCAAATTGTGAATGATAGCTGAGGCAGGCGCACAGTGGGCACTACATTTTAAGCCAATCTTGTGGAAATTTATGTAACAGATATAAGGTTATTATTATATTAAAATTCAAAAATATCTATATTTGATTAGACTTTTAACACAGTACTTTCAATTCAAATTCACATAGTATTGATCCCCTCAAGAGTTTTGAGCGCCTTTGGCCTTGAAGTATGGCACAAGTTCGAACCAATACATGTGCAGTTATCCTCACTATTTAAATTTTCACTTAGCGTTCATAACTTGTGATGGCACATGTAGATTACACCTAAATTGTTGCTTTAATTTATTGGTGAATACAATGAAACAAAGGCTTTTTTCTTTTCCATTTGGCTAAGGGACTAAGGTTTTGGGCTTAGGTTTAGGTGTTGAATTGTTTTTTATTTGTATTAAGTATGTACTGTTTCACCTTAAATTCATTAATATCTTACAATAAACTAAAATACATTTTGTTTTATGAATACCCCTTTAATTTCTTGCAGACTAAAATGGCCATTATAAAGTTTTACTGGACAATTCTTGAAAAGAATATAATATTAATTCACTCTTAAGAGTGATGGACTCATATAATTTATTTGGCGATGATGGAAGCGGTATGTTGGAAGGACTTACGGACCTTGGTGGAACAGACAGCTTTTCTGGAAGCTCATCATCAGTGGTAGCCGTTGATAGTAAAGATACTTCAGATAATAGGTGAATTAAAAGGAAATATGTCTTAACAATACCTCTATATTATTATATATACCCTTATTATATTATACCCTTAACATATTAATGTATTATGCATTCAGTTACAGACAGCCATATAATCAGAGCAGTGTGGCACAGGAAGGTTCAATTCAAAAACTGGCGTCGTTTGGAGGAACATCTGGCGGGATAAGCAACAGCGGTCAGGCGGTGCCAACTCCTGGTGCGGGCCCGCCAGCACCGGACTACCATGACTACGGAGCGTACCCGCCGCGCCCGCGACTGCCGCAGCCCCCACATGCACCCCTGCATCCATCGCATCATGTGCACCCCTCGCACTCATACGCAAGCTATCACCCAGGACCTGATCCAATGTATGGAATGCCTGAACAGCCAGGTACTAACACCCAAAATTGTGAATATCAATTTTCAACATAAAAGTTTGTACCAAGCAAGTATTTTCATCAGGATATTGTATTTATTTTGTTTATAAATATTGCAGGTATTGGCGATATGGGTATATGGCCTGGTGCTCCGGGCGCGAATAGATATGCGCCTATTGCCCCCAGCTACAGACATTCTTATGAACATCAACAGAAAATGCATCAATATACACCTCAACAGGTAATTTTACTTAGAAAATTGTCTTAAGAAATTGACAAATTAGAAAATATCATGCTTTGAAATTATGTAGTGTGCTATGGAATAATCATGCTAAATTGACTCATATTAACAAATATTTTATTTATAGGGCTCGGGCATAGGAACACTCCAAGCTCAAAATGGAGCCTATTTACCAAGGCAGCCACATTTTTCACAACAAACATCACAGCAAATGTATGGACAACAGCAGGTGGTTAACTTTTTGTCAAATTAGCTTTCTTTGCTACTATGTGTAAGTCCCTTATTAAAATTCTGGTTGATGCTTCATCCTTTTCAAAGCAGTTATTGGACTCACTTTACATTCATTTGAGACGCTTATATGTAAGGGGATTAGTTTTCATGACCAGTAACAAATACTTGAAGTGAATCCACTTACCTTTATCCTTTTGTTTATTGCAGAACTATCCCAACTACACTCAAATGCATCCACCAACTGCTTCTAGAATTGGTCAACATCCTACTTATCATCAGCAGATGGATCCACACCAATATGGATTGCCTCATAGCCAACAAACTCATGCTGCACTACCCCAACACCAGTCTCACCAGAGCATGGCAAGCCATCCTGGCAGTATCAGTTCAATACCAAATCATAGTAACGTTCATATTCATCATGGCGGCGCTCCGCCGCTGCACCACGTGCCACGGCAGTCACCCGTGCCGCCATCGTCTGCTCCTTCTCACTCGGTTCCAACGCAAATGCCCTATGCATCGCCGCATCACTCAGTCTCCATGAATTACCAACCGCATCAAATTCAACATCCTCTTGATGTAAATGTAACCAGTCAATATGGAGCAGTTAAGCCTACGAGTATTGAAACGGGGAGTCCGCAGTATCGACCACCGTTTCCACAACTTTCTCCGCAAATGTCGCCCAGAGCACAAATATCTCCACGACAACAAGCCCAAACCCAACTTTCACCTCGACCGGTAATGTCTCCAGTTAAAGGACCCAGTGCATCACCGCATAGCTCACGGAATATAGTTCAGTCACCAGTTACTTCCGGGCCTCCACCAGCCCCAAGCTCATTTGGTCCTCAAAATACTCTACAAGCCTTAGAACAGATGGTTCTACCTGCTGGGGCAGAGTATCCGTATCAACGCAATCCTTCTTCACCTGCTGTGGGCCATGTGGTATCTTCTCCATCGCAGTGGAGTCAGAATAAAATTCCGCCTCCCATGAATGCTATTTCTCAAATAGATAATAGTAACGATCAAGCATCGAAGCCAACGGAAACAACCGTATCTGTGCCGACATTGAAACCAGAACTGTCTAAAAATGTTCCCATACCTGTTACAATTACGGAAACAAATATGAATGAAGAAACTGAAATTAAAAATGATAGAGCTACTGATAATTCAAATATTTCCCATGCTCTTGTTACGCCAAGTAATAACGCGACTCCATCGAGTGATCATTCTTCAATTGCTTCAGCCAATTCAAGTAATCTTTCAACAAACATAAATTTAACGAAACCTACAAGTGAACTCACTGAATCAGCTGACAATTTTGAAATTAGTAAACAAACAAGTGATTCAAACTCTGAATCAATGCCTTCTAGCGAAGAGGAAAAAGTTGAGAGTAAGATAGAAACTTCTAAACCTGATCAGAAACCAGATCAGGATAAATCAACTACAGAAAGTTCATCAAGACTAGAACAACCTACGAGTCACCCTTCACAACCGCCGGCAACTTTACCAAGTGCGGGAGTTACTAGTGGTGATCATGAACAAATGAACACTTCACAACAAATACCTGTTGCCCGTGCGCCTACCATCAACACGTCCAGTTCTTCAAATCAGTTCAATATGAATAATATTAATGTTAACAGGACTCAAATTTACCAAACAACTCCCATTCAAAATGTTGCACCTAATATGTCCACTATAATGCAACAGGGTAATTCCTCAAACTTATCCACTGTGCCACCAACTATACCAACTGGTATAAGTAATGTTCCAGTTACTTTTCAAAGTGGGTGTACACCAGGATCGCAAACACTGTCTAATATCCAAACTAATCTTTCGATTCAGCATACAAATATATCGAACACTGTTTCGTCTAGTATTCCAGTGCATAATCCGCCTAGCAATTTAAATTGCTTACCAGGTGTAATGTCAAATATGCCAACTGGTATGCAAAGTAATCTATCCAATGTTCCTAGTAATGTAAGTATGGGTCAACCTAACACAGGAAGCTCTTTACACACTATTCCAGTTGGCTTACCCATGAATGTGCAGAATATGCATCCAGCATTACAATCTAATCAAGGAAGTATTATCCCACACAACATCAGCCCAAACATGATGATGCTTGGACCAAATGCAATGCCTCACCCAAACATCCCGAATGTTTATGCAACTTCTCATCACCAAGAAAGAATGTCACTACAGCAGCAAATACGGGAAATGTATTGTATACCAGCATCTAATGAAAATCAAGAGAAAGTTAGGTGCTTACAAGATCGGCTTGCTCTTTTACAACAACACGAAACTAACGACAAATGCAATGGAGGTCCAAACTGTATTTTACAGAATCCTCTCTATGGATCAAAAATGGTGGAAAGTCCTCAAGTGACTAGCACCACAGGTCGTGGCCGCGCTAAAGGTCCCCCAAAGCCAAGAAAACCTCGAACTAAAAAAGAAAAGAACATGACTGCATCACAATCATTGGATCAGCTCCCTGTATCTGAGGATTGCGTGACAGCTGGTACAGGTTTGCAAAGTACATCTGAACTAGATTTAGAACTCAGCGAGGATGTTACTAATTTGGACAGTAGTGGGTTATCAGTTGACGATATTAACGGAGGAAAAATACGAAAACAAAGGGGTCCTCGTAAAAATAAAGAAAGGAAGCCACGCACACCTAGAGAACCCAAAACACCGAAAGAAATAGGTGACAAACCTGTGAAAGAACGCAAGAAACGTGAGCCCAAAGATCCCAATGCTCCAAAAAGGAGACGAAATACAAAAAGAGATACTGCTGAATTTCAGGCTGATACAACTACCACATATGATTTTGTGGATAATGATAACAAAGATTCATTGAGCGATTTATCGTTGCTAAAAAGTACTATTAACCCAGTTGATGAAAAATCTGAAACCACTTTAGACGACAGCAATGTCACAGATTTTGACGATATCCCGGTTTCGAAGATAGCCATCAAGGATTTGTTGGAGGAAGCTGAGGCTAAACGTGAACAGGGAGAGAAAGAGGAAGAAATGGATATAAACCAAAAGAAAAGGTCTAAAAAGAGAGGTTCTATTTCTGGTGGTTGTAAAAAAATGTCACTAAAAAGGACACCAGGTGGACGAAGAAAGAAACGAGGAGGAATTGTTCCAGACTCTGATGGCGAACCTGATGATATGATGTCTACTCCTCCTCCATCACCGCCACCTGAAGGCGATGATAGTTTAAAACGACGTTCTGCCAGACATACTCAGAGAAAAAAATACACAGATGACGTGATGTTACGTTTGTCCGATGACGAATTTGCAATATCAACCCCGAAAGTGGAAAAAGAACTGAAGTCTGAGGAATCAATTATAGAAACCAAAGACAGTTGTAGGCCTGATGGTACACCCAAACCTAATTACATGTATGTTAATACTACAGAAGAAGACGCTATGATAGTTCATCATGTTCTTGCCTGTCGAATGGGTAAACGAGAATTTAAAAATGAGCCACCTGTGATTGATAATACTCTAAAACTAGAAATTGAGGAGCCAGAAAAGGCTACCGATATTAATGATCCTCAGTTACCTATTCCTCCCATCTCTAATATTACTCCAGAGGGTGACACCACTGAGCCAAAGAAGGAAGTTGACGAAGAAATACATGAAGAGATTCCTGAAACTCCTCCAAACCCACCTCCTCAGAAACAGGATCTCAGTGCAGAAAATATTGATTCTAAGACTAAAAAACCTGTCATGGTAGATGTTGAAGAATATTTTGTCAAATACCGAAACTTTTCATATTTACACTGTGAGTGGAAAACTGAAGAAGAGCTTTATAAAGGAGACAAACGTATATTTTCCAAGATAAAACGTTTCAAGCAAAAGCAGGCGCAGCAAATGAATATATTTGAACTTCTCGATGATGAGCCATTTAATCCAGATTATGTGGAAGTTGAAAGAATCTTAGATATGTCGGAAAATCAGGATCCCGCGAATAATACGGTAGTGAAGCATTATTTAGTAAAGTGGAAGAGTTTACAGTATGAAGATAGCACCTGGGAGTTGGAAGAAGATGTTGACGTCGATAAAATTAAACAGTACAAAATATTTAGTGAAATACCACCAAAAGATAAATGGAGGTTTAAAAAGAGGCCAACTGCAGATCAATGGGTTCAATTGAAGGAATCTCCTTTATATAAGGCAGGCAACACTTTAAGACCTTATCAGCTCGAAGGTCTCAATTGGTTGCTTTTTTCATGGCATAATAACCGCAATTGCATTTTAGCTGATGAAATGGGTCTAGGGAAGACTATTCAAAGTTTGACTTTTGTAAATTCTGTGTGGGAGTATGGTATAAGAGGCCCATTTTTGATAATTGCCCCTTTGTCTACTATTCCAAACTGGCAAAGAGAATTCGAAGGCTGGACAGATATGAATGTGATAGTTTATCACGGCTCGCAACAAAGCAAAAGTATGATACAAGAATACGAGTTTTACTATAAGAATGAAAATAATGAACCAACAAAAGACATCACGAAATTTAATGTCCTCATTACTACTTTTGAGATAATCGTAACAGATTTTCAAGAACTGAAAACATTCAACTGGCGCATATGCGTTATTGATGAAGCACACAGGCTTAAAAATCGTAACTGTAAATTACTTGAAGGTTTACGGCAATTGCATTTAGAACATAGAGTTCTATTATCTGGAACACCTTTGCAGAACAATGTTAATGAATTGTTTTCATTGCTAAACTTTTTGGAACCATCTCAATTCTCGAGCAGTGATGCATTTTTAAATGAATTTGGCCAATTAAAAACAGAGTCTGAAGTCATAAAACTGCAAGCACTATTGAAACCTATGATGCTTAGACGATTGAAAGAAGATGTGGAAAAAACTCTAGCACCTAAAGAAGAAACAATTATTGAAGTTGAATTGACTAACATTCAGAAAAAATATTACAGAGCTATTCTGGAGCGTAATTTTAGTTTTTTGCAAAAAGGAACTGCCTCTGCAGCCAATATTCCCAATTTAATGAATACCATGATGGAACTACGAAAGTGTTGCATTCATCCATACCTATTGAACGGCGCGGAAGATCAAATACAATTCGACTATAAGCAGGCCAATGGCGAAGACAAGGAAGCCTATTATAAGGCTCTTATTCAGTCTTCTGGTAAAATGGTATTGGTCGACAAGCTGTTGCCTAAATTAAAAGCTGGAGGTCATAGAGTACTCATATTCAGTCAAATGGTTAGATGTTTGGATATTTTAGAAGACTATCTTGTATTTCGGAAATATCCATTCGAAAGAATTGACGGCAGGATTAGAGGTAATCTGAGACAGGAAGCAATTGACAGATTTTCTAAACCAGATTCAGATAGATTTGTATTTTTGTTATGTACAAAGGCTGGTGGCTTAGGTATTAACTTAACCGCTGCCGATACTGTCATAATATATGATAGTGATTGGAATCCCCAGAATGACTTGCAAGCGCAAGCACGTTGTCATCGTATTGGTCAACAAAAAATGGTCAAAATTTACAGGCTCATCTGCCGAAACACTTATGAAAGAGAAATGTTCGACAAAGCTTCTTTAAAGTTGGGATTAGATAAAGCCATTTTGCAAAGCATGAACACTACTCAAGGAAAGGAGCCAGGTTTAAAACAGTTATCCAAGAAGGAAATAGAAGACCTGCTTAAAAAAGGCGCCTATGGAGCTGTAATGGACGAAGATAATGCTGGTGACAAGTTTTGTGAAGAAGATATTGAAATGATCTTAGCCCGACGTACACTAGTAATACAAATGGAATCTGAAAAGGGTTCTACATTTTCAAAAGCAAGTTTTGCCGCGGCTGATCAACGATCTGATATAGATATACGGGACCCAGATTTTTGGAATAAGTGGGCAAAAAAAGCTGAAATTGACACAACTGAGAAAAAAGAAGACGAAGATCTTATTGTTACAGAACCTAGAAAAAGGACAGTTATTAAAAGATATGGCCACGATGACGGTCCTATGGAAATGTCTGATGTTGAAGTTACTCCTGATTCTGAAGAGGATGAAGAAGGTAAGACTCAAGTAAATCATTGTTCTAGTAGATTGGTTATTCCCTAAAATACTATTGAATAATATTATGCAATAAATATTAACAGTAAGCATTCATTGGGATTCCTCGCTGTTTGTTTAGTGCACAGCGCGCTCAAAGGTTTCTATAATAGCATTTGTACATCTTGCTGAGTGTGCTGCCTTCATGAAGGCCTTATCAGGGGCCCATTAAAATTTGTACTGGCGTATTAGCGGGATTATTGTTAAGTATCTGAAGGTAATTTCAACTTAAATTTCCTTTTCGTACAGGTATTAGTTTAAGAAGCAAGAGGAAAAAAGATAAATTTGGTAAAAAAGGACGAAGATATGCAAGTGATGATTATATACCCAGACATGAAGGTGTACCAATTGACGAAGAAGTTGTATATGGATCTTGGACTAGATCAGAGTGTTTCAAAATAGAAAGGGGTCTTTTGACATTTGGGTAAGCTATACATGTCCGCACATTACACTGTATATAAAGCTACAAAGTGTCTGTAGGGTTTTGCTCGCGTATACTTCGTAACCCAGAAGTTATATTTATAATTCAGAACGATATACAACCATAATTATATAATAAGCGTCTATATTTCGGAGTGTGATATGTTAAGAAGTCCCGAAACATGCCAGAACGCAATGCGTACTGACCATGTATAAAAAGTAATTAACACTTGCCATTATTTTGATAGCTAAACATAATGTAGTGTCATAGGAAGATTTTGATTTATATCCAAAACATTGTAATGCATTCTTTAGAATTTCTTTAGTCTTTCGCTTACTTACATAAATTAATTCTTACGACTCTTTGATCTAGTGTTATGGCATTGTAACGTTTCGAAAAAAGACTTCGCACACACTACAAACTGGATAAAGCAACTAAACAAAATGTGAATCATATTCAGAACTAAACATGACAAGGATCCAATAGATGCCTTGTGGCCTTATTTACAGTTTAAATAAACTACATATATTGGCAAGGACAATATTGTGGGGTTGCATGGATTTCGACCACATAATGTGTTTTCATATTATTTATAAAATGGTATTATATTCATTATGAGGTCTCAGTTTCACTTTTATTTCTATTGATTATTAGGTGGGCCCGATGGGAGGAAATTGTTGACAAAAATCAATTTAGGAAAGGTTGGACGATACCGGTTATTGAAGATTGCGCACGCATAATCGTAAGTTTTTAAAAACGTCTTAAGTATGTGTTCAGAATTTTAGCCACACTGCCGTAGCTTATTTTATGATGATTTGCCATGCTAATACCGAGAAAGTTTAAGATTTTCGCTGAGTTCAGAAGCTGTTACTGATTAATATGTTCTAATATATAGTGTATGTACATGCGTGACATTTGACATTCTTATTAAGTGCAATGTTTTTGTTTTAGGTCTTATTTTGTTTACGCCATTATAAAGGTGATGAAAAAATTAGAAACTTTATTTGGGACTTGATAGAGCCTTGTGAAAATGGAGAAGTGACTATAGCTAGAAATCACAGTGGATTGCATAACCCTGTACCTCGAGGGAGAAATGCCAAAAAGAAGAATAGACCAAAAGATATACCTAAACCAAATGATATTCAGAAATGGGAGGACACAAATCATTGGAGTTCCATTGATAAATATGATTGTGAAGGATATTTAGAGAGCAGTTATAAGAAGCATTTATTCAGACATGCTAACAAGTAAGTAATAAGCTATAGTTGGACCGAAACTGTTGCGTGCCTTAGGAATGTGCGCGGACGGAATGGGGGATAGTGGCCGCACTGTTTTCAGACAAACTTTTATTGAAATAAGCAATTTGACAATTTAAACCTTAATATATTTATGTTTAATTTATTTTAATATGGCAAAATAATTTAATTTCAGGGTTTTACTCAGAGTTCGTATGATGTACTACATAAAACATGAAGTTATAGGGGACTATGCAATACAAATTGAGCAAGGAACACATGCCAGGTGGGTAATTAATTTATCTATAGCTTATAAGGCCAGTAGACAGTATATCTTTATCAAGTTGAACTGAAAAGTATATATTTCGACATAATAAGCTGGACGAAACTTTTTATTTGAAATCCCTTGCACATAAGGCGTCTTTATCAACATTACTTAAACATAAAATCAACTATTTAATAAAAAAAAATTTCAAAATCTAATACAATTGTTGGACCGTGTACGATTGTTGGACGTTATTATTTTTATCTCGCATATTTCGCCCAATGTAGGACATGCACAAATCTTAGTTAGTTATGTTAAGTAAATATTTTATTTAACGGACATTTTTTTGCCTATTATTAACAAATGTTTATTGTATAATACTAAAATTGGAATAATTTTAAGCTATTTTTGTTTGTATATTATAACGTGTAACGGTGTAACACGACCTCTAGATTTCGCTAGCGCTGCTGCGGAACACGAGGTCCTGGGTTTAATACCCGGGTCGGGCAAAGTATTATTGGGTTTGTGTATTTGCAACTACCCAGTAACAGATCGAAGTCTGGATAAGTGCCCGGCAGTAGCAATAGGCTCGCATCCCAGGCGCATATGTATGTGTTTTACAATTGGTATCGCAGTGAAGACTCGTGAAGTAAACCTTCTCTGATTATGTAACATTGAATTATTTTATAGGTATAAAAAATATTTTATAAATTTTAACCAACTTCCACTGTAAAATTGTGTCTTTCAATACAGTGAAATAATTAGAACTGAGAACAAACAATCTCACAAGAAGTAAGTAAGAGTTATAGTAAGAGTGAGAAAAAACATTCTCACTCTTACTATAAACATTATTGACGCACTTGATATGCTAAAATAGTAAAATTACAAGACAGCTTCCCCGTGTCGTCTCCTCTCGATCTAATGAAATTTACAATGTAATGATACGTTATATTAATGGATTGTTTGTTATTTATTGTTAACTTAAAGTCTTAATGTTTTTTTCCCTTGCAGCGCATTGGGGATGCGAGTACCGCGCGGCGTGGACAGTACACCTCCTCGCTTGTGGTGGGACACAGAATGCGATGTATCACTGCTAGTTGGAACTTATATTCATGGCTACGAAAACTATCTAGCGATGCGGTCAGATCCCCAACTTTGCTATGTAGATAAGTTGGGTCCACCGGATGATGCTGAGTGCACAGATATTAAGTAAGTAGAATAACAAAATTTCTGCCCAAGCAATATCCTCATCCCCAATATCATACATCAAAAATATTAAGTTATGTTTTCCCGTACAAGATTCGAACATTGATTGCTCTAACAATGTTTGTATAATATCTGTATGTATGTGTGTAAGTATGTATGTTTACCTGGTGGTTTGTCTATAGGGTTAGATGAAAACATATTATATTATTCGTGGGGAGAAGCCGATAGATATAGATGAAACAGGGGATTAAAATAAGGTGCAAGCAATTTTGTACAATATTATAATTATCTTGATCTGCTATAGTATATATATTCTTGTTCACATGCATAAAACTTTCATTACCGATGATGGATATTCCCAATCCCAGCAATATTGTATATACGAATTGTATGGCGTAGGTATAGTAAAACATTCTGGTTTACAATGCCCACTGCTAACTCTATGCTATTCTATCTATTATATTTTGTATTACATGCACTTTTCTCAACGTCGACAAGGAAGCGATTGACTGAAAATGAAAATGAAAATGAAAATGAAAAATATTTATTCAGTTTAGGCCCTGGTAAGGCACTTATGAAAGTCGAGAATTTACCACCGGTTCGGAAACTAGCCTTCTGAGAAGAATCGGCAAGAAACTCAGCCAGGCATCATGTACATATCATCGAAACAATATAAATTATAATGAAATCATCATCCAAAATCAAATTTGATAATAGGTATAAATATTCACAATAGTGACAAATTGTATTAGCATGCAAGTCATTATAAAACAAAATCAAAGAGATAAAAAAAATAACAATACCAGATAGATTTACAAGTGTTTGCATACCATGTATTTGCCAGGAGCTACTTGTGCAGAGTGATTTACCTAGTTCCATATATCCTTGTCATTTATATAATCCGAAATTTTATAATATACTTTCTTCATCAAAACAGTTTTGACATGTGTTTTAAATTTATCATAATTTAACGCGATTATTGATTGTGGGATTTTATTGTAGAAGCGAACACAGTTCCCCATGAATGATTTATTTACTTTAACTAATCTGAATCTAGGAGCCACAATTTTGTGTTTATTTCGCGTACAAATCGAATGAACATCACAGTTTAAATTAAAGAGATGAATGTTTTTTTTCATGCACAATAAATTCTCATAAATGTAAAGTGAGTATATTAATTTCTTTAAATTTATCCCTCAAGCATTCACGGGGTTCCAACGAGTATATTGCCCTGATGGCTCTTTTTTGAAGTATAAATATAGAATCAAGGTCTGCCGCGGAACCCCATAACAATAAGCCATATGACATAAGACTATGAAAGTATGCGTAGTAAACTAATCTAGCAGTATCGACATCCGTCATTTGTTTGATTTTCCTAACAGCAAATGCTGCTGAGCTAAGTTTTCTTGACAATGTTTCAATATGAGAGCCCCATTGTAATTTTGAATCTACTGTTAGCCCTAAGAATACCGTACTATCAACCAAATCCAGTTTACCACCATCTAGTGATATATTTGTAGCTATTTGCGATGTATTAGGTGGTGAAAATCGAATACATTTAGTTTTTTTAGAATTTAAAACGAGGTTATTGGCGTCAAACCAATTTGAAACAGATGTTAGTGTTTCATTCAGAGTATTAAGCTCCTTATCTTTCCTGCTCACTTTAAAAACTAAAGATGTATCATCTGCAAACAAAACAATATCACAGATACCTTCTACAACAAGTGGTAGGTCATTTATGTACGCTAGAAATAGGAATCTACCTAATATGGAGCCTTGCGGCACGCCTGTTTTAATTAATGACCCTTTAGATGTTATACCACTGACGCCAACTTTCTGATGACGATTGGACAGGTAAGAGGAAACAAGATCGAGGGCGGTTCCGCGAATACCATAATATTTAAGCTTCAGAATTAGCGTACGATGGTCGATGCAATCAAAAGCTTTTGAGAGATCACAGAAGACTCCTAAGGCGTCATAGGCGCCCTCCCATGCCTCAAATATATATTTTATTAATTTTGCCGCCGCGTCCGTTGTGGATCTACCTACTAAGATCTGAAGAGTATTATAGACCTTTTCCCGCACAAGAAACATATTGCGCTCGCTATAATCTAACTCGTTCCTAGCTCTTATAGCATCTCGTTCATTTGCCATAGTTTGACGCCTTCTGGCACATCTAAATATTTAAGACTGTTTTACAGGAGTGAAGAAAGGAAAGTGAGGGGAAGTGGCGGTGGTGACGAGGATTGTACCGACGATGTGTCCAGCGGTGCGGGCGCGACTTCGCCCACTGCTTCTCCGCGGCCTGACGACGACGGCATGCATAGCAGTAGCAGCGGACTCTGGCCATCCATGCAAGACTTAAACACACGCCTTAGAAGGCTAATAACTGCTTACCAAAGAAACTACAAGCGCGAAGAACTAAAGATGCAGCAAAGAGCTAAGGTACGACTAAATACTGTAACATTCGTACCCAATAATACCCCGTTGCTGAAATGCCAACGGACAGTGTTTCGAGTGTTCATTGTTCAACTTTTATTTAACCACCAATTTGATCTGTGAAGCTGAAATATCGAAGTCTTTATCAGGGCTATTCAGACGTTTGCATGCCGTGTCTGTTTTGTTAACCTATTTGTTTGATACGTCCAAACCTTCCCGTTTACTTCTTATTTACGATTCATGTCACACTAGTTGTTTTGATGCCAGCTGAGTTTCTAGCCGGTTCTTCTCAGAAGGCTAGTTTCCGAACCGGTGGTAAATTCCTCGACATTCCTAAGTGCCTTACCAGGGCCAAAACTGAATAAATCATTTTCATTTTCATTTGCAAAGCTGAATATTTTCAAAGCTCTTATAAGGCAAATTGTTGTTCATCCACCTGTTGTATCAACATTCTAATTAAAATTCGTTGTTTTTCATCAGATGGAGCGACGAGAGCGTATGGACCAGCTTGCTCGGGATGAAGTGTCCCAATGGCGCTGGACAAGAGCCGATGAAGAAGCTTTTCGCCGCACTGTTGCGTCCTATGGCGTTGAATTCGACCCGGCGACAAAGAGTCTGCGTTGGAGTCGGTTTAGGACGCTTGCCCGCCTTGATACTAAAAGTGACGACGCTTTAACTGATTATCTTAAAGCGTTCATGGCTATGTGTAAACGTCAATGTGGACTATCTGTGGGAGAAGCAGAATTGCCCACTAGAGCTGATTTAAAAGCAGAGCCTATTGGAGAAGAGAGGGCTATTGCAACTCTTGAAAGGTAATAAGGAATACATTATAAAACATAATGTAGTTGACAGGTTATGTGGTGATAATCACATATTTTTTAAGTAATTTCGAAAGTTGATATTGATGTTCCATTTAGTTATATATATAATGTGTGTTGTTGTAGGATTGACTTGCTGCGCGTGTTGCGCGAGGAGGTGGGGCCGCACCCGGCGCTGGAGGCGCGCCTGGCGCTGTGCGAGCGCGCGCCCGACGCGCCGCCCTGGTGGCAGCCCGCCGTGCACGACCATCTGCTCGTCCGCGGTGTCTGCAAGTCAGTACACATCGCTCGACCTCCTTAACACACTAAAACTTTGTTTGAAATCACATCAAGAATTCTCAAATTCAATTCAACTACTATTTGTTTCAGGCATGGTTTGGGCGATACATACAATAAACTTTTTTGCGATCCTAAATTGCCGTTCGCCGATTGTGCCAACAAATGGTACGCGAGCAATAAAGGAAGTTCTGCAAAGAATGATGCTCAGAATATATCGTCCGATGAAGAGGACACCAACAAATCGGAAGAATCAGCTTCGGAGTCGCGAAAATCGCTTCGACGCAGCAAGCGCACTTCGAACGCGTGCGAGCGTGAAGAGGACGACACCGACGCGCTGTCTGAGCTGGAGACGCTGGCCAAGCTCGGGCGAGTGGACGAGCCGCCGCCGCCCGACCGTTGGTTCACGGAGCGCGCGCTCGAGACGCGGCTGCATCACATCGCGCACGCCGTGCAGAACCGCGAGTGGCCCGCCAAGCCGGCCGAGCCCGAGGAGCGCAAGGGCGGCCAGAAGCGGCACATCGCCATCGACGTGGAGACGGATCGCGCCAAGCTGCACGCGCTGCTGTCGTCGCCGGCTGCGGGCCCGCCGCCCGCGCACGCGCACCAGCGTGCCGAGCCCTCCGACGCGCCCGTCGACCTCTCCGCGCCGCTTGACCTCAGCGAGCCGCCGCGCCGTCCTGACCCGCCCGCGCCGCCGCCGGCGCACCAACGCACCAGCCTCGATGACACGCTCACCAGGCTTATGAAGAGAAAGAATGTGGTAATGTGAAATCACTAAGTTTACCGACACAAATCAACACCGAACATATATTTTTAAATGTAGCCTACTAATAAACTCTCCTTGTAATTCTCGAGCATACAATCGAGTTACTTAAAGAATGGGCTTCTAGCAACTAGCAAGAGTAAATTTCTTAATTTTCGAATGTGCCGACTGGTTTCTTTACTGATATACCTAACTTTTTTTTCACAGCCTGCGCCAGAGCAGATAGTCGGCAAGGAAAAGAAAAGAAAGAAATTAGATGAGATTGTTCTCGGTTTATCGGCTGCAAAAGGAAGGAGTCCAAGCTCGACGTTCACGGCGGACCCGCCGCGCAGTCGGAGTTCTTCGATACTACCCGATGTAACAGTTACTCCAGCTGCTCCACCCAGCTCAACGGCAACAACTCCTACGCAAAAACCTTTCTCGGTAACAGTCACAAATGTTCCATCTCCTCAATCATCTTCTAAAGAACTGTCCTCCTTCTTACAACAGTCTTTAGAACAAAGTAAAAATCAAAAAACGTCAACAGCTACTCCCATGAAATCCTATTCACACGAAGCTAAAGTCAATAAATGGTTAGCCGAGCAAGCAAGTGTCGACACTCGTCGGCGAAGCTTGACACCCAGGCTCGCTCCCGAAGAACATGTTCCTGTAGTACACAGAGTTACTGGAAAGCGTATTGTGGGTCATAAAGCGCCGCAGCTAAAACATCTTGCACAATGGATAGCCGAAAATCCTATGTATGACATTGATTCAAAGTGGACTGAAGGCATAAAAGAACATATTAAATTACCACAAGACGTGCGTACTCAAAGACATTCACCTATGCAATCGACTAATTCTATGACCGAGAGAAAAAAAGGTCGCCCACCTACACTAGACGCATCATCAGCGAACGTGTTGTCTTCCAGTTCCCATCTAAACCAAAGTTTGTCAAGTTTAAATCCTGCTCTTCTAGCTAGTTTATCTAGTTTAAGTGCATTTGATCCAAAAACATTGGCTGCGACATTATCCAATTTGACTGGTTTCGATCCTAAATTATTGAATACATTCGATCCAAAATTACTGTCCAGCTTGAGTAGTTTTGACCCCAAAAACAATCCACTGCTGAGTTCTTTCAACAGTATGCCTAATTTATTAGGAAACATAACTGGGGGCAATATATTTGCAAATCTAGCTGGTTTGGGTTTGCCAGGATTTTCGTCGTTGGATTTAAATAGCTTAGGCGGAACAAATGTTTCCGGAGACAATAAATCAAAATCTAAACGCCCACCAGAGAGTAGTAATCCATCAAGTTCAAAATCTTCAAATTCGCAGTTTCCGTTTGTTTTTACTAATCCTAACATGCTATACCCTCAGTTAGGATTAAGCGGGTTGAATCCTTTCGGCATGCATTCTGGTATGTCATCCGCATACGATGCTTTGGGATTATTGAGCGGTAACGTAGCTGCAAGCTCTGGATCTACGACTATGCATACAAGTCATAGTTCTGCTCGGACTAGTACGAAGACTACAACACCGAGATCCTCCACGGTTGTAACAAATTCAACCATTTCACGTCAGCAAAAAGTTTCTGACCGTCAACAATCAAGTCAAATGCCGCAGATGCATTTACCTCCAGATCCATATTTATTAGAATCTTTGTCTAAGCAAGCTCTGAGTTACGATTCTCTTATGAGAACTGATAAAAGATCTAGAGAAACAGAAGGTCAAGAAGCCACTGCTACTGATTTATCCAAATCCGATAAGAAAAAGGCACCTTATGAGTCTTTAAGATCCCATGTACCGCCAGAATTTGCCGCGGTACAAGAAAAACTCCTCAAAGGTGACAAAAAAGATATAGATATAAGCAAAATGCTCTTGGAACAAATGGCATCTGGAGCTCTGAGTGCTAGTCTCGTTAGTTCTGCTGAAACAAAAAAGATAAAGGATAATGAAAAGGATCATTTCGAAAAACATAAGGCGGATTACATGACGAGGGCATTGTCATCTGACGAAGGAATTACTAATGTTCAAAAAAGAACACACGAAGAAATGGCTAGCGAGCCTGAAAACTTGGCAATGCCACCAACAGAACTAAATCCTGCTAAAAAGGCCAAGGAAAATGTTACCTCCGATATTATTTCTTCAATCGAAAGGCAGCATGATCCTTCTGCAAATACAGGAGAAATGGACCTCGAAGACTTAATTGCTCCCTCAACTGTTATTAAAACTGGAATGAAAGCAAGTGACTTCGAAAGCAATATACCTAAAATTCCAACATCAGATTCTATGTCATCCTCGATTTCAAATTTAGAGAGAGAAGAAAAGTCCCAGACGAAACTAATGGCTTCTTACCACGATGAACCTAAACAAAATAAGGCCGAACATTCACAAAACCTTGACTTATCACATTCAGCAAACAGCGATGATAAAGATAATATAAGTCATGTTGATGAGACAAATAATTCAGGAGATAATTCAAATGACCCGGCGCGCAGAGCTAACAGAAAGAAAAGTCGTAAATCTTCTGAGGATTCTGCACCTTGCCCGCGCCGAGAGCTAAGATCCAGTTCTGGTCGCCAGTCAACAGAAACAGCAAACCATTGAATGATTGAAACTTTCTAAACAATTGAAATGCGTTACATCAACTGAAGTGAAGTAAATTGCTTACCCAGTGATTTCATTCATTAACAATTATTTAAATAACTTTAATATAGAAAAATATGACTTGGATGTAATTTCAGAACTTAAACGTGATTTCCGTTCTGTACCATTCACAGTAGTAATGTTACTTATTAACGCGGGCATAAGTTGTAAGTGTTTAAAAAAATGTCATTTGAAATTACAGTTGACTGGAGTCGGTATATTTCTTAGACGGACAATCTGGTTGTATGTTTGTTGAAGCTAATAGCTACAAATGAAGATAACGTCCTAAATTTTAATGTAACATCTAAAAAAAATTCTATACAGACATTTTTTTAAATTGTCTTGCACAGAAGAATATTTTTTATGAGACCAGGCACTCAGTGCTAAGACGCCACTTGTGATGGAAACTAAAATTGAATTTGAACTAAAACATCGTGGTTTCTAATCATGATACTTTTACAGGAGTTTTATATGCCTAGGAAGAACGAATAGGCTGAAATAGGTCAGGAAACATATAAAAATTCAACATGTGTTTAAGGAAGTCAAATTTGTAGTCCTGAATTGTAATTTTTACATTTGAGTATTTTTAAATAAACGTGCAAATATGCTTTATTTGACCTTGCTCTGTAATATACATAATAACCGCTTCAATATAACCAGGTTAGTTTCATACAATTTATGAATTGGTTCTGTGTGCGAAATATGAAATAAAAAGTATGAAGAAGCGCTCTAAAACTAAAAAAAAATGTCCTTATTCTCTGACGACTAAAGTATATCATAGATCAGCCAAGGCCAATGATTCTAAAATTTTGACAACATTTCCATTCTAGCCCTATACTTATCTAACAACATAATTAAGAAAGTCGACAGAACTAACTAATAACTGACGTAACTCAAAAAAGGTTTTCTCACCTATTTAAAACGTCGTCAAACCAAAACATGATACTTAATATAAGGTTGACATAATTTTGCATCTCATATTTAACTGTTACGCATGGGGTTTAATAATTATAATCTAACTAGGTGTTAATGATATGACTCAATGTGAAAACGATTTTTGACAATTCCACCTGTGAGTGGTTTAGTAGGACTTGTATGTTTCAATGTTTGTGCGTAATATTCTTGAACATTATGAGTAAATGAGATTGCGGCCTATAACAATAAAATATAAAATACAAATAATTCAATCAATATTATATACTTCATAATTTCGCTTTATTTCATGCTTTTTAACTTTATAAGTTAGATCTTATAAGGTTACTACTGAAATCCGTTCGAAAAGAGTAATTGCATCGAACTGGAATGGTAGTCTTAATAACCGATTTAATGAGCCTATTCCACTCATAAATAACTTCGGAAATTTATTTTTAGACTTTACAATGGATATATCTTACTAATCTTTAATCCACCAAAGCATTACATTTTTTTCGGAGTGTCGGTATCGTGAAAACGGTAAATAATTTGTAAGCCAAGTTCATACAATCCTGACATGGCATGGGCATGTGTGTTATTCCCATGGTATACAGTTTCTCCATGGTTATTATTCCTTATTTCGCAAAATAAGTAGTTTAGAAAGTGAAGGTAGCTATGTAACTTCCTCTTGAGTCCGCCTTAATTAAAACAAACATGTTTAAGATCTTGCACATGCGGCTTTTTCTGTTAAAATCGAAAATCATGAAATAGGAGAATAAGAAAAAAATTTCAATCACAGAAATGAGATCTCTTTCTAATTCTTGAAGAAACCAAACAGTAGTTGATTTCTTTGAGTTTTTCTTTATAGTTATATTAGAATTAGGTATAGATGTAGATTAACTTTTATGCATTGTTGTTAAATGTTTGTTAAATACAACAAGGTCGCCTCATTGAATGTTTCAGGCAAGTACTTGAAAAATGTTTATTTGAATGCTGGAATACATGCACGCAATGAGTGCGAAACCTTTAGAACTTGAGCAAATCTTCCGTCAATCATTTCCAATTGGTCCTACTGCTACTATTTAAAGACCATTTGAGACGATTATGGCGGGATTGGCAAATTTTTAATAATGAATTACTGGATAATCTGGCTATATTTTAGTTCTAAGTTGACTTCAATATTACCTATTTTAAAGGTTATTAAGTCAAACACTGGATGTGATAAAATTATTTATTACATGTATCTTAATACATTATTTCGCATTATGTACTGTATCGATGAATTAAATTGTATTATATATAAGTAATAATTATGTGACA
The DNA here is from genome assembly GCA_964035505.1 of Watsonalla cultraria. Classification (NCBI taxonomy): domain Eukaryota; kingdom Metazoa; phylum Arthropoda; class Insecta; order Lepidoptera; family Drepanidae; genus Watsonalla; species Watsonalla cultraria. The sequence continues at coordinate 7,295,636 of OZ037713.1, read as the reverse complement.
AATCGTAAATAAATAACTATAAAATAGATAAAAATCGTAAAATATTTTTTACTTATTTATATTTCTTAATATGTTGGTACCTAGGTCAAACATTTTCAATCATGTCGTACTTTTACTTTTATCTTTGGCTGAATTAAAATAAAATAATGGGTTTAAATTTACACGAAAGCGCAGCACTGAATTGGGGCCTTACCATGAGCTCTTATTGCCATGATAGTTTCACTCATTTATGAGACAGATGTATGTGCCGTGTATACATCTGTCACTGTCGCACAACTGAATTAACATTGCAATAAGAGCTCATGTTTGGGTCCCTGGGCCTGTAGATCACCCTTCGCTAGTAGAAACGGAAAAAATGTTCGGGAATGACACATTTTTTATCGTTAATGTTGCAACAAGACTACGCCTATCTAAGACTGGCAATCCACAAAATAACTTAGCTAGAATATATTTTATGTCGATTTCGATTGTTCAAATTGACTTAAATAAAAATATAAAAGTTAGATGGCGGCTACATGGGGGTGAAAAGGTAATAAGAAAAGCGGGAACGCTGTGACGGTGAACCTCCTTTAATAGGTACAGGTTCCGTTCTGACGGAGTAAAGAGCGCTGACATTGAATGCGCAGTATAAATTTTATGTATTTCTCTGTCTGCTATATGGCGCGACGCGAATAAAAACGAGCATTTAACCCAGGATATTTAAAAAAAAATCGCTTTTAACCCTACTGTTTTCGCTGAGCGCTTTTAACTGCCACGATTTTTTGTGTTAATGATAACTCCACAGATGTGCGCGCCTGTGTATGTCATTTTGAACAACTTGTAAAATTAATATTTATACCATGCTAACGATACACTACATAGATAAGTACTAATCGATGTCTGTAATACAATATTAAAAGATGAGATTGTCATCAATCATTTAGATTACCATCTTAGCTCATGAATTTTAATAGAAACCACAGAAAAATAAGGGTTCATAGAGATATTTCCACCTTAAGGTGGCTTGGCGATCACGGTGTATGATATTACGGATGGTATGTATACAATGGCTGACTGGTGTGCACTCAACGCTTAAGTAGCTTTATTGGAACGAAGTTCCTTATCGCGCGTTGTGAAAGGGGTCTAGACGGAAAAAAGTTTGTAACGACACTTTGCTGTGTCGTTACAAATTTTCGTGAGATTTTTTATAATATATTATGTAATATATTTATATATATATATATATACAACGTCTGTTGTGTTAACAAAGTCACGCGCATCTATGGCGTGTATGAAAGAATAGACAGACAGAGTACATATATATATATAGAACTTCGTTCCATCCGGGTATCCCTTGACACCCACCTCTCAAGTTTTTTTCTGTACGCACAGCAATATTATCACCGACTTGTTGGTCTCATATGGTCACGAAGATAATGTTTGGCGGGGAGCGTTGCTTTTGCTTTATCATATTTTTTTTAATATAACTGTCATGACATTAATGACATATGATTGCCTCCGTGTTTAAATGACGTGTTCCTCATTAGTTAAGTTATCTAACGTCAAAATAAGTCATATTGTTTAGTACATAAATAGTTGTTAAGAATATGTTTGGTGTGGTAACAAACTTAATTTATTTTGGATGTGATAAAGTAAACTTTTCTGTAGCGAATACCTGTTATCTTCTTTGAAATAAGACAAAATCTGCCTACAAAAAAGATTTAATTGAACTTTAAAGGTCCATATAACATTTGACAACAATGGATATGAGAGCAGCAAAGTTAGCATTAGCTCGAAAAAAGGTTTGAAATCCATACCTACCTACTATATATACATTTACTTAAGAGATTCTACATAAAGTTAATTTAAATATAATTTAGTTGGGGTACAGCAATGAAATACATGATAAGTCCCTATCAGGGTAGGCCCATAGAAATGAGCTCAGAATTTCTGCAGGAGCTCAATCTGTAATCGAAGGGTGACTGAACCAATGCACAAACAGCATGCACAAACATAAAGAAATTGGACTCATTATTTATTTTTTACATAATATATACTATACTTACATAAATATAATACTACAAAGTTAACAATCTTGACTTATGTAACAAAATTAGTATTTATGAATGTTGTGTATTAAGAGAGAAAATTCGATAGTCAACACATCCAACTCCATGGAGGGGTGGCAATTGCTGTACAAAATTACCAATATAGATTTTTTGGATGTTTGGATTTTCTATTCTATAACATGTGGATGTTATTAGACCAAACAAATGAATAGCCAAATTAAGAAGTTAATTATAGCACTTAAGATGCACTTTAAAGTCACAGAGTGATGTATGGTTTGATAAATTTACAATTTCTAACATTGTATTGGTTTCAGTTAAAAGACCATCAAGAGAAGAAGTTATTTTCAGTTAATAAGGATGAGGAGTCCAATGTGCTGGAAAATAATGACATTGTGAACCTGTCTATGAATAATGAATGTCATACTGAACAGAGTTTTAACTTGAATGATTATGATAATGAACAGTTGTATGTTCCAAACTTGAATTCGGCCAAAAATTATGTGGATACAGAAAGTGAGGCACCTGAAAGTGAATGTGTGCAGCCAGATGTTAATGTTACTGAAATTCTTATTTCAAACAAGAGGAATCTTGAAGTTCAAATAACTGAGTTGCAGCTAAAATTATCTCAGCTAGAACACAATTATGCTATAGCTGTTAATAATTACAATGTTTCAAATCAAAAGATTAGTAATTTGGAGAAGGAACTTGCCATTCTCATCACCAATTCCATGCAAGCTGCCCAAGATATAATATCAAAGGATAGAATTATCAATGAATTCAATCACTTACAATCCCAATGGTGTGAGGAGAAAAGTAATTTGCAGGAACAGTTGGAATTGACCAAAAATATTTTATCAGCCAAAGAGAGAGAGAATGATTCACTTCATAGTCATGTTTACAATCTTCAGAATCAACTAGAAGTAACACAACTTCAATTGCAGCAGCTGACAAATGGTCTGTCAGGTGTTAATTCATCACTAAACCCCAGTGGCACTAGTAATGAACAATGTGAAGCATTACTACACAAAATATCTGCCTTGGAGCAACAACTAAAGGCTTCACTAAAAGAAAGGGAACAGGTAAAATTACATTATGAGCAATATGTCAATGAACTCAATGAACAACTGAAATCTGTATTAAAAAGCAATGAAAAGCTTTCAAAACAAGTTCATGATCTTTCTAATAGAGAAACCAGTCTTATTGACCAAATAAGTGAAATGGAAATAAGGATGCAAGCAATAAGTGCTAGCAAAGTACCTCAACAAAAGCAAGTTTCTAAACAAGCCGACTCAACAGAATTTCAACAAAACTATATTCGGGTACAAGTGAGTATCAATGGTTCATTTATACACATAATTTAATTATATTTATAAAATACATTGTTTCCAATATACTGTATACATATATTTGTACAAATTATTACACTTAACAAATTTAGTGCATCATCACCATGTCTACCGCTTTAGATCACCTAATCATATCAGTGAGGGTCTTTTGCGAGTTTATTCAATACCGCCATGCGCGTTAGTTCGATCCCGTACGTATCCACGGTTTCAGAACGCGACGTCGACGTCGTCGCCACCCGGAGCGGCGTGCGACGGCAGGTGAGAAAACTCGCAGTAGGCACGCGGTTGTTTCCATTTTCGGAACTTGCTAAACCATAATTTGGACCTCAGTTTTACAAGTCTTAAGACTTGTAGTTATATTTTTAAACACCTTTCAGTTAGTCAACAAGAAGTAATTACTTGTAATAAGTAAATAATTTATTTACAGGAGCAATTGCGTGACCTCAGTATCCAGTTTGAAGAACTTCAAACTCAACTGGCACATAGGAATGCTGAAATACAAGAATTAACACAAAAGCAAGAATTGGACAGCTCTCATGACACGATCAGCGTTGCCAAGTTAAGCGCAGATATAGCAAGCGACAAAATCGCCGCCCAGAGAGCTACAGAACAAAATAAGAAGCTAAAGCAAGATGTGCAACGACTAGAAGATGCATTTATAAAAATGGTTAGTATTGGAATCTTAATTTAAATAGTCTATTGGTTGCCGGCAGATTGTCATCAGTAAGATTTTTCCTGGTCTGGAATGGTATGTAATTATGTAATTGACATTCATAACGGCTAGGTACCAATAACATTGGAACATCGTTATGTTTCGAATTGAGTTTGTATTTTTGAGAATGCTTCAACGCCATATAGTAATCGCTCCGCAGAATCAGATATGGATTAATACAAGCATGGCACCCCTTCAATAACCCTAAAATAAAAAAACTGTCTGGGCTGGTTTTGTGGACATAATTTATTGCATTGCATTTGTCATATAGGTAGACTGTACACTATCTGTGTAAATATTTTTATTCAAAAGTTATTACTTTTTCAGAGTAGAGATAAGTTGGAATTGACAGAAAAAATTACAGCAGAAAAATATTTGAACAAAGAATTGACAATTAAATTAGCAGAAGTTGAAGAAAAAGCTAAAGATATGTTCATTAAGTTAAAGGCTAAGGACGACGAGATGATCAGGTTACAAGCCAGTTGCAGGGATATGGAATATAAATTAGAACAAATGTCTAATTCAGCTGACATGAAAATGTCCAACACGTTAGATACAGTTGAGCAGGTTTCAAATGTCGACGACACCTGCATTAACGGAGCTCATGAGGAGGTAGAGTGTAGCGTGGCCGCTCAAGTAGATTCTTGTGAAAACGTGCATGAATACAGCCCTTTAATTAACAATAAACAATGTATTCGAAAGGAAGATGCCATGTCTAAACTACAAGAGCGGTTTTTAAAAATAATGGATGAAGTTGCAAATTTATCAGACGAAAAACACAGGTTGGAACACATAATTGTGCAACTCCAGAATGAGACTGACACAATATGTGAATATGTTGCGCTATACCAGCAGCAACGCAGCTTGTTGAAGAAACGGGACGAGGAGAGAAACGCACACATTACATTATTTAAGCAAGAATGTGATAAACTGAAGAGTCATATTGATGAATTGACTAAGATTCTTACTAGTTTTGCCAATGACAAAGAGCTTGCTTCTTATTTTGAGATAGAATCCAAACAAAACAATTTGCAACAAGTAATGATTCTACTTAATAATGTGAAAAACAATTCGTTGTTAGATTTCAATAACAAAAACTTAGACTTTAAGAATTTCCATCCTTGCAGTTGTTGCTCTGGTCAACTTATCAATGTTTAATACAACATCAACTCTCACCTAAAGAGTGGATGGTAACGCGTCCGTTCATGTACCTGTAATATGTAACATCAGTTTGCAGCATGAAATATGTTCACCATTTTCCCTATTTAATAACTTAACTAACTTACAAATTGTAGATTGTAGACAGGCTGCAACTGTACAAGTTTTTGTTAACAATTTACAGCAAACATTTTCGACCATCGCTAACCATGTTCATTCTTGAAATCAACACGGACCTTCGGTAGATATTTTACAGAAAGATAACAGAAGGTTTTTTGTTAAGAATAGACCTACTTGGAATAATTAGTGTGGTCATACGTAACTACCAAATATATTATCCTGGTATTAGCTGTGCCTCGCGGTCTCATCCGTGTCGACTTTAATTGGACTTTATTTTTTTTTATATGGATCATTATTTTTGTCGCTTTTCATCGTAGATTCCGATGTTACCATCCTCACTCAATCCGCCTATGGCCCAATCATTTACTTATGATAAATATATGCGATAGGTTATTTATGAGAATAAAATAGTAGGGGGCAAAGGAGAGGGCTATTCACATTACCACAGGTAGACGACATAAGCGATATTGTATGAAACTCCTTTGTATAATGTTTGTGGAATAGCAATATCTATACATACAGATAAATAAAATTAAAAATGTATAATTTCAAATTAATAGCTTTTCATTTAAAAGAAAACTTTCTTGTTCCGAAACTTTGAAACAGGTTTACTGGCAAATAGGTGATGATTTAAGCAAAAATTAGCTAAAGCTATTTTTATTTTAGAAAAAAAACCATCACTCAGTAATAATATTTTTTATTGTTAGGTGTTGTTGAGGATTCAAGGTGAAAACCGCGGGGCACAGATAGATAGGCATTACATTTATTACTTCTATAACTATTGAGTGAATATACCCAATTTTATTTATGTATGTACGTTTATGTTCGTGGAACAATAATAAAACCATGATACATTTTAAGGTCGACTTTTATTTCAATGAAACAAGACAGCTAGGTAGTCTAGCTACAGACACAATAACAAATTTAGCAGACATTAGATTTTGCTAGTCTAGTTTAAGTACCTACTTAATATTTAAGATGAAAACATCACAAAATTGTTGCTGACCGAAATAGGTATGGTAACAATGAATTGCATTTCATTGTGTTGGCTTAAAAACAATATTGGTAATTTCGGTCAACTGAATGATTATAGTACTTAATCGAAAATGTGGCGGTGGGTGAGTTCTATGGTAGTACACGAGTGTACTTTGCAAAAGTTCTAACTTTTCGCCTCGAAAGTAAAGTTATAACTGTCCGAAAAATAAGCAAGGACAAGGATAATTTTAAGTGGATTAAATAGTATCCAGATAAAAGATTAATCTTCTCGACCCACCCTAGCATCGCGTTGGTAGTGAATTAATAGAAGGTTCCGACTATTGAGATATAAATTGTTTTTTATGTCGGTGTATCTGGAGGCAAATAAAATAATGTTTTTACGGCGCATGATCCTAGCCCGCCACTAGAGGTCCCTGTCACTCTCGAAATCAAAACAGTCTAGGACATGTCCCGGAAGAGTAAGGCAGATAAACTACAACATATAGACACATTGTACACATATTTGTCTTACAAATGTATTTCGAGTATTTTTCAATGAAATTTGGTTTTACCAGTTTTCAGGATTCAAGCAATGGTGTAGTGTAGGCAGGTTCTTACACGTACCCGTGTCTCCGTTGACTATGTTAAATTGGTATAACCCAGCTCACAATAATAAATACCTACTTATACGCTATTATAGGTACTATGTAGTAAGTATGACAAAGTTACAAGGAATTTAGTGTAAATAGATAACATATAATCACTAAAATACACTTTTCATTAATAAAGTTGGTTTCAACCAATTATTATTAAAGTAACATAACGCAATTAGAGACATAAATAATTTAAAATATCACTTGACTTTAAAATAACTATAAATAAGTTCCTTTGGATTGACAAAAACAGTTGTTGTTCATTTATTATTGGGGATCTATACAAGAGGTAGTGATCAGCTACGTTACTCTGTAAGGTTTCTCAGCGATGAACTCGACGTCGAGTGTAGGTTTAAATAATAGGATTGATACATAATTCATACGTAATAAAGTTCAATTTCACATGTTTGAAACCAACACTCGTTCATCGCTGAAAAACCTTTCAGAATAGCGCGGCAGCTGTGTGATACTAATATAGGTATTTCTCGAGTGCTATGGCCCACAGACACCCCCCCCCCCCCCACTGCATTTCCTTCAAATTAGACATTAATTTAACATTAAAATCTTCAGGATGCGCATGAAAACATCTTGATGGCAATATTTGAATCTGAAATCAATCATTAAAGTCTTTTTAGAATAAGTTAAGATTATAGAACACTATAAATATTAAAGTTATTTAATTAAAGTAAGTTAAATTTGGTAGTTATTTACTACATAGAAGCAATGAGTTAGCTATACATCTATAAGGATAAATATAACTGAAGTATCTGTTTGTAATTCCAAATGAATAGTTTCTCACTAAATGTATATGAGAGATACGGTAATTATACATAATATGTAAAAAAAAACGATTCTTTGTCTGTCTGTCTGTGAAATAAGTATATATGTGAAATGTTTCTACTTACCCAATAAGTGTAATAAGTTTTTAATCTATCTTCTAATTGTCTTTTTTAGGACTGTCAGTATTGGAGTCCTTATTTGGCTGAAAGTAATAATACAAATCATCATTAATTCATTGCATCATATCTTTTGTTCCTTATAATATGATCATAATCATTCTTTATATTACTTTAGATAAAGTGGTGGGTGGCCGTGAAGTATGAGTGTATATGCCGATTGAAACATTGTTATGTACTGAGTGGTATTCGGCCTAGAGGATTTTTAATTATTTTTCACCAAGAAATTTATCGGCATGGTCTTTTAGAACCGGCTTTCAGGATACACGATACAGTGCGTGGCGTCGGCGACAGGCTTACCAACTGTCAAATAGGCTCTTATTATTTTGACTAGAGTGTTGTAGCAAATCCGTCTAAATTTGTAGGGAGTTGTGAAGACTATACAAAATACCAAGGTAAACATTATTCTAAGTCATGCTCTAATGTGTTTTATTCCTTGCGATATAATGTATAAGAAAAGTATGTTTGGCAAATCAAGTATTAACTAAAATTATTTGATAAACCGATCAAAGTAAAACCCTTAAAATATCTTACCTCAAAATATCTATGGTACAACACCACACCATACACACAACCTATCGAGACTAAAATTTGAATGACTAGCCACACAATGACATTGCACACTTGAGCTTGACCAAACAGTTCCTTTCCATTCTTGATGCACAACATTGACTCTGTAACCATTATAGCTCCATACACCCAGCACTGGGTGCCCACTCGCTTGCACTTCGGATCCGTTACATACGTGTAATATTGCCTGCAATCATTACATTATATACATCATCCAACATACTAATTTACGATGAATACAGGTTTTAGTAATAACAAATATTAATTACGTCTGTTAATTATATTGTGAGGATTGTGGTGGCGTGACTACTATTGATACAATATTACTTATTGGGGAAAAAATGTGAGCAACTATTATATAACGACTAGGTTGGCAAAGTTCTTTTTTATAAATATTTATATTTTAGCTTTTTTAGATATTTACCTTCCAGTTCAAATTAGTATAATTAAGTTTTCACTTATTTTCTATAAATAACATGTGCAGCAATCAATCAATCCATTGGTGAAAACTTTATGTATGTCTATTAAGTACTATCCTTGAACTCTATATTAAAAAAACTCAGTACTAAAGACAGAGGTGGCAAGCAACTTCAATATATAAATAATATAGATTAACTACATTAGTCATTCTCTCAGTGGGCAAGATGAGCAAGGTACACAAATATACCAGTACTCTATGCAACTTCAATTGCTTATTATTTATTATATACAAATAAAAAAGAGAATGTAACACAAACCTTACTGATGGAGCAACTATAACACCAACAAGACATAGTCTTGCTATGACCAGAGGATGAGAGGGTGGCATTTCAAATATATGCTTTAAAAAAAATGTATTTAATTCAGATATTTGCCAGAACACCACTAGCTGACTCAATGCACAAAATCTCATGTATGTACTTGTTGGATCCAACCACCGCACGGGTGTCCACTGCACTGGCGTGAATTGCATTATTGCTCTTTTTATTTTGCCTGTAGTAGATGAGATATCCCTGTAAATGTATTGATGATTTTGTATTCAATATAATAAGCATATGTTTCAAATATGAATAGATAGATATATCAATATCATACCTTATGCTGACCCACTTGTACTCTCTCATTTCTAGAACTTTGCATATTTTGAGACCACACCAAATGCCCAGACCATTGCAAACCAATACATCCAATATGAGGGAGTCCCACCAGCATTCTAGGAAGTTGGGTAATAAATGGGCAAATGCAATTTCAGTAATTTCCCACATTATTGATATTGCCCAGAGCAGGCCAGCATGTCTAAAGAGAATGGCTTTGAAGGCCCACCCTAGGAAGTGGCCCCATGCAAATACATCAACATGAGACCACACCTTTGCAAAACTAATATCTGAACAGTTAACTGCATATTCCTGGAACATTACACAACTGTAGCTTTAATGCTATTTTATAGTGTGTTAAATCTAAAGTCATTTCAACAGAATATTATTTTATTAACCTGTGCAGTACATACCTTATCCATGTCAATATGGAAGTTACGAAGATTAGGATCAATCCAATACATAATTTCATATACAGTTGAGTAGCTTTGGAATAATAGGAACAACAGTGCAAGCAGGTATAATACTGACATGCCAAACACAATTCTCCATACTGCTGGATGTGGTCTTGTGAATGGTCCATTTGGGAATGTAAGGACTGATATTATGAGAAAGAAGAACACAACACAGCATATTCCTGACCATATGTTTTCTTGTATGCTGGATTCATCCCTGGAATACACAAAAAGAAGATAGTAAATTATTCTGTTGTCAATTTGAACACTATGTACATCCCAGTTGTATTAAATGCACTCTGAGATTACTTATTCAGACAAACTCCAATGAGAGTTTTCTTAAAGTAATAAGCAAAACAATCTACCCAGTTGCAGATGTAGATAACGCAGTTGAATGAGAGTGAGAAGTGTAGCTATCATATGGCCCTCTAAAGACTTTGTACACAAAGCAAGCAGCCAGTTCCAGACAGCAGCAAACTACAAGGATTTTATGACTCCTAATTAATCCTAACCTTCTTAACATGCACAAAGCATCTTCGATAAGCATGTGCTATTTTAAAAAAAATTTTGTTTCACTGTTTGTAGCACATTGGATCAGCGATAACCTTCCATACTGATGGACTTTCTTTTTTATCCATATTTTTATATAACTTAGAGAAGTTAGAGACCCACTTTTTCTTTCTATATACTACAAACTAATACCTGTCAAATTGAGTCAGTAAAATTACTAATATTATACTTTGGTTACTTTAGAATAACCTACGACAGACAAGAAAATGTTTGATTATTGTAGAGAAATGTTTATTAAAATTATAATTACAATAAGTATAGTAGTGTATACATAGACTTGGGCTTTTATTGCACAGTAAAGGATTCAAAAAGTAAAAAAAAAGTTTTATTGCACAAATATACAACACATGGCTGTCTGGCTGAGGGGTTGTGCTGACTAGACTAAGACAGACTAAAATATGTTGTTTATAAGCCTAGATAGGCCACATGTGTGTGAAAGAAACGATACATGCATTGTATCAAAAGAATCACTACATAATTATAATAAAGTTAACCCTAACAAGATGATTACATCATTAATAAAATTTGTGACAGCCTAGAATTAAATAAATAAATACCTGACAAATGCTGTGTAGATAACTGATGCAATTGATACCGCTAAAAGGGTAATTGTATGGGGTTTGTAGAAAAATTCCAGCGATATATCATCGACCGGCCTCTCATTAATGGAACTAAAAGCGTCGACCGATTCATTTGGGACTATGGTACTTGTGGCCGACATATTTTTTTATATATAAACTGAATAATTTTCTAGATTCTTACAACACATAAGCGTAAATTGGAAATAACTCGCACAATACATAACTAATTATCACGTTTAAGAATTGGGTTTATAGATGGCAGATGGGAAGTGGTGAAGTAAAACACAATGAAATTTGATTCGATTACAATGTCAAAAATATCGTAATTTGTCAAAGTATTGTCAAAGTGACTAATGACGTCAAGCGTACACTTCTGGCCATAGACAAGGAAACAATTTCGCTATATCTTTGCGCGGGCTTAAAGGTACAGCCTCATGCAGCTGTTCGACGCTCGTTTGTAGCGACAAATGTGGTCGCAGGAAATGTAGCGACAAAGCTGAAAATTTTGAGCTACGTCTAAGCAACCCATGGATGAAGAAACAAATCATTATGGACGGATTCACAGCCACACAGACGTTACCGTCCAACCTGATATCCCCCCGACGCTTGAATATGCCCGCGCCGAGCAAGTAAATTCAAACCATAAATAATAATAAGACCAGCCCAGCTCCCTAGCTCGCGCACCAACAACGAGCTACGCGGAAGTCCGAGCCCCTCTATGGGGCGCCCTTAGCTGTGTTGCTTAAAACTTTTTGTGTGGCCGGAGGCTTTAATTAGTCTCGCTATAATCCGGTTAAACAGAAATGGCTACCGGAGTTTAATGTACTAGAGACAACACCCAAAAAAAGACCGAAATCTTTATCGCAATTTTTTTTTTTATCTATACTTTATCGTGAATCGAACAATTTTTTCCAACTCCATACATGACTAACCATTACTAGCACCGATACTTAACTCAAATGTATTATTTTTTCACTTTTGATTTAATTTACCTATTCTAATTTATTTTAAGTTCTTAGTCATCCTATGCATTATATTTCACACATTGTTTTGGCATGAATTGTCAATAACGTCAACATTGTTAATTCCCGAAGGAAATAAAGTATTTTTATATTGAGAAGCGGACATTTTATTTGTGTTAGTCTTAATTAGCTTTATCAGAAAACATGATTTCGATTCACAATAAACATTCATTTGTATACACGTGACCATAGATAAAGAAAACCAATGTTCGCACGAGGCCAAAGCAGACCGACGCCGAAGTCACAACTTGGGCAACATAACAACCACAGCATACGCCGTACACATAAAAGGTTAAAATAATATTGCAACTCCTTCACTAAAAAACCTTCCGTAATTAGGGTGAAAGGAAGGTTGGCCAATGGAAAAGGTTCATCAAATAACTGCTTTGAGTGGCGGGGATAGCATCCAGCGGCTAGTAGCGTGTTTCATACACTTCAATAATTTTCCTGCCCGCGCTTAGCTGCCGCTCACAGGTAGCAAGTTCGAAGCGGCCGTTATTGAACCATAGACGTAAAATACTTATATTAGACATAAATTATACTGATATTATATCTATAGAAAATAGTTTTTTTGTGTTAGCGCAGCACCATAGACATAAAAAAAAATGTGCAACTATAGGTCTTATTTATATTTTTACAAATTTTAATAATTCGTATATACATAGTACAAACCAGAAACATCAATAATTTATTATACGTTAGTTATTAATTTGCGTAAAATAGAAGACATGACTGATGACACACACATGACATGACAGGTCGTCATCTTACTGATTGATTGATGATCATAGAGGAGAGGAGGAAAGTGTAATCAATCATGAAAGCATAAAATTAAAATTCACAAATACCAAAATAATCAAATTGAAAATAAGCTACTCATTAACAAATTAATAAACGAACAAAATATTTCTGTGTTAAAACGTCTTAAATAACATTGCATAGTGTGAGTGAATTTATTGAGTAAGTATTCTTCTAGTATTATTAAACTTTTATTTCAATATTATTAATTAAAATAAATCACGGACATTAATGCGTCCGTGTATGAAATATAACTATGATATATTTTGGTTAATGCCAGCTGGCTCGCCCCTTATTACATAGGATATAACAACTGGCGAAATATGGGTGTACTATAAGAACACCTCTGTCTCCCTTTGGATAATACAGGCGTGAGCATATTATGTATGAGTCATGACTTTATTACGACAACAATAACTTTGGTATGAACAAACAGGAATCAGGCGTTTCTTAAGTTGTATGGTATCAAACATTATTTTTAGTAGGTTTTTGGCTACTGATAACAAATTGATTAGGTATGTCTGTTCTTGGTAGTGTATTGATAAATAAGTTGATAAAAGGGATAACACTTTATTTAAGTGTATGTCAGATATACTAAACACTTTTTCTGTGACTCATTTCAGATTTGATGCACTAGAAGTGAAGAGTGATGGCCCTACCATTGCCAATACCTCCATGTGCTAAGAGAGATGGTCTCAGCACCCTAAGTTGTGAGCAGTTTGAATATGCAAGTAGTATGGCTACAACACTCCTAGCACCTGTGAAAACTGAACGTGAAATCTTAGAGCATTCCATGTCTGAGGATGACCCAAATGCAAACACTCAAGTGCCCAGTGTAGTGGGCACTCCTCGCTGGGGCCCGCGACATCGGGGTGCACAAGAGCTTGCGGAACTCTACAGCCCAGGTCGGTTCTTTGAAACTCAATGCAGTTATTAGGTGATGACCAGGGATAGTAGGGTAGGTTATGGAATGCCATGTTGTAAAAATAACTAGATGCACATTAACTAGTTAAGTTGTTGAGTTAAATATATTTTTTATTTTGACAGGCAAGAGACTTCAGGAATGGGTATGCGTGGTGGTTTGTTGCACATTATGTGTCTGTGCTGGCATCCTCATGAGCAGACACATACGGGCAGATGCCTCACTATTATTAGCTGCTGTATCTGGTGTTCTAACTGCAGATTTTGCTTCTGGCATAGTTCACTGGGCTGCAGATACTTGGGGAGCAGTTGACCTACCTCTTATAGGCAAAGTAATGATAGTTTTATTATGAGGTGTGCTTTCTTATACCATGCCATCACTCAACTAATTACACTTGCTATTGTGCTATATTTGTGTCTGCTTGATGAAAGTTCCATCAGTGCAACTGAACTGCTTCCTGGATGTGATGTGTGTGTGACTGTGGTGTGTGGTGCAATGGCACTTACAATGTATGTTGCCTACTTGATATTAGTCCTGTAACATTTGGCACACTTTCACAACCATTCATATAATATTGCAACCATTCTTGGCACTTAATTCTAGTCCATAGATGGATACTTAATTCTTTTATAAATTAATGGTTTATATAAATGGGTCTTCCAAATATTATCTCTTTCTGGAAGTGCTCTCATTTTCGCTTTTTTCATCTTATCTTTGCCACCATAATATATGTGTTTGTTCATCTGTGCTAAAATGTGGCGTGTAAAATGGCATAGTGCATAATATGCTAGCATACTGCTCTATCAAGCCCTCTATATACCTTGCAGTTCTGGAATACTTATTTAATATATATAATAGACTGAATGATGAATATGAACAATATTTAAAATAACTGATTGGTTTTCTTATGTCTAATACTTTGACTTGTTACCAATTTACATTATGGTACTACATTGTTATTATTACTTAGCATGGGGGCTTGTGTGGGTAGATCATTATCAACTGCTAAGCAAAATTTACTATCTAATCTATGTAAAAATATTGATTTACTTTATCAAGGGTAAAGTGTGCAATTGCTTTAGGAACACATGGACCATGTTTAATGTGAAGCTTAAAAAATATATTGTGTCTAAAGTACAAATATTTGTTAATGTTCACATGTACACCATTTAGTATAAACATTGCCCATTCATTCATTACTCCTGTGGTAATGTTATGGAATTGCCAAATAATAAAAGCTACCTACATATTTCTATAACTATTGTTATTTTTGGTATTCAAACATAATCAATATAGGTATACAGCTGTAAGCTTAGGCAGTAGGTAAAGTGCTTATTTAAAAACTAGCTGTGCCCCGCGGTTTCACCCGCGTACATTTAGTTTCTTCCTTATTTTCGCGGAACCCTAATATTTTTAATAAATAAAAGTAGCCTAAGTTACTCCTTGAAATATCAGCTACCTACCAGTGAAAGTCCTGTTAAAATCCGTTCAGCCGTTTCAGAGATTACCTGGAACAAACAGACAGACAGACAGAGAAAAATTTTAAAACTATCATATGCATTTAGTGAAAAGCTGTTATTTTGGAATTACAAACAGACACTTCAATTTTATTTATTTGTATAGATGATTCCTTATTGTAGAAGTATTTCAACATTTCCAACTAGTAGTACAATGTTAGTCTGTGGGGCATTGCATTATATCTTTATTTTATCATTGCATCAATTCTTATTACTTACAAAACATTGATGAATCCGCCCAATTGTTTCAGAATTTCCTGCGGCCATTTCGTGAGCACCACATCGATCCTACGTCGATCACGCGCCATGACTTCATCGAAACGAATGGTGACAATTTTGCAATCACGATACCCGTGCTGGCAAGGATTGTTTGGCAATTAACCACATATGATGACCAGAGTATTGAGGACCAGTTCCACTGGATAGCATATTGGTACTTATGCTGTATCTTTGTGGCTATGACAAATCAGGTAATAATTACCTAAAAGTTATTAAAACAGTGCAGTACTAAAATAGTGCTTGGCCTTATCATATGACAACAAACAATGGACAAATTCATCAATATAACAGTAAAAAAAATTCATAGATGCTATCTATCTAGATTTTTAGTTTACAATGTATTTTTCAAATTCCTTAATTTTTTTTCTATGCTGAAATTTTCATTCTATTATAAATTTCCCTCCATCCCGTGAAAGCTAGGTGACGTTATTGATCCAAGGTGAAGCAATGGTAAATGTGAATCATGACGCATTATTTGTTGCAGATCCACAAATGGTCGCACACGTACTTCGGTCTGCCGGCGTGGGTGGTGTGGCTGCAGGAGTGGCACGTGGTGTTGCCGCGGCGGCACCACCGCATCCACCACGTGGCGCCGCACGAGACTTACTTCTGCATCACCACGGGCTGGCTCAACTGGCCGCTCGAGGTGGTGCGCTTCTGGGCCACGCTGGAGGCCGTGATCGAGGCGCTCACCGGCTGCAAGCCGCGCGCCGACGACATGAAGTGGGCCCAGAAGCACTCTTAGGGCGCCGCTATAGCTGATATCACACACTTTTGTACAACTCGTCCACATCTACCAAATCAATTAATAAATAAGTCTAGGTTAATATTTTGCTAAAAAGACGAGTAGGGCTGTTGTGAATAATTTATGTTTACTTTATATAATATTAAGTGATAAGTGATATTAATTGAGGTACATACAATCTGGGTAAAATATATTAATTTATTACCACTTTTGTAAGCATTACTAATATTTTTATAAGCAACAAGTATGTATTACAGCTGTAGGAAGGTAGGTGACCAAAATTAGTCACACAGAGTGGTATTAGGTAGGCACTTAATGTATTTCAGACTGCTATAGCTAAAATTGTATTAAATCAAGGATAAACGTTGCCTACTGGCGTGTTTGATATAAACACACATCACTTTATTATTTGAACACATTTTCTGCAGTTGGTGAATTTGTAATACAAAAAATATCCCTTAATGGGGACATACTTAAAAGAATAGAATAAATAACTTGCCTTTAGGTGGATACCATCTATAATATATTGTTTAACAAGCTGTGGTGGCCTTGGGGGTATAAGTGGAAGAAGAAAACTTATGTAGTGATTTCACACCACGTGCTTTACGGTGAAGGAAAACATCGTGAGGAAAACTGCATATGTCTAAGAAGTAATTCAAAGACGTAAGAAGTATGTATAGTGCCTGAGACGGCGATAGACTCACCATCTATCACGTTGGCACTTAATCATCTTCGGTGAAATGTGAGTGTTGTTATTACAACACCTCTGCCTACCCCTTTGGGGAATATAGGCGTGAGCATATGTAATATTATCATTATCAAGAAAAAATATTCTATGCCTGACAAGCACTGATGTACACGTCCAGGTTGCTGGGTAGGAACTATACTACCTACCTAAGGTTGCGGCGGCAACTCACTAATGGTCCAAACTCTTTCTTGGAATAAATTAAATTTACCTATAGCAAGGTCAAAAAGGTTGAAATAGTTTTTTTTCCAACAGCAATAGCTGTATTGATTTTAATTACCTTACCTACTGTTGAAGAAACCATTTAAGTTGGACAATGATCAATTTGTATTCTATTACTTCTAGGTATGTATTATGGTTAAGGGCAGATTCGACTGGGATAATTTAGGTTAGAACGCGTTAGTCTCGCGTTTATTAAATTGTTATAATTAAACTAATTGTCCGTACAAATGTACAACGGTATTATAATTTATGCATGTATTTCTTATTTCATTATTTATACATGTATTTACCAAACATTATTTTAGAAGCTTGGCATAGTCGCCAACCGATTAATTTTGGTAGGAATCTTTTACATTTTTACGCTGTTACTTTATACTATTCACAGTTATATATTCGGCGATTTAAATAATACTTATTCAATCCATTTTTATTTGTATAGTACACTGGAAGATGTAGTAAGAACTGAATGGTAGAGGTCAGTTGCTTGTGGTAAACATAAAGTTTATATGTGTCATCATTCGGTGTTGTTAGTTTTGCACGCAATTTTTTGCCGCTGATTTTCAAGATTTGCATTAAATATTTTTATGATTATTTTACATATGAACAATAATAAACACTTTACATACAATTTCCAAATTCGTTTTAATCAGAGAAAAAAAAATTTCATGTTATTTACCAATCGATCTGCTTGTAACATTTATATATTTACTAGCTGTGCCCTGCGGTTTCACCCACGAAGATTTAGTTTCATCCTTATTGTCGCGGAACCCTAATTTATTTTTTAAATAAAATTAGCCTAAGTTACTCCTTGAATCATCAGCTACCTGCCAGTGAAAGTCCCGTTAAAATCGGTCCAGCCGTTTCAGAGATTACAGATTCAGGGAACAAACAGAGAAAAATTTTATAACTTGGTTTTTTTGTCAGCAGCATGTATACTTTCATATGAATTTAGTGAAAAGCTGTTATTTTGGAATTACAAACAGACACTTCAATTTTATTTATCTGTATAGATGTATAGATTTTGTACTAGCGGACGTCACGCGGTTTCACTGTAGCCTATGTTACTCGCTGATGATGTAGCTATCCATTGCTGAAAGAATTTTCAAGTTCAGTCAAGTAGTTTTGGAGCCTATTCAATGCAAAAAAACAATCAAATCTTTCCTCTTTATAATATTAGTACATATAGAAAAAAGATTTTTATTTATAGTGAATCAGGCATAGGTGATGGTGTTATGTAGTAAGCTAAGTATCTTGGATTATCGTAGTGCGACCAATTGCATGCGACATACAGCGTGCAGTTTTGCATTTATTTTGAAAGGAATGATTTAGGTATTCATCCCCCATGGCTTGGATATGGGGACACACTCTCCCAATCCGCCGAGTACCCGGCGTAAAGGAGGGGCGATTGTCCTTTCCCTATTGGGGGGCCTCAAGCCAGCTGCCTCGAAGGAGCCATCGCACGGTTCACGGCAAAGCATGTGAAAACGTATCACGTGTCCCCCCCAAAAATCGAGTTTGAGAACCTCCCGCAGCGATTGTGTATCCGAAATGGATTCGCGATTCAAAAAAAAAGGCATTCGTTCATAAGTTCAGTGACTCGAGCCGGCTAAACTATTTTCGCTCCTACAAAACTTAAAAAATATAACTTAATACGTCTTTTGATAATTGAATTTATGTTCCATTCAATTAATATATCAACCACCATAATTATGGCACTCATGCACAACGACACACTCTACTCTCTTGTCTGTGGTAGGGGGGTACCTAGTCATTTACTAGAGCGCCGTTGACGTGACGTATGTGTATGTAACTATTAATTACCTATCTACCTTACCTACGAGATATACCTACTGCTCAGGTAGGGAGGCAACGGTAATGGGTACCTACAAACAAAATTAAATTAAATTTCTTCGTGATGGTGCGGCAATAAGAGTAGATTTGAGATAACCACTGAAACCAAAATAGATCGAAGCTAAAAATAGTTCATCAGTGCGTTGCGCACATCTGTTGTAAGTTCAGTTCGTTTAGCATTATAACATTGTTTTCCAATAGGTACTGGATACTTTGGGTACACTGTTTGATATCTGGTAAGTACCATCTCTGCTTCTACTTTCTTTAGTTAGCTATTCACACCTACATATCGGACGCGAAATATCGGCTTCGTATCTGTTTTACAGGTACCTAGGTATAGTTCAGAGCCCGGACTGTAAACACTTTTTAATTCTCTCTCTATTAACTACTACTAAAGATACTTAATTACTTATTTGTGGTAGTTAAAAATTATTGGTCATGATGTTATGTCCCTTGTGTATATATATAAGCTACTATCTACTCTTCCTTTATTATTTGCAGATAAAGAAAATGTCAAGATTCAAGCAACCTAAAAAGCTTGAAAGTTTGGCTTTAACTAGTCTTGGCGAATGGGTGGCGCTACAGGCGGAGTCGAAGATGAGTTATATAGCAATGCTGTCTCAGCGGGACACTAGCATTGGGCAGAAGGAGCTATCGCGCCTCATCGAGTGCGTGCGGGACTTGTTGGAATACAACGTACCCTGGATGCTGCAAGATTTATTCGCCTCAAAATCCATTAATTCTCTGTCGGAACTCTTGGAGAAAACCAAACGGTCTTTGGGGTTCCGCGGGTCTATGGGAAAATTTGTCAGTCAAATGAACGTAATCGTAAGAATGGCTGAGGTTCTGTTTACAAAAAGTTTAACGTTTGTGTCTATTGATACTATCCCGAAAATGTTGCGGTCTACTTTCTACTCAAACTTACACATGCTTGCCGGACTCGTGTATTTGAATCTTGGTTCTCTCTCTGGAGGCTGGAAAACCGCGGACATGGAAATTGCAGTAATCCAATCTATCAAGAACTTGCACCATTTAAAATATTTATTTATAAATTATGATTGTACTGATAACATATTAAGATGTATACTACAGAACTGTACACTCATTGAAAAACTCGATTTGTCGTGTTCAAAATGTGTCACCAATGAAAGTATTCATATATTGACGCAATTACAACATTTGAAAAGTGTCCAACTGTACCGCACCTTCGTGACTATTGACGGGTTCGTACAGTTACTTCTAAACAGTAAAAAATTAGAAGATATCGGAAGGTGCGACGACATTGGACGAGTCCTGGAATACATTGACACTTACAATGAGCCTGTGCAGTTCAATCTGACGACGTACGTGAGCCGGTATGCGACATCTAATCAGCTACACCTAGCGGTGCAAATGTGCCCAAACATCAGAAATATTACAGTTTTTCATAACACATTGCAAAGTGATTTAATGGTACTGATTGGATTAAAAGACTTATGCGACCTTAAATTGTTATCATGTGACTTTTATGCAGATCAAATCAAACAAGTTCTTCAAGTGAAAGGGTGTAATATTGCTAGTTTACACCTAGAACACGTAGACCAAATTGACATGAACGCTTTAATGTACATTAGCCAATTGTGCCCGCTCTTAGAAAGCTTAACTCTGTATAATTGTACGTTAATTCAACACACCTCATTGTACACGAAGAAATTGGAGATACCTCCGTTTCGCAATTTAAAAAAACTGACTTTTGTGTCAACGTGTACCGACGAGCAGTTACTGTTCATTCTTACGAATAGTGAAAACATTCAGTTTATTCATATTGGTACGGCAGTGCAGCTTACGGATGATTTCGTTTTGAAGTTATTAGATAAAAATCCACTTATTTACTTAAAAGAATTACGTATAATGCAATCTGATAATTTAACGATGTCATCCATAGAAAGAATTATTGAAAGTTGCATGAGTTTAGAAATATTAGTCGAACTAGAGAGTTGGAGTTTATTAACTGAGACTGATCGCGATTATATCAGGAATTACATAAAAATAAATAACTTCAACATAGACACTTCAGCTATTCGAAGGTATGATGTTTGACGCCGAGTGCCGATGCATGTATTTGAAGCTTTGTTACTTAGTAAGTATTATAAATAAATTAAAATAAAATCAAAATTAATATGTCCAGAGGTATGTGGTATTCTTTAATAAAAGAGGGGCATAAAAATGGTTCTAAACACTGCATGATAATTATCTAGAAATTAGAATAATAAATACATATGTATAATTATAAAGAAAAAACTAATAAAAATTTTTGTGAAATTTGTTAATTAGTTCATGTCTTGTATTCAAAATAGAAACAAGTATTCTGACACAGAGATGTCAAGGTATTATGAGAAGATGGTACCTGACTCATCCGGCGCCCACTCCCATACAGTGAGGAAGTTGAATATATTAAAATAAACCAGATGTACAGGTTCCTAGGTGCTACATAATGTTATATTATAGGTTTTGATATACCCACAGAAGGCAGAGTGATTAAACTATATATATATTATTAGCTCTGCCCTGCAGTTTCACCCGCATAGATTTAGTTTCATCATTATTGTTGTTGCCCTTCTATTTTTAATAAATAAAAGTGTAAATTAGCCTAAATTCCTCCACCAACATCAGCCTACCTGCCAGTGAAAGTCCCGTTAAAATCGGTCCTGCCATTTCGGATTACCCGGAACAAACAGACAACAGAAATTTTAAAACTTTGTTTTTTAGTGTCAGTAGCGTGTATACTTTCATGTGCATTTAATGAAAAGCTGTTATTTTGGAATTACAAAAAGACACTTCAATATAATATATCTGTATAGAGTATAGATATTAAAGTGAATTAGCATGAAGCTAAAAATAAACAAGATGAGCAGAAGCTCAATTTAAATACCACTTTTAACACATTCACTGCAGAAATTTTGTCTTCTTCGTAAATTCTCTAACAGTTGGAAGCGCAGGTGCGTCCTCAGCAGTGAACGCATTAAATAAATACTTAACAGTCTTCTAACACACACAGGCTGGTAATGTTACCACACTATTGGACACCATCACAAGTGTTGGGCTCGTCGGAGGGTTTGTCACTTGGTACCAGAGCAAACATGTACACTGGATATATACCATTCGGGAAATTAGTTTGTTTGCACTGTTTGATCCTCTTCAGGTTACATTGCTTGAATATTTTAAGGAATTGTTTTAAGGACCTTGTCACAGAGGAATCAGTTTCATCCAATTCTGATCTCCCAGTAGAGGTAACATTTTCTTTCACAACAATAACACCATCCTGACACAGGGCATCCCTAAAACAACATTGCATAGATATAATATTTATTTATTAAAACTTCATATACACAAAGTATATAGGCGGACTTAATGCCATGGGCATTGTCTCCCAGTCTACCTTAGAGTGGTGCAGAGAGAAAATAACAGTAACATCTCATAAGTATTGATTATAAAGGTTTTTGAATCAACTCATTTGCTTATAAAACCATCCAAAATTCTCACCTACAACGTATAAGATATGCCACTAAATCCTGATCCGTTAAATACCCTAATACCCACTGGTTCCAAATAACATCATATTTTTTGTCAGGTTTAAATTCTTGTAGTCCAATATTGTATGAACAACCCAATTTGTCCTTATTTTCACTGAGAAAGTCCGGAATAGATTTTATAAATTTTTCATCAGGTTCAACAACATCTACTGTCTTAAAATGTGGTGCTAGCAAAAGTTTTGTTATGCGGCCAATGCCTGCTCCGCAATCCAGAGCAACGTTGGCTGCCGGTGGATTATTCAAGGACAGTATCCATTTCAAAAATAATGTTGAACCATCAATATCCACGTCCGATATAAATCCAAATCCACCTAGGACACCGTCGAGTGTAGCTGGAATATCTGCCCAATATTCCAACGATTTTTCATAATTTATTTCACTCATTTTACTCGTTACTTAAGAAGACACAAATGACCTATAACATAACGAAACACAAACTTTCTATCTTTAGTTTACCTACTATCTTCTCTATCAATTTAATAAAAATTTTGAATTTCCAACTCTTCCCGTTTCTTTATAATATAACATAATGTAAAAAAATTAAGCTACAGACAAATTAACCAAACAAAATTGTATGTTTTGTCTCTCAATTCTCCGTTGCTAAGTTGCCCTCAATGACAGTGACAGACTGGAATGACAGATAAAAAACTAAAACTCGATCACTGAAAAAACTCAAACGTGTGAAGTAAGGAGGATAGCCGCGGTCTTAGTTCGTAGTGTCGTGGACTTTTAAATTAACTTTTTTATTTATTGTATTTTCGGTTATGATAGTTATTTAAATTTTAACTAGTTTCATCCACGCCTCTAATGTTTATTAAATAAAACTAGCTTAAGTTACTCCTTGTAACATCAGCTGTTATCAGCCAGTGACAGTCCCGTTAAAATTAGCCCAGCCGTTTCGAGAGATTTTTTCATAGTTGGCTTTTTTATGTGAATACCATACGGTACGTGAAAAGCTGTTAATTCGGAATTACAAACAGACATGTAACTTTTATTTATCTGTATGTATAGATACCTTTTTATTTATCTGTACTTATTGTACTTTTGATAATGTGTTCATTAATTAAGCCCTTTCATTAGATATCGAACACAAATACCGAACAAATCATCCTTTTTGTTTCGTCGTAATCAGGTAACTGTCGGGTATAAAGTAAATAAAATTTTCGCTGACCGCGCCCATGACCGATTTAAGACTGACAGATCCACTATCCATGGTTGTTCTCGAAAGTAACGATTTCAAGAGTTTGTTTGTTTGTTCAGTTGAACGTGTTCATTTCTGGAATCACTGGTGTGAAAAGAAAAAAATATACTATTTTAGCCTTTTTACACAAGTGGCAGCAATGTTGTGACCGACTAATTGGTCTCATTTGGTCGCAAAGTACATAACATGACGGCGGAGTGGCAACGCTGAAGTGGTGAATTTTTTTCCATGTAATATTTAAGAAAAATACATTTTCTATCACAGATTATCAGTGATTTCATATTTTTCTTAACTTTAAACCCACAAAACTTTTAGGAGATGAAAACTTCATTGACGCAAGTGATCTTCTTTAAAAGTTTTGGTTAGATTTATTTTTATATTTTCCGTTCGTATTGTTTAGTAGATGACCGCTGGTTTAATTTTGTTCTTTGATTTACTTTTGAATCGTTTTGGGAGATCATTTTCAATTGCAGTAAGTTTGTAAGATATTTCTGTGAGCTGGCAGCACTGTCTATTATTGTCTGTGATGCCAATTTTTTTCTTTGTCTATTGTCCAGTCTGTCATCTCAATAATGTCATTCTGTTCTGTATTTTGGTTTCTTTTCCATACGTCAAACTTGCGGCATAGTGGTTTTCAAAATGGTTAGTAAAATTTATTTCAAATCTATAATAATAAAACGAATCTGTTATTATTATAGCAGCTATTTTTGTTTAAGCAAACGTATAAACGATTTGACTGAAGCCATTTATCATATTTCTATAAGAAAAATTGGATTTTAAATTTATAAAAATTTCAACACCGTTCTAACCTGAAGTGTATTCTAATAAATTGTCTAATTCGTGTATGATTGTGAATTTGGAGCCTATGCCTATCCACACACTTTCTTTAACATTCCACAATAAAGAATGGTATTGGCTAGAAGTGGTTTAAAAATAATATGTGATTGTTTTTTAATCGTTTGATGGCAGTGCTTGAAAACACCGTTTTATACACACGTATCTGTGCTAGCTGGTGCCCTTATAATGGTGAATTTAATATTTTTCAGGGTAAAGTCAAGTGTTCAGAATTGCGGACGAAAGACAAAAAAGAGTTGTTCAAACAACTCGAGGAGTTGAAAACCGAGTTGACCAACCTTAGGGTTGCTAAAGTCACTGGAGGAGTTGCGTCTAAACTTTCCAAAATGTAAGTAAACACTCTTATTTTTCGTTGTTAAGCTAAGCTAAGCTAAGCTTGATCATTAATTTTATCTATGTTCTACTCCTGAATGTGTAATATGTGCTGAGGTGCCGTCACAAGCTATGAGTGCTCAGCAATTATAGCAGGGGTACATGTATTTTCTTCTTATCATATCAACTTTAAGTAACTACTGCGCTCAAGATGCATGAAGTGCCAAATCTGTATTAAAAATGATTAATTTCAATACAACAACATTCTCAAATGAAATCCTTTATAAATTTGTGGTAAGGAGTGCACAAGATATTCCAAGGAATTAATTACTGCCTCTTGTTAAGCCAGGTATAACCTGTTTTGGTATTAAATATTTTTATTATTATGGGGTGTGAAGAAAGAATAATATGACTAACTAAAATCCAACTCAGGTTCATATGCCCATTTTGGACAAGCATATAAAAATGATATTTAATAGAAATTCTGGAATATTGTAAATAGAATCTCTTAATCTGTAGTTGGTTTTATTTGTTTACTGTTGTTCTACATCTACATTCCTAAGTTACTATACTAGAGTAGAAAGATAAAAACTGACATAATTCAAGATTCACTTTGATTAATTGTAATAATGATTGGCTGTGGTGGTAATATAGTTTCATATGGTATGGACGATGGGCATTGTAACCAAAGTGAAAGTGTAAATAATGTAAGTGCAAAAAGAAAATATGCCTGAGATGATGCAATTTTTTGTTTTAGACGTGTGGTGAGAAAGGCTATTGCACGTGTCTACATTGTGTACCACCAGAAGATGAAGGTCAATCTAAGGAACCACTACAAGAACAAGAAGTACAAGCCCCTGGACTTGAGAGTCAAGAAGACCCGCGCAATGCGTAAAGCTCTTAGCAAACATGAAGCTAAGATCAAGACAAGAAAAGAGATCCGAAAGAAGTCTCTCTTCCCTCCCAGAGTGTATGCTGTAAAGGCGTAAATTATAATGCTAAGCTCTTATTTTTGTTTTTATTTCTATTCCTTGTATACATTTCAATTTGAATCATGAGTAAAAGAGAATGTGTTAAATGGGACCCCATCCAACTGCTGACCAGTTTCAACATGGTTGAGATAGATTAGAAACATTACACATATGTATTTGACTCCAATAGGTTGTTGTATCATCATGTTCAGCAGTAGAACTAATAGACTTGTTTGTTTACATTATACATTAACTAATAATATGACTGAGGAGTGGAGTTGCTGTGGTAACCATATTGGGATAGTGGTAATATTTTATAGCAAGTCGATTTATGCGGCAGATAGTATAAAAAAATGCTATTTGCTGGTCTTTGCTTTTCATATCCAGGCATTTTGTGTCAGCGCTCTGGATGCGTCTATCTATTTTTTACATTCTTTAGGGCTAGCCAGCCCTACTTTCTCAAGGTTTTGAAAGGAAATGCATAAAGTCATGAATAAAAACTTTTATTTCGTTCTTGCTACTTATCCTGAGTCTTGTTGGATACAAAGCTTTCATGTTCCCTATGATTGTAGAGAATAGTTCCAACCAACAAGAGAATAACCAAAATTCAATAAACATTCTACAAGTTGTGTACTTATGTACTTTGTTCTCATGTATTACTTTATCACAGGACTTATAATTCCTCATGTTTTCCCTTTTTCCTTTGTGGAAAGGACCAAAATTCCGAAGGTAAACCTTTGATGTCTCTTTCTCTCTTAACAAATGCACTAAATGATGAAACACAATTACCAATAAAGTAATTAGCTTGTCCTAGTATAGCTAAATCTATGTGAGGATTAGAACTATCTAATTTTAGTACACTGACATCTAAGGGTTTCAACTTAGTGGTCAGTTCATTTACCATGTGGTTTGCATCTGAGGCAACAAATATGTACTTTATATCCTTCAACTTCTTCAGAACTCTTTTCACTTGTCTGCAAAAAAATAATAGTTATTTATGAGGAAAGTTTTAAGATGCAGATTTTGAAATCTATTTTATATGTGGTAATAACTCTGAATAAACTTACTTTATAATATCAGGAAACTGTGGCAAGCACATTGATTGAGTTAATGGACCTCTTTCATTTTTATAACCAACACACTGTGGGGCTGCAAACAACATGGGACTATCTTTCACATGTCTACAGGCTCTGACCCAGTCCTGACCATTCCTAAGATGAAGACCTAAAAATCCCCCTCCTGCCATGTTCAACTTAATGAATGACATTGACTTTCCCTGGATATCTTCACTCCATTCTAAATACTTATGTAGAATAGTATTTTCTTTTTGTACTGGGAAACTAGCTGGTGCACCTGAAATTATATAGATTGAATAAAATAATTTTCTGTCAATAACACATATTATGACCAATCAGTAGTACTGATACAGTACAAAGTACAATAGTAGTACTGATTCAGTACTACTATTGCCTAAATTAGTATTTGGTAGTTACATAGTGGGGGAAAAAAGGGACAGTATTTTTTGAAACAAAATGTTGGTTAAAACAAAAATCATGAATGCTGGAACATTAGGAAATGTATATTTAGGCTTTTTTAGAACTACATAGGTTAAACTAAACATTTTTAAAATGGTGTCCTAGTTAGAAAAAAATTATCATTACTAATTTGCAAAGTAGCAGGCTACCATTTGATTGTATGTTTTAGTGGCAGTAATTTATTCTCATTAGTATAGTACACCAAAATACCTGTGAATGCTAAGACTGGCCATGTCTCAGGTGGATACTTGTGTTTCCATTTTTCCATCATAACACTGTTTTGGGCATCATAGTTCAATGGGCCATAAAATTGTGAACTAGTAAAATCTATGTTGAATGTGTCCCAAAACGGTCCAAAGGGATTACCGGATTTAGCATTACAACTGTTTTCTTGTTCTCCAGTTCTTTGAGTATAGCAGAATGATACTCGATTCTCAATTGGCCAGATTGTAGGTGCAATAACTTCCATAAAATGTTCCATCGTAACAACTTTGTGATATTGTGATAAAGATTCAACTTTAAAATAAGTATCAAATGGTGTTTGAATAGAGGATGGCTCCCCATATCTATATTCTACCCAAGGTGGCAGTATTAAGGTTCTATTTAGACCTTTGCTGAATGCCAGTACACCTAAAAAGTGGTCTGCCTGGTTACCAAACCTACCTGTAAATAAAATACAAAGTATTCAAGTATAATGAATTTTCTGAGAACAAAGACTTGAAGAATTCTGGGAGTGAACATATTACACTTACCCATGCATGGACAATATGCAACATAACCGTTACTATCATAATCTAATGCAAGCATACATTGGAACAGAAATAATTTGAATATTGCTATAAGACTCAATCGGAATATTATCATTTTTATGCTGCATACGTACTAAGTACACTCTTCGTAAACGATATTATTTATTTGCAATTGAATAGCCAATTAAATTAATGATACGCCACGCACATTTAAAAATTATAAGTTTTGTAAACAAACATCAAACCAAATCAAGCATGCATTATCCACAGAGGTGCCAAACGTTTAACTTTACTCTGTGTACCATGTGCTGTGTACTAAACTAAACTGAAAGAGAGAAAGATAATCAGACAAAGAAACTACAGACTCATTAAAGGTGTAAGAACTGTCAAATGTACAAAAAATTAAAAAGAACGTTTACTAAAGTAAAGTTTTTTCTGTGCAGGCAGAAAGTTTCGTCTACAGTGTCAACCATAGATATAGAAAAAAAATGAGGCACTGACAGACATTGTCACGCATGTCACTCGCATGACACATCGCATGACAAATTTAGGGATGACGATTCTTTCCAAAAAAGATCGATTTTTAAATCGATTCGAATCGTAACTTGATGAATCGATTCATAAAAAATCGAGGTCAAAAAGATTGATTTCTAAAAAATCTATTTTTTCTCGAGTCTGCATTTACAATGTAAATACAAATCCATTTTATGAAAAACAAGATACGATAATAAGCGATCACTTAGTATTCAAATCAGGGATTTTTTTAGTTCAAGAAATTCGATGGTCACAGTCATTTTTATAACAATATGAAAGTATCAGGTAAAAAAGAAGACATAATTTTACTTTCTAAATGTATTTGTTATATTAAGTAATAATATTAACAAAAAAATACTGATTTCAAATTTTAATTCTAGAACTACTGAATAGATGAAAATCGTGTCGTGAATACAAAAAACGAGTGTCGATTCTCTAGGGTGAAATATTGATTCACTGAATCGATTCAGTGTTACATATCGATTTAAAAAATCGATATATTAGGCTCGAAAAATCGATTCTTCGATTAATCAATCTCAGATCGCCATCCCTAGTCAAATTGTATTAAAAATCGGATCTCACCTTGATCGAAGCTAAGTATTATTTTCATATTAAAATAGATAATACCTTTATCCTCGGCCAGTTTTTATTTAAGAAATGGCGAAAAATACATCAAGTTCAGCATTTCGTAAAATTGATATTGATCAATACAACGAAGATAACTTTAAGGAAGATGAAGCTGAACAATCTGTACCTGCAGGGCCGGATGAAGGAGAAGTCTGCGTGTTATTGAATCAATATCCTTTTCAATATGTTCTTTATTGGCCTTGCACCAAATTGAATGAATCAATGCTTCACTTATAATCCTATTCTCTTCAAGTGATATAGTCAAACTATTGTTTAATGAATAAAGTATTTGTACTTTTAGTAGTGTGTTATCGTTTCGGCAATACACTTTTCATCAATACTGACTGAGTCATACATACACACATACATTTAAATTTTCTAGGATGCCTGAATAGTTATTTATGAAATTCTTGTTATAGTATAAAGCATTTTTTTTAATACCATGAAACTGGTTACATGCAAACAATTTGCCTGTCATACCTACAAAGTTTACCTAACAAGAAAGAATTCAAATCCGAATTTTACACTATACTTACATATTATGTTACTTATCTAAGCCCTGTCAAGATTTTTTATTTTTTTATTTACCTTAACAGATTTTTAAACTAAGTTTACATACCAGTATAACAGAATACCACACTAAAACATACTTACCCTGTGTCATTAGTGTGTCACATCCTGAGAGATGACATCACCAAGTTACTAATCCAAAGTATATGTATTTGTTACAGGTTCCAAGCACTTTATCATATTTATATCCTAAGGCTAATAATTTTATTATTTATTACAAACCTTCAAAAAGAAACCAAAATAAAAACATCTGTAGCATCAAACACCATTAGTAATAAATCTAGTTCCAAAAAGTATTGAATACCCTTATAAGAATTTATGTACCTTTTTACTCAATTCTTTATTTACAAGTACCAGGACACTTGAATAAGTACTAAAAATAGCCAACTTGGCACATCACCATAATTTATTAAGTCTTTTACTTGTTGAATGACCACACACACTGTATGTATTCCTCCACAATATTTCCTTAACCAATAGATACAGGTAGATTCATCGAAGCACTTAAAATGGTATTGAATAATGCACCACTGGGATCGCCAAACCAACAAGTAAAGGTGAACATTATATGAGTTAGACTTTACTAAAACTGTCTAATACAGTGTAAAACTTGTTAATATGGTGTCAAAGGTATTTTAAATAGTAAGAGTAAGTTTAAATAAATTAGAAAAAATAAAATAACAAGATATTGAAGAATCATTGTGCTCCAATCAATTTGTCGAATAGAAAATGTGTGAAAATCTGTGCCAATAAATACCAGACTTCAAAATTCAAACCTGTACAGTCTAAAGCATTAAGCATCCAAATTAATTAACAAATGTCAGCCTTGTTTTGTTATTCAAATATTGTTATTAATAGACATATAAATATTCAGGTGGTGTCAGCTAAGAGCGTTGACTCATGCCAAACAAATGATTTTTATTGAGATCTTTAGAACTTAACATATAAACATTAAGGTAATTTACTTTGTATCTGAAAATCTATTTCTGTACTTCCTTGTTCTCAGGACAATGCTTTGGCGCTTACGTTGAAAGTACTTCTAGCTATCAAATCGGCACAAATTGAAGAGGTGGTTGCAAATTTATCACAAGATGATATAGATATTTTGATGAAATACATCTACAGAGGCTTTGAGTGTCCATCAGAGGGGTCAAGCGGTCACCTTTTACTGTGGCATGAGAAAGCCTACAGTGTTGGCGGGACTGGATCCATAGTCAGAGTACTTTCTGACAGATTGAAGGTGTAATAAGCAAAATTATTAGGAGTCTGATCCAAAAAGCATTTTATCTTTGTATTCATATTATTATTTTCTAATTAATTAAAATTCTAATGTTATTTAAATATCTTTAATTTTTTATTAGTTACAGTAGGCCAAGACATAGTAGTATTCTCTCGTGCATGCGCTAATAGAAACGATAAAAAATGTATGGCAGTGACATAAATCAGTCACGTGACATGTTATTCCCGTACATTTTGTGTCGTTTCTCCTAGCGAAGCGAGAGGATAATGTTACAGACACAATATTACATAATATGTACCAACTCTACCCCCCATAACCGCATCCGTAATAAGATACAGCGAATTGTGATTTGTGGTGAACCTTATTTCGAGAATCGCATACGTAACCTACTCATCTAGGTACATTAAGTAATTGAGATTGCAATATGCAGCTTCCTTATTCGTAATTAGGTGTATGTAGAAGAAACGGCCACCCAACTACCTACCTACTATCTTTTGCGAGCTGTTACTTTCACAGGTTACTTTCCTACTCATCATATTAATAAAATTGAAGTGTCTGTTTGTAATTCCAAAATTACAGCTTTTCACTAAATGCATATGAAAGTATACATGCTAGTGACACTAAAAAACCAAGTATTAAAATTTTTCTCTGTCTGTCTATCTGTCTGTTTGTTCCGGGTAATCTCTGAAACTACTGGACGGATTTTAACGGGACTTTCACTGGCAGATAGCTGATGTTCCAAGGAGTAACTTAGGCTTACTTACTTTCATCATCATCACACATCATTACTTACTTTACGTAACTTTTATTTATTAAAAATAGGACGTCACACGGTTTCATCCGCGTAGTTCCCGTTTCCATGGGAGTATAGGGATAAAATAAAACGTATGTTACTCTCGAACAAATCGTTCTTCTAAACTACGTTACGGATCTTGTTAGAGGAGTTCAATTCCGATGCGTTAGTAGCTAAAATAATTAGTATATATACTAATAAGAAGTATTTATGAAAAGTAGAGGTAACCTTGCCTTGGTGGGTTCAGTTCCCCGCGCCAAGGGCGATTAAGAGGAAACGAACTAGTTTCCGTCAAGGGTAGTAATGAACGAAGTTAACCTATCAGCTATGTAGTATTTGAGGATAGGTATTCTGTCCTGTTGGGACCGTCCCGTATTCTAAGGATCATGGATAAAGGTACTATGAAAGTGTCTCGCTCTCTATCTTATAATCACGCTTTTCATGTCTGAATAAAATAAATAAGTACTTACTTACCCACTTAAGTATGTAGGTGATAATATAAAGCTCACCTAATTACCTACTTACTATTTAATGCGTTTGGGAGTCAAACTAACAACTCTCAGCTCGGGAACACTGACCAGTGACCTCAATTGAATTACTCACATAATATAAATTGCTGCAAGCACGTTGAATTAACATTAAGGTATGGTACTGATATGTAACATAATTATGTGGGTGAAAATATGTGCCTTTCTTTTTATTTAACCACCAACGAGTCAGAGCGATTGTAATAGTGAAGTGTACGGCCAATACTAGCAGCGAACTCGCAAGTGACTGCTGCAGAAAGTAGGTAGGTAATTTGGTCGGATATCATGTTGGCCAGTCTCTCACTACTGAGGGAATGCGCGATATATAAGTCAGCAAACAGACTTGATAGTCGGTAGTTTTAGACAGACCCGTGGACGCACGCTGCCCCACGACCATGGACATACCGGTTAGTAACTTCATTGCTCTTATTATACTTACTGTCAGCGTGGCCCGATTACATGACTCATTGTTTATTTTTTTGTATTGGGAAATCAACAATATTGCATCACAATTTTATATAATAGGGGCTTACTTCCTATTTTTGCGCTTACAAATAGGTTGATAGCTATCGTCGTTGCCTCAACGTAACGTAACGATTATTATGTGACACCCAAAGTCCTTATTTATTTACACCAGACTAGGTACTTGTGGAGGTTGTAGCCTGAAACGTTCGTTAATTTACCTTATGTTGCACCTGAAAGTATTTCGTCAACATGCAAGCTTTCGATTGACATGCAATTTGGATGTCAGTAAAAAAAGGGAAAAGTCGACTTTCGATGGTTTTTTGTAGGTAGTTTGCCTTGTAGGTAAATATAGTCTTACTTACCTACATAGGTAAGCGGTAAGTATGCTGACCTACTTATATCTTCTTATGTTATTAAGTAGGTAGGTACATATGTACTGCACATAATATTCATATCATAATTAATTACACTTGCCTAGTATTCACGTATTATTGAGTCTGAGTGATTCCATTCCATCATGACTAAGGTAGGCAGGTATCATCTCAAGTATCACGTAGCTATAGCATAGAACAAGGGACATCTGTGTCTGACGCATATTGATTTAAGAACGATATTACATAGAGATACTCATACTTACTTATTAGGTATTGATCTTACGGTTTCATATGCTAGTATTCTGCCTACTTACCTACTACGATAAAAAAGTAATACAAAGACTTCTTTGTTGAAAATAGGACATGTATGGTCTGTATATGAGATAAATGTTTCGTTGTTTGTTATAGAAATTGATATTTTTGCTGTGCTGCGCATGCTGCAGTTTGGCATCACATGAATCCCAACATTCCCACACCATCCCGGTCGAGGGCTACGAAGCGGAATTACAAGACCTCGGCCAACATGTGGAGGTACCTGAAACTCCCGTCAAAGTAATAAAAATCACAAAAACTATCGCCGTTAAAGTACCAGTGCCATATCCAGTAAAGGTGATCCAAAAAGTGCCGTACCCCGTGCACATAGTGAAACCGTACCCGGTGCCCGTACCTCAGATAGTGAAGGTGCCGCATGCGGAGGGCCATCACGGAGTCCAGCACGAGCCGCTCCAGGCGCCGCACGGACACGCCTACCAAGTGCAGGAGGCGCACGCACGGGATGCGAGCGACAACGACGACACCTGGAGGCCGGACTCCGACAACCAGTCGTACGATGGCGATTCGCCTGGACAGGAACACAGCTTTGGCTCTAGTGGGGACGATTACTCTCCTCAAGGCTCTGCCGGTTCCTACGACGCACCCCCCCATAGCTACTACGGACCCGCTGCCACCAACGACGATAGCAACTCATTTGAGTCCCGGAGTTATGACCGAGCCATAAAACATTATCTCCATAACAACCAGCCCACGGGGAATAATTACAAATACCACTAGTATGTCAGTTTAACTTAATCAGACTGATATTAAGTAAAAACCCCAAAATAGTCTCCAACGTGTTATATATGTCTAAGCTATTTAAGTGTTTGTATATATAGGTAAATGCTATTGTTGCTACATGTGTAATATGTACCTACCTATGACTAGGTAAGTACTTACTGCGTAATATCGTTAAACTTGCAAATAAATTATTTGAAACGATAGCTACTTTTAATTTTTTTCTTCAAACATTCCATAGTAGGTAACATTATATACAGACAGATATTAAATGAAGAAGATTACGTAAATACGGTAAACCTGTAAATACAGTCATTAAAGTGTGATTACATAAAAACATTCAAGGAAAGGAATGGTTTATTAGGTAATGTTCGTAGCACCTACCATTGGTGGAAAGTACATACTTACTACAAAAGTTGCTCAAACACAACCTGTGTTTGACAATCACTATATTTACGAATAAAAATAAAGCTAGGTAAAGAGTTACAAATCAAATTAATCTAATAATTTCAATAAACATAAATTAAATAATAATTTGAAATCGCTCAAAGTTACATTGCGGATGTTGAGTGCCGTCTGTCGGTAGGTAATACAAATTGCATAAAGACATCAATAAAATTAAATTGAGATTCAGGAATGGTGTGATATTTTCGAAGCAGTAGACAAGTGTGTAGTGAACGCAGGTGGCAGCGACTCATGCTCCTCTTCCTCGGATTTCTCACTCGACTGCGTCCGGCCCGATGCAACTGACGCACTGTCGCACTCGCTGGGACCAAACAATAAATTTATTACAATCACATGTCACTTCATATCAGTAGCAATTAATTGCGAGCAACGTTGATAGCAGTTACGGAAAAACCTGCCACACTT
The DNA here is from genome assembly GCA_964035505.1 of Watsonalla cultraria. Lineage (NCBI taxonomy): Eukaryota > Metazoa > Arthropoda > Insecta > Lepidoptera > Drepanidae > Watsonalla > Watsonalla cultraria. The sequence continues at coordinate 7,260,073 of OZ037713.1, read as the reverse complement.
TAAAATCTCTCCTGATCTTTGATCGTGGCGATGTTATACAATGTGAGCGTGCGACGCTCGCTCCGCGTCGAAATGAGGAGGAGAATAAATCGAGATTCCCACAGACAGAGAATGGCGGTGCAACACCATATCAGTTAGTTCGGGGCTTCTTTCCCAGTCAGTAAAATACATACGAATAACCACCGAATAACAATATTTTTAAACACTGCCGCCGTCTAGTAACGGTGTGTGCGTGGCATCATGACCTTATTTAGACTCTACTATATTTCTAGAGCTATCCTCCTTGACCATTAAGTGTTTGTCAAATTAGTATTAAAAATAACTAAATTTTAACTTGGGCCTTTCGAATAATGATTTTCTTAGTAACGTCTGTCGGTCCTTGGGCTATCAAAGTGGGCTAGTAAAGCTATATTATTGAAATTTCAGTTAAATCGATTCAGTGGCTTAGCTTTGAAAAGGTAACAATCAGTCAGACAAATTATTTCAACACATTTCAGTTGGGCGCACAATTACTTTTCTTAAAATTTTAAATGCTCTGCATAAGTGGCATCTGGCAGGACATGAAGTACCTATTCATAGTGTGAGGATTGTGTTTATAATTGGATGATGTGCTTACCTGTGGTGTGAGGACTCGGGCCCGACCAGCATGGAGTACTGCGAGGCGGACGGCGAGGGCGGCGAGATGCTCATATCACTGGGCAGCATCAGGCACTCGTCGTCCCGCCTCATCCCGCCCTCCCAGTCGTTTGCTGAAGGCGCGCTTATTGTGTGACTGATGCACGTTCTCCGGTGAACCTGGCTGTATGTAAGTCTGTTATCAGAATGTCTGTTATTAGATAGCTAAAGGTTTACTAAAGGTTTAGACTAACCTAGTCATGCAGAGTGCTAGCTTATACTCCTGTGATTTTTGCACCATTTCGTACCAATTTTGATTATCTGCTTCTTCGTCTCCCATGTTCAAGGGACATCCCAGTCTGCGAATAGATGTAAGCATGAGCTGTGTGTGTAGGCAGGTTAGCGTTTTTTGGGTTCTTTGTTTCAAACGTAAAAAAAGGAACCCTTATAGGATTATTTAGTTGTCCTTCTGTCTGTCAAGACGTTTGTATTAGAAACGACAATAACTCCGAATTAATAAGAAAAACTCATACTTCTAAGTCAATGCAATTAAAAGTTATGGGCTTTAATGTTGCATAATTTGACTACATTGCAATTTGTTTATTGCAATCTTCTTTCTTACGGTTTTCGGATTTATTCCTTTCACACTATACGACACTGCTTCTTGCCAAGTTTCATCGTTTTAGGTCAACGGGAAGTAGTGTACCCTATTCGTTTTGGTTTCCTTGTGTATTCGCGACAAACTTAACATCTCAACCTTTCCAAAGTCGAAGTTAAGTTTGTCGTTTAATACAACTTCGTATGGAATCCTTGGTGCGGGAGTTCTACTCACACCTGGCCAGTTTTTATTTGTAGCGTAGTAGATCCTAGGACTGAGAAAGCCCTAAATTATTACTTACATGGGGGTTGAATTATCCATACTGGCGAAATGTTTCCTTTTACGAATTTGGAAGAAGGTCTCAGTAGACTCGATTATGGTGCTGCTTTCAATAGCATCCGAGGACACAATAAATTTGTCGTGATACTCCGAATTTCCGATACTGCTTTGTGATACATCCTCTAGCGAGAACTTTAATTGTGCTAAAAAAGAAAGTAATTTATCAACCAAATGTTGTAATAGGTACGTGCCTTTATACTACTGTATTCTTAACTAAGTACTTACTTATTTTCAGGCAACATTTTGTTGTTAGTATATTTTCGTGATGTATTTCGATGCTTAAGTATTTAGGGCTCGCATAAGCTCGAAGTTCACATAACAAACTTTATACAAAGGGGAGAACGTCACGCTTTCGTGGACAAGAGTTTGTGAAATTCTTATGACGTCACCAATCTTGAACAGCGTATTTGGAGGTTATATTAGCGCTGAACGCAAATAAGTTACGTATATTGACGCCATTTTAAATTACGCGTACATAATGAGCGACCTATAACATCCTGCGAGCTTCCTCCATACACAATTTTGTGCGTCTTCGTGCCAAATAAATAATTTATTTTATTTTATTTTATATTATTAAGAGATATCTACTTACTTGTGTCAATAGGGAAAGCCTTCCCAGCTACTTCGTATAGAATATCAGGTGTCCAGAAGCTCGGTATACGTATGAATATCTTCCCGGAGTCGACGGGCATGTGGAAGCCGAGCTTGTGCAGCAGGCGCAGGAACTTGAAGTTCTTGCATATAGTCGCCTGCTGACAGGTCCATGCCACCAGAGGAATGGATTGGTTGCTCACTACACATATTACATTATACTTAAGAGTCTATTTCACTATATTTAAATAAACCTTACGTAACATAAGATAGCCACATACTTCACTTCTTATTTATGGCTTCTGCTAGGTTGCCACAATTTTGCCAGTGTCGCGTAGATAGAGCAGAAAACAAACTACGGAGATTGTTCGGTGGATGTAGAAATTGACGCGAATTAATGCAATCACATCCATTTTTAAGTTACCAAAACCGATTTTTTGTGAGATAACAAGAAATTAACTACTTAATATAAGGTACTGCAGGACACTTAATGGAATAGAATTCTAATGTGAGCTGAAATTGATTACGGAGTAATGTACTGAAGGGAATATTTCACTAACATTAACAGTGGCTATAGCTTTACCTAATAAAGGCATTCAGCACTAAGTAAATACTTACGTAAAGATTGATAGATGATAGGTGAGATGACGGTCGTGGCACTCGACTTTTTCATTGATAAATCTGTGTTCAATAATGCTACATCGCCTTTCACAAAGTCCAACTGTTTCTTTTGTAAATATATTTTGGCAAAGCATATGTCCAGCAGCACTTTCTGCACCCAGTGCAGGAAGTTCGCGTGGCCATCCAGAGCGAGCTGCTCGCATAGCTTGCCGATCTCTGCGTCCTTCGTATCTTTGTTTACCTGAACCATTTTGGTTATATTATCATTTTCTGCTTTGGATATTGTTTCAAACTCGGTTTTGCTTATCATGTTTTGTTTGAACAGTTCTTGAAGAACAGAGCCTCTTGTTTTTTCAATACCACCGTCCTCGAACAACTTCACAATGTCCCCAATTATATCAGACGATGACCCACATTGCATGTAGTTCCATCCAAGAGCAGATATTTCCTCTTCTGTCCATCTGCAGTGTATAAATAAATTGATAATAAGTATTTAGAGGTAGTTTTAATCAAAAGCTGCATTCTGTAGTTAGGTTAAAAGGTTTAACGTATACATTGATAGTTATGGTCGTTTCACCGACATTACCAAAAGACTGAAAAGGCTTTGCGCCTTATTATCGTTGGTGACAGAAATACGTGGAGAGAGACTTGTTTAATTTGGTGAAGAATATAATATAACATCTATATTAGATCTACATATAATATTATAACTATAATTTTCCTATGAGCAAGCAGTTCGTTCTGTTCACAAAAGCTGTTTGTTTGAATATAAGAATGTCACAGCGCGTTTCAATTATTAGGTACGTTATTGTACCTACTGATATCCTATGTAGGTATGAACATCACCTGTCTTTTGAAATGGTGTTATTATTGCTGTTAGATTTCCTTTTGAGTTCAGGGGAATGCGAGTCGGGTTTGACGTCATCGTCAAAGCTCTCTGCGTTTATACGGTGGCTAGATATGCGGTGCAGTGAGTGAGGCTTCTTGATAAACGTATTGATTACGTATTCTATGAGGTCAGACCAATTCTGGAAATGAACATTACTGATTATTACGTCTTATCTTACTAGAATAAATGAGATTTAAAACACTATGCACAATGATCCAAGTAATTGCATGCGAATGCGAGTTTTGTATCATATTTTAGTTTTCTACAAATAGTAGGTAATCGTACCACAAAGGTATAGGCAATTTTATCACAAATAAGTCCACAGAATTAAATCATGTCCTCCTGCCCTATGTCTTCCTGCTCCTATGGGAATAGGTGCTTAAGTACTTTGGGGACAGCGAGAAGGTAGAATGCTGCTATATTTATAACTTATATATTCAACTTACATCACAGATTTCAAATTCTGTCTGCCAGATGGATGTGAATGCTTTCAATATCTTCGGTTGGAACAACGTGATGAGGCTGTCCAGTTCGCCGCCGACGTGGTGCATCAGTGTAAAGATGCAGTCGTTCACAAATTCACCATTTTCTGCGTAGTCTTCTAGTAATATTCCGTATTGAATCATAATTTCTGGTGTTGCAAATCTGTGAAAGAGGCGTACGTGTAGCGGCCAATAATAATTATTATGATGGTGATTATAAAAAACCAAGTATAGGTATACTTTCATATATATGGAATATGGATATCCTAAATAGCACTGTCTGTATCTGTTGCTTGCTGCCCAAAGGTGATCCGGTTAAAATCATATTTACAATATTTACATTCGAGTACCTAATATTCTGGCGACTGACTGATAAATAAGATTTTTGTAGCATTAAGAAGCGCTATGATAGCAGTACCTAAGAGAAATCTGGACGTCTCGTAATATCTGGATATACTAGGCGGTTTGGGTAGCACAACAATTTCTACTACTAATAGATGCGTGAAGAAAGTTTTATTAATAAATTCATAATCGTATACATACTGTTTTATATGGTCATGCATATTCGTTGAGCCCTGATAGTCTGGTAATTTTGTAATGCTGTCCACGAACATTAGCAGAATGTGATTTGAAACAATCAGGTCCTGCAATATATTAACAAATTTATATTTGTAGCAATTCAAAAAAATACAGAGCTCAACAATATAAGGATAACAATATACTTGTAGGTACTGCTTGGAGTGGTACTTGGGGTTGTAAAGTCGCAGCAGCAGCACCAGGAGCGAGCGGAGCTCTTCTGTCTCACACATTTCCATCTGCAGTTCGCAAAGTACCTCGTGATCTTCCTTAGTTATATCAGGAAACTTTTTGTACGCCTCGATCGTTTGTACAAATTCACGAATAGCTGTTACTACCTGTTGTTAGACATTTTGTCTATGGTTAGTACATTATACACACACCTAGTAAGTTTGAGAAAGGTTCTTTCATAATAAGTTAATCAAATTTACTGGCAGCATAAGCAGGGCTATCCGACGCACAGATAATCAATCTACCTGTTTTCGACGTAGAACAGGTTTTCAGGGCTATGTAAGATACGTCGAAGTTAGACCAGGAAAAGATTAACCTAACAAAATTTAGTTATTCTTCTAAGGAGAGACATTGAATAGAATGTATTTAAGTACCTTTTCCGTTTCACTAATAAAAATATTGATGCACGAGGAAGGTACTGAGAATCAATAGTATGAAGAAGCGACTATAAACTCAAACATGTTAAGATTTGTAGTTGTACAATAAACTTACCAAGTGTAATCTTCTCAAGGTCGGCTTCAAGTCATTTCCATCAAACTTGATGGCTAACTCAAATTGTTCACAGAGATTGACTCCCTCGGCCGTCAAGTACGACACGATGTCGAAAGACAACACATGACTCATGCGATTCAGGTCTACTTTCATTTGGGTTGCAAACTGTAGGAAATATGTGACTAGCCAAAAGAAATGCGAAGTATCGATCTCTAAATTCATATTAGTCAGAATTTGACCGTGCAGAGTCTGCACTAGTGAATTGTAACCGTTTAGGAGGAATTCCACAGTAAACTCCATCAAGATGGTTGATATAGCTTCGTCAGTAGGCGTTTGGTGGGAGAGGTCTTGTATATTGACACTGAAATAAAACGACAACAAATCAAGATAAGCACACGATACAATTCAATTTCGTGTGTTTGAAACCGACACTCGACGGGTTTGTCGCTGAGATACAATTCAGCCGCGTTATTCACTAAGGTTTCTTATCAACGATTCTCTACGATGATGGCGACGCTGAGAAACCTTAGTGAATAACGCGACAGGATAACGCGCCTATTGGCTTTTGATTGGTTGCAGTAATGCAGTTGAAAGAAGTTTGCCTTAAATACATAGGTACTTACAGCTCTATCTATATTATGTCCATATCTATATTATACAGGATGTCGGAGAAAAAGGAACAGTTGTCGTCTAGAAGTTGTAGGGTTTTATGAATATATCACTATGTTGAAGTCGTAAAATATCTAGCTCCAACGATAACGTCGTTATAGGCAACGGCCGAAGAGCTCGCGGCCTTAAGCGATTGAATGAACGCGCAGCAGCGTTTACCTACATTCCGTACGCGGTCATTAAACTTTTTAAATTAAGGGGAAGGTTAATGGTTTCGAAAAATGGTTTTATGGGATTATTTCAGGATTTATTAGTGGGAGAAAAAAATGAAAACGTAGTTAGATTTTACGTAAATAACTCTACGTTATAGCTGATTTTTATGCGAAAATAAGGTATTGATATGGTCAACTTTGAAAATCAATTACTCGAAAACGGAAGAAAATATTTTTGTCATAATAATTTTAATTGCTTCCTAAAATTATACCCTATCACATATTTTAAGAGCTGTCCCGGTTTCCCCGACACCCTGTATACACTTAAATTAATATCAAATATTAAAACGCTGAATGAAAAAATATTCAACTTACATATTGGATTTTCCTTTCTTAATAAGTTTCTTTCTTTTCCTATCTTGCGACGTAACAGCAGAGCGTCCCTTGTTATTCGCGCGCTGTTTGAGGTTGTGCGTCTTACGTTGCAAAATCATTTTGGCTGGCTGTTCATCTTCATTACTTGACGTTGAAATTGATTCTTGATGTTCAACTTGTGTTCCATACCCACAGTCAGAATTTTCGAACATCACAGTTTTATTTGGCGCCTGACTTTTCCCATCTAGTTCTGACTCTATGCCACTAGAACATGAGATTCCTGGTTCCTGCTAAATAAAAGCATAATTATGTTATACGCCTAGAATGGGAAGAGTAGATAAATATCTACCGAATTGAGTAACTTACATTTTCGGATTTCATAGATTCATCGGTACCATTACCAGCGCATAACATCTGATCGCCCCCAATTTGTACTTTGTCGGTGGTTGGTAGAAGTTCCAATGGCTGGTTATTGTTATTATTTGTAGTGGTGTTGGTCGGGAAAGCATCCCAAACCTTGTTGGCAGACTCAGGAGCCGTGTCCGATGTGTCGGATGGTGAATCTGATGTTAACGCGGGCGAGGAGTTTTCACTTCCTAAATTATACATTATACATTTGAAATAGCCATTTTCATACACAATTATTTTGTCTGTCTGAAATCATCGTTCTTTAAAACTACGTTACGGATTTGATCGATTTTTCTAATTTATAGGAGTTGAATTCCGATGACTCCTATAACTGAAATAAATGTTGGTATACTATTGGTATTTATAGAAAGCAGAGAAAAGACAACGCTTTATAAGTCTAAAAAAATCTCGAAGTGAAGAAAATGGAGAAAAATGTCTATTTATTTCTATAGAAAAAATATTTAAAGGTACAACAAGGATAGGGTTGTTTTATCAATCTGTCAAAATTAGCCAGCGTGTACCTCTGTCTGGCGGAGACGTGTTACTCTCGTTGTCTTCCGAGCTCTCTGACACCAAGCGTTCAAGCCACAAATGAAGGAGCTTATGCAGGGTGTCAGCATTCTGATCTTTATATAGAAGAGCAACCAATTGAACCGTCGCAACACCCCAATTATTCTGAAAGGGAATATTAAAAAAATGCACTCCTTGAAAATAACAAACATGGCGAGGATTAAAACATTATCGTGTTTCGGTTTAATTATCTTTAATGTACCTTTTCATTCAATTGAATAATATGATACATATACTTAGTCCTCTGTAAAGGGATGGTCTAACGATGAATGAGAGTTTAATTAAATATTGAATGAATATATCTGACCATACACTTACTTCTGGAATGGAAATCAATTTCATAAGAACTTTGTCGATACTTTGATTGAATATGTTCCAGAGAATCCGATTTTGTACTTTATGTACCCCGTTGGGGCCTGTGTTATCTTCACTCGTGTCCTCCGGGATATGCAAGATATTCCTCAAAAGCAAAATACTGTTGCTTATATTTGTGCATTGTTGTGGTGACAGCTTCTTTTGTTGTTCAATGTCCATATTTTTCTTTATAAAATTTATAATCACCTTTATCGCTCTTTGGTCAGTGAATGAATTTTTCGTTGAAGTAAGCAAATTATTGATCTCAAATACCGTTTGCCTGCCGAAATCATTTTTCGAAATAATATCAACGGAAAGCAAGCATTCAATAGGAATAGTCAAGTTCACAAGAATTTTGACCAAAAGTTCAATTGTTTTGTCTTCTGTCGCATGTATGAACAGAGGTATAAGATCTTTCTTTATATTTTGTCCGAAGCTTATGCTTCTGCGATACGTTCGTAGGTATTTGTCTTCAGATAAAATGTTATATAGTATCGTTTCCAAGGCAGCTGTAAGGGAATAATACTACACTTAATATGCATGATAATCAAATAAAGGTACGTAGATTATCCGAAACTATGAGGAATTGCAAAAGAGTAGGTACTCAAGGAGTCACGGGCCCGATTTTGTTGAAAATTGAAACTGTGTCATTGGTTACTTAAAAAATAATTTCCTAGTCAAGTATATGAAAAATTACCATTGCAATTTTCATTTACGTGATACCCATCTCCTTGTACAAAGCAAAGGTTGCTGAATGTACTGTGGATCTGAGGACTGCGGAGAACCCATTCCATCTTGTAGCTGAAACAACAATCATTATATTTTAGTACCAGCTGTGCCCCGCGGTTTTAACCTACGTAATATTAACAAAAAATAACTAAGTAGGTAAATACTTAGTGATATATTTAGCCAAAGTTACTCCTCATAACCTTAGCAATCTTCTAGTGAAAGTCCCGTTAAAATCAGTCCAGCCGTTAATAGCCACAGAGATTAGCCCGAACAAACAGACTGACAGTTTTTTTTAAACAATTTTTGTGTCAGTAAGTATTCTACCCAGAGAATAAAAGGTTTCATACGAAAATCAACAGCCCGTTTTATCCCCTAACTAAAGCGTGAAAATTTGGAAAAACTTTTCTTGGGTACCTACAAAGAACAAGAACAAAGAACGTCTTTATTTTTTAAGGACCAGCGGCTTAAGCTATGCTTGGATTTTTTTTTCACACAGAAATATACATATGCTAAGATATCATTCTCAAAAAAAGTTTTGTAAGATTTAATAAAAAGAGACATTTACATTGGTTGCTAGTATCTCGAGTCGTTAGTTAGATACTAAAAAGAGAAAGCAAGTAACGTTCATAGGTACGATGTATGAGTTCAATGAATCCCAGATGTTCGCCATCAGCTGCATTATTCTTCGACGGCAAGCTCGACGACGAGTACTCAGATTCAATCTAAATAATTGAAACTCTGGGGCCTTGGGGTCCGGATACTCATCAGCTTTTCAAAGAGCTTGCACGTCGTCTGGTAGAAGCCTCTCGTGACAAGAGAGCTGGGGCTTTTCTCGCCCAGAGAATCAGCATTGCTATTCAACGTGGCAATGCTGCCAGCCTTCTTGGCACGATCCCGAGAGACACCGACTTGGGACAAGTTTTCTACCTTTAATTAGTTTTAAGTACTGTTCCTTGTATATATAATTAAGTTTTAAATAAATTTATAAATAATCAGTACTTCTATAAACTATTGTGTTAAGTATAAAAGAGGTAACCGCACTGTAGGTACCTACTTACCTACCTAGGTATAAGTACCTTCCTAAGTACCTAAGGTAATCTTAAATTACCTACATTTTAAAAAACATCTAAAAACCTACACATGTACCTAAACAAAGTTTGAACTTACGTCGCATAGGAAAATTGATTCTCATTCACAAATACAACGCAAACACACAAGTTTCCTACACATTCAGATTTAGAAACATAAAATCAATAGCGTACTTCGATATTTATAAGGTACTGTACGAGCACTGTGATCGTGGTAACAGGTGCTAAAAGCAGTTCATAGAAATCTGGGATTTTTAACACTTTTTATCATTTTAATTCACTGTATACAAATTCCGCGTCCGTCTACGGGAACGAAAATAACGTGATTGGATGGTTGGTATGACGTTATCAAACTTGCTCGCCTCCAGTCGCGTGGACGGTACACGTGCGTCGTTGACTCGTGTCGTCTCATTCGGTTCTTGAAAGTGAGAGAGAGCTAATGTACATTACAAATAGTTGTATACTATGTATATTATGTTAATTGGCCACTCAGCAGCAATACGCAGGACGCCGGATCGATCGATAGAAGGCTACGAATAAGTACCAATGTAGTAATAGGACTAATAGGTAGTTTAAAGGTGTCTACTTATATTATTTTATCCAGTTATGTTGTATTGGATTTCTAACACCTCCTGTGTAAGCCTTCTATCGATCGATCCGGCGACCTCTACTTGATAAGGATATTACGCATTACGCACACAAATCACATGCTAGCTGAAGAGGATACATATAAGACCTATACCTACATATCATGTTATATTAACTACAATAATAATTATTATCATTTATTGACTTCCCATTTGTTCTTATTCGTCAAAAAATAAGACAAGTAGGTAGGTACCTATTAAGATTAAATGTCTTCTTGTCTATCTCTGAAGAAATCGTGGGCTTGTTGGCTTATTGGTTTCTTCCCGAATGAAAAATGTATCATGCAAAATTCTGTGACCAATTGCATGGATTACAAATGTACTTGAGTCTAAACATAGATACTTTTAATTTGTAACAGATAGAGATAGGTAGATCATAACGAGGTACCACATTCAATTTAAGATCTACTATTTATCTAACATATTATAAAGGTGCGTCCACACTGTAGGTACCTTTTGGGGAACAACGTTACCATCAGGACTAACCAATAACAACATTCTATATCATTAATTAAGTTACCTATATTATGTTAGTGGGTGTTGGGTATCGTAATTAACTATTATGTACACCATTGGTTAACCGTCAATGTTACCGCAACGATTTTTAAACATAATGTTACATCATAGTGTTACCGCACAATATTTGAACGTAAAGCGCCTTCTAGCGGTATTATTTTAAAGAATGAAAATATATTTTGATGATTTTTCCATAGGAATAATAAGTACAATAGTACCTACTTATCTATAAAGATAAATAAAATTGAAGTTTGTAATTCCAAAATAACAGCTTTTCACTAGATGTGTATAGACACTAGAAAGCATACACGGCACTTACATAGCAAAACAAATTATTAAAATTTTTCTCTGTCGCTAATCTCCAGAACGGCTGTACCGGTTTTAACGGGACTTTTACTGCTTTTCTACTAAAAAAACATGGGTTCTGCGGGTCACCTGAAATGAACTCTAGCAGGGTAAAACCGCGGGCACAACTAGCTATTTCTATGATATTTCTTTCCTCATTTTTAGTCGGATCCATAGATAAAGAAAAAGCTAGCGACAGCGAGTATAGACTACGAAAAGTGCAAAAGTTGTAATAGTAGTATCTGTCTGTGGTACTAGTATTGTAGATAACAGCTGATCAACCACTGCTGAGCTCGGTCTGTCAGTGTCAGAACTGTCAGATTAGATAAGTGACAGTCGGGCAAACTTGCTAAAAAAATAACCAAACAATCTACTTTTCTTTTCTTTCATCCATCGCAATTCGTAACAAATAAAAGCATTTTTAAATCTTCAGAAATGACAAATAATTTTAAAGGTGATGATAGAAGTTCTTCTGATGACGACAGTTTACCAAGCGATGGCTCTTCAAGTGAAGAGTATGTTTCTGAGAATGGTAGGTAATTTGAAAAAGTTTGTAATAAAAATAATCGAAACGACCCATGGGGGCTAAGCCTTTACAACTAGAACAAAACTTATTTTACTTTTATATAGTTAACGATGCCTCTGGTACTCTTTATTTATTTATTATTATTGTTAATAAGAGGTTAGTTTTAATGCATGCATACATCACAGCATCTAAATATTTGCTTAAGATATTCTATTACATATATTATATGGTGCTAGGGCACTATTGGTGCAGGTATTAAAAAATCCAGACATGTACTACCACCACTAATTAAGTATTGATAAATATAGATCATTCGCCGTTTATGGGTCATGGACGCTTGCAATGCCAGATCACATGCCTGCTGCTCACTGCATGCATGCATTCATACTTACATGAAATATTACAATTCTAGATGATTCAGACGAGAATGATGAAAGTCATGTCAATATGAGTGAAGATGATTCGGCAAATGAAGCTGAGCTCGAAGATGACGAAGAATATGATGATGAAGATGAAGTTGTAAAGGCAATCAAAGCTGAAAAAAATAAGAAGCGAGACCATCCCCCCACTATACTCTCAGAAGAATTCATAGTAGATATTTGTCTTCATCCTGCCAGGAATATAATTGCACTTGGTGACATAATGGGTGATATTTCATTATATGAGTATAGTAATGAAGAGAACAAGTTACTGAACACATTAGAACTACACTTGAAGGCATGCAGAGATATTGAATTTGATCATGATGGAAGTGTTCTATACTCAACAGCAAAGGTTTATATTTTGTGACTAGTAATGTAATGAATATGCAGTGGCGTGCATTGCATATAAGCAGGTAAGCAGAAGTTACAAATTGTGATCACTGAATACACTCGTATCGTGTGTATGTGTGATTATGTTCGTGTGTGTGTCTTTACCAAGACGTACGTACCTACACCGCGTCACATAGGTATGTAGTTAACCTGCCTACCTACCTACATGTTGTTTATGCCTACCCCTTTGAAAATGCAATGCACGCCCCTGTGAATATGTATAAACACTTTGTAATGGTCCCCAAGGAGCATAGCATAGGTTGTTACTACACCTGCTTTTTACTGAAGATAATAAGTTAGATTTACATGACAGTTGGTGAGTCTGTCATTATAATGCAATAAGAAAAGTTATGACAATATCTTTAAGATATCCTTACATTTAATGTAATAAATACTTGTTGAGAATGGCTTCAATGAAACCTCAGGAATAAAATTTTCATTCCATTTTCTTGAATATCAGATCTTTCAGTTTGTTTGTATGTTCACTCATTTTGATTTTAGGATAATGTCATTATGGCAACAGATGTTGAAACAGGAAAATTAAAGCAGTGCTATGAGAATGCCCATGAGGAACCAATTTATCGTCTTTTGTGCTTAGACAGTAATAAAATTGTCACTGGTAAGAATATTAATAAGTTATCATATGACATTAGTGTTTATTTTATTGTTGAGTTTTTATTATTTAATTATTTTTCTCATCTACTTACTTACAACTAAAATATCAGTAAAATATGTAACCTATGCTAGGTTTTTAATAGTATTAATATTTTTTTAGGTGATGACAGTGGTATAGTTAAATTATGGGACATCAGGAAACCAGACCCAGTGTTTAGCATAAAGGTTGGTGAGGAACATATCACAGATATGATTACTAATGACTCTCAGAAGTATCTTGTCTGCTCTGGTGGCGATGGCGTACTCACTACTATTGATTTGAAAGGAAGGTAAATGAATATTAATTATTTAATTAAATTATTTACTAGCTTCCGCCCACAGTTTCGCCCGTGTGGTGTATGATGCAAAGTCTATGTCCTGTCCACCTCAAGTATATTACAAATAGAAACAAATGAAAATATAGATTAACATAGTTGACCTCTTTATAATTGTTTTCTATCTATGTACCTACATAAATAATATGTAGGTATGTCTGGGTGGGAGGCATAGTACAAACTCAACCTCGTTTGGGACTTCTTAATGTTGATGATAATTTATTTACATATGAATTCCTATTCAATTATGATTTATTAATATGTCACCTTCATCTCTAACATATAGAGCACTTTTACGCCCTATATCCCGTATGATCCTATTACTAAAATATATTTTGTTTCCAGCAAAATTTACACAAGATCAGAGGAATATGATGCAGAATTAACATGTTTAGGCCTTTTCCGCTCTGACACAAAATTGTTGGCGGGCTCTTCAAAAGGAAAACTGTATTTATTTAATTGGATGAAATTTGGCTTACATAGTGATGAATACATAGGACAAAAACATTCTATTCAATGTATGGTGCCTATAACCCAAAACATAGTCGTAACTTCAGGCGAGGATGGAATATTGAGAGCTGCGCACATGTTTCCGCAACGACAACTCGGCGTCGTCGGCCAACACAAGCTGCCAGTGGAGCGACTCGATATAAGTCATGATGGGCAGTACATTGCTTCATGCTCTCATGACAATGATGTCAAATTTTGGAATATATCATACTTCGAATCCCTCGATTCAATTATAGATGTCACTAAAAAGCAGAATAAAAAACGTGATATGACCAACAATTTGCCTTCTAGCAGTTTAAGTAACGCTTCAGACTTCTTCTCAGGTTTAGCGTAAATAGGATTAGAATATACCTACTTATGTAGCGTAAATAAAATTCGAATATATTGAACTTTAAATAGCTTTATTTCCTCTTGTCCTGTCCTGCCAGAAATTCCACATTAACAGTTAGAAAATCGATATTAAGTTGATGTTAACGATTGGTGACCACAATCGTTTATCAAAATTTTTGTTTAATGCTTTTGTAATGTATTTTTTTTTTCGTTATATTTGAATATTATGTTTAATATTTTTTTACTTATTTAAGGATTAATAAAAAATATTAAGCAAGCAATGGCTGTTGATTGTACACCATTTGCCATTGAGAAAATAGTACTTTCTTACCTTTCATTGAACTTACCATAGATATAGAAAAATTTCGGAATTTTACTTTCACTGACAGCAAGTACATTTCATGTCAGCAATACTAGCCAGCATTGCTGTCACTGTCATGTGTCATTTGGTACTTTCACACATTGAAATCTGTGTCAGTAAGAAAAAAAATTGATTTTATTATTGTTTGAAATAAAAAAGAAATCGGACCAAGTTAATAATTACAGTGCTTCCTGTTCAATAAACATTAATCACAATGACAATGGGTGATGAACTACCTGTTACATCTTTAGTTTTGCCAGTTCTCATAAGGCCCGTATTATCTCAGGTATGTAACTTTGTGTCATTCATTCCATTGAAATTATTGTACTCAAGTACTTGGTTAAGTTATGATAGTAATTTGGCCCCATTATTTAGTGAACTAATAATTGCTACAATATTTCTAAAAGTTGAATATTACGACATAACAGAATCATGTGTAGCCTACTTACAGATTAATCTATACCTGAATAGTTCTATCAGTTCTTTATATATGGTTCTCAGTTAGAGAAATATGATTTGGGAGCATCTCAAACACTGCGTGCAGCGCTGACTAAGGCAGAGGCGGCCGTGCCAGGGCTGAACTATGACCTTGTGGCTGGCATCATGAGAAGAGCTGACATACCAGTCAATATGAATGAGAGCTTACTGCGCCTACAAGGAACCCTTACTGAAGCAGAATGTAAAATGCTTTTAATAAATATTACATTGTGGTGTACTAGTAGTAATACATTATATTACTTGCTTTATTGAAAGATATTAATTCCACGCTATCTCTTTTTATATATATTCATTTACTAATGTAGGTGCAGACCTCAGGTTGAATAGAACTGAAGAAGCATTCCAGGAACTGAACAAGAAGTCTTCAGCTTTGAAGAAAATTTTAAGCCGCATTCCAGATGAAATTACTGACAGAAAGACTTTCCTTGAAACCATCAAGTGAGCAATGTTTATCTTACATATACTATTACACTCTAAATAATCTTCTCTCATGACATAACAGTTTACAATTTGGGCAAAACTTTATTACTTGTCTTTTATTATTAGGGAGATTGCTTCAGCGATAAAGAAATTGTTGGATGCAGTAAATGAGGTGTCCACATATACACCAGGCCCTGGGAAGCAGGTTCTGGAGCAGAGAAAGAGAGAATTTGTTAAATATTCAAAGAGGTTCTCCAACACTCTGAAGGAATACTTCAAGGAGGGACAGTAAGTACTATTGATTGTGATTTTGTTTTAACATTCCTGTATGAAGGAAGGATTTTGGGGTAGGGGCACTAAAGGCAGTTAACACATTTGATGCCAGTGCCACAACATCTGTGATTGAAAAGTTCTTACTCCTATGGCAGTTGTCAAATATGAGTCAACACCATCCCAGTGACTCATTTGTAAAAGCCGGCATAGTGTCTAAGGGGTGAGTGGAGCTTTGTCTGGGCTGAACATGTTAAGGTGAGGTCTAGCCGCAGTGCCTTGTAAAAAAATCCATCCCTTGTATTCAATTCAATTCAATTCAAAATAACTTTATTTGATTAGACTTTTTACAAAGTACTTTCAAATTGTTAGAAAGACACAATAACACTGGATTATACATGCTACCGTCAGGTTTGGAAGGTTGCTTTTACTGAGAAGAACTATGATTAAGAAATTTACTGTCTTTAAGAAATCTCCTTTTGTGTTTTAGTTGGATGCATTAAAATATACAAAAGGTAACAGTGGAAATGTATTGTTTCAGGGCAAATGCTGTTTTTGTGAGCGCATTGTATTTGATACACCAAACCAACCAGATCCTTTATACTGTCAAAAATAAGTCAGAGTGAAAGTCCCATAATGCCCATTATTAAACACTTGTACATTGGCAAAATTATAAGATTGTTATTTTTATTAGTATTTTAAAGGCTAAGATACTATGTTTACAATTGCTAACTTTCAGTTAAGTTAACTAAAATATAGTATTATTTATATGGAACTTCATTGTCAGTATTTTAAAGGTGTGGTGGGTATCTAAGGTTGGTAGGTAAGGTGATATATAATGTTAATACATAATTGAGTCATAGCTACATATGGCTGGTTTAGATAGACCTATTTTGAAGCCAGCATAGTTGATTGTTATTATATCACATGGATTTAGCAGGTCATACTGAGAATGGGATACTTATGTACATAAAATTACTCAAAATAATAAATATATTACACACTTTCTTAACTAAATACTTAACCATTTATAATTAAAATCATAGTGAAGTCCATCTTCAATAAAAATATAGACTTTGTTCTAAAGTCAACTTTTATTTACATTATATTGTTTAGTAAGTTAACCTGTTGTATTGATTTAACAAAATACCACAAAATAATTAGTATAAAGAAGCCTTGTTATAAAAATAAAGTAAACATAAAATTCAACAGTATATTTCTAACTATCTTGCAAACCTACAACTTCCTTGTTTATAAAAGTAGATCTTGAAATCGGCTTAAGAACACAGTTGCATCTCAAAAGTAACCGCTTAAGAAAAAGTATTTCTGATATTCTTCATAGGTGTAGGCCAACCCAAAAAACGTGCTCTAAAAGAGCATGAATAAGGCACTGAATTGTTTAAAAGGCAGATTTAATTAAACTGTTCCGAATCTGGAGGTAATGGAGTAGTTGACAAACGGTTTGAAAACAAGGGGAATGATAACATTTCCTACGATTTGAGTTTCATGGAGTACAAAAAAATATTTGATTACATATATATATATACCTTTAAAAATATACCTTTTCTACATGCATAATACACGCATAACTGTCAGGCACTTCTGACCATTGTGTGCTGTAACAGACACAGAGCGCCTTATATCGTACACTGGCAATCCTTTCCATTGAAGTATTTGCTGACAACACTATCGCCAGGCGTACAGAGACCGGCTTCATTCACCATTGCCCTCTACGTTTATAAAGTCTAGATAGCATTTTTGAAAAATTAAAGATTCGAAGGTTCTTATGACTTTTTAATTACAAACTTTTGGTTAATTTGTATCAGCGACACGTCTCGTGGAGTCCTTGTCGAAGGAATAACGTGATATTTTGCAAGATTCGAGAAATAAACTCATGTGAAGCAACTAAAAATCTAAACCGTGTACAAAACGATATTTTATACCAATTTACACTAGAGTTTAAATCGATACTCTCTGTATATTCCAATTGCTGCCGCAAATGGCACAAATTTTTGGCTCGATCTCAGGATTATTACCTATAGGTATTCGTTGCACAATGTGCCTATAGGTGATAGGTGGGTCATCTGGATACCTAAGTATAGTCGGGTAATTGATAGTCGAGTAGATCGACTTGCTTGCATTTCAATGTTTCTTGCTGCTTCTCAGCAGGCTAGTTTCTGAACCGTAGGTAAAAAAAATGTTTTAATTTTACAATTGCTTAATTTATAAGTTTCCCAGTAGGTATGTATAAAAGTAGGTTTCAGAAGATCCAGCTACAGTTACAATACCCATCGCATTGTTAGGCTGCGATTTCTATAAGCTGATTATTGTCCCAATTGTGAAGGGGATAACCCGTTATGTCGAAACTTTTTCTGGAAACCAATAATCATTATTACCTACCTATTTATTTAAAACCTTGGACGAGCCAAAGGAAAATACGATCTTTGGGAAATATCTAGCTAGTTGTAAGCACAGGAGTGGTTTGCATTCGTTCCATATTTACGGATATCTATATATTCATTGAATACAACATAAATCAATCATCAAATGATTTTACGACTTATATAATGGTTTTTTTGGTTCTAGTTAGAATATAGGTATCAGCCTCCGTAAATATGGCACGAAGGCAAACCACAACTGTAGGTATATTTATTTATTACAATTATTTACAAAAATTCACATCAAAAATCTAAAACAAATTAATGTTTATATTAGAAGTCAGGATGTAGATATGTATAGACTTGGTAGACGCACAATGTTCGTGGGAACTGAGCGAGGGTTTCGGTAGTTGCAGTCGGTGTCAATGGAAGATTTTTGTTAAAATGATTTCGTGACCTGAGTGAATGGGCCATGTAGTTCTGGCTACATGATTCGTCTCGTCGTGCGCGCGCGGACAATGGCCGGTCGTGCCTCCTGCCCCGACGCTCCATCTGCCTGTGACACTTGACACAGGAACCCGCACTCCACGACCTCTAAATTTTTCCGCGTACACCTTTTTCTTAACAGTCGACCCACCTCCGATTTCATTATGGATCGAAGAAAAAACGTTTAGAGTAACGATTTCGACGATAAAGAAATCAAATAGATTTCATTAGTTCATTTTCTAACAGAGCAGAATAATATGAGAACCTACCTAATTTGTTTGTTCCATTGTTTCATCTAATTACAATTTCACAGTGAGAGACTTGTGCGAGTGATATATCTACCATAAAGGAACTTTTTACGCGCCACTTTAGGCATATGAATCGACATGAACTAGATTTCTATGAAATTAAATTTCCACCACATTCCCTGTTGGTTAGTTCTACCAATTTAAAATACACCACAAGTCTTCCAAGTAGAATAACGGGAACGAAGTGGAAAATACTCTATACCTATTACACTCGATAACAATAGGTTACTTTCTTTCCGGATCAAATGCGAACGATACCTCTTATGACATCGAATCTCAACAATGAGTCAATCATGCGGATCAGTTAAAATATTCATAGCTTTAAAGCAGAGGCGTAATCGATTTTTAGTTCGACGCGTTCTGTTCTGCCTGCTCCGGCGCAGCGCCTCACCGAACAGATGAAAGCGTGTGATATGGTTGCCTTTATGATACAAATAATCGTGCTATACAGTAACATATTATACCTTATCAGCTATACAAGCGTAAAGCTATACTTATCTATTAAATTAAAAAAATCCTATACGTTTCAAATATTGATAGATGTTTAAGTAGGTACATACTTGAAACTAGACTAGAGTCTAGCGTAGGAAATCTACCTAATCGTCCATGTGGCCGACATTATATTTCCAACCTAAGTCAAAAACCCTTGTCTTTTATGTAGTAGGTAATCTAATAGAATATTAATATTCGGTAGATAAACGATAAGTACTCACGATAAGAGGTGTCAACAGCTTAGCTCAGATTTTGAAACCACGATAGGATTTAACTTTTATGAATTGTTTTTTCCACCAAACTAGCCGACCCGACAGACGGTGTCCTGTCTTACATGTATTTAAATATATATAACACAAAGGTGACTGAAGTGACTGACTGACTGACATAGTGATCTATCAACGCACAGCCCAAACCACTGGACGGACCGAGCTGTAATTTGGCATGCAGGTAGATGTTATGACGTAGGCATCCGCTAAGAAATGATTTTGATTAATTCTACCCCCAAGGGGATAAAATAGGGGATGAAAGTTTGTATGAAACTAAATTTACGCGGGTGAAACCGCGGGGCACAGTTAGTTTATCAATAAAATAACTCCGACCGAAGCACATGTTTTAAACGGTATTTTCTTTTTTTTCATCATCATTAACGATATTTGCAGCAGGCATTCTGTCAATTATATGTCAAACGTCATAAGGTTACATTAAACATTTTTATATTATTCAAAGCGCTAAGATTAGATTAGAATTCTTAAATTTTCTAATTTTCCGCGCAATTTACTTAATTTATTCATTCATAAGAACCATCTCCTGACAATAACGAACACAACAAAAAAAGAATTATCGAAATCGGTCCAGCTGTTCACGCATGATGCCTTGACCAAGGGAAATGGGGATTCATTTTGATATATACAGATTGTCGTAGCAATTTCAAGCATATAAAGGTTAGGTACTTAACAATATGTATGTATCCCGTTTAATACAAATGGCGGTTGTTAAATAAACTGAACATAAATGTAAAGTAGATCGATGGATGGATTGTGTGATGTGCATTTATTTGAATGTCCGTATCAGCATCTCAGACTTTAGAAAAAGCTATTTGTTGATGCAATACATTCTGAATCGATCTCCCGGGAGCATCCCGTAATTGTCGCACATCAATCTCCGTTCATAGTTGCAAAAACAAAACATTTTTTATTGGACACATTACCATTCGATATACGAAACTGTTATAGTGATTTATATCAACCATTCATATTGTCACATTATACAGATCCTGGAAGTTTATCGATGACTGGTGCTAAATTCAGAACGGCAGAACCATGAGCTCTTATTTCAATGATATTGCAGGTCTGTGACAGGGACAGATGTATACACGTCAAATACATCTGTCTCTTAGACTAAGAGTCTTAGTAAGAGTAAAACTATCATGTCAATAAGAGCTCATAGTAAGGCCCCTGTACGCTTATCTAAGGAAACCCTGCCTGATGGCCACTTAGGTACAGGTCTTACGCTACCGTGACAACGGTAAGTAGGTATTGTGTTACTTCCATTTCAATTTATCCATTCATATTTTCACGCCTTTCACATGGGGTCCCCAAAGGCTCTCCTTTGGGGACCCCATGTGAAAGGCGACACTCCGAAAAAGAAAATGAAATACTCTTATTTCATTTTCTTTTTCGGAGTGTGGAGTTTTTTTCATGATCTTTTCTTTACCTTATTTATTTTACACTTTTTCCGTAGCGAACAATCAACCTACAAATGATAGAGACTTACTGAAATTTTAGGAACTCATTAGCTGTGCCTCTCTGTTGCACTCGCGTAGACTTAACTTTATGGGTGGCTTTAATTCGGGAAACCTTTTTAAACAAAAGTAGCCTAAGATACCTACTCTTTGTAACATCAGTTATCTGCCAGTGAGTAAGTCCCGTTAAAATCAGTCCAGCCATATGAGAGATTAGCCGGAACAAACAGACCAATAGATAAAGAAATTCAAACTTCGTTTTTAATGTGAGTAACGTATAAATGCTATTGATATATTGTATTTAGTGAAAAACTGTAAAATTAAGAAGAATTGTAAATCTAAATTGTAGGTAGACATTTATTCGCGAGATAAATGGGGAAGTTGAGTGTAGGAAGCATTTATGCATCTGTAGACAACTATAAAACACGGTTGTTGACTTGGTACCAGACAATCGTATGAATAATTTATTCCGATATGTCTAGATTTCCTGCTCGATGAATAGAGCATCTAGGAAGACACTGATAAACACCAGTAGGTACTACATATCATTTCCACAAATGTTTCTAAAGTTGATAAATTACCATGCCTAAACAGACAGATGTGTCGATGAAAAGTTAGCCTGTTTAGCAATCGGACTACAAATTGTGTCCAATGTATGCGTGATGAAATATTGATGGAGCATCTGCTGGGTGTCGGAGTGGCGGCGGCGCGAGGCAAGGCTGCATAATATGCAATGACGTCTTCACGTTCGAGCTCGTTCCACCATCTACCATCGACGCCAGGGTAATCGATGATAATTCCACTCACGATGAATAATGCGCTGTTTTGACGAATCAAGTGTCTATTAGTCGCATCCAAAGTTATGACCAAGAACAGTAAGATCCATTTTCTAAACTCCTCTAGGAATTTAACATATTATTTATTACATGCAGGCCTACCATGACCTCTTATTGCCATGATAGTTTAACTCTTATTATGAAACAGATGTATATGACGTGAATAAGTCTGTCACTGTCACACAGTGGAACCATGATGGCAATAAGAGTTTATGGTAAGGGCCCTGCTGTCTGTTACACAAATTAATATTAATGTGGGTGCAACGAGATGGTTTTTTCGCAAAAAATAATAATCTGTTTAGATATGTGATATGTTTCAGTTCGACAGATTCGAGTTGCTGAATATAGTAATTTCGTATTTGGTAGTAAACTGAGGAACATAGCGATAATTTTGCGTGGTTCCTCCTGCTGATCACATGTTTCACAATGAGAATTGAATACGAACACGTCCTACGTCATATATTACCATTATTGTGCACATAGAACCGTGTTGACAATTTTGTGGTTGAGTTTGATAGTCGCTGTTACGCAAGTTGTAATCTCACCTGTCTGCTACAATCAGTTTTTTATACACACCATGAACCCATTCATTACGGTGAAAGAACATTGTGAAAAAACTTAATAATGTAAAAGAAAATAGATATTTCTGAGAAGAAACGTGAAAGTGAGTTACTTACCATTTCAGTAACCTAACACCAATGCTCGCCCTTGCCTATAGGTCTGATAGATTAAACGATCTAGTATTTGTAGTATTAGTTAGGTAAAGTGAGGTATAGCTTGATCAAAAGCATCGAAAATTTCGTTAAGTTCGCTTGCACAATGTAATTGTTTGTTGATGCAATGTTTGCGCGAGTGGTCGATCGTTGCGTCTCATCAGCGCAATTCCCAGAGGTCCCACGAGGGTCACTGGTGGAACAATATTGTATATGACAGCGGTGCGGCGGCGCGGGCGCCGGCATCTGCTCCCCGTCGTGGGAGTGCGTGCGGAAGCGGATCGCACACCGCGTCAACAATAACACACAAATCAACCAGTCGCCAGACTCACCCCTCTGGAAGCTGTGGGAACCATTCAATTAACAATATCATCGCAAAATCCCGAGCCGAATCTAAACAACCCGTACTCGAGGGCGACATGGGGTGGGACAATAGCTTGTTCAATTTAAGTTCGCTGACCGGATACTGAAAAATATTATGTCCGTCATACGAGTATATTTCAAATCAAATCATTTGTAATATTTTTATTCAATATAAGGAACACTTGGAACACTCATTGAACGTCATATTTATAGTGTTATCACTAACTTAAGTTAATGTAATACCGTTTCCAAATTATAGCCTTCAACATACAATATTGTGTAACAAGTATGTAATAGAAACACGGAGCCTTTAACAATGATGCCAAAATATAATGATACACTGGTCAATTTCAATTGTTAATTAATGTAATGCATGACGTGATACTGACCCGTATATAAAGTTGGTAGGAAGCATGACCATAGAGCGAGGGTGCTACGCCACCTGACGCTTCTGATGGACTCCGCGTGACTACAACGCATGATCATGACAATGTTTATCATCATTTAGTCATTCATTTTCATAATGATTAGATACTGCGTGGTAAAGAAATTGGATGTGATATAGCGTAAGATCTAGATCTACCGCCGATAAAAAAACGGTAACGGTTTCCTGGAAGGGTAAGCAGAAGTGTTGAAATAACAATACCTACTTTTCACCGAAGATGATTTGATAGATGGTCAGTCAATCCCCGTCTCCGGACACTATAATGTATAGTGCCCGAGACGGCGATACCTATGTACGTAATTGAACGATTAACGATGTTTCCTTCACCGTAAAGCTCGTGGTTTGAAATCACTGCACTTAAGCTTTTAGAAAAACTGTTTCTTCTTATGCTGCTCAAAGCGTACTGCATCAGATCATCTGGACGAAAGATAAAACTAAACATCATCTTTGCAACTGAAAGCGAACTTCGTGAACTGCTTATGTGACATGAAAGACACATTTTCATCTTCTAAATAACGTTTGTGTTTCATCAGAAAACGCAAACAGTACTTAGTGGAGATCATAAAACAGGACAATAAAACAAAAAAAAATCGTAATCATAAGTACATAAGAAGGGAAGCTCTGTAGTGTTGTGTTTTCCGTCTAAACAAAATACACTTGAATTTAATATAATCCAAGAACATTATTATAGTACACTAGTAAATGAAACAGTTCGTATTGTTACGGGCCATAAGTTTTCCGATGGATGATATCAGGCGTGCGGCGCGCAACTGTCAGTGGTCGGCTGGTCGCGTGCCCGCTTAATAAGCTCTTAATGAAATTAACGACTGTTGCGTCGTGCCCTATTGATGGGGATGACCAACAAAAATGCAACAATTACAAATACGTATGTTGTTTGATACGCCACCCTCCACTAACAAATAATTTACAATATTACCTGCATGCGAGATCGCTAACTAATAAGAATTTTATATGAATTGCTCAGCATAATATACTACGTTACAAATCAAAAATTTAAGTAGATCAACAAATTGGGATGCAAACTGTCGTTCATTAAAAGAATAGCCATAGGAATATTAAATAAATTATAACTTAACTATAAATTATAATATATTTCTATGCCCCATAAAGACGGGTAAGTAAAAAACACCCAAAAGTGCATGAGGCGCTCCATCAACTCTCATTTTCATCTTTATATCGGTATAATGATAATCAATCTAGCCAAATTTGAAAGATGGATTTTCTCTTCACTTTAAAGCTGCGTTTACTTTCATTTATCTATTCGAAATAAGTTTAAAACGTGGGAATTCATTATGAGTCTTGATTCCATCGGAACTGTTGTAGGGTTACTATCTGTTGGATATTTCCAAATGATAATGTGTAACTCGTAAATGTACCAATATAGTATAAAGATTGTCTTTGTAGACATTATCAAGGGTGTCACACATGAGGTGTGTTTACTTTTGGGTTGCTTAATAGTGTTCCAGCGACGGTGCTCGATCCCTCTTTAGACCAGGCGGATTGTGAACGAGCACGTGCGCTCGCGCAAACACATGCGCGCAGTGTTCACACCGGCCTCTTTCAGAAACTGATTAGATAACTCGAGGTGGCATAGCCATTAGTTCACATCATGTTCACGTTACGCAAAACATTACAACTATTAAAGTTTCTTTACTTATCAATAAAATGTATTTCTGCAAAATATTAGAAAAATATGGCAGAAGATATTTGTTCAATATTTTACACAAAGAAACTTAAATGTTAAGTTTTCAATTTCGAGTTTGCTTTGTAGCATTTGACTTTGAGACACCCACCCCTTCGTAATATATACTATGCAGTAGAAGTTTTGCTCAAGGAGTTGGTAGAGAGAGCGGCCCAATTCCCCTTAAGCCTATTATGTATATAGCTTCGTAGCACGCATTTCTAGTTAAAGTTTGAAGAATACATACGAGAATTGAAAGTACGTATGTAATGTATGTACTTACTGTGTTTATACTAAAAAAAGTATAGGATTTTATTACTGAAATATATTAAGAAATATTCAGTAATGTGGAATTAACCAAATAAATATATTGAAGTTTTGGTGGAAGGAATATAAATAGGGCTTGATTAGAGAATGTCAATGTTCTTATAAGAAACCAACCTACCTAATAATGTATTAAGTACTTAATGTTTGTTTGTGAATCAATAAGTGTTCAATCAATACATAACACGAATATTGAATTTCTGATACCTCTTTCGTGAATAGAATACAGTGTTTGTTATTATTGTTATCGTTTAAAACGATGTCGGTTTGGAGGCGACACGTGTGCGAATCTCGCATTCTATTTATCACGCACTTACGTCATGGGAGGCCAGCTGGATACCCAATATCTACATTCTGCATTTAGTTTAGCATATTTTACTCATAAATGTAGTAACTGCACATTATTTTATCTAAAAAATACATATCACGATCAG
This sequence comes from Watsonalla cultraria, assembly GCA_964035505.1. NCBI lineage: Eukaryota > Metazoa > Arthropoda > Insecta > Lepidoptera > Drepanidae > Watsonalla > Watsonalla cultraria. Next base: position 7,233,845 of record OZ037713.1, on the reverse strand, counting down.
TATCAAAGGGTAGAGTCGTAGAGCATGACAATACCTAGACTGGACGCTCTGGACGTAAACTATTGTTAAGCAAAGTAGGTGTTAGTTTTAAATTAAAGCTAACACCTACTTTGCTTAAATGTAAAGTAAATTTAGTATTTACACTAAACAATGAACAGGGGTTAAGTTGTACAAAAAAATAAAATTATATAAGCCTGTTTAATGTTTTTTCTTATTTGGAACATAAACTCAAATTAGCACGCACACTGTTACTTACATCAATACGAAAATACGAAGACATGTTGCATACCAATTTTATTCATGTAGATGTTTCATGCAAACGGATCCAACTCAGAATACACTTTTTCTACCTTGCACCTTGTCAAGTTGTCACTCACAAATACAAAATCCTAGAAACAATTCATCATTGTATAATTTTTACATATTTAGAATCAGAGGTATTTAACGTCGTTTCGTATTCGGCTCCTACAAAGAGGAATGCCGCGCATAAAATTCTTCTGCCTACCCTGATGTACGTGTAATGTAGGATTCATACACTTCTTACTAATTAATATTATTTACTTGTTTAGACTGCCTCGTAGGTCTAATGGTTACAAGTGCTAGCAAAGTATTATTGGGTTTTTCTATATGTAATAAAATATTAGAATAATATTATCGTAAATATATATAACTCAAAGGTGACTGACTGACTGACATAGTGATCTATCAACGAACAGCCCAAACCACTGGACGTATCGGGCTGAAATTTGGCATGCAGGTAGATGTTATTATTGTTTATGGTAACAAAATTATAAAATAAAAGTTTAGTCTATGAAAAATCTCAACTGCGTTTCAATAGGTTATGGAGCCCAGTAGTGTAAAAAATCGTAAAAAGTGCTAGAAAGTTATCTAAAAACGTTAGTTGGCGTATAATATATATTGCCTAGACTAGATTCAGCAAAGAACATACTGTCGGGACATAGTGTTCTGTTATCAGTGACTAAAACATTACGAAGTATTGAGAAGTGAAAAATGGCGGGAAGCTACATCGTAAATGTTCCCAAACTCAAGGGTCGTGAAAATTACGACGAGTGGGCTTTTGCTGCCGAGAACTTCCTGATTCTTGAAGGACTTGACATCAAGAAGGAACGTGAAGCAACCATCACAGAAGCAGACGCTCAAAAGGCTAAAGCAAAGTTAATTATGACTATTGATTCGTCGCTTTACGTTCATATAAAGGATGAAAAAACGGTTCAGGATGTATGGAAGCGATTGAAGAATCTATTTGACGATTCTGGCTTTCAAAGAAAAATAAGTTTACTTCGCCATTTGATATCATTACGCTTAGAAGACAGTGAATCTATGACTAACTATGTTACACAAATAGTAGATACAGCACAGAAATTGCGAGGTACAGGGTTCAAGATTGATGATGAATGGGTTGGATGTCTTTTGTTGGCGGGTTTGCCTGAAAAGTTTGGCCCGATGATCATGGCTATTGAGCATTCCGGCATTGTGGTCAGCACTGACGTCATCAAGTCAAAACTGTTGGATATGAGTGCAGAGGTTGGCAGTACCGGAACGGACAGTGCATTTGCAGCGAAAGGTTGGCAGCAACGTCATAATAAGAAAGGAGGAAATTCGGCGGGAATGTCAATGTCAAGAACGTCAAATTCAAAACCTGTCAAGACTGTCCGCTGCTATAAATGTAAACAAGTCGGCCATTATAAAAACCAATGCAAAAACAAACTCGATAAAGAAAGTGCAGTTTTTAACGCATTTTTCTTGGATTCGACATACAAAAAGACCGATTGGTACATAGATTCCGGAGCCAGCACACACATGATCACCGACCTTTATTACAAGAAAAAACCGAAAACATTACGATAAAAACTATAGTAGTGGCTAATAAAATGAAAGTACCAGTTTTATGCTCAGGAAAAATGCAGTTGATAACAGTGGTGAATGGTTCAGAATTCAGAATTACTGTAAAGGATGTTTTATGTGTACCTAAACTTACAACAAACCTCTTGTCAGTGAGTGCATTGATTAAAAATGGAAACTCAGTTGCATTTGAAGAAAGTATTTGCAAAATATACAACCACGAAAATGTACTTGTTGCAACTGCAAATTTAGTCAATGGAGTGTACAAGTTAAACATAAAACAAGGTTGTTTGCTAGCAGGAGCAGCTTTAGCAACAACCAGCCAATTATGGCATCGAAGACTAGGCCATATAAATAGTAAGGATCTGAACAATATGAAAAAAGGTGCTGTAGATGGTATTACTTTCCCAGATAAGGCAGAAATAGATAAGTACCAGTGTGTGACTTGCTGTGAAGGAAAGCTATCGAGACTCCCTTTCTCACACAGTAGTTCCAGATGTGAGAGTGTGTTAGAGGTGGTGCATGCAGATGTTTGCGGCCCAATGGAAGAAGTCTCCATAGGATTGTCAAGATATTTCCTCCTATTTGTCGACGACTACAGCAGAATGGCCTTTGTATATTTTCTTAAATTTAAACATGAAGCTTTGGAGTACTTCAAAGAATTTAAAGCCACTGTGGAAAAACAGACTGAAAGAAGTATTAAGATACTAAGAACAGACAATGGTGGGGAGTTTTGTTCTGCTGAATTTGAAAGATTCCTGAGTAAGAATGGCATTATACACCAAAAAACAAACCCTCACACTCCAGAACAAAACGGCCTATGTGAGAGGTTAAATAGAACAGTGGTGGAAAGAGCTAGGTGTCTTTTATTTGAAGCTGATATGGACAAAAAGTTTTGGGCTGAAGCTGTCAACACTACAGTCTATTTACGAAACAGAACATTAGCTTCAGGACTACAGCAGACCCCCTATGAGCTCTGGACTGGAAGAAAGCCAGATCTCAGCCATGTTCGCATATTCGGAAGCCCAGCAATGGTACATATCCCTAAAATAAAAAGAACAAAATGGGATAAGAAGGCGGAAAGGCACATCCTTGTTGGATACCCAGCAAATACCAAGGGTTACCGTTTGTACAATCCAAAAACCAAAAGTATCACCAATAGCCGAGATGTTGTTATCATGGAGACCAGTAGGGACTCAGACATGATACAAGCGGTGGTGGGAGTGGATGAACAAGAGAAGGAACTTGCAAGTGAAGAAAAGGAAGAGCACCAAGAAGAATGTGTGGTGGATCCTGAGGATAGCACATATGTACCAGACGATACCCTAAGTACCACTAAATCTGATCATAGCTTAGATAGTATTTCTAACGAGGAGTCAATTAATGTTGAAAGCTCCAAAGATCAAGAATTAGGAAAACGGATAAGGAAACCACCAAAAAGGTATGGGTACAGTAATGTATGTGTTACCAACCAACTAAACCAAGTGGAACTTTGCAATGATGACAACCTTACATATGATGAAGTGACGAGAGGCGCGGAGAAAGACGAGTGGTGTAAAGCGATGGAAGAAGAACTCGGTGCGTTTCATGAAAATGATGCATGGGAGCTAGTGGACAGACCTAGTGATGGAAAAGTAGTGCGGTGTAAGTGGGTATATAAAAAGAAATTTAATAATGACACAGTCAAATATAGGGCGAGGTTAGTGGCAAAGGGCTTCACCCAGCGACAAGGTATTGACTATAAGGAAACATTTTCACCTGTCATAAAATATTCCACTTTAAAATTGTTGTTTGCTATCAGTGCTAACTTAAACTTAAATATAACTCATTTTGATATTACCACAGCTTTTTTAAATGGTCACCTAGATGAAGTTGTTTATATGGAATTGCCTCAGCATTATATATGTGAAAATAGTGAGTCCAAAGTACTTAAATTAAATAGGGCTATTTATGGTCTTAAGCAGTCGGCTAGATCGTGGTATAAAAGAGTTGATGACTATTTACAGGAGTTGGGTTATGTTAAATCTGTGTATGAACATTGTTTATTCATGAAATCATCAGGTAACATAAAAACATATGTAGCTCTGTTTGTCGATGATTTTTTTGTATTTTCTAATAATCCCCAGGAGGTAAATAACTTAAAAATTAGCTTGAGTAGCAGATTCAAGTTAAAAGATCTAGGACAATTAAAGGAGTGCTTAGGAATGAATGTAAAAATAGAAAAACATAAGATATGTATAACTCAGGAGCACTACATAGAAAAATTGTTAAAAAGATTTAAGTTGGAAAATTGTAAAGACATAGATACACCTATGGAGCCTAACTTAAGACTTGAGAAAGGAAAAGATGTATGTTCTAATTCTAGTTACCCATTTCAGGAGCTCATAGGTAGTTTGATGTATCTCTCTGTCCTAACAAGACCTGATATATCCTACTGTATTAGTTATTTAAGTCAATTTAACAATTGCAATACTGAGACCCATTGGAAACATGCTAAAAGAGTTTTAAAATATTTAAGCTGTACAAAGTCTTTTGGATTAATGTATACCAAAAATAATAGTGATATATCTGGATTTGCAGATGCCGACTGGGCCTCAGATAGTATAGATAGGAAATCCTACACTGGATATTGCTTTTTATACTCTGGATGTGTAATATCTCATGAAAGTAGGAAGCAACAGACGGTAGCTCTCTCTAGCACAGAGGCAGAATACATGGCTGTTTGTGAGGCTAGTAAAGAAGCTATTTATCTAAAGAATCTATTGTCTGAACTTATTGATAGAGGTAATATACCTATTGTAATATTTAATGATAACCAAAGTGCTCAAAAACTCTCAGAAAATTGTATGTATCATAGAAGGTCTAAGCATATAGATGTAAGGTATCATTTTATAAGAGAGGCTGTTGTTAAACATTTAGTAAAAGTTAGTTATTTGAAATCCCCAGAAATGCCAGCTGATTTGTTAACAAAAAGCCTACCTAAAGTCAAACATTATTATTTTATGCAAAAATTGGGAATTGTTAATTTAAGAAACATGTAGTTTTTGTAACTTTCGATTATTTTGTTATGTGGTGGTATTGTTTATGGTAACAAAATTATAAAATAAAAGTTTAGTCTATGAAAAATCTCAACTGCGTTTCAATAGTTATGACGTAGGCATCTGCTAAGAAAGGATTTTGATTAATTCTACTCCCAAGGGGATAAATTAGGGAAGAAAGTTTGTATAAAACTAAATTTACGCAGGTGAACACGGTGGGGCACAGCTATATTATATATAATCCATAATATTATTAGTGGGAAAAGTGTCCTCTCAGTTGCACGACGACGAGAACAAAATCAGTATCTCAATATTTTTCTCTACTGCAAAAGTGGCAAACAAGCAGACAACCCCAGTAATGGTGTGATATATATGTTTTAAATAACTGGAAGTATCTCGTCTTTATACCAGCACAACATTGTGAATTATGATCCCCGTTAAACTGTTCATCTGATTAACGAGTAATTAACTAATCGATAACTTTTACAGCGCGACCAAATGTGAGATCTACTTCCTGTCACTCGAGGTGTCCTGTCCAAGGTTCATCGAACTTCCACAGTACTATTCTGAAATTTCATTAAGCAATAAAATACAATAGTTAATAGGTGTGACTTTAAATAAAAATACGTTCACTTGGTAAACTTGGCATAGGTTCTAATCCCTCATAAAAATTAAAGGTATTCTCACTCGCTAAAGTAAAGTGCTACTATGAGAAGATTTTATTACAGTTATACTCGTATAATCATCAAATCAATTATTGTCATGATTTACCTCTACTTGCTTTACGAATAAATGCTTAGAATGTGAACCTAGTCGAACGTGTTGAATATACGGTTTAACTAGACTAGTTAGTAAAATTTTCTCACAGAAGCATAAACTGGTCTATAATAATTGATGTGTTTGAGCATAACAATGAGGTGCATAGGTACGTGAGAATGCACTGATCAATAGCCAATGAATATTCAACGGTGTGATATATGTAATGTTTGTGCTAATGAACATGTAACGTATTTGTGAGTGCTCCAGTTGCCGCGGCCGTCGCAAGGGGCCACCTGCCCCAGCTTCCGATTGCTCGCATTGAAAGGGAGCCCGGCCTATGCTCCAGACAGCGTTCATTTCATCAAACACTATTCAATTCCTGTTTATAATTAATTCTTCATAAATATGCATTTCTTTTGTGTCATTTACATCAACCGATCGATTTTTGTCATTTAAATAACATTTTATTATACACTTAAGTTATGCGTAACAATATCAAACTGAATATTTGAATAGGCTACTTATACAATATGTTATTTAAATAAAAATATTGACTTCCCAGCAACTCTGCAGATCATTTCTTCGGACCCATTATCGATTATCCTACCATGTGACCGGAACATTGTTGTTAAAGTTATGTATAAATCATGAGTGGAATGACCACCATGTATCTTCAGTAAGGCGACACGGCGCAGCGGCAGTATTTGACAGATCACATTGCTAAGCAAATAATCAGTCGGAAGTCGCCGGCAGGTGTGTTTAATTGGTACATTGCCGGCATCACGCAAATAGTGTCTCTTGGTTATCGCTACAATGAGCCCGGTTCAATCTGTCTGTAGGCCGGTGTACCTACGCAAATAAAATGAAGGCGTAGGTATCAGAGTCGCCCGTACTGGTTGCTACTCCGGATGTAAGGACTTCAAATACAAATCGTATTTACCCAGCGCCGGCACATATAACACGTGCTCGGTATATAGGTGCCGACTGCCGGTTAAAGGGGAGCGTACAGCTGTTTCCACAAGAGTAACATTAAACCACGCCTGCCTGACTTCTTACACGACGCACTCACAATTAACATTCAAATGACAATTATATAGCAGAGGGATCTTACTTGCACCGAACATAAAAATACTTTTCTCAGTTGCATTGCACCGTTTGAGACATCATGTATTTAAAAATTATTGTTTACCGTGAATAATATTGTATACTTAATTCAAGAACATTCGTTAAATTGGTCGGAGCAATTCTGATTATATTCGTGCTTACTAATGTTTTTATAGAATAGAATTGAAAATTAAGTAAACAGGGCAAGGAAGGACGAAAACAATATCTTTAATGAATTACATTTTTCATATAAATAAATAAATAAATATACCTACTTAGTTTTTGTGAAGGATACCTATAGCATAGCTTACATGATATCGGATTTCTTTTCTATAAAAGTTTTACATAGCTAACAACTTTGTTATACAATGTGTTCACACCGGGGGTTTGTTCGGATCGAAGGTGAATTTCTTTGAAAGCGATACCATTTCGCATCGCTGCAACAACCTGCGATGACTCCATTGTTGAGCGATGCAGCTGCCCGACGGATTTTTGCGCAACCTCTGGTATACCACATAATAAGAAAATATGTAATAAGTAACTTCAAATAATGCAACAACTCAACATTTTTAAAGTTTGTTTATGAGACAGATGTATATAGCCTGCAACTATGATGGCAATAAGAGCTTATGGTAGGCCCACTGGCCTAAGCACATATATTAACTTGAAATCTTATAAAATGTTGTTGGTTGTGTGTATCCTTATGGTTAGAAGATAGACTATGTGATAAAATGAGAAGGCAACGTATTCCTTTGATATTCCGCGCTACGTATATTTTCAATGAAAATCATAAAGATGAATGAAGGTCGTCATGATTTTACGACATTTTTTGCTCACCTGGGGTTTGTTGAGAAACGGCTTCTATTTATTCGGAACTATAAAGAATAATGCATTGTTACCGCGATCACTACCTGTGCAGCAGCGCATGCCAGGATTTATATGAATAGTGCATAGAACAGCTGACGACCTTTACCGTCTCTGTAATTTGTGGCAATCGAAGCTGCTTGCAAACATTTTTAGTACATAACCATTAATCCAACCACCGATCTTTTGGTACCTCACGAAGTATTTAATTTGCAAAGCGAGCCCAAGAAACAAATCTGAGTTAATGAAACTGTAGATCGACGCAAACGCCATTTGTATCAGTATTCTTCAACAATATGTTGTGCAAACGATTGCCGAGAGGAGATAAAAGTGACCGTAGTCAGGCCCTGAACTCGGCTAACCTAATTGACAAGCGGTGCCTGCGCGCACACATCATCGATCAACTTGACCACCTCACAATCGACTTACGAAATTCACATTCGTCTAGATATTGATCCTGTACAATTACCGTAACGGTTGCCACTAGACAACGAATATTGTTCTACACTATAGACTAGTTATGTTTTCTTACTATGTTCTAGCTGTGCCCCGCGGTTTATTTCGTGGAACCCTAATTATTTTCTAATAAAATTACTCTAAGCTACTCGTTGTTACATCAGCTTCAGGTCCAGCCGTTTCAGAGATTAGCAGGAAAAGACGACTTTAATTTTATTTATCTGTATAGATTTTATATGCTACAAGTACTGCTACTGCTACTCTTATGTTATTTTCTTATTATAACAAATCTACATATTCTTCAACATAGTTATTTTGCTCGATTGTTTTAAGTGCCTAGTAGTTAACTAAGGTTAATAACAATACAATACTACAATAACTACAATAAGGTTAATAATATAGAAGATGGTAGTCGTAACCCCTCTTCACTATTCTTTCGGAACCCTTGTACGTTGATTATAATATGTCAATTTTACGTGTTACATACATGGTTATAGGTAATTACCAGACGAATTCGTTTTACTCGGCAATGATTACGATTTTATATTTACTGAGTAAATTGAATCAGGTTTGTTGCTGGGTGGGGTGGGGCTCGTATTCGCTAGTATTTCCGCAATTTTGCACGGTTTGCGAACAATAGAACAAGTGGCTAGTCCGCAGCCGGTCTCTTATAAACCTTATTCTTTATCTGTCGGTGCCCGGTGGCAATCCGGGCTGCGCTCGGACGGACATTTGTGGCCAGTTCTTATTATTGTGGAGGCAATTGGGCCTCAAGCTAGGCTATTTATATGTACATATTTATTTAATGTATATATTTATATGAGTAAGTACTGATGCACATAACATTATAGATGATGTGATGTATTTTAAAAGGTCATCGTTTTATCAGCTCGCATCATTAGTTTACGTCTAATGCGTATGCAATTCATAATAATTATGTGTAGTAATAATTAAGTAGCATAATAATTAAGTATAGGTAAATTACTCGATCTCTTCTTCAACTTCAAGTCTTTCATACATGCACAGTGTGCTCAGATATTTATCTCAATTAGTTGCTGAGAAAGTTTATGCGAGAAGTGTTTTTTTTTGTAATTTAATGAGCACGCTTTCAGTATTATCCTTTCTAAATAATCTAACCAAGAGTGAAGGATTGACGTTAATTAACATAGCAGAGTAGAAACGACATTTAAATTCAAGTTAATAATGCGGCCGACACAATTGGCTTGCAGTATCGAAGCATCTTATTAGCGCACGCCGATGACATGGCTTGGGCGGTGGCGCTCCCAATGGGGACAGTGGACAGTGGACACTAGGACAATCGCCCGCCACGCAAATCATGTTTGATATTAAAATATATCAGACTAGCTGTGCCCCGCGGTTCGTTTTAGTACATTTAGTTTCATCCTTTTTGTCGCGGAACCCAAATATTTATAATTTTTAATTAATTAAAATCTAAGTTACTCCTTGAAACAACAGCTACCTGCCCGCGCAAATCCCGTTGAACTCGCTCCAGCCGTTTCAGAGATTACCCGGAACAAACAGACAGACAGACACACAGAGAAAATGATCAAAACTTGGTTTTATAGTGTCAGTGGCGTGTATAATTTTATATGTATTTAGTGAAAAGTTGTTATTTTGGAATTACAAATAGGCACTTTATTTTTATTTATCTGTATGTATAGATTAAAATAATAACAAAAAATATAATGTAACAGTATCATATTTGTTTGCAGTTATAATCAATTATTTCATTACGTTAGATGTAGATTATCATTTTATTTCAATCAGAACGCCGGGTAAAGAAGCCGTTATTGGATAGCTGGTGTGTAAATCTCAGAGAGACGGTTTATTTCTCATCGCTTGTGCCAGTTGTGAGGTATTGCTTACAATCGTTTCCTACACGCAAAGGCAATGCCTCCGTTTTATACTTACATCATTATTTCTCGTTACTGACAGGATAGATAGCCAGTGAAGATGTTAACTGGCATTCTCTTGTTATTTCGTATTATTTCAACACTTGTAGGCATTCAGCTTTTCCTGTATTCCTGTCACTTAGCTTTGAGTTGATCAGTTACATTACAGCTTTTATACGCGGTCTGCCTTTCTGTGCACTTGTAGGCTTTGACGTTATTTATTACACCACCTTTATGATTGATGCTGTCATTCAAAAATATTCAGCTCGCAGTATTTACTTGGGAGGCTGTGGCAGAATCTCGCTCAAGTGATGTTGTTTATTATACTGCATCATCTATTATTTCATTTACAGAATAAAAGACCTGATGAGGCAAAGTTATATGATTGGCGGAAAAAACTATGTATTTAACTGCGGTATGATAAGATATGTATAAGAGAAAATACAACAATATTAATCAATGTGGATGCGCGGATGATTTGTATGTTAAAGAATGTGTGAGTGTGTTAGCTCATTTGTCTGGTGCGTGTCTAATAGTTGGTTAATTGCATGACGTTAGTGGATATTGGATCAGCAATCGACAGATAGTGGCTGTAAACACGTCGACTGTATCGCAACAATCTATTTATAATCACCGGCCGGCGAGACCACTGTGTGTTAAATGTCTGATATTTACGATTACGAGCAGGAGACGCCGGCTCTAGTGATGTCGACCACAGACGGAAAGTATATATGTCGATATTCGTTCAATACATTGACAAAAACGACGTTCAAATATTCTTATAATCTAAGTCACGTGTTTGTATGAACTTTAAGATGACAGTCTAGTATTCCATTCGAAATAAATTAAAAGTAAATAACGATCGTTGTATGTTGCAAATGTCAAAATTCTTTGTTCCGATCCCCGATATTTATCTATACATTGTTTGAATTTTTGATTTATATACCTGGTACATGATATAGGTCTATATAAAGTCTTCATTTTGTTATTTAGTATGTAAAATGTAGTACTTAATTTGATTTATTTCATAAACTTAATTAGTTTCATACCATATCAAAAATTATTGCATAAGTATGTGCCTACTTTAAACAAATTACACATCAGAAAAATAAATCATGATGAAAGATGTTTCAAAAGACTTCAACGAGGTGCAGCTCGTTGATGTCTTTTAAATGAAAATAAAATAGTGGGTCGGCTATATTGTTCCAACAGTGGTAATAACACGTATCAGTGTAATTATCAGTTGTCCATCAAGGCGGGGAACAAGTTATCGACACGGATAGCGGCGCGCGCGTCACTACACTACCTTCGCTAGTCTCGCAGCGATTAGCGCACCCGCGGCCGCGCACGTGCGCCGCGCCGGTGAGTAAGCAGCACCGCACAGATAACTTTGTTTATCTCAACACAACATTTACAATATCACAAGCTTTATTCCTTGCGTATACGGCTGCAAATCGTAAGCTTATCCCTTGTGACGTATGCAAATAATGAATGGTTGTTCCACCGGCCCTTAGCACAACTATCTCTAGACTGTCACGCAAACAGAATCCAAGTAAACAACTGTTCACAGAATGTAACTGAACTATCTTGAGTGGAGCGTAATTTGACCATGTTATTTGCACAATTTCACTCTCACTCGTACCATTATGTGGCCTTACACCTATTATATGTAGCTCTCGATTTACTTTATCCCTTGTAAAAATCCAGCTTTTTATATACCTATTAATTACATGATGATTATCCTATTTCGTTCATTCTTTCGGGATATATTGTATCGCAATACGCTATAAAATTTTTTAAAAGCAAGCAGTATTTTAATATAAGTAATTAATATTCAAGAGTTTTTATCTATGAGATTGGAAACTAATCATGTTTTTTTGATGTGAAATAAATTTGCCCTAGATTTTGGGAATGGTTATAATCTGTTAATATTTACAAAGATTATGTGCCTATCAAATCAAGGAATGGCTGCCGGCTGCTTTACTGCACAACCGTTACAATTACAATGAATCAATAGTTCGTAGAAAAAATATGATAGGTAGGCACGACAGCGGCGCGCGGCATCACAAATACAGTGTTGTTGGGATCCTCACCTGCGCGAGCGCACGTGCACATCTGGATACGCACTGGAACTGTGACGTCAGTATTCCTAATCGATCCACAGTATACACATGTGTACTGATCAATTTGTATTTATTTTTTCATGAGATGTATGAACAATATCAAAACCTACACAGTTATAATACTGTGACTGAGTAGTATTTGAATTTTCATTAATATTTGTAATCTAACCAGCCCTCTCTCTATGTAGCGGTCGATCGAGCTAACGTACAAACATGTGCTCTGGGGCTGCACAAAAACTTAATAAATAAATGAGGTGCGCGGGTAGATTAGTGCGATACCTGCGCGCATTAGCAACGCACATCACATCACTGTTCTACCCCGACCACCCTCGGGCGGCCGCGGTGCGTGCCACTTACGATTAATTTTCATTAACCAATATCCATTTATACATTCACTAATGAGTTTAAGATGATTCTACGCTATTGCACTAATTTATTTGTATCCCACTGACGTGAGAATTAAAATATAACATTTCATTTAATAATTTAGAGAGAAAAAACAGAATAACACACATTGGCATAATATAAGGTTTTTGAGGCCATTGTGTTGGTATTCAATAATTTGGCGATTTTTAAAACTGCCGTTGTTTGCTACTCTACATAGCAGTGAACAGTCAACAGTAAAGAGTTACTACAAACCTTAATAATATAGGTTTATAGTACAGAAACGTTTAATGTAAACGTAACCCATTATTATATTTCTGATCCCCTTAAAATGGAACAATCGAAAATTTAAATAATAATGGACAATAAAAATATTCTCAGGGACCAAAGAGCTCCGAATTGGTTTATATCGAGTTCACAGGGGAGAGCGATTAGTTATCGACAAAACACTCAACGTGGGATGCAATGAAACTGCAGTCAAGCTTTGTATGGTCCCACAAATCGTTAGGTGTCATTATATTAGCAGCCAAATTACAATGAATTTAAACGGATAATTTACTAAAGGGTTATTTGCAATTGGTTTGTGCATATTTTATACATGTCTAATTACCTCTTTGCGTGTGACTACTTCGAGTTTACGGTTTCTTATAAAGGAAGTTATAGGTCTTTTTTATGTTTGGCATGATTATTAAATGTAATATATGCTTTACATAAAAAGTCGTGGTGGCCGAGTTACTTGAATAGTAGCGCAAGTAACCGAAGTTAGATTTGCAGAAGCTTTATATATTGTGCCTGGAAACGGAGATGGACTGAATAGTCTACCCAGCTGTTACTCAATCATATCGGTGAAAAGTGAGTGTTGCCACACCACTGAGTACAGAGTTGGGGCAACACCACCGATTCTAGATCCTTTAAGAATGGCGTTAGCAAATTAATTTTTTATTTATTAGATTATATTTACTTCTATCTACTTATAAATTTATATACGTATCTATCGAATCGGTAAAATCTTATAAATAGCGTAGCGAAGATTTTCTTCGATGTCTCTTTAGATAATTTGGTACTACTGAAGTGGTAAGCAGTCCCATGTAATAACTTTAAATTACCCCATTCCTATCTCTGTATAGAATCAACAGCAGAATCTAGTTTAAAATAAACAAAGCAACAAATAAGCAACAAATAAACTAAACAAAACATACCTGTGTTTTGTTTAGTTTATTTAATTAGTATAAAGTGCGTAGTTTTATCAAGTTTTAATGAAATTCGAAGCGCTGCACGAATGGCAATTACCCGGCTCTTTGTCAAGCGAGATAAAGAACCGTGCTGCGCGACACTAAATAAAAGATACAATGTACAAGAATAGCTTCAAGGAACTGCACCGCTCACTGTCTAATTCACTAGCTCTAGGTAAATTATGCTGTTAATAATCATTACAATGCACCTAACGTTAGCTGGCAACTTTGCACTAGTGCCCATGCGCAGTTCTGGATAACGTTAGTGAAAAAACAATCAAGTAGAGGTACAATCAGCATCAAACGTAGATACCAATCTATATTTTATTACCTATGTACACCGCACTCAACATATAAGACACTTTACTAGACGGGCGCCAGAATTCAATGTTTAATACTTCAGGCTACATTCATAGCTTCCGTTTACAACGGTTACACAATATAAAATACTTTAAACTGTAGTATTGGAGCTGAATTGTATTTCTTAAGTTACAATACCTATATAATATTTGCAAGTCATATGATCAAGTTATATTGTTTTCTGCGGCTGCGGCGCCCTATGATAAAGTTTGCGCGAAGTGAGCGCTAAGTGGGTCCCGATAGCCGCTGACGAGTCAATCGCGCCCACGCGCTCTGTCGCCGCCCGTGCGCCGCGCCGCCTGCGCCCGCACCGCGTTGATGATGGACCGCTAATATCTACATTTGTTGTATTTGATTTAACGAATAACACAAATGTACAAATGATAATAACAGTACTTTTGAAAGAACTTATCAAACGCATCTATACTAATATTATAAAGCTGAAGAGTTTGTTTGTTTGTTTGTTTGAACGCTCTAATCTCAGGAACTACTGGTCCGATTTCAATAATTCTTTCAGTGTTGAATAGTCCATTTATCGAGGAAGGCTATAGGCTTTGCAAATTAATATTAGGTTAGGTAGGCAAAAAAATATTAGGTTGCAAAATTGCAATTTTGTAACCTAAGGTGTAAAATCGAAAACCTAATTATGCGTACGCTGCAAAAACTATTGACAATAGAACAAAATGATGTACTACGGGTTTGTAGGTCTTATTAAGATCTACAAAAAAGTCCGCGAGAGCATATATCTAACTCTCATAGTTAAGTCACAAAAACCGCTTTAACGTTCATAAAAAAAATTAATCGCCTGAAGAAAGAAACTACGTTAAATGTGTATTATAATATTAATTCTTATCCAAATCAAGCATTATGCTATCAAGGGTATTCATGTAGAAATAAAATACTGTTTGTTTTATTCCAATAGGACATTGCGTTTAGAAATTATCACGAGTATAAAAACGGAAAGAATTGGTACCTAATAATGAGTTATTTGCCAAAGCGTAATCTCTGAAACGGCTAGACCGATTTTAACGGGACTTTCACTGGCAGATAGCTAATGTTACAGGGAGTACCATGAGCTTTATTTATAAAGAAAATTTAGAGTTCCGCGGTAATGTTATTAAATCTACGAGGGTGAAACCGGAGGGCACAGCTAGTATGAAATAAATCTTATTTTTCATTTGTATTTAATGAATATTTTTAGAGTATAAAATTTATTATTAGATTTTAAAACGTAAATTATAAATTATCTTGTCATGTCATCTTGTTGATTTTTTTACTGAAAACTATTTTATTCAAAACTAGCTGTGCCCCGCGGTTTCACCCGCGTAGATTTAGTTTCATCCTTATTGTTGCGGAGCCCTAATATTTTTAATAAATAAAAGTAACCTAAGTTACTCCTTGAAACATCAGCTACCTACCAGTGAAAGTCCCGTTAAAATCCGTCCAGCCGTTTCAGAGATTACCAGGAACAAACAGACAGACAGAGAATAATTTTAAAACTTGCTTTTCTAGTGTCAGTAGCGTGTATACTTTCATATGCATTTAATGAAAAGTTGTAATTTTGGAATTACAAACAGACACTTAAATTTTATTTATCTCTATAGATGTATAGATATTGTTGAATTGCACAAAGAAGAATACTGTGAACATTCACCATAAAGCAGCGCAGTAAATGTATGACGGTTAATTCCGCTTACTTTTTATATTTGGTCTAAACCACCTAGCTTATTGCACTTGCAATAGTATGAATACGGCCGTTCAATAATTACTGCCTTTTAGGCATCCTTTTACTCCTGTTTTGTGCACACAAAAGAGAAATGCACGCGAGATTACATGTTAAATGCCCTTATGGCGGCAAAGGCGCCGCGCCGAGCGACGACGTAGGAGCTAATGCAGTGTCTGTGTAGCGGATAGCCGAGGGCTATCGCGCCGCGTCGCCGCCGCCACCGCCGCACCTACCCGTGCGGAATCACAATCGATAATAGTTGCTATACTCACAAGATCTTATTTAAAAGCTTCCAATCTTGCATATTTATTTTAAATCAAAGCGCTCTGAATATTTAGTAACCATGTATTTTTGCTATAGTAATGGTTACTTAATCTTAAATTTATTTAGGTGCTCAATTACTACACGCAGATTTTTTTAAGAGTAGAATTGCAACCAATGCATTTTCTCGGGAATATAGCATGAGGTTATTTGGAGGGATTCAGATAGAAGCACAGGTGCAGTTATCCGTATAAACCATATAAGTAATCAGTTAAAGTTCACTGGACATTAAAAAACACTGGAACACGAATTGCTTAAAACCACAATTTTGCGATACCATAGCTCAATTTGTTTTTTGATAAGTAATAAACAAATAATTTCACGTCATCCCAGAAGGGTCCCCGAAGGGGTGGTGATTATAACACCCACGATGCAGAGGATAACACCCACTTTTCATCGAAGATGATTGAGTGCCATCAGAGCGTGAGTCCATCGACGTCTTAGGCACTATACTATACATATTATGTTTTTGAATTACCTCTCGGACAAATGCAGGTCTCCTTACGATGTTTTACTTCAACGTAAAACACGTTGGGTGAAATTACTGCACTTAATTACTTGCGTCGCTTACGACTTCAACCCCACAGCCACCACGACAGCCGATTTTTCTTAACTCTTGATTAAAATTATAAAATTGTAAGGTTTTTAGTATGATATATTAGCAATTATTTAATGGTCTATATTAACATAATTAAGAAGATACGTGATACATTGACATGCCAATATCAATCTGCGCAGTAGATGAGTGAGTAAACCGCGATCGTTACTTGCGCAAGATGAGTACAACTATTGCAATGTAAACCTCTATTCACTAGGGATATTTGACAGAAGCAAAATGAATACCTTTCTTGAGTCCTCTTTGTAATAGACACCGAGCTGACCTTCGACGGCGTGCGGCAACTTCACGACTCTACACAAAGACTGTCAAGAATAATTAAAATAATTACTGTTTACAGTAATTAATGACCCACATAACGTGATACGGTTTGATTGATCTTGGAACTGTGACGAGATAATTGTGGCTCGCTGGCGATATTGCCACACTCGGTGTTACTCTTGGATTTCAATTAATGAACTCGTAGGTGCCTGCCGCCGCCGCAGCCGCCACCCGCCCGCCGCCAGCTCCACACAATGCTTCGCCTATCACTGTGTTGTGAAACAACATCGGCTCTTCAACACCCTTTGTGAAACTATTATTTAACACCATGCAATCAATATAATGTATGCCGACATAATATTATGCTTTCAGTTATCGTAATATGAAAGTACTTAAGAGTTTGAAGTATGTACCATGGTAAATAAATTGTGAGGCTTGCGGTAGGTTCAACTTGATTGATTCTACCATTTGTGCGTTAGGTTGGTAGACAGTTCTGGTAAGAGTGGTGGAGCAGTAGGAATGTGAGTTAAGCATTACAAAAGTAGTGAATTTAAAGTAACCCGAAAATACTTAATCGATAAGTATAGATTGGAACAACACTATTTTCCTCTGCCAAGGTAGTCTAAATAATAATACATACATCACTTTTCACTCAACAAAAGGCGATCTATATCTTTGCTCGGTAGCCCTACATTTATGATGAAACGTCATTACAGGTAGAGACTGCAACCTTTTTCGTCAATCTAATTAACACTATCATGCAAAACTTAACTCAAGCTGGTTGAGCTTTTAAATCTTTAACTTTCTGTCACAATGGTAAAAGTGGTTTAATTTGCAAATTTAACATTTGTTATTATATAATAATACAGTAGTAATGGCTTTATTCCGATTCATATCAACGGGCAGTAACAACTGGGTCACGAATCCATCTCATGTGATACTAAAAGCTGACGCATGCTGTAAAATTAACGGTGAGGTTTGTGCTCAAACTGCGGAAAAAAATATGTTTTGTTTTAGCGAGTAATCGTTACCTCGCTACCTGCTCTGCAGTATTAGCTACTTGGGGTTCTTATAACAAGGTGTGAATTGAGGTGCTAATAATTGCGGTTGTTTACAAAAAAGCTAAACAGCTTTGTAATATTTTTTTCGAGATTAATTAGATCCTGTTCTAGATAAATATCCCTACTGCGTGTGTTCTAACGAATTCATAATAATACGTAAGGAGGACGGGTTTAACCACCAAGAGATCTTGGTGGTTAAACCCGTCCTTTAACCATCAAGAATTTAAATAAAATTGTAAAACTCCACTAAATATCACATATAAACATCATAAAACACAACGAGGAGCATCTCATATAGTAATTATTATTCACTCAATTATAAGTAATTAACTATATACGTTGATAGTTATTTAAAACTTCTGGCTCTATGAGACAACCTTTCAACTAGCTCGCGCACCAGCATTGCCCTAAGTCTAGGTTCGAGCTCCACTAACGGACATTAGCTATGTCACCAGGCGTAAGTTATACTTATGCCTGGCAACTGGCTGGAGAATGTCTTAGGCTCGCCATTGCCCGGTAAACAGCAAGCAACAGCTCCCAGAGCTCTAGCCATGAGAGACATGCACAAAAATAAAAGAGAAGCGTGTAAGGGAAGGTAATACCTATTCAGTATTAAGAGGTTTGCGAGGTGTGAGGTGCGTAGAGCGTAGCGTAGCCGCGTAGTGCGCACGCGTGCGTGTGTTGGTTTGCGCGCTGTCAAAAGCACCGGGTCAGGTGATCTTTGGTTGGGTGGGTGACTCAACAGTTACACTAACGAACCGGTGCACAGCGGCGCGGCGCGCGGCGCGTGCTTCATTGTGCCCCATTATCTATCGTTATCTCGCTTAGCCTAGATACGGACGTATTCAATAACGCATGGGGCAATATCAAAATGTAAAACAATAAACTTTTAATAAAGAGAATGCTTACCGCAACTTCTTGTATTGAACCGGATTAATAAGTTGTGCAACTTCAATAGCTGTGTCATGAAAGGTTGCCCCAGCCGTATCTACGGGTCAATGTTAAAATGTTCACCAGTTTTATCATTATTTCCTTTAACAAAGAGATATAATTGCGCAAAGCATTCTTTTGGATCGATTGTTTTGTCTAGCCTAATTGCAACGAGATAATACCTACATGTCTCAACTAAACGCGACCTATTGAAACATTAATATAAAGGAAGCGGATTAGCTTTCAACGGTTTCGCCATGCTCAATCTATTAGTTTAACTGCGTGAGTATATAACTTATTGAAAACTACCTAATTTGCGTAAGCTTTTTAGTTTGTTAAAAAAACAATAGTTTTAATGAATGTATTTAGTTCTCCGTACGCATTTAATCAATCAATCTTCACGAATATAATTACATTAGTCTGTGAGCTGAAATAACAAATCCAAGCCTATAGATGGAGTATAGACAATTATAATGAATTGTAGTTGCACTGGTTGTAAGTATAGCTGATAAGGCAACACGTGTGTGCTCGGATCCAGTGGCTGAACAAGATTGCAGCAGGTGGGTATAAATCACCGACAGATTAGATACACTCACCTAGTTGGCCGGCTAAACGTTTACGGCCCATGATTAATTCCATTATGTTCACTTTATGATACTTATCGATAGTTATTATGTTTCATTAGCGTTGTAAACTATCTGCGCCGTCAAAACGATCCATCAAGGTGTTAAGTATAGAATCATCGGTGTTTTCGGGGCCCGAGGTGGCCATCACGTGTATTTATTAAAGCAAGTCAGTTCATCACACCTGCCGCTGATTCCCAATCAGTACATGTGAGGTACTGGCGAGCGCAACGATCGAACCACAGCCACATACAGTGGGTTTCTTTATGCTAACGCCTAGTAGCTTCAACAGTTTATGACTGTTAATAAAACAAAAATTTATATCTTTCATTTAGATAAGGAGGAATAAATCTTACTATTATTATTCAACTGAAGTTTGTGTAATTATTTATGTGAAAGTGTGTTATTGTTTCAACCTTAAAGAACTTAAAACAGCACAAATATAAAAAAAGTTGCAATTAAATGTTTAAATATTGTTTGGGAAAGGACGAATTAATTATTTTGATACTGATTGAAGGAATAAATAAGAAATATAACATGCACTTAATTACGAAAGTTTTTGTAATTGTGATAAAAATATCTCATTCACAAGTCACCTGTGCTGTATATTTAACCTTTTTTAGCAACACACTAATCATCATCGTGAACCAGCTCTTTGACCTCTTTATACGACATGACAGACACCTTTTCTTTAACTTGTCTCTTGGTCTTCGTCTTCCTCTCCTCCCTTCTACCTTTCCTTCTACTATGTTTTTAAAGAAGCTGTCATATCGCATGAGATGGCCAATCATCTTTCCCCTTCGATTTTGGATTGTTCTCCATATTACTCTGTTTTCCTTTACAATTTTGAGTACATTTTCGTTTGTTACTCTTTCTGTCCATTTCATTTTCTCCATCCTTCGCCAGCACCACATCTCAAACGCTTCTACTATCTCTCTATCCCTTTTTGTCATCGTCCATGTCTCACATCCGTATAGTGAAGGCTATGCTCCAAATATATGTTTCTATAAACTTTTTTCTTACCCTTCTGTTTAAATTATATGCTTGTTTCGCTATTGCAATTCTGGATTTGATGTCTGGGGTACTTCTTGAGTTGTTCGTAATCAGACATCCCAGGTATTTGAAACTGCTGACTCTATCTAATGTGTTACTACTAATACGTACTAATATTATTTTTAATTTAATATTGCAAGATAAATCATCCTGTGAATAGTGCCGAGAACATTGATGATGAGTTGAAATATATCCATTCAACACACAAACATATTAAGATAAACATTATTGATAATATTCATATAGAAGGACTAGCTTTTACCCGCGACTTAATCCACAAGCAATAAATCATAACATTATGTTTTGTTCGACGATTCAGAACAAATCACGCACAAGAATATATAAAATTTACAAATCTATTTGGACAGATTTTTTGATTAGCAGAGATGTACCTAGTTATCGTCAGGTATGTTTAAATTCCAGTTTATTTTATTTATAACTGGTCATTAATCCAGATTCCGGACTGCTAACACTGCCCATCACGGGGAGCGAAGCGGGGTTGGCAATATGATTTGACTGATTTCTTACTAATGAATTTTGAAGATTATATGTTTACCTCTGTAAAATATAAGTGTTGAAGTTCGTAGACAAAAACACTCCACGTATTCAAGAAGTATTTACATTAAATACTTAACACATTTTAAGCCACACTAATACGCTACGAAATTTGGGGTAGCAAAAGATATTACTTATCCTTTGTTACTACCGGTACGAACCTGCTTTAGTATTTTAATATTTTCTAATAGTTCGGCTCTGTTTTATTCTACTTTGCCATTACTATTTTTTGTGTCCAATCACAATCCATTTTTGGACTTATGTGCTAACATCACTTTGCTATTGCTAAAGCAGTTTTCACTTAAAGTGTGAATGGAGCTGTGTGACTTTACGTCGGGTTTTGGAAAGGCGGGCGGGGCGCCGCGTTGCAGTGAGTGACATTTTGAAGCTTCGGCGCGCAAATTATTGCTCCAGAATTGATCCGCCTTTCAACCTCCACTTAAGTAAACGATGAACCGAAATCGTTAGTCACGATCTCAAGATTAATAATTTGTTTTCATGCGACGTCGCACTGGTTATCGAGCCGGCCGAGCTTTTTCATAACGAGTACGTACCGGTACAAAGAAGGAGGCTAAGTTGGGCATCACGATGTCGCTACTCAACTTTCGACTACAACTGTCGATTAAGAATCACTTGCGACAACACCGGATTGATCGATGTAGCCCTTGGCATTTGTGCGATATAACTGTACTCTTTATAACAAATAGATGACACAGATAGTACACGACACAGTTAGCGTGTTGTTGACTTGACACATGTTGCGATTGATTATATCGCATAAACATTGGAGCGGACGGTGGTGGCGGTGGAAGGCGGCGGCGCGACCGCGTGCCGTCCGCACTCTACACTCCACACATTACCTGTTGAGAGTCGCGCAACGTGAGCAGTTAGCTGGCATACCTAGAGTGCTTGTACCCAGATTC
Organism: Watsonalla cultraria; assembly: GCA_964035505.1. Taxonomy (NCBI): domain Eukaryota; kingdom Metazoa; phylum Arthropoda; class Insecta; order Lepidoptera; family Drepanidae; genus Watsonalla; species Watsonalla cultraria. The sequence goes on along the minus strand of OZ037713.1, from coordinate 7,211,680 downwards.
CTTTTGAATCTGCAACGTCTGACGATGTTTTGTAATATAAACAACCGTAAACGAGTAGCAGTTCTCCTAATAAGCTTAACATGAGAACGGGTTGACTTGCTCACGTGGATAACTGGCGTAGGCGGCGGCACATCAAAGCAAACACTCGTTTAAGCCAATTGTGGATGCCAGCGCGCGCGCAACTACAAGGTATAATTATACGGTTAGAGGGTGCACCCCCGCGCCAGCGCAGCGCCCGTGCCCCGTCACCGTCCTACAATGGAAAAAACAACCATCTGTTGAACCACAACCGGGATAACGCCCGCTGGGTCAGTAATTGACCGCCGACACACTGTTCTCTAAATTAAACTTTTTACATAATAAACTGTTTGGAATGAGTTAATAATTATTGGTAGTAAGGTGAGTGTATTTTATAAATATACTGGGGTCCACCCGCGATTTTTTATGCTAGAGATATCGCTATTTTGTGATATTTAAGCACCGTAATCCAGTGGTTTCCCGACATCCAAACAACGAAACATTCTAGAACCAAATGCTGGATTCAGGATCCTTTTGATCTCACTAATATTTTCAGACAGTTTTGGAATACGTGCATATTTACCCCGTGGTTACACATGGGTTTAATGAACTGAGAACTTTATTGTCACGCAACTTGTGCAACCCAGAGAATAATATTTGGCATACCTGCTTCAAATTTAACTACTCAATTCTTGGTTTAGGCAGAGCATTGTGTGTCAATCATTGAGGTCAGTCAGTCACGGTATTATTTTTAATAGGTATAATAAAAGAAGATAGATAGGATTTGGATCTAGTGTATTCGAATATTATAATTTTATGATAGCCTATAGTGCTTTAGTTTACTATCAGCGAGGGGTAATTTAATCAGAGCTGTATAGGTCTACGAATAGTGATCGGCATATTGAACCTTATATTTACTTTATAATTTATTGAGCCTACTGCTTCATTAATTATAACCGTAAACAAAACAAACAGTAAAAAAAACAAATATTTGTCTTTGTTAGTCAATAAATAAATAACATCAATAAATTTGTAAAACTAACGTTGTAATATGTTATTATGTTTAGCGTGATAATAGTGCTTGAAGAAGATAATAATGGATTTAGTTATGACAAAAAATGTTACAGTTTTTTGAGTCATTTATATTAATAGTGTAATTTAAATCAATTTCCGCCGCACGGCTAACCCTTTTAGCTGGGGCGTTATAATCATTTATATTTTATAATAGTGTGTAATCGCCTCGTGGATCTTCGGGTGCACCAGCTGTGAAGCCCAGGAGGTGCCGGCCTCAGACCATACATAGGGAATATGGATCACGCTCATTATAGCATGATCTACTGTGACGCGCTTATCAAAATGAATGAGCCGTACTAATCATTTCTATAGGCCAAATGACATGGTTTGTTCAAACTTCAAATTGGCCTGCTTTTATATACGTAACGTACGTACGTAAGTGTATGAGTGTCCTTCTATTGATATGATAGACTGTTTGCGTAACATAGATGTTTAAAAAAATAAATGAATTAGCTCGTGCCAAATTACAGATAGTATGGATGCATCTAGAGGAGAGAATACAAATAGGAAACAGATGGAGCATGAACACTAGCGGTTCACGGAGCTAAGCCGATTGTCTCAGCGTCACGTTTAAGGAAGTGAACTTATAAAGTCATTTAAATCAGGTGGTGTTGTATGGTGTGGGTAGCTGGCTAGCCCCACGTGCGGCGCCGACAATAGGTGTGCTGGTCGCTGGTCGGTGCTGGCCCATTGTTACACAGCCGACAGCCAGCGCGCCGAACGTCTGCGGCGCAGGTGCCGCGCGCATCCTTGCTTACAATGAACTCATGATTGTTTATGTTTTACGATTATTACTCAACATTTTACAACTCCTTGATTATTATGTACGTGGGAAACAGTTTTGTTAGTAATATTTTAACATCTGCTGCATCGCAAAAATATTTGCAAATATAAAACTTTGTATTGACTGCCTATTTGACACATTACGTTGTTGTTAAATGCTGTGGCGTTGCTAAAAAAAAATGCTATAACCATCGATTACCCACTAAACTATTAATAATCTTTAGACCATCAATCACAGTAGGGTCAAAGCTGCACGCGGAAACAAAATGTTCACTCTTAGCAGTTTTATATGAATCGTTCTTATGTTAGATATCATTAAGCATGGAAGTGTACCGGTCAACGTTGGTGGGCGCCCGAGTGAGACGCATCAACGGATTATTTCGACGGACTATTTATAATGTGGGGCTCGCAGACGCAGATTTGGACGATGGAATCTGCTCCTTTGTCATTGAAGCAACCTGTTCTGCCAGTCCGAGCTCACAGCAAGCACAATGTAATGTAACGGGCCACCTGATTAACCGCCATGCCGCCCAGCTCTGCAGATATCGAGCGCCGCCACACCGCGCCGATCACTAATCATATTAATTTCAAATGATAGATTGCTTTCATATATTTAATGCCTTATTATGATTTAGATAACAATATCAAGGTTGCTCAACTTTCTTTCCGAGGAAGTCACAATAGTGTGCATTACGGCTGATGCCCCATCGCATTCATCGATTAAGCAGTGTGGGAACGCGCTCATCTCTCGCGACCGACTCATAAGTACCTACGCCTTCCTTTTTTTTCTTGATAGTTATGTAACCAACGAGCGCTTACGTTTACTTCCTTCATTTGTTTTTTGTGCTATTTTTTGGGTGCTACTGCTTTTGCAGGTGGATGGAAAAAGATCTCATGAATTGCGTCTACTAGTAAAATACTGTGTACCTACCTGGCATATTATTTAAAGAGAAGTCAGAAATTTTATAGTAGTTTATAAAGTAAAGAACAAGGCAAAGTTGATGAATAAAAGTAAAGCAGAATCCCTATATTTGTATGGCCGAAAAAGCTATAAGATGGACTGATTCAACAACATACGAAAAGTGTTCAGCATTTGACTTAAGCTATTTTATACGCCTTACTTATTGTACATTCCTACCTAACGAGATATGTTCTGTTTTTTCGTCGAGTCCTTTAATCTCCAGATCCGATGTCGGCAGGAGACGGAATCACCCTTAAATCTCATCAACGTGTTAAATAAAAACGGGGCACCTTTCGCAACATCCGCTGTTAATTCTCACGAGACAGGTACCAGTTTCCGCTGAATTCTTTTATTAAATACTTGAATTGGAATAATTATCATTGTGTGTTGTGTATGGAAGGATGTAGGTAACTGTATCGGTCAGGTTTGGGATTGTAGCAGCAATTCTATTTGTGACATTAGTTCCACTCACGGAAAAGGACAGATAAACATGATGTGTATACAGCTGTCACTGTCGCTCAGTCTAATGCATATCGCACAAGAGTTGCTGGTAAGACCTCAGGTAGTATATATATGTTGTGATTCTGTGTGATCCATTAGGTAATAAAAAAATATTCATATTAAAACGCAACTGTCTCTAGATATTTTTTTATACACATGCAAATAAAGGTACTAGGTATTTTAGACAGTTAATATTTTTGCATAAATATGCCGCGTAGAGAATATAAAAGAGATTAAAAATATTTTTTTTTTAATTGAAGGATTATAATCATTTGAATTCATCGAATACAGACACATGCACTTCACTGTACTTAAATAAAAAAGACATTCTAACAACGGGCACCTTTTTTAATATGCATTTTATAAGTTCAACCTTTCTAAAATTTTAAGTACTTTAGCTAAGCATAGTAAACTCAGATAAAAAACGATCCTTAGAATACCCGTTTATCTGCCTCTATTATATGATATATAACAATTATATTTTTTACTGAGGGTTGAAGCTATAACAACAAAGTTACATTTTTGACCAACATCAGTTTAGCCGACTAAAGATTGCACAATGATTACGTTGAAAGATAAACTTCTAAATGCTTTCCTTATCCGAACATTGGAAGGACACTTTATCCATTCATATATTATAATAATGGCGGTTAAAATCACTAAGTTCTTCGTCGGTTTAGTGGTTAGTAAGTTAGCTTAACGATCACGAGGTCATGGGTACGATTCCCAGGTCGGGTCAAAAATAGGTATTGGGTTTTTCTGTCAATTAAATCATAATGTATGCCCGGAGCTAAGAAGTTGGATGTACTCCCGTTCCTCGGAAAGCACGTAAAGCCGTTGGTCCTACGACTGATCTCTCTCCGGCGGTGTCAGATTGCCGTCTCATAGGACCATAGTATAGAGAGATAGGTAATAAAGAGGGCACCTGTGTTTGCACTTGTTGTGCACTAAAATATCTCCTACGCAGATGGCTAATCCCCGTTGAGATTTGCCGCCGTGGCCGAAATTCGGTTAAGAGATCTTCATTGATTGCGGTAATGGTAACGATACGAAAAACTTGTCCCCATGTGAGTCGTGTGAAACAATCTCTCAAAAGCAGGTGAGCAATAAGCAAAAAGAGGGTGTGCGTCCCGGAACTAACCAACCCTTAGAAACTGTAGCACATTACATGATTGTCCCATGATGGTCTTTTATAATTGAAATGAAATGCGTCGTGCAATATTTTAGCATAAGTAATAGAGGAAACAATTTGACAGGTTACAGGAACTGGTTCATGGCACCGTGGCGTCACAAAGACGGGAGCTTTCGGAACCGTACTTACACGTGTAGTGTAACTGTGGTGAATTGGTGCTGAGATTGCACTATTCACTGAAAATATTCGAGCGGAAATTAACTTTTTCTGTTATGAAATTGAATTGATGATTGATGTGATGAAATTTATTTATTTAATTTATATTTAAAAAAAACATTTTGAAATGCAAGCATCAGTGTCGTATCGTCAAGTATTGCATTGAATATTTTCGGAATACATAGTAACTCATCTCATGTTTTATCTCTAAAAGAGTAACATAATATTTATAATAATGAGACCCAGTTCATTAACTTAATATCATCAGAAGTTAACGATGTCCGACCATTGGATTACTGTTATTGTACATATATGTACGGAAGTTTACGACTATGAAAGGTAGCGTGTGAGCGACCAATTCACGTCGGGGATAGTAACATATATGCATCCGCGGCGGCGGCCCGGCACTTGCAGCCCTCCATCCGAGCTCGGTGATCTATTGTTTGCGAGAGAAATGAAACGAGAAAAAACCTCGTTCCCAAACGTATCGTGAGAAATTATGAAATGTGCTCCGCATTCATTAAGCGACGCTCGGCCGGGAATCAATAAATATCATATTACGTCGGACGGACTGACACAGTCATGATGATTCAGTCCCGTGTACTCGCTTTGTAGTTTTATTATTGACTAACTGGTTGATACGTTATGCTTTTAAGTATACTTAAATAAAAAAAATATATTTAAAAAAATCGTGGCGATAATCAAAGGCGATTTTAAAAACGAAATTTTCATCATCTAAAACTGTCTTGTTATATGCACATAGTTCGATGTTTCAATTTAGGATCCCCGGGTGGGGCAAAGTGTAATTGGGTTTTTCTATCTGTAATTTCCCTGTTAGCCTGGAGTCTGGATTAGTGCCCGATCAATACATGACAATAGGCTCGCCCCCTATTAAATGGAACTTATAAAACTGGCGAGTTGATTAGAATTTGAGTGTGCTATAGGTACACCTCTACCTACCTATTCGGGGAATTCACGCATGTGTTTGTATGGAACCTGCTCGAGTAGCCCATATCAGCACTACATAATGTATTTTATCGGCGATAGAACATGGTGCTTACTGTACTTTGCATATTTCGCAAGTTTATAAATATATAAAGCAGTATGAGTGAGGGGCAGTATGAGGTGTTGAGGATGCAGTACATAGTGTTGTGGCGGTGACGCGGGCGCTGCGTGTTGCGCCACGAGGTGGCGCCGCCGCCGCTCGCCTGTCCCATGACTCATGCCCCAGGATTCCTGTACCTACTGACTGTCGCTGCACTATCACTCGAACATTATGCCCAAAAGATCTGCCAACGCATTGTCTTGAACTCACTGTTTAGCGATAAATGTCAGTGTTGATTTACAGCCCATAATCTTGTCGGCTAGCAACATTAATGTAGCCGCTTCTTAGAATATTCATTCATACCTATTTAATCTTATTAAAAGCGTCTCAAAGCCTCTTTGGTTTTATCTATGCATATCCGGTGCTATTATACAAAGAAAAAGTATTGATAAATATTCGGACTGAAGTAGATCAATGTCAGATTTATACGCAGGCCAGCGTAGGCCACATATACTTACTTACGTTACATATTCAGTGTATCTGATTTTAACGCTAAGATTTAACAATATGTGTAATGGAGATGGTTGAGATAAGTTCAAGATGAAGGTTGAGGTTGAAGGTTGTCAATTGAACTGATGAATTGAGTCTTATATAATAACTAGCTGTGCCCTGCGGTTTCACCCGCGTAGATTTAATTTCATTACCATCATCTCCCTGGCCTTATCCCATGTATTTGGGGTCAGCACTTGATTCAACCCGATGTGGCTGATCACCTGATTTTTATACGAAGCGACTGCCATCTGACCTTCGTAACCCCTTTTTCGAGGAAAATCGGCAATCTGGGTTAAACCAGTTGTCAGACTTTCTTAGGCCTCCGACTGACCTGTAACGATTGCCAAAGATGTTAAATTGGCAACCGGGACCGACGGCTTAACGTGCTCTCCGAGATACGGAGGGAACTCGGGCGGTCACCCATCCAACTACTGGCTAGGCGTATGGTTGCTTAACTTCGCTGATCGAATGATATGCGCAATAGCAACTGCCACGAGCCCCTCGATTTAATTTCATTACCGCGGAACCCTAAATTTTCTTTATAAATAAAAAGCCCATGGTACTCCCTGTAACATTAGCTATCTGCCAGTGAAAGTCCCGTTAAAATCGGTCTAGCCGTTTCAGAGATTATTCTTTGGCAAATAACTCATTATTAGTTACCAATTCTTGGCGTTTTTATACTCGTGATAATTTCTAAACGCAATGTCCTATTGGAATAAAACAAACAGTTTTTTACTTCTACATGATTACCCTTGATAGCACAATGATTGATTCGGATAAGAATTAATATTATAATACACATTTAACGTAGTTTCTTTCTTCAGGTAATTAAATTTTTTTTATGTACGGTGTACGGATGTTTGGAGTACGGTGCTTCGAGCTTTCGCATATCTACGTCATAGTGATTTTATTACGATCTTGATTATTATTTATGAGATAATTCTTTGTCCCAGTCGTGAATTACACATGACAGTCATGGCACCGTCGTGGCTCGCGCTGGCTCGGGTCGTAGTGTGATTAATTGATTTAGGATAACTCCTTAGTATTGGGAATTCGTAACGCATCACTATGCTTGATGTAGGTAGGTGGTCAAGATCATAAAATTAGTATGAATCACAATTAATATTTTCATAAATGAATGCTAACCTACGGATAAGTGACATCCGATCGATATTATTATAATTTATCGTTAGGTTCGTCATATAACTTCAAAGACTATTCTTTGTTTTTCAAAAGATGTTATATTCTTTATTTATTTTATAAAATTGTTCACCCGGTATAATCGCCATTACCTACCTACAGGCTATGTAATCCACATGTTCACATTAGAATACGTTTTAAAGCTGTGAAAAATCTATACTTATCTCAGTATCATCAGAATTTTGCCCTTCCCTTGTTATTTGGGATCAATGCAAGACGTGAATTAGTTCTACGTTTATCTAAATCAGTCGTCAAAGCCGTTTTAGCCATTCCCTCGTTTACACAGTTTGAATAGAAATAATAAAATAAAGGAGTAATTAATAAATTTTCATTGTTCACGTAAATTTTATCGGGTAGGTACTTACTGGAGCTTTGGTAGAATTTCTATGTTCGATATGATATCATCATACTTGTAAGTACATAATCCCAATAAGATCCCTGGGTTATTGGTTATGAAAGTGACAATGGTCGAGATGGGCGGCTGCATCAGCCCACCCACTTTGCGTCATATTCTGATCGAACAACTTTCTAGGCTTTTTTGTTCAAATTCAAAGGGTAATCTGACATGCACGAATGATTTGCGACAATTGTCAATCATGTACCGACTTACATATAAATTTGAGATGCGAATAATTACGTTCCTAAATACTTATGCAAATTCCTGGTCGCACGTGTGTAGTCGTTAGAAAGTTCTTAGAAAATGAAACATAGTATGAAATGATGGACAGGTGATAGATGCAGAGTGCGGCGAGTTGGCGCGGGCGTGGTGGTGAGGAGCGAGGCGGAGGCAGCAGGCGAGGAGGCCAGTAGCGCGGCCCGCGTCGCCCGTCACAAACAAACGCTCCCGTTTGACAGATACCATCTGCGCCCGCGCGCCGCGCCGACTACTGTCATCGCTCTACTCTATTGTGACAGCCATGAACTGTGCCAAAAAGAAAAGTAATTACAGTTAACCGGTTACCTTTTTTAGTTCACCGAGTGCATTATTCAGAGGAATAACTAATCTCCAATCACTCACTAGCCTAAATTCGATTTTAACACCACAACACAGCGCAGTTAGATACAACACACTTAAGTGTAACTATGATATCTATCATTGCTGTCATGGGTAGGTACATGCAGTTGCAGTAGTGGTAACAAAAGATGGAATATTAGTCATTTGGCTCCTGTTGTCTCCACTACAGTACCAGGTCTACCCTTTGTGAGGGTGTACAATGAACATTTTATGTTATAAACTTACATAATCATTAATTCTCTCTTAGTGCACCTCTACCTATCTCGACAAATACACCCTAAAATTGAAGCCAGCGGTACGGTCTACGATCAGCGGCTTGGCTCCCGTGAAAGTAATTAATGTTGTTAGTATATTCTGGTCCACGCGAAAATACAAAGTATTTTAATAACCATACGGAAAAGATAGAAGCTATAAGATTATACCTGACAAAGGGTATGCATCATATCATACTACTATATAACCTACTTACCAACAGGTGCTACCACACCAGTGTAAAAACTTATGTCAACATTTGGTAGCATTCTAAATATATTTCAGATTGTAAATTAAATCAATCAACACAGAAATAGCACCTAAGTATAGGTGATAGGAAAGTATTTATACCTACTATGTTCCTTGCATACATAAAGAACCTGTGACTTAATAGGGGACCAAGCCACCAGGGTGACGGGTTGTCACGCTACAAATATACCTACCTCAGCAAGAGGAGTACGTGGTATGGATTAGAAGGCCCCGCTAGTCAGTTATTAAGAATAAAATTGATCGAGTACCGTCCGCGCGGGTGACGAAAGCAGACCACTTCGTGATCAACGGTGCTCCCAAATCAATGCTAAACACAGTTGTCTCTAGCTTATCTTTCCGTCGCTATTGTCTTGCTACTTACTTGCAATGGAATTTTAATTCACCATCAAGTCTAAGGTAGTAGTTGCCACAGCAACGTGCCTTAGGTAGGTTTTAAAGGTAAACTGGGTTTGAAGTTTCATATCCGTCTAAAAATATTATTAAGTACTACTTAATAACTTATTGTTATTTTTAGCTATGTAAGTTACAATAAACATATTGAAGCTAATGCAAGCAACTAGTAGGTATATAAACGTCAAAGTAATACCCATAATATATACAAGTACATCAAGAGATTCCCGACTAAGCTAGATCTAATTTGCAGCACGTATGTACTTAAGAACCAAAATGTATGATAATGTTAAGAGTCCGCTCACCAGAAAATAATCAAATCTCACTGAAACTAAATAGTAAATTCCAAAGAGATCCAATTCTGTAAATACATATTGATACAACAATGAACCCCGCGCCGTATATTCCCATTTCCCAAGTGCATATTTCACTGCCTGTAGACTACATTATTGCTGATCATGTGATATCCCGACAGGGTCTTTATCTTTATTGCCTTTCTATCTATGTTCATGTTGGCTTTCTATCTGTATGTCAAATTGAAATCAAAATATACGCACCTAAGATGGAATCAATTGTATAGCAATTGTAATATTAATCTCCTATTCAAATCAACTTCCGTACTTGATCTTCGTGATTATTTCATCTAATGAGTTGACAAGCCAAAAGTTTAATTTAATTTATATTTGTGTTGAATTATCTTGATGATGTTTGAGACCAAATAACATCACATAGTATAGAGAATCTAATTATGTGGTCAACATGTTCACTTGATACGCACGTACTACGCTGAACCAAATATTTTCTCGTAGGTGACAGAAAAAAAGTTTGGAAAGCAACGTGTCAGGGGGTTGTTCGCGCACGGTCAACGATTTACATTCCTCACGACTAGGGGTCGCCATGTCGGGTCGGGTCGATTTCTGTAAGATAGTTTGGAAAAAATCGTGACAAGAACAATCATTAGGATTTTACAAAAACCCGCACAGGTTTGAAAAGGAATGCATTTTTTCTTAAGGTTGAAATTGCGCAAGCAGTAGAAGTTACTTGTAGATTGAGGGCTGAAACTGTGGTACCGTTGTATGTAATCAGTGGAGGGCACAAGTTGAACAAATAGCCGGGAGCAGGAGGAGGCGCGGGGCACGGGAGCGGGCGCGGCTCGAGCCAGGATCAGGAGGTCAGCGCGCGCAATGCCCGCCAGGTTACACGCTACTTTACTACACCGTCGTGCACCCTCCAGCATCCCACTACCGCACCAATTTATAACAACAACAGTAGCACACAAACTAGCTCATTTACCTATCTATATTGGTATTGCATTTGTACAGTTTACATACTTGCAGGTCATTAGAATTTTCTAACACATGCTGTTTTTGTTACAGAAATTTGCAACTAGAATGGAAGGGATTTTCTTAACTTCTAAATAATCGACTGGTTTTCCCTACATCTGTAATAAGCTGTTCTTTAACGTTAGTCCTACTAAAATGCGCAACTAGGTACTCGTATACCCAATGTCAAACATACTGGAATGTTTAATTGAATGCTTCAATTCGGGAGTCAGTTCAATAGTATAACTTCAATAAAAGTTGAATCATTTGTTTTGGTTCCGATAATAATACCAACGTCATTTATATTTTGAATGTTCACATATAAACGTCGATTTTATCGGCAAGTCGTCGCCTCTTCTCATTCATTCGCCAGGCAACATGGATACCTACCGGTCCAGAAAGCGGTTGCGTTATGGCTGCCTATTGTCTCAGTTTATTGACTTTGCTTAGATAAGTCAGCTATTAGCTTTCGATTTGCTCCAGACAAATTTGGCAATTGATTAGGAGTCCTTTAAAATATGACAGGCAGTGGCAAGCAAAATATGAATATTGACAATTACAACACCACGTAGGATGTGAACTACTTTTATAGTGGTTATAAAAGAATTAACCCAACAAAAAAACTTGCTCAAGATTGTGACTTTACAGACATTTGAATCTGTGCACATAAATAATCTCGAAGTATCTGTTTGTAATTCCAAATTTTCACTCCATGCATATGTAAGTATATACGGTACCAATATAAAAAATATTAAAAAAAAAAAACTCTGTCTGTCTGTTTGTTTCGTGTAATCTCCGGAACGGCTGGACCGATTTTAACTGGTATGTTCACTATTTGATAGCTGATGTTACAAGGAGTAATAAAGACTACGCGGGTGAAACTGCGGACACAGCTTAAATATATAACATCTTAAATATGACATTCAATGAGTGTCCCTGATGTTGAATAAAATTATTTGGAATTTTGAATATCACTTATTTCGCTTACCACTTACGTTAACTATCATCTGAAGCCAACCCATTAGAACGTATGTATTGGCTGGCACACAAACATGGGAATAGCACGTCAAAATTAACAGCTTGTATAGGTAAATAGTAGGGATCCAAAGCTCATACCAAACCTTGAAGGTACCCAAAAGTGTTGTTACCGCCTATAGGCAATGGTAACGACTTGCCATCAGGCCGGCCTGCATACTTGTTTGCCACCTTTGGTAAAGCATATTAGAATTATAAGAATTGAAATGATTAAATTTCTAAATTCCTCAGTGTTTAATTGAAAGGAGTCAACGTAATATCAGTAAATATATTAAGAAAAAAAATATCATTTAAAAAAACATTATAAAATTAATGCTCCAGGTGAGGCTCGAACTCACAACCCCGGCATTGCTCACGAACACTGTCTTATAAGTACCGTGCGCTAACCAATTGCGCCACTGGAGCGGCAACCGACCCGACGAAATTATGAGTCACGTTCCGTGAAGCCCATCCCACCTCGCCCCTCGCCCCTGTACCCCGTTTGAGGAAGTTTACGCCAGGCTGACATCATACAGTATGCGGAATGAACTGTCCGTAGTTAATATTCGACTATGAAATGAACCGTACACTTTAACTGATAATATTTTTGTACGTCCGGCAATGATAACAAATTAGGTTAATTGTTAGGTAATGATAAAGACTACTGAATTACCATATGATATGTATCATGAAAGTATAATAATGCGTACAATTGAATTTTTGTTAAGATTAAACGTAGACCGTTTATATTTTTTTATAAACTAAAACCTTTAAAAATCATACTTGTGTAAGAATAATGAATAAGCAATTCTTATTTGGATTTGCCTTTATATTCTCTTAATACAAAAAAACTATCAAATTAAAATAATGTAGGTACTTACCTAATTTTATTTATTTCTTCTTTTGGTATTTTCTCATACAAAAAGCAAAATCAAAGATTTCTAATAAAGTATATGGTATTTTAAGACAAGATAGTATTTAATGTAAGTTAATTTCGTTCATTCTTTCACCACTGCACTATCTTTTTTTTGACAAAAACTGGTAATCATTTAACCGTCGTGTTAGTGAATACGATTAAAAGTTAAACTTCCTCCTCGCAAGCGAACGAAAATCAAACGTAATTCTAGTATCTCTTTGTTTTAATCAAACTCTTGGGTATTTTCGTTCGTTATATACTTAACTAGCTGTGCCCTTCGGTTGCACTCGCGTAGATTTCATTTGATTACCGCGGAACCCTAAATATTCTTTATAAATAAAAAGCCTATGATACTCCCTGTAACATAAGCTATCTGCCAGTGAAAGTCCCGTTAAAATCGGTCTAGCCGTTTCAGAGATTACTCTTTGGCAAATAACTCATTATTAGGTACCAATTCTTTGCGTTTTTATACTCGTGATAATTTCTAAACGCAATGTCCTATTGGAATAAAACAAACGGTATTTTACTTCTATATGAATACCCTTGATAGCATAATGCTTGATTTGCATAAGGATTAATATTAAGATACACATTTAATGTACTTTCTTTCTTCAGACGATTTAATATTTTTTATGAACATAATAGCGGTTATTGTGACTAAACTATGATAGTTAGATATATGCTCTCTCGGACTTTTTTGTAGATCTTAATAAGACCTACAATTCCGTAGTACATCATTTTGTTCTATTGTAAATAGTTTTTGCAGCGCACGCATAAATAGGTTTTCGATTTTACACCTTGGGTTACAAATTCGCAATTTTCTTACGGACCCCTAATTTTTATGAGAATAAAATATAGCCTATAGCCTTCTTCGATAAATGGACTATCCAACACTGAAAAAATTTATTTTTGAAATCGGACCAGTAGTTCCTGAGATTAGAGCGTTCAAACAAACAAACAAACAAACTCTTCAGCTTTATAATATTCGTATAGATTTAATAAAGGTAGGCTTAGAATATATAAACGTCAAAGGATTTTGTAGCAGACCACGTTCGGACATTAATGATCGAATAGAACTTCGCGAACTTTCGGCCGAAGCTTACTTTTTCGGAGAAAGAGAGTAGGTAAGCCCCCTGTACGGAATCTATGAACAAATCGTTCAAACAAACACGTGCATCTACGAGATAATAAGCGGCTCTGCCGTAATGTCAGAGGGGTCTCACATCGTGGCCGATCTCGTATAAGTACATCGTTTACGTATTTTGCAGACATTTTCCTACACTTTCAAGCGACATGGACATTAGTTAGACAAAAATATAATTTTAAAAACCCTCAACTACAATCCTCACATTCGATGGAGCAAACGGGTCAGTAGCGTGTATACTTTCATATGCATTTAGTGAAATGCTGTTATTTTGGAATTACAAACAGACACTTCAATATTATTTATCTGTATGTATAGATGTATAGATATAGATTTCAATAAATTCGGCCAGTGGCTCAGCCATGAAAAGAAATGCAGACAGACAGAAAATTTATTTTCCACAAGATGGCGCCACATGACAGTTTGAAAGCATATTTATTGATTACGTTTTGAATACGTAACTGTTCCCTCCATTGTTTTTTCCCGTTTATAGTACGAGTATTTTTAATCTAAAAAACAAAATTAAAATATAAGCATTTTTTTACTAAAAACTATTTGGCGCTCATAATATTAGCGTAAATAATTAAAGCCAAATTAATTTTAAAGTGTTGTGGTGAACCGTATTTTTTGTATTTAATTATTAGTATAAAAATATTTATCAACATTAGTATTTCTTTATAATCAAAAGTGGCTACTTTTGATTGGCCCAACTTGTTGAGTATTATTTATGTATGTTTAGCTAGTTCTATCCAGTATGTTAATGTTGTTAAGTGTTAATTGGTATTTACCTGCAGAGTTCAAACTTAAATAGGTAACTATAACAATTGATAAAAATACCCTACTATCTATTGTTGAACACATTTCTGCGGACGGATAAGTCTTGTGATGCATAGAAAAATAAATTATGCCAATGGTAGTAATTAATTAAAAGTGAATTCTATGGCTTATATAAAAGCAGGAAACGTACCTTTTGTATGCTATGTATATATACAGCTAACGACTTAGTATACAGAATGAAAATTGCCTGAGACGCAATTACTGCAGATATTGAATTTCAATTAATGTTAATTTGATTGTGTATCAGGTATGTACCTGAGCCTGATATAATCTAAAGGTTAACTTAAAATCAATCGAGAACCTCATTTAAAGGAGAGATTAATTGAGCTGAGCTGCGTCGTTTGAGGCGGTGGCGGTCTAATGGCATTGAGTGGAATATCGAGCGGCGGCTCGCTGACTGATCAGGCCGATTGAACAGGACAATTGCCCTTAATGAAAGTAATTAACACGACGCGATCGGCCGATATCGATAGCGGCTAGTAGTCAGCCGCGGTTCCGACCGCTGCTCTAGTCACTCCACAATGTGATCTTAAATCAATCCACACACTAGCTTTAATTACAATATACATCACTTACCGACTTTCCTTTGCGTCACCACTACATATAATATTAATGAAATAAAATTCTACTATACTATTTTATTACATCTTGGCACCAGCACGCCTGGGAAAATTAAAAAGCGTACCTATTTACCATAATAGAAATTGAAAATTCATCCATGAACTTCATTGAATCTTAGATCTCATTATTAAGGTGCCACGATCAGCTGTTCGTGATGGAAATATGGAGTCGTGTGAAACTACAAAATGGGCTGATTCCTTTCGCCACACATTTTGGCCTAGTAGTTTTTATGCAATGTTCATTGAAATTAACTTTCACGCAACTTTCGACTTAGCAGGTAGTTTGTTCAATGAAATGTAAGAATCAATCCCAACCTATTCTTGTAATGACAATAGGGATCCTTAAAATCAGCTGATGCAGGTAAACAAGTGTTCGAGATATTTTCAATAATCTTACAAGTCTTAACATATACGAGTAGATGCGATCCCGTGAGAATCCTTGTGAAATTATTTCTGATGTTGAAAGCCGCGTCGTAATAATAACTATCTACAGAAAATTCCCAGTATTGGAGTGGCTACACTGTACCCAACCTTTATTTGCTTAAGTATATTTTCCAGTATCAAGATGTGTGTAGATCAAGGTTACGGCTGCATTTTATCTTTTATGGGTACTGTAAATCAAGAACAAATTTATCGATAAAGTGGTATAAAGCTAACAGTACGACTTGTTGGCATGTTTGCTTTTGATATACTACAGATATCCATGCATATGTCAACATGGACAACAAATATTAACTATCTCGTCCGAATTTTTCAAGGTTAGCTTGATCCTTACAATGCAAGTATGTTTACAATTTTAAATACTTATAATAGTGAAAATATGATCAGATAAATTCAGTTCAGGTCTCCGTGTCCACATCTTGTCAATCTATGATTTTAATTGTTTTGTACCACTAAGGTGGCAAAAACCATACGGCCCACCTGATGGATGCTTGCAGTGCCAGGAGCATTACGTGCACGTTGTATCTCTTCATACCCTTCTCGATGGACCCCATGCTGTATTTGCTTGGGTAAAGTATATCAAGCTTGTTTAGAAGATTTTTTGTGCATACATACGCATTGCTATAGATATACACGAACATTAAGAATAATCACGTGATATACAAGTACGAGTACACGTAATTATGCGTCGCGGTGTTGTGTGGAGTGTCAGGTTAAATGGACCATCGGTATGCGACAACGCCCTGCATTTAATGCGTGAGCCAGCATTTTACCAAGACAGTCGCCAACACGTGATACAAACAATTAACATGCCAAACGCATCCCAAACATTCGCGTGACTTGAATCTGAAGCAGTATATTCGCAAATATCAATAATAGATCAATAATAAAACTCTCATATGAAAGCAATAAATCTGTGTCGCAAGATCATGCATTTTTATATCTTCTCATATTTTATTTCCAATAATGAATTGGTTAGTAAGTCTGATACTGAGTCCGCGTTTCGGGAACATTTTTACTAAGTTACAAAATCATTTCATTTACTGAAATCCGATATTTCGATTTCTTACATTTTTTTTGATGATTTGTGTGGAAACTAATTTTCCATTACAGCATCCAAACAAACTAGTACATCCTAAATGCTGTCACAATTACATGCTATTTTAAGAGCATACTCGGGCCTCCGTCTGATCACATACACGCGATAATGTCTTTTGCAATTAATTTATTGACCTTATTGTATTCAGGCTGGTTCTGCTGGATGGGAAAGTGGCACTTTGGAATAAGTTCCCTTAAGTAAATGACACAGACTAAAAAGTAAATATCTGCTTCTATAGATATAGTTCGACATTAGTTAAATTTCAATGAAATATATTGTACATTGTAAAGTTTTAAAAGTAAAGTCTCTAACTAGATAAAAAAAAGTCAAAGTA
This sequence comes from Watsonalla cultraria, assembly GCA_964035505.1. NCBI lineage: Eukaryota > Metazoa > Arthropoda > Insecta > Lepidoptera > Drepanidae > Watsonalla > Watsonalla cultraria. Next base: position 7,194,544 of record OZ037713.1, on the reverse strand, counting down.
TTTGTAAGTACAGTTTATTACTTACAAATACTTTGACTTTTTTTTATCTAGTTACACATTTAAAATGTTCCTTATAATATCGTCCATAATATGCTTGGTCTTATTAAGCTCATATCACTAAACTAAGCACCAATATTTATGGCTTGCAAACACACATACATGTAGAGGTGAGCTGGGACAATAAAAATAAGATCGAGTTCGACCAATAAACATAAAGGCATTCCTCGACGAACGATGAATGAATCGAGGCATCATTCTCGGAGGGCATGTCGTTTTGTTCGGCGTATGTTCGTTATGAAAAACTGCGACGGGCCTCAGGTGCACACCTGTTGAGGCGCCGTGGCCGTGGGATATGGCTCAAGCGCAGGTAACTAGCTGCGCAAAAACTTCCAATTACAATTGACAGACTTTCATCTAATACATATTATAATATCAAATACATTACATAACGTGCAATTGAAATAATTTAAATTCCATCTTCAAGTAAAGACTCCAGAATATCTCATTAAAGCTTTCTTTGTTGGTCAAATGTATCTTACCAGATTTTTCGCAATCATATTCAATTAGATTGCAATGTATGCAACCATATTCATCACTAGTCATTCAAAAAGAAGAAACCTAGAGATGGTTAGTTTTCCAATTTCTCAAGTTAAGTAGCTACTTAGTGTGTCCTACTGAATGAAATCAAATTTAATATGATTTAATTTTATTGCTTAAAATCAGAGTCATCGGTAGTGTATAGTCTCACATAGTGCGTCTCAAATTGATACCTAATTATTAATTGATATGCATTGTGGGACCTGCGGAATTCCAGATTGTCGACAAGCTTTTATTTTCTTGCCATACAGGGACGAGACATAAAGAAAGCACGAGCGTAACGCTTTATGTGTAGGCAGAGACCCACTCAGATATGTACGTTCAGTGTTTCAATTTTTGCCCATATCTGGCAGCAGTGGTGTGCCGCCGCTTGTACTCAGATTCAGATATGCTAAGAACGTGCCGGTGCGCCCTAGCCTGTAGGCGGCTACAGCGAGCAACTCTCCGCCCCGCGCGGCACGCTCCTCTCTCCTCAGATTTATGCACGTGTTTTCTGGCACTGCCTGTACTAGCAACTACGCATCGCAATGGACCCTTGGACCCTACCTCTTCAAACAAAACCAACTTCGTATTTGGAAATAAACGCACTGAGTGTTGTCTTTTACCTTCGCAATTGTATGAAACACAGTTTTTTTGAAAATACATTTTACCTTTTGAATTTTTCACTGCACGAAGTGTAAATATTCCCTTTACGCCACTATTGAATAATCGCGTATGTGTGATTTAGTGCTTTGTTGATTTTATCCACATTCCGCGCCGTTGTACAATACGCCGACTGGCGCAATGCGAAATTCCATTAAACTTTTGGATACGAATAAAAGAAGATTTTGTAAAAAAACCGTCGCCGCTCTCGAACAGGTTATTGTTCGAGCTTTAAAGAGGAACAATCGCTCTGTTGTGTTTCCAGTTAACCATGACAAACTGCTCTGTTTAGTTTAACTGTGGAGATTCTTGTTATTCTACCTGTTACTGTTATTCACCTGCTTATATATTTGTACTAGACTGCCTGGATCGGTTACATTGATAAATAGTATCATATGTAACAATACCTGATTAATCAATTGAACAAACTAATATATAATATGAAATAGTACTTCTTATTTTACTATTTTATATATTTTGCAAAACAATATCCAATCGTCAGACGCGCCATGCTTGATGATATCACGTGTACCTATAATATAGGTATGCAAATGAAGAGTGTCAATCATAAGGTGTATGCGGGTCTTTTGCTTAGTACCTGGGTCTCGTGCTTTCGTTAGCAATGCAATGAAAAAAAACTTGCTGAGCCATAGCACTATTGAACGTGATCTGTTTAAAAATCACTTGTAATGTACTAATTATTGTAAATTGTTGCATGTTTAGCGAAAACAGTAAAACTAAGGAAAGTCGTAGATTAAACTGAATCTCAAGATAAGTAGGTAAGCAATCTCTTGGAAATTTCTATTGTATGCACTTATGTACGATATTAAAAATCATATCATGATCAGAGAGATGTTTTATAGACACATATTATCACGTGGCGTTAGATATGCAACTGTGATCATGATCCAGGAGTGTACAATCGATAATAAAACTGTGTTAGTTGGATAGCGCACGTCCACCCAACGTGCGGATGTCCTCGGCGCGGGCGCCGGAGATAAGCTTAACCTGTCTGTGCTTATCGATCTACCTACCACTGTCAACACTCCCTATGCAAATATCACGATAAACGTTTTTTAGGCTTGGTGTATCTTTGGTAATATTAACTTTATCGACAAAAACGAGAGTTCATTTTAAAGGTGTGATCTGTGAGTATGATACTTGTGAATATGTACGTTGAGTTTATATTCAAGTTTATCCGTATTGACTCACATTCAATAATCACGACAGACCGGTGACGGACAACTAAGAGTGCTTCGAATTCTCACAAAGTCACACGTACTTGAGCTACGAGTATGTATTTATGTACAATTAATACTGATGAGCATTGATTGTTTATATATAGCAAAATATGCATAGTTTGCATATTTTCTTGTTATCAATTTGCTTATATATAATACTGATCAGTCCGCAAGAGATTTATAAAAAAGCTAACTTTTGTCCGCGACTTAATCTGAGTAATGGTTCTCTAAGTCCCTTTGTCTGTCCTAGGACATGTGCCTCAGGGTTAAAGCTATCCCTATGCCCAATTTACGCAATCTGTTCTCTGATTAAGCTTTGAAAAAGTAACAGACAGACATAAATGCGAAACAGAGATCGATTCGAATTTATAATGTTAGTGTAGATTTATATTTATCGTTTATAAAAGTTATGTATTCAATTGAACCACCGATGCAGTTAATAAAACAATATTTCAATGTGAAAAGTGCGTGGGGTGCTCACAATATTCTCGTAATAAAATTACCATTAATATGGTGATAAATAAAATTACCATCCATAATTACCTTCACCAGTACCACAGAATAGATTATAGTATTATGTATTAACCAATTGGTAGCGGAGATAATTGAAATATTGTTACGTAGCCCACTGTTTATTTCCTATATATATATTGCATCTGTAGCCCAGTAGTACTCGCGATGGCCGTTTGAAATAAATAATTTAGGATATTCTGAACTCTAAGCCTCTTTGTATACTGTCACGATACACCATAATATTCACATAAGCTTCTGATTATCAGGATCGTGTCAGTCTTACTTTAAGGTTGTGATGAGGCACCCACGTAAATTTCATTAAAATATCAGAGGTCACTTTTGCACGTATTTATGGATTCTATTGCAGTGTAAAAGTACTTTGTGAAAAGTCTAATCAAATAAAGATATTTTTAAATTTTGAATTTTGAAAAGTGCCGAATTACAACCTGAATGAGGATGAATTTTGTAAATCCCTTTTTATGATTTAAGAATATTAACATTCAAATTTAATATAGGTACCTATGGATGGACCTACACCTCACTAAGAAAACTCTCTCCAAATGTCATATCTCCAGCTAGTTTCACCGGTTTATGATGAGCGTTGATATATAAGTCAGTCTGGCAGTCAGGACTTTGAATTTTATATTAAGGATTTATTAAAGTAACGTGATAATTACTTATTGTTATCACAATACTGTTTAATATCGCATTTGGATTCAAAATCAGTAGTCATAAAACTGGTCTCTCGGCTACCAGGATATAAATTGGCCAGCATTGAGGATGAAACACTTTGATTATGTAGACAGTTTGTGTGAATGTGAGTTAAGTTCAGTCAGCATATAGATTGAGAGAAGTACACAAAGGGAAGGTCGCTTTAAGTGGGCCGCTGGCGATGCGCTTCCGGCGCGTGGATGGCACGTGCGATGTAGGAAGTGCAAGCGATTCGACAAACACCCGCCACTCGCACACCATACATTAATGTCTAACGAACATTCCCAGGCTCAAGTTGTGTATGTTTTGTATATGCACAACTTGTTTATTTGTTGATACACATTCACAAATATATATACTTACTTAATCAATAAATTGGCAATCTATATCTATCTATATCCATGATATATCACGCCATGATATATCATGGCGTGGTAATAATAAGGTACTAAGGTGAGCACTCGTGTCCTGAATATGATATATTATGTGCTTAATTAGGTAAGGATGTATTTTATAGCATACACATAAAGACATGTTCGTACAAACGCATTTCCTCCTCGTGTCAGCGAGGCCGCCGATGATAAATTCATGAATACATTAAGGTATCCTATTTTGGGTACGAGAGATAGTCGTAAAACATCACAATTTACAATTGAAAAGCGGTTACGAAAGCGCAACATAAGAAGGGATAATTCTTTCCTGGTGTGATAAACGACGACATCCATAAAGGTGAAGAAAAAAATTAATTCGTGAATTCCTTAAGTTATTGGCACAAAAAGGGAAAATTTAAGACGTGCCAAGTCAGACAATGCGATGTGGTGTTAATCTCAGCGCGATCAATAAACTCTCTGATTACACATTCATGGAATACTCGGCGCGGGAACATGCGCCCGCGCGCCGCCGGTCGCCTTCCAGCACTACTGCAGATATGCCATGACTGCCGTGTTAATGCACGATACCTCTTATTTAATTATGTATATTTTCCTTTTTAATAGCACACACGTGTGTATTGAGGATAGGGTTTAAATCTTTGGAATACTCCCACATCGTTTGGAGAGCACTCGCGATGCTTTTTACTCTGTTGACCTTGTGGTCTAGTGGTTGCAAGCGCTACAGCGGTACATGAGGTTGTGGGTTCGATCCCCGGGTTGGGCTATTATCTCACAGGAGCCATCTGTTTCTGAGGTTCCTGTGTCACTTTCTGACTTTTTATATAGGTTGTCCTGAATGCCGCCTATAATGGAAAGCATCGATGATACTGAAGGTGCTTATAAGAAATCAGCTAAGTAATGAAGGTAGATATTTTTATATGAATGCACTGTCCCTTTATAGCAAGCACAAAGAATTACGTGTGTTGTTGATGTGTGTCAGTCACGCTGACTGTAACTGTAACAACTGTAGCTATAACACATTGTTTTCAGTTTGTAAAGAAATTACATATTTTTTATTATAACCCTCGGCGATTGTATAATACATTGTAACAATTTGAAGCACGTCATTGCCATCAAAGATTATTTCAGTAAATTCATAAAAAATAATTACCCAGACGATGTGCAAGCACTTTAAAATATGGTCAGTTGTTATTGGTAATAGTATATGATAGCTACTTATATTTATAGAAGTATAAGTAGGTCAGCGATTTAATAAAACAAACTGCAAGTAACCAGCCAATGTTTGATTGATCACATGTGTGGCACGTACTTAGCAGTATCACATAATAGTTCTTAATACCTGCGCTAGATGCGTTCACAAAAGTCGTTACGATTGTGAGACATATGGGTCAGCAGACACATAAAAGGCAACCAACTGATCCAGATAGCTTAAAAAAATATGCCAGCTGACCGTTTGCTATACATAGACGTAGTTAATTGTTTACGGGAAGGCCGAACGAGGTGACACGGACCAAATTGGCGCATCTGTCAGGCTCATGGCACACCTAAACTAACGTGCCGCGTCCTGCGACATGTGCGCTGGTCAAAGCATAAGAACACTATACAAGCGCCTGTTTATATTTAATTAACTGTAATATAGCTGCTCTCTAATAAAGTGTGACAGTACTTCAATCAAACCTAAATTATTATTCGTTTGTACAACCTGAAGATAGATTCATAGCCTTGCCATTTATTTCAGTTCTTCCTCGTTATGTAATTTTATTACGTATCAGGAATAATAGTTGACAAAAGAACTTTTAGGCTCTAGGAGAAGGGTATGGCATTCCAGTGGTGCTTGAATTCAACGAACCTGATTGTTCTATGATTTTGTCTATGGGTATATAAAGAAAAAGTAAAATACTTACTTTTTCGTTAAATTTACTTGCTTACTTACCAACAATTTTATTTCTGTACATTCTGCATTCTCTTTGCAGTTCATGCTTTAGACGATATCGATATTGTAATGTAAACAATTATTATAAGAACTGAAACTTATAATTTACTTTATAGATTTTTTTATTTCACGCCCCTTGACATGGAGGCTGAGGCAGTTGGCAAAGGTGGAAAAGATACAAAATGCAAAAACAAACAACAGCCACTTCACTCTCATCAGTTTGAATTTGGTTGTAAATAAATTTCGTTCATCAGAGGTTCTATCATTTTAAATTCATCTCAGGATGTAGTTAATGTAAGGCTTCTAAAGAAATACAAATGCATATTTAGTTTACACAATGCCGCTTTGACTACCATGACCCATGAAGCTTATCGCAATCGAAACGTATTCTATAGAAATAATGCATTTCCTCATAAGCATGTGAATGAAGTTAATAAGTCTTTATTCGGATGCGTGTCCACGAATTGTGGAGACGATCTCACGGCGAGCCGGCGTTTGATGACATGTCGCTCACGCTCCGCACTCAAATCCGATGATAGATCTCGGCTCTTCATCGCCCAGTTCAAACGGGTGACCATTATGTATGATAATCTCCGATGGTATTTTATGCCTTTATTACTTCACAATGACTCACTAACTTCCTTTAATTTCGGCTACACTGCTTTCAATGACATAACAATTATTTGACTTCATTATAATTTTATTACTGTACGTTACAGTATTGTTGTATTGCATCACGAGTCATGCATTCGTATGTTGATCATGATACTGGATTGTTTCAGTTTTATACTATTGTTTCATTAAAAGTAGTATTATACCTATCTGTTAAAGAGTAATTGTTAAGCTATTCATTTTAAATAATAATTTACTATGTCTTTTATTGACGGTACCTAGTTAAAGCCTTAGTTAACACTCAGTTACCCTTGTTAAACCTTACCTTAAAACACACCTGCTCGCTATTCAGAACGCCAAACACCCAATACAATACGACCTATTCAAATGTTAAACAAAAATGGCGTTCGATAGACAGCAGCACTATATTGAATAACGTGAAGGCGGAACAATGCTTACATCGATATCTCTACCCACTTTCTTTTGGAGAAAGACAACAAAGTTCCTCAGTGAGCGGACGCTGACAAGCAAGCTGCGACACAAAGAGGATCAACGGCGGTTGCCCTCGCACCGCACAAAGGTCAACTCGCTCGAGATCACCTTACGTCTACGTCGCCGCCCGCGCCCGCGCCCGCCGCCGCGCCGCTCGGAGGATGCCGCAGTATACACTTTTGTGACTCGACGACCAACATTATCGCGCCATCTGGGAGCGGAGATGCTCCTCATAATACGTTCAGATAAACCCGCTTTGTGTCGTTTGCTCTCTATAACAAGAAGAATATTCCATGAAAGGAGATCGCAACGCAACAGGTACATGGCCGTGCGATTATCTTCTAGTTAAGGTGACGTGTGGTCGCTTCTTTTTGATATGTATTTTGTACCAATTGTCCCTGTTATGGAACTATTGTCAGCATAATAACAAGTAATAGGTATAAGTATAATGAATATCATCATTAATGAATAACCTACTAATATGTTCTATATAATCGCAAAGTACCTAAGTAAGTAAAGTGTCAATTTCATAACCTGATTTAGTTATACGAAAGCATATATGAATAATACTTGTTATGTCCTAGCTTGGCGCATGCGCCACGAGCCACGACACGTCTAAAAGCACTGAATTAAACAATCACGGTTGACTCATAGTACCGGTTGGCTATAAAGACAACAGAAATTATTTTTGTCAAGTTTATGTCTAAGACAAAGCGCCACATAGCTACTTTCGACATTGTAATTTCAAATCGGTTTTACTTTACTGCAAACTTGCTTCTTAACAACATTATCGCTGTTGAAGAAAATAGATATCAGAAATCGAGAAACAAAATCATCCATTTATTACAATTTGACTTCCTGAGTCTGTGTACAATATTGTGATATTTATGGATTGATCCGCACTGATGCAATACTGGTTTGCAAACTTTATTCGCCTAAAGAACAGAAACCTTTTCTAGGTAGGTACACAAGATACTTTTATTGCGATCCCCAATCACAATCCTTTATTAGGTAAACATAGTAAAAAAAATAGTGAATTGCTGCAAATGTATTATTGTTTACATGTAATATGTTCGCGGTGTGTGGTGGTCTGTCGGTGTGGAGGTACCTGCGGCGCGATGTGGAGCACACGACAGCGTGGCCCACCCAGATCGGCTCCACCAACAAAGGCAGCGCGACCGTGAAGTGAACGCATTCACGCAATCTACCAAGCAACCCTAATAAGTTACCTACCTACCCAATGTCTGTACTCTGTACTAAACAACAGGGCTTGACGTACTAGCTTTGTGCAATTTTATACTGTTCGCTCGAGACTACCGGCTACACCGCTCTCTACATAAGTAATCTATAATGTTACATTATGACGGAGATGCTGAGATAGCAAAATGAGCCTCTCATAATCGCTACACGCGATGCAGTATCTTCTACATGTTCGGAATTTATTTGATAGCCTGCTACAGGGGAGCCATTAACATGGAAGGGTATTGTAGCTGTGTCTCAATTAGTGCTATATCTGCTACTCGATAATCTACGCCCACGGCCCACTGATGAGCCAATGCATTATGCCTTGTATATATTGTATTCGTATAATATCCTGATAATGACTAGAAATTATAATATATACTTAGCAGAAAATCCCATATTTACTAAATACTTAAATAAAGTATTGACATTATTCATATTCCATCAATTGAACGCATTTGCTTATTGTGTAGTTCACTCTGAAATTAATTAAGCAATATTATAAACATGAGTCATAACTTTATACACAATCACATTTAGTTGGTCTGTAACATAATATCGCTTGTGCATGCAGGATATAAGTCTAGCCCTTAATTTGCGTGCCTTGTAAATATTGCTGAATATTAATCAACGTATGATTCTGATCTAATTATCTTGAATAACGTTTTACAAGCAAGCGAGCATAGCCACGCCGAAGTGATTGAATGTGACAAGCAAATAGCATAGGTTGGCATACACTTGTAGTTGCTAAGTGGTGAGAAATTGTTCAGCGGGTGGAAGCAGGTCAGGCGCCGAGTTGCCGGCGCGTTATGGACAATGATCTCCAACTCATCCGAAGTCCGAAGAGGACATCAATACGAAGTATAATTTGGGACCACTTTAAATCTTTATAAGGATACGTCTAACAAAATTGGTTGTTACCAACAAAGAGACTTTCATAATTTTTACTAAAGCTTCTGTAGGTGCCAACTTCTGTAGGTGGTACTTTATCAACATAGAGAGTAAAATAAATCCAAATCTGTAGAAGCTGATCAGCTGAAACGTCTATGGCTAATGAGACCTAATTAAGTTTTGATGTCAATGGATGTAGATCAAGTGGTGCGGTAACTTGACACGCAGCATTGATTTCACTGTTTCATCGGCGGAGCATCGATTATTGTTATTGCGCAACCAGCTCGCGACGGCCCGCTCGGCCACTACTGTGCAAATCGGTTCAATTATGCAAGTGACTTGATTAGAAAATGAGATGGCCTGTGCGATATTTGAACTCGATTGATTTGCTTACGTAATCTGTGCCGGAAACAATGTCAGCCTGCATTCTATGTTACCAGTGAAGTAGTTTGCAATTGTTCAAATATAGGGACGGGATATACTGGTATACACTCAATGCAAATTGCCTAATATATGAAGCACTTTAATGATAGCGTTCTATATCTTCATAAGTGTAACATATTCATTTCGAACTCAGTTGCAACATGATTCTGCCAAAGTGTTAGTCAGATCGTGTTTTATACCCATGTGATCTTATTTTGGATATAACTAATATAAATATTTGTTCGTAGGTTTATAATATCAAAACATTGACTTTTGGTCTGATTTTAAATAACCTGGAATATGTTATATGGCCGAATGCCGTGAAAATTACTCAGAAGCTTACTTACTTCTTAATCTTAAATTTTGGGGGGGTTTCACGAATACAATTATTATGTGTTGCGGTGGTTGAGCTGGTGGTTACCCCTATGTTGAATAAATAAATATAATGTTTATTCATATCCTACAGTTTCTCCACATGTATACCATTGAAATAGATGATGCCATGAATGATATTTAACCTAAAAATATAACGGCGGTCGTTAGTTCCAGGTTCAAAAAACGTATTTGTTTGTCAAATGGAATTAATTAAGATGTATGACCACACAACTACTGTAATCAATCAATTAGCGGGTCAATTTGATCCACGAGACAAACCATCATAGTAAGACTGTTTAAATTTTCACAGATGATGTATTTCTGTTGCTGCTATAATAAAAAATATTAAAACACAGAAAAAAATATTTGTGAGTTTTTATAAATAGTACGAAGCCCTTCGTGCATGAGTTCGACTCGCACTTGGCCAATTTGTTTGTAGTTTTATTTAATCTAACTAGGTGTTACCCGTGTATTGGGTACACTTAAACCACATTTAAATGTTGTTAGTAAATCGTTGTCTTGGTGATTTTTAAATATGTTAAACACGAATTGTACACAAAAACTTGGCAAAGGGTAACTGAAGTTACATCGTTATAATATTAGATAAGTTAGTTGCAAAATAAGTAGATATCTTAATATAAACCACAGAGTATGTTTTCTTCGATTCCATCATTATGATGTGGAGCAACAAACTGGCAATGAATTTAACAAATGCTCAAGTGAGACGGATATGTTAATTGATTATTATTATAAAGTAGGTAAGTGCGTACACATGTCTTTGTTTCCGCATCGGAAACGAACATAATTTTAAACTTAGTTTTATAAGAAGTATAAGTAAGGTCAAGAACATGTGGTTCCGATATTTTAGAGAATGTTGAGGGGAGCAAGCAAGCTGCGGTGGGGTCAACGATCTGATTCGTGTAAAGGAGGGTTGTCACCGGCGCGACGCGACGCACTATAGAATGCCGCTGCACGTGAGATATGGAAAGGAGGCCCGATTTGTGAGTGTCGCACTCCGGGAAGCGCCCGCGCAGGTGATGTCGAGTACGTGGGGAATACTCTCCCTTTCTTTTACTTCTATAAATAACCTTCAAATAAATTATTTAACCGTACCTAATGAATGACAAACAGTTGGATTTCACAACGAAAAGTAAGCAAATCAACTACAGATTTTACGCTTTACGTGCGATTTAATTGCTAAATTAGAACACTGTAATTTAGCAACTGCATCAGTTTAGTAGTTATTGAATAATTGTTTCAGTAACTTATATAAATTATTTGGGTCTCAATGAAGATAAAAATTTGCTCCGTGTGTTTTTGTTACTGAGAAGATGATTCACTGGTCAACCGATCATAGTTGTCTCCCAGTTCTTTGATGTCGTCGTTACCGGTAACACAGGGTAGTTCCTGTTTCAGACGTCGATACAATGGAGGCTCATGTAAGTCCTGATTCCTGAAGGAGAAGAAGGTGCCGCCGCCGGTTGTTACAAGTGGCTCCGATCCATTGCCCTCCGCGGTCGGCCGGCGGCCGCGCCCTGCTTGTCTCATACGAACGCCGAACGCCATAATCTTCGCTCCACTGAACTTTATAATCGTTCCGCATTGTTCCCAACTCCATTATATTGTCAGATATGCTCCTTTGATAAATATTGTCTTCGTTGAGCAATATCTTGGTTGATTGAGCATAACTCTTCATTCACCTATAATTTCCTAACAATTAATAATCATTTCTTACATGATACGCCTTGGTGGTCAAAGTTGGATACGCGGATGCAGTTTCATCCTCATTGACCATTCCACCAGGAACCGTCTACGAGACTCAAAACTTAGACTTGAGCCGAAATGGTTCCTCGTTACGTAATTAAATAATCAATTAATTTTTATTTTTAAGCATGAATTAGTTTAACATACAGTATTTTACGCTACATTTCATAGTATAGTTTTGTATCACGTCATCAATAAGAGTAAATCAATATTTTATTTACAGTAATAGATTTGATAAATAGACCGGTGGAAACAAACATTCGTTTAGCACAATCCAGATTCAGCCACAGTGAAACGTGGGTGGGAGTGGCGACAGGAGCTATTCTGCTGTTCAAGCGAGATTCAGAATGATGGACTTGCTTAGTTTATCGGTGGAGACAGACGGTGCAGCGGGAGATAGGTGAGGGTGACAGTAATTGACAGGTCGGCGGGTGCAGGACACTTGACGCACGTGCGAGCGGACCCGGGTCCCGCACTAAGCAGGATGTCTTTAAATAGACTAAATGCCTTTGTGAAGGCATCCGCTCTAGAGGTGCACCGCATGCACGGCGCCCGCAACAGTACCATATACGACATGGTCTTTGTCGTATGTAAGCACTCCCCCGCCGGAAAAAACATCTACAATATTAAGACCGTATGCCATTTATCTGGCTTAAAGGTCGAAGCCCCCAACAAACGCGGCCAAATCGGCCAATGTCACAAGTGCCAGCTATATGGCCACTCTTCCCGCAATTGCTTTGCGGTACCCAGGTGCGTTAAGTGCCTAGGTGACCACGGCACAAGCGACTGCCCCCGTCCCAAAGACACCTCACTCTGCACAGAGCCGCCTAGTTGCGTTCTGTGCGGACAATCGGGCCACCCTGCGAATTATCGCGGGTGCCCAAAAGCCCCTCGTCCTCACCCCAAAATGGTAAAGCGAGTTCAAGCTCGCAACACCAGGGAAAACCTCCCTTCCTCCGCTCTCCCCGAGCGCCTAAGCCCCCAAAGACCTTCCCCCTGGAACGCACTGAACCATCAGCGCGCATTCCCCAAACTCGCTCTTCCAATAGCTCCCCAGTCCACGGTCATCCCCCCATTAATGGCCATTCCCACCGTGCAACCCCCTAAGCCAAAAGGCCCTTCTCCCGCGGCAGCTCCCCGCTCGCCAGCAGCCCCTCTGGCACCCACCCCTAAGGGTCCCTTTCCCCAAGCCCCGGAAGCCACCGCGACTGGCGATAATATGGCTTATCTGAGCCAATTATTCCACGCGGTTGACATCCATAGCTTGAACCAGATGGCCGAGCAACTCCGCGCCTCACGCGGTAATATTGCCTCCGTCATGGCTACGATGAGCAAGTTCGCTCACGTAACCACAGCCCTCACCTCTTTCTTTAGTACGGTCCAATAATGGAGAGCCACAACCTAGGAGGAAAAATCAAACCCAGGTCCCTCAAAGTAGGGTTCTTTAATGCCAATGGCATTAACACCCAACGCGACGAGATCGCTACTTTCCTCCGCCAACACCAATTAGACATCTTTCTCCTCCAAGAGACCTTCCTCAAACCCTCCAACCGCGATCCCAAAATTGCGAACTATCAAATAGTACGCAACGATAGAACCCACTCCGCCAAAGGAGGCACCCTCATCTATTATAAAAGATCTCTTTACTGCATTCCTATGGATCCCCCCAACCTCTCTCAAATCGAGACATCAATATGTCGGCTAGGCATGACTGGACACGAACCAATCATAATAGTTTCGGCATACATCGCACCCAACAAACAAGGCGATATCGCTCCTGATATCGTAAAACTTCTTAGCTTAGGCAACTCTGTCATCGTGGCAGGAGACCTAAACGCCAAACACGAGTCGTGGAATAGCCGCACTCGAAATTCCAGAGGTAATCAACTCAATTACCTCAGTATCATCCATAACTTCGACGTTATAGCTCCCATGCATCCGACGCATTACCCAGCTATTATAGACCACCGTCCGGACGTCCTCGACCTGGCGATTCTAAAGAATATAAACCTTCGTTTAAATTCTATGGAATCGATAGACGAGCTTGACTCCGATCACCGTCCCGTTGTACTCAGTCTTACCCCCCGCACAGGTCCCCCTGACTCGAGTACTCCCACCCCCATGAAAACGGCAACTAACTGGAGGAAACTAGAGGAAAACCTCAAGTCTACTCCCTTGCCCTTCCCCGAACCGACCCCAACTTCCATTGTGGACACGGTGAACGCAATTGACTCCCTCACCAGTCGCGTACAATCAGCAGTCAACGACTGCTCCCGGCAGGTCCCAGCGATGGACGACCATCGCTGGAGGCTGCCGGACGATGTACGCGAACTGGTGACGGAGAAAAACGCGGCTATCCGAGCCTACAGGACTTACCCCACAGCAGCCAACCGATCATTCATGAACCACTTACAAGCCAAAGTAAGAAGGCGCATGAATGAAATGAGGGAAGCTCGCTGGGACAACTTCTTGGCTAACCTTACCCCTAATCACCAGGCTTTCTGGCACTTGCAACGCAAGCTCAGAGTCAAAGAAGCCTGCGGCATCCCTCCTCTTAATCGTCCTGGCCGTAGTCCCGCCTTCGACGACGACGAAAAGACCGAATGTCTAGCCGACAATCTAGAATCCCAATGTTCTCCCAGCTCCCAACAAGTAGACATGGCCCATCTCACAAAGGTGGACGCCGAGGTCGAACGAAGGGTAGCTCAGCCCCCAATAGAGGACCCAGACAATCCACTCCCAGTAGTCACTGTCGATGAGGTTCAATCCCTCATCAAAGATCTCAACCCTAGGAAGTCTCCTGGCTCCGACGGGATAACAAATAAAGTTGTCAAACTCTTTCCCCTCCACATCATTGTCTTCCTGACAGCCATTTTTAACGCTGCCCTTTCAAACAACATCTTCCCACAATCGTGGAAAGAAGCAGTTGTCATAGGGATACCAAAACCTGGTAAACCCAAATCCGAATCCTCTAGTTATCGCCCCATTAGTCTCCTTAAAACTCTCGCGAAGATCTACGAAAGGTTGATCTTCAAAAGACTTAAGGACTTCGCTGAATCCCACAAACTTATCCCGAATGAGCAGTTTGGCTTCCGAACCAAGCACTCGTGTGTTCAACAGGTGCACCGCATCGTTGAACACATAAGTGCGGGGTTCCAAGCCAAACAGCAAACGGGCGTCCTATTCTTCGATATAGCGAAAGCATTCGATAAAGTTTGGCACAATGGCTTATTATATAAGCTTTACCAAATCGGTGTGCCTGACAGACTCGTGCTCATCATACGAGACTTCTTATCGAATCGCACCTTCCAATATCGCATCGAGGGCTCATTATCTTCCCCTCGCCGTATTCGTGCTGGAGTCCCCCAAGGCTCCGTGCTCTCCCCACTCCTTTTCACGCTGTACACCAGCGACATCCCCAAAAGTCCCAATGCCGATCTAGCTCTCTTCGCCGATGACACGGCTATCTACTATAGAGGCAGAGACCGTCATACGATCGCCAAACATCTCCAAACCGCAGCCAATGCCCTCGGCAAATGGTTTCGGAAATGGAGATTTGAAGTCAACCCAGATAAGAGCGCAGCTGTCCTCTTCTGCCGCTCTGGCGACCGATATCACGATCCTCCGCCTTCTGTAACCATGTTCGGCCAGCCGATTCCCTGGGAATCCACGGCCAAATACCTAGGCGTCATCCTCGACCAAAGGTTGTCCTTTGCATCCCACACAAAGAAAGCACGGTCACGTGCTTCCTTTGCCCTTGGTCGACTCCATTACCTACTAAATGCACGGAGCAAATTGTCACTTAAGTCCAAGTTGAGAATTTATCTCTCGTGCATCCGTCCCATAATGACATACGCCAGTGTTGTTTTCGCACACACGGCCAGCTCTAACATCCATAGAATGCAGGTCCTCCAAAACAAATTCTTGCGAAAGGCCGCGGGAGTCCCGTGGTATGTTCGCAATAGTCAACTCCATGTAGACTTTAAAATTCCCACCATCAAGCAGTTCATGAAAAGAGCCTCTAAGCGCTTTTTCGAATCTGCCGAAAAACACCCGAACCCACTAATCGTATCGGCCGCCCGATATACCCCATCTCGTATCTCCTCCCGACGCCGTCCGAGGCACGTTCTCCTTGACCCTGACGACGATATCACATTGCTTCAGCAAGCAATGTCTCAAAAGCACACACCAAACCGACCATTGTTCCGTCCTCGCCGGCGAGGCTCGTCGCGAACTCTACGTCATCGTCCCCCCCGTCCCCTGCTAGGGCCGGCGCGCGCCGAGCCACTAGCCTTAAACACGTCCCTAAATAATACAACTCAGATCCAGCTCCCTAGCTCATCCCCCAGCAACGCCCTAAGCCGAGGTCCGAGCCCCGCACCGGGGCGCCCTTAGCTGTGTTGCTTAGTATTTAAGTTTAAGCTCGGCTGGAGGCCCTTGGGTCTCGCCCTATAGTCCGGTTAAGCAGTGGAGGTAACTCCCCCCTACCAACTGCGAGAGACCATATAAAAAAACAAAAAAATGTGAAGGCATGCCCTCCGAAGGGTGGCGGCATCCGGCTCCGATCGCGCACACGATTCGCTTCCAAAGAGGAAACTTATAAATAACTTCTTCAATTATTCTGAACCATTCAACTATAAACATGAAATGTAAGTATGTCTGTGAGTCACTTATCGGTAGAGTAGCGCGCCTGCATACTACCAACACTCGGTCACGGCATCTACTGGTCACACACACTCTTATCGGTCTTCTCGCCGACACATTGTCCCAACGAATATCTATTGTTAAACGGGTACGAGACAGTCGAAGGTATCGGAGCACCAAGATACGCCATGTGAATTGTTTATATTGCGATGATAAGCAATACCTACAGCTGTAATGACAAATACATTGAATCTCTTGACCTTCATCAACAAAATGGAAGATGTAATTGGGTTGCATGCGTACGATATAAAACTGTTTTTTTTTTAAATATTGTGTTAAGTATTTGTGATAATTGAAATACCGATGTATACCGTTACGTTTCAGGACAAGATCTGGAGTTGATTGCAGATCATGAGTACCTTGTAGGCTCATGAGGTTCCGGTCGGCGGTGTGGACAGGGTTGGAAATAATGATTCATTATGAAATCTAACTTCAAAATATCTGTCTTAAATAGGCTCGATGTATATGTAACTTTCGCGCCAGTTCTTATATTTCAGAACATTTTCAATCTGTTTTTTTGTCTTTACACATTAAATTCAAAGTCCTGACTGAATGCCTGCTATATAAAAACACACAGCCTAAACCGCTGATTCTAGAGACACGAAATTTGGAGTGAGTATGTCATTGGTGAGGTTAAAGTATTCACTAAGAGAGGGCTTTTCTTACACATAAAGGTAACAAACAAGTGCACATACAGGCCATATGAGGTAAACGGCTACTGCAGTCTGTGAACATGGGTATCACTTCAGTAAGGTGGAGGTATGGTCCCAGTCAAGCAACTCCAAATTTTAATTATATATCTTACTTCCCTTAATACTCTATTCATTTTAGCATTAAAATTATCTTTTGCTCCTCCTGAAACTTTATATGACGTAAAATGTATATATATATAGCAATAATAATTTTAAGTAAACTTCAAAGGACATAAAAATTATGCCCTGCACTTTCTACGATTGTAGAAAGTTTGTGAAGAAATTTAGGAACATTGAACTTTTCAATAACTATTTATGGACCTTATGGTATTGAGGCTCACTATACGTATGATTACTTCTTTCGCAGGTATCGTCACCATGTTTCATAAAGCATTATAACTGAGGTAAGTCTTTATCATCAGTTCGCTCAAAGGTAGGTCCTTGGCGGGTTTGTAAACATTCAAAGATCAACGACGCAATAAAATCCGGATCTCGGCGAGGGGATTAATGTATGCGTGTAAGTACACGGCCCTTGCACGTGTTCGGCGGAAGGGTCCCAGGGAACGTCTCTGTAATGTAAGTGTGTAGTAACCTACTATAGAACTTACCTGCGAGTACGGAGCGCACAAACAAGTGTTTCCGGTCATGGGACTAAAGCATCCGGTGAGGTTGCGCAGCAATGAAATACATGAAGTAATATTATTCACTTATGGGCCTGAGTGCAGATCAAGCCGAGCCCCGATCAAAAATTTACTACGCATACAAATTAAAATACTTCATATTCATTTCTTATTTTCAGAATGATAAAATATAATGAGATTCATAAAGAATTGAATATTAATCATAAGTATTATCTGAACGACAACCCAGGATAGATTATCCTAGCACCGACGACGCACAAAGAGGCCAGTATCAGCTGTGCTCAGCGAATTCTTATATAACATTTCTAGCATACATAAAGTATACCTTTATGTATGAACAACAAATAGGAAAATCCTATTCTTATATGAAAACAATGAAAATCTTCTAATTAATTACACAAACACATATTGAAACCGACATAGGAGTTCGTTTAACTAGTTTACATTTAGTAAGCATTTATTTAATAAATGAAATAGACCATAAACTGACGGGTCTTTGAAATGATCCGAAATCGGCGTTTAATGAATAAGTGAGAATGTATTTAATAGGAACAGGTTGTGTAGTGTTGAATGGCAGTGTAATCAGTGGTATTCAGCCGGAGTCACCTGCGCAACTCGTTGGTTGGTGTATTGTGGCTGACTATTGCGAGTGAACGCCGAACGCGCGTTCAATGACGCCGCTGGGTGCTCGCTCTATTCAATCCGTCAAAACCGAATTCAACTCTTCTATTCGTCAACCGGTTCCTTTTATTACCTACCTATGGCATAAATTTAAAATGATACCAATGTATGTTCTTGTTACATCGGGACACACTACCACAAATACAAATCATCAAAATATTTTTCTTTTCTTCTTCTTCTTTTGACTGGATAAAGCCCTACAAGAAACTAAGTACGTAATTATTATATTTCAAATATATATTTTTGCAATTTTAGTGATCTTAATACATAAAATATATAACTCTATAAAAAAATGTAGATAAAAAATTAAAAATACAAATTATCTATGCAGAAAAATAAAATTGAATTATTTTTTGAAAATGGAAGTAGCTATACCTGTGTAGGACCCAACGTTAAAACACCAATTTTAAATTTTTTTCCCTGTCTGTCGGTCTGCCTGTCGATCTGTCTGATTGTTCCGGCTAATCTCTGAAACGGCTATATCGATTTTAATGGAACTTTCACTGGTAGGTAGCTGATGTTTCAAGGTGTAACTTAGGCTACTTTTATTTAAAATTAAAAACATTAGGGTGAAACCGTGGGGCACAGCTATTAGATATGACTAATAATTGTGTCGTTTGATTGACCAGCCCTCGCAAGCAGCACCTGCTCACAAATATGACGTGAATGACAGCCATAAAATGGTCCTCCTCAACCATTTTAGAGGCAACCCGTCAATCATCAATAGGCAAATGTAAGAGGAACAGAATACTTAATCATGATTTTATTTATTCTCTTTTCTATCTTTTATACCCACCAGAACGTGTACTAAAATATATGTGTAACGTATGTGTTCCTACATTCAGTCACATTGTATTTGTGTAGGTATTGAATGTAATATCCGTTTCCGCCCTGTTGTCGTAGCAGCACGCGCCGCCCCTGCACTACACGGAAGCACATCTTATTGCAACTCCTCCCATACAGATGAACACAATCCCCCTTATTATAAAACATAGCGTAAGATAATCCTGGGTTTAAAAGTCGACACTGCTTTTCTCTTTTTGTGATACGGATTGGGATGGACATAGCTATAGTCCAAGTTTGGTCTAGAATTATTTTAAACTGTGTTTTGTAATAAGTATGATTATTTAAAGAATAAGGTGTCGTACGTATCTATCAATAGGGTTTACACCCAAGGTCGCAATAAATATTGGAATATTAATGGTAATCGCCCTCTATATTGGCAGCAGTACAATCAAATCAGTTCATCGTACTTAGAACTATTACCACGACGTACGTGTATAAGTACCTATCCCCCTTTTAAACACATGTTATATCATAGATACCAAATAGTTATATTTTTCATCTGACAGTTGATGTAATATAATTAAATATTTTATTACTAGTTGCTTAAATACGGGAATTAATTAATAACATTAATAATTTGTTACTATGACAAAATCTGTGCAATAATAATAATAAGATGAAATAAAACAAACAAGACTAATTTCTCTGCTTACCCTATGTAAAAAAATCACGTTATTTTTTCTGATGTGTATACTTGGATAATTTTCAAGTAAGATTACTTAAGTTTATATGTAGTCTATACTTATATGGTACTTATTGGATCGCTGACTAGCTCTGCCTACATCCTTACCGCCCGACTGTGGCTACCGAGCAAATGGTGCAATTTCTCATTTATTTCTTGTCACGAGAGAAAATCTGCAATTTTATATAGCGATATTGATAAACTCTACTCTCCACTAATTTACTAATTTGATGACCTTGCTTTTACTTATTCATCTCGCCTCTAACATTAGATAATATTTAAAAAATATTATTTGATTATGTTTCACTAGACTTTTGTCAGGTACAGCGTACATTTTGCAACCTGCTTTCAATGTAGATATGTTAGTGTAAGTATAGTTTTAGTCAAAGACAAAGAGAATATAAAAATACATGCGAACTAGAATAGTCTATCGAATCGAGTCAAGTTCCAGTCAAGTGGCAAAGTGGCAATGCGTAAGTGCGTGTGCGCAGCCGAGCTACGGAGGCGACGTGAGGCGCGCCCCAAGGAACCATTGTCTTCCATACCATTAAGGCCATTATATTTGCTTGTTCAAGCGTGCTTTTATCGTTTATTATTATAATTTCGATCAGTGGCTGACATCTTCATAATGATTTCAATAATCATTGTTTTACGATGATCAAACAATAGCGGTAATCACAATAGTAATAACGTTTACAATTTGCTTAAGCTGAATCAAAAGAGACGGGGTAGATACTGTACGTAGGAGGTAAAAAGAAAGTGGGTTAGGTGGTACTTTCTATTGTTCTAGCCAATCTTACATATTAACTATAGCTATCCAAATGTCTGTGAGATTATAAATACGCTTTTCATTTTCAGTGACTAACCCAATCAAATCATCTTCATGTAACACACACATTATACAAATTACACATTGAGTCTTTTGTAATAACACCTCAATTGCATAATAACTGTATTGTGTTAGTGTAATGTGATCAGTAATAGGACACCTACAATACATCTCACTAATATGGCGTAAATTCTTATGAAATTACATAAACATAAAATTATTGATCAAGCAATATTACACGGTAAATAACTATTATGTAATAATAAACAATTGTGACGCAAATTAACAGTCTTGCAAAATTACAAAAAAATAAAATAAGTAATATCCACGTGATGCATAATATTAGTGAGCAGGTTAATAAGGTTTGTAAGTTTCGATTATTTTTACGTATGTACCTATGTTATTCATCTATTCGTCTAGGGTAATCCATTTCACATTAGTCTGTCTATATATCTACCCACATTTATACACAAACTCTTTTTTGGGGTTTTAGATCTTAAAATATCAATTTTATGTTTTGGTGGATAATTTTCACGGACCAATAAGTTAGACTCCTCGTCAAATTACGAAGTTGAGTTCAAGACACGTCAAAGTGATTTACCTTTCTTTAGCACTTAAAATTCAAAGGCCATTAAACCGAACGAGATTTCGCCGGAGACGATAGCCCGTAAAAGTTTCGCAAGAGTCGGTCGTAACCCATTTTGGTAATAACTCGCCGTGACGCGTCGAACTTTTACAAGACGCGCGGCGCGCGGAGAAAATAGGGAGACGGGCATTGCCGAAAACAACAATGAGGTACTGTTACCATAATGACACTTTATGTGCACAAACATCGGGCCGCAGCCGAACACGACACGGCCTCGGTCGCGATGCACGAATGTGGTCCGCGCATTGTTTCCGCATTACGGACCGCGACGGCGACAGTGATGGCTCGCGGACAAAGGCACCCATTGCACACTCGAGCCACCCGCCGACCTTCTCTCACATCCAGTCTCATTCGGAGAAATGTGCTCGATTGCTAATCTCATCATCTCTTGTGACCGATGTGATAATTATACCTACCTATCCTCAAATACTGGTGCAGTCTCGTATTTGTTCGTTTATTAGGTAAATTAAGGGTGTTTTTAGGAATTCTTAACACAAAACGTAATAAATTAAAAATTATAATTTGGTATCGTCCCTCTATCATTTTTATCAAAACCTACAACAAAAATATATGAAATTAACCCAGCTCACGTCTGAATTTTTTATGTCGAAACGATGAAGTTGTTAATAAATGCGTACGAAGCCACAAAATTGGATGATTTTTACTTATTCATACAGTCGCGCCAACTGTAATAGCCTGGATGGAATTAAGAAATCGACTTTCTTTTATGTGGGTATGATGCTCCTTGTTACTTTCTACGTCGGTTTTGTGGTATTCGTTATAGGTACCGTTGAAGCGTTTATAGCATAATGTCGATAGGTAAATGATGACATGAGACCACATAAGGCACACTGGGCGGTCGATAGGCTGACACGTCTCAACATTTAGCTTACACTAGGCTACAGCTCACCGTGCGCGCACGCAACCTACCCTGAACAATTCGCCGTAGTGCACAGCTTGCATGCCGAGCACTTGATCGTTGGCGCACAGCCGTGTGGTCCACCGTCCACGTGCCTCTCACTACTGTTATTACCTAACAAAATGTATATTAATACATTCTACATTGTGCATGCTTATTCTATAACGCGATATTATTTTATTTATCAGTATAGAAGAAGGAGGTGATATCAGGAACAATGTTCAATTCAGAAATATTTACTACATGATGAGTGACACAGGCTATACCTAATTCTACCCACAAAGCATGTAGCAAATATAATGATCATGCAGCAGCATACGAAAAGTAGCATAACCTACTTAAATCTCTTTTTTTTTAATTTATTACCAATCGTGCGCTGCGGACCTTATATTAAGAGTTATCATTGCGCCAGTAGTATAAGAAACCCTCCTAGGAGATACCTACTACCTCTTAAAGAAGCTATAATATGGTATAATACCCACTGGTATATTACCACCCTGAAGAGAGAAGTCAACTGACAGTGTTGGTAACGCTCCCAGAAGGACAGCTCCAATTTAGCACGTTTTTATTGTGTTGATGTGTACATGGAATGTACATAGGGCATATTACCAGAGAATGTTGTCAGTCACATATGCGCCAGGTAAGCGGCGAGACCGCGCGTGGGCCAGGTGCGATCAATCTCGGCAGTTGTCGCGCACGCGCACCCTCACTGTGCTTTTATTAATTTCAATCCATAAAAAAGAGCTATCAAAAGATGGCGACGCCAAGTTCACCGGGTGCAGCTATGCAGCGCTGCTCTGGCGGATCGGGCGCCCTCC
Source organism: Watsonalla cultraria (assembly GCA_964035505.1). Lineage (NCBI taxonomy): Eukaryota > Metazoa > Arthropoda > Insecta > Lepidoptera > Drepanidae > Watsonalla > Watsonalla cultraria. The sequence continues at coordinate 7,171,258 of OZ037713.1, read as the reverse complement.
GCGAACAAAACACCGTTTGTTGGGTGTGCAAACAAGTTTTGATTAAATGAAAAGGTGTCCCGGAACGGGTGTGCCTACCGTTTGCTCGAAGTATAATTACATTTTATTTGATAACGCATAAATATGCCTTCGGTATACCTATTTATGCGTACTTTATTGTTACATGGAATTCACTTTCGATTGTAATAATGATAGAATCTGCTACTTATCCTGTTATTTATTTTTGCAGTGAACCATTCAAAACGAAATATGATGTTATAATCTACGATTTTAAGACTACCTAACCTAACTACTCATATTTATTTCAAAATATTAAAAAAATACAAAATTACGCCATAATAGTCACTGAAAGAGAAAAATAAAATTATGTGGAACTAATTACTTACGTCTAGTGTAATTACATTTACAAATTAAAAATTAAACGTCACTCTATGAAGTCACTTGTGTTCGAACATTATTATAAATATCCTACAATACATCGTATAAACTTTGATGTAAGTGACAAAAATAAAAACTTTGTGTTTCGCTTTATATGGTGCAACATAATTATAGGTTGAAATTATTTTCAATCTCATAATTACTAGAAAATACTGTGTTATTGTTTAGATAGGGCATAGGTAATATTCATGCTACGAAAATTTTCGAACGATTTTCTCATGTTAGATAGAGAGACAACACCCACTTAACGCCGAAAATAATCAGAAGAGACTGGGTTTAAACACGAATTCACAAAGCTACGTTGTTGAATCTCTTCTCAGATGATGATGATTTGAACCTTTAGCAGGTTTCCTCTCAAATTGATCTACACAGAGACGGTAAATTAATTACAAAAAATTTAAATAATCTAAACACAAAGCAAAAATTAATAGGGTCACATTTTTGGCACAGAGCATCGGCTGCTAATACATATCAATTTAAAAATAAACTAAAACATCCATTAACTTTTTAATTTTGTTCGACATTATAGGTACTGTGGCTTTGATCTACTACGAAAACCAGATCAACATATGGAGTCAAAATAAATAGGATATCCAAGCTAAAGGCATTAAAGGCAAGCAAATTATTACATTCGTATCATCTATCTAACATCAGTGAATGAAAAGTATGTACGTACATATACAATAATATTCAGAGACTGTCTTCGTAGAGTATACCTACATTATAAGATAATCTCAGCTTAACTGCCTCCAGCTTTGAATAAGTTTGTTGATTGATCGCCATCAATCACTTCGCCAGTGGAATAAACAAATGCTAATCCACATAAAGCTACACTAATAATTACCATATTATAGAGAGTAATCCGATGATGATAAAAAATGCGGAACCGTTACTCGTCACATCAAGCATCGAGCTAACAGTTGTTAATCCCATGCACCGCGATCTCTGGTCGGGCTGCTCCGTCAGGGCGCAGCTGCCCTCGCAGCGACCCCAGGTCTTCTCCCCTTCACACCGTCGCACTATAAATACTATTTCTTATTTAAGCAAAGCAAAAAATATTTGAATAACGGGCAAATTCTAAAAAAAACCGTAATGTGGGAAACGAGACATTTTCGTTTCCCTGGATCCCATAGTTATTGTAACTGTCTGTGACCCTGATTAAAATATATTTTACCTGTTAAAATGTAACGAAGTAAAGTAAAAAATGTGCTTTATAATACTTTCTGCGATTTCTTCCTTCACTTCTTACCTTGAAACTAAACGAAAACGCTTCCGGCTAGTAAATAAGTAACTTAGTAAACGAATATATATTGATAAACGAACCGATACTTCGAATAGAGCATTTTTAGGTATTAAATAAGCATACATTGGATAACGCCAAGAAGTGACTTTTACTTTACTTATTTTTAGATGTCAGAGTTAGTAATTAAATGAGTTACTTTATAACCAGATTTACTCACACCCATAATTAATTCCATTTCAGTCATATGCGTGTAGGTATTTTAGACATTTCGCTGATGTGGGAATTGGTGAAGAATCTTCCAATACCCTAATCTAGACTTATAATAAAACTGTTACTGATCGAATTCTGGAAATTGAATACAACCGATATAGAAATCGATCCGGGGTTTACCTGTGTACACCTGAACCGCGTGTTACTTTAAAGCTAATGGAAATTAATGTAACTTAGTATGATTAACCCTACGAATCGGTTTCCGTGGGATAGACAATGAAATTAAAGTAGGTCTTTATTCTGAAGTAAAGCTGTAATATTTATAATTTCACCCACATCTACGAAAATCACCACATCTAAGAATCTATTAGATGTGGATGAAACTTGGTGTTCTGGTAACATAGTGTCAACATAATAATATGCGAAACAAAACATTTTTACTGCGGGAAGATACCCTATTGCCACAAGAAAACATGACCTGTGCATAAAATAAAATATTAACAAGATTTCATATTAATAATATATTTCTTTAATATTATCTATTTAAAAATATCTAAAGCAAAAAGAACTTACCTTTGTTATACAGTAATACAGTGGCGTAGTGGATCAAGGATATAGATACTCATAATTATTTTTGTAAACGTTACTTAGTACATAGTAAATACATACAAAGTAAAAAAATTGTGAGGTATGGATGGGTATGTGGTACGTATGAGTATGTGCGGCTGAGCAGGGAATGCAGAGGGGTGAAGGTGAAAGGTGGTAGCGCGGTGGCGCGGTGACGCACCGGCCGCGTAGCGTGTGCCCAAATCTCAGCTGTTGTCGCCTCGCCTGCCGATATACAGCGTGTTCCTGCACAAATTGATTGTGTTTGATACAATATTTGCAGATTTTACTTATTCATACCCAGAGGTTTTGGAACTTTTGACAATTAAATATAAGTAAAGCTTCTAAAAGTCAAAATAATATAAGAAACGAAATCAAATATCAGTTTGTACGACCGTTAAATCGATACTTACTGATCAAATTGGTACTCCATAGATATCTCAGGACTGCTTAGTCATGGGAAAAGGTAAAATAAAATAATTACTCATTCTTAAATCTACGTTAACTTAATGAATAACTCACATAAGTACATTTACTAGAAAAAAAAACGTATGAATTTAGATAAATAAAATAAAGGTGTCTTAATATATCTTTCTTATTGTGTGTTACTCCATCTATAATATGAACTCACCGAGTATATCTAAAGAAGCAAGAAACACACAATCACTTATATTTTGGAATATGTCGTACTAGCCAAATGCGAGGAATCGCCCGCTATTTTTCTTTTTATTATCTTAAATAAAATAATTCTTACGTTTTACTTACTTACCCACCGCTTAAAAAAACACTTAACAGATTTTTTTTGAACGGCCTGTATAAAACACAATCCATCTGTATTAAAAGTGTTTATAAAGCGTTGAATGGCCCTGTGTGCTTTATATAGAACATTCTACAGCTATGCCATTATTCAAAATTAAACTACTCACCTACCTGCAAGCCAAGCCAATGCAATCAAAACCAAAAGGTCACATAACCACTTTATTTTTAGTACTGGGGTATAAACCTTAAGAGGAAAAAATTGGTTTTACTATGTAATTCACAGTCATATGAACAGAGGCATAAAGTTCAGAATACAGTTTCGATAAGTTCACATAGAACTGAATTGAAAGCGATATGCTTCTATTCGAAAATGCTTCACAATACTCAGTATAAGCTGAATATACGACCTTTATGCAATAAGCCAGCGAAACAATGAATGGGGGAGACCCTAATCGTAGCGCTCATGTCGAAAAGGTGTTAAGTTTATCGGGGTCCGTTGGATTGTAGAGGAGTTGATATGGCTGTTAGGACATTTAGTTCATTGGGGATCAGGTCGTGCAGATGTGCGATTCGGGTACAGACATGTGATTCTGCACGCGCAGCCAGCTGCCGGCATAGCTGTGCACTGATTCTATACAAAGCAGGGTTGGACTCCGCTAGTGGGTGCGCTTTGTAAAACATACATGTAGGTAAGCTCAACAAACAATGATACAAATCCACACAACTATTGTTGGAATAACTCTAGCCGAAGTTGTTCAGGTGTGGGATACAACTTAGGTCATTTGCAAAAGCAAAGAAATCAGTGTTCTAATAACAAAATAAATTATTTAAAATAACCCCCAGCATGGCTCCTTGGCAGTGATATAAATTTTAATAGAATTCACTAAAACCCGTTCCACATAAAAAGAAATAGAAATGTGCAACACGCGCTGGCTGAATAATGATTATGCAGTAGAATGTATGTGCGGTATGAATTAACCGGCAATTGTGCGACATGGAGTATAGCACCACCTGCCCGCGCGCCCCTGTCCATCGCTATTTCCGCCATAGAGCACGGCCGGGCCGCCCCAGCTCGTGCCGCGACCGTTACGCACGCGCCCCACACCTGGCCGCGTCACAGAATAAATATAAGCTTGCTACAGGCAGTACGGCATCTAGAAACAAATCGTTCGAAATGAAAAACTCACATAGACGTGCCCATCTACGAGTTAATTAGCGGCATCGGCAAAATGACACCCCTTCGTCATTTTCGTATGTTACAGAGATTTTTCTAAACTTCAAATGGACAAATCGACTTCACTATCACAGTAAATAAAAAAAAAATCGTCTAGTTTTCATACTGCTTGGTAAGCTTATATTTATACTGTGGCCGCGTCGTCGCAGCCGCTCTCGCCCCGCGTCGCTGTGCCGCCATCACACTACACTTGTATCACACATATGATGAACGTATATCTATGATACCATTTATTAATATTCAATTAAAATAAACTTTTATTAATAAAAATAATATTTATCCACTTTGAAACTTTTTACAAACGTTCAACAATACAAAAGCGTAACAACATTAAATGAATCATGTTATGCGATTCATATAATAAAGATTAAAAATGTAATCATCAAAATTATATTGGAGCTCATGCTGTTTCTTAGCTCTAGAGCAGCTAATGTCTTAACGTTAACGTGATCGGTACCTTTATGAGTAGACGAGACGTACCTATCTATTATTTGCCTTAATGTTGAAATAATGGCACCTCCTAATTTTACCCGTGTTCTGTACTATTTCAGGGCAATTCAGGGGGAAGTTGTATTTCCACTGAATATAAAGTAGAAAAGCCTATGCCAATCTTCGTATCCTTATCTATCTTTATACACAAATCATATCGACTTGTTGCTAGATATTATGGAAAAGAAGTTCACGTAATGCAGCCAGAGGAGTCAGCAGCGTATCACTTACCAGTATGAATCAAATACTTTTATTTACAAAAATATCAACAAATATAACTTAGACGCTTCCTCACTTCCTATATTGATAGAAGTCAGTCAATATACTGCGCGTGATATGTAAACATAAAATAAAAGCAATACTTACATTTAAACTGGGCTACTTACTACAAATTAATATTATCAGTCATTCAGTTCGATACGATGATTTGCTTAATGTTGTTTACCGACAATCTGCCGTTGATGTGTTTACAATTCCCAAACACTAATTGTGATAAGTGATATGATAACATATTCATTCACAAGGTCTTGAGTTAATTAAGTAATGACAGATGCTTTGTTTGTAATGACTGGCCTGCTTATGGTGTCGAGTTCCGAACCTGGCTTATTACGGCTATCAACAGGTACCTACACATTACTTCTCTGTTAATACAGTTGTTGATCATTCATGGTATTAGTCACAGCTCTTCTTGGGTATAATCGAGGAGTCGATGTCAATTATATGTCGGTTATCTCTGATTCGTTGGCACATTCGAGGGCTGAGTCACGTCCGAGGTCAATTTCACCTCACACAGTCGTCGTCATCACAATCGCATCGATTCCATTATCGGTTTGAACTTGCAGAGTAAGCGAATTAACTTTATGCAGTCATCGATGTATTACTATGCACATCTTTTCATGACACATTTGTGTCAAAGGTACGATAATTTAATTGATTGGATGGAAGTGAGCAATCTTAATAAATCTATATCTATATCTATACACCTATATCTATACAGATAAATAAAATTGAAGTGTCTGTTTGTAATAACAAAATAACAGCTTTTCACTAAATGCATATGAAAGTATACACGATACTGACACTAAAAAACCAAGTTTTAAATTTTTTCTCTGTCTGTCTGTTTGTTCCGGGTAATCTCTGAAACGGCTGGACGGATTTTAACGGGACTTTCACTGGTAGGTAGCTGATGTTTCAAGGAGTAACTTAGGCTTTACTTTTATATATAAAAAATATTAGGGTTCCGCGACAATAAGGAAGAAACTTAATCTACGCGGGTAAAACCGCGGGGCACAGCTAGTATACTTAAAAAAGCTTTAATGAGATTATGAATTAACTCAACTGAATAAATATTTTTCGTGAAAAAAACTGTATTTCATGCTCGTTACATACAGTGATAATGATGTAGTTGATGTTGGCACATGATCATTATACAATATGCACTAACGTACTCGTGAACCTGTTCGGTGGGAATACTGAAATTGGCGAGCAAACAGCCTGACCTGTGGGAATTAACACTGGTCGCATAAATATAACAAAGCCCTTATGGACGTTGTATTTCCGCGTTGGCAACTCGGAAGGGGTTGGGAACAAGCCTTTAGTTTGACACACAAGGAAATCTTTTTGTTAATCATTTGCAACGTAAACGGGTTCTCAGACGTTCCGGTTTGGAATCCGAACAATATTATTACTAAGCCACTGCCGCTTCATGTTCGTGTGATTCTAAAGCAGATCCTTCTTTTGTTTGGTTTCTTCACCAACCGCTATTTAGTGCTTCTTTAGTGCATTCACACCTATATCAAATCGTTTCTAGCCATGGGGCTGTTGGTTGAGCCACCTTGTAAGATGTGTTATAATGTGATTTCTATCATAGTAAGCACCTATATCCGATAGGATATCTTATCAGCAAAATACTTGGCTCTTCTCAGTAAAAATAACCTTCCAAAATTTAAGAATCCTGTATAATTATGACATTTCAACGACTTCGTCAAATAAATATATTTTGAGTTTAATACATAAGTTTTGATGCGTGCCAATGAAACGCGTATTACGTGACACTGTGAAATGACGACGACTAAATACTGTTCTAGCTTGCATTTTGGAATGCAAACAGTTCAATTAATCGTTCTAAGCACCTACCATCACTCGTGTGGCGCACTAATTAATATCATGATAATTAATGATCGCTGGACCAGTTAGCGCCATGCTTATGTAACCTTTCAATAAAAGAAGACGAATCACACGTAAGCAGGACAAGGTCACGTGGCGATAGCTTACCATTATGCTTCTTGTGCCTTCCTTACACAGTTTTACTCCATTATGTGTCATCTTGTTTTCATATAACACTCCATATTTGCAAAGTAGGTTTTCATGGATATATAATACAACTGTGCTTTGTTAGGTGACCTCATTGATTAATGTTAAATATTTAATATGCATTTATTACGTTCCCCATCTTCCTTTGTCGTTTAGTTATTATAGAGAGCAACATAGCTCTATTTCCCTAAAGGTATGTCATCTAATGATATACGAGTGTCTCTGGTTTTATAAATCCAAATAGCATACTTTTTTCACAAAAATCTTTATTGTTTAAGCAATATAAAGTTAAATACAAACTGAAAATTTTTATGTAATGCCCAGTATTGGCAAACATTTTTGGATCAAAATCAAATGTAGATTTCAATAGACCACTGTAGCAGTAGGTAATAATAAAATTTTACGAACAAAGATACTACTCTGAAAGGACCGATGGATGAAAGGTGCTTAACCCCAAGAGTTGTGCAAAAAATGTTCGTTGGCATCGAGAGAAGACGGTTGGAACCGGTGGTATGGTGAAGCTGGGCATATCGCACTGCGAGGCAGAGAGCAGCGAGCGGCTGAGCGCCGGGTGCGGAGGCGCAGGTGCCGGCGCGCCGCCATTGGCCGCGGGCCCGCGCCCTCCGCCGATTGGGCACCGCGCACGTGCGAGGCCTACCCGCGCCGCCACCTGGCCCCGCCGCTGACGGGGAGCGCATAAAAAGCCGCCACCTTCCCTCACCGCACCACTCGAGCTCCGGACGTTGACGAGCGCACGTATATGTCACTCGCGTCCTGAACACGACTCTGTACTACGACTTCGACACACCGCTCTCATGTTTGGACTGTAACATTAGTGATTTTGTGATTATATTCGAACTCTATTGAAGACTTTTATAGCTGTTAAGTGTTAGTGAATATTGTGCAAGATGCTTGTGGAGGACTCTCAAACGTCTCGTGCTTTGATGACGAAGAAGTATGCGCATTGCCCGCTGAAGAAGCGGCCAGTGCTGGTGCGGGAGGAGCGGCCGGCGACACCGCCCACCACGCCGCCTCACCCCGCCCACCTCGCCACGCGACTTTACTACAATTATCATTGTAAGTCATTAATATTTAAAACATATACTTTTTCCAACCTAACGTATTCCTTACTTTGGAGGGCGCATCATATACATTTTCTGTAGTAAAACTTATTTAATATTTACAGCTAAAAGATAACGTTTAGAATACTAATAATTAAAAATACTTACTATCTTGTGAATCCAAGAGTTCAAATTAATATTCTTCATTTCCTTGTTCTCAGGTGAAACAAATGATAATGAACCAGAAAATCTGAGTACAAAACCGGAAGATCTTTCTAAAACTGGCAATTACCCGAGTAAGGCATCATCACCAGTTGCAACTGCAGGAGTCAAAGTGGAACCCCGCGAGTGGCCCCAGCAGCAGCTGGACTACCTGGCAGCATGTCGAGCACGGCTCGAGCCAATACCCACGGAACTAGCTCGCCCAACACCTCAGTATGCCTACTTGCCATCGTTGTATGCTCCTTACCCAATGGAAGAAGTGTACCCAACAGCACCGGCACTATCGCCCCCTGCGTACCCGAAGCTATATGCTCACTACTCACCCGCCTCGCCACCTTCCTCGTGCTCTCCGCCACCCTGCCCTGAAGATCTTCGCTCACCAGGTTCAGTCTCTTCTGACTCGGGTGTCTCTGTCTCCAATTCTCGACGTCCTCGCTACCAGTGCCCAGATTGCGCAAAATCTTATTCTACATATTCCGGCCTATCGAAACATCAACAGTATCATTGCGCCGCTGCCGAAGGAAGCCTCGCAAGGAAATCTTTCAGCTGCAAATACTGCGCAAAAGTTTATACCTCGTTGGGTGCGCTGAAGATGCACATTCGAACTCATACGTTGCCTTGCAAATGCCACTTGTGCGGGAAAGCGTTTTCGCGGCCGTGGTTGCTACAGGGTCACATTCGCACTCACACGGGCGAGAAACCATTTTCTTGCCATCACTGCCGACGAGCTTTCGCAGACAGATCCAACCTGCGTGCTCACCTCCAGACCCACTCGGATGTGAAGAAATACTCATGTTCAGGGTGCGGCAAGACATTTTCCCGAATGTCGTTACTAAGCAAGCACCTTGAAGGTGGATGCGGCGCGCCTGGTGGTTCCCCCGTCGGCTCCCCCTACGAGTACCACCCCGAGGCGCATGCGCACCAGTCGATTCCACCGCCCGCTCCTGTACATGCCTACTAAGAAGACTGAGTTGCGCAGGATTCTCGATCTCGAATTTAGCTGAAGACTTATTGAACACTCGCTGTTTTTAAAATAACCTAGTATTAAAAGTAAATTATTTTTGTAAATGTATAATATTTTGTGTGGATATTTTCATAAAGCGGTTTGTTAAGTGTGTGTTGTACCTATGGGACCAATGTAAATTGTTACATTTAAGATTAGGTAATTAAGTTAGTATTAAGCGATACCTAAGTTATTTGTCGCCTCCGTCGCGACATCGCTAGTCATGTGGCATTTGCCGAGTGTCATACACTTTTAGAACTACAATATATTCTTATCGTAAGCCATGTACAAAGTGCCTTAAATATAAATAATTAATATATTCATTGAAGAAAATATAACTGTTTGTCGTAAGACGCTATTTTTTAATAATATATGTCAATAGTACATTATCACGAGGCTATAGTTAAGCCGTTTGCCGGATTGCGTTCCTTTCTGTTACCTCCATATTGCAGAAAATAAAACATTTGAAAAATAATAACACTGCTCAATTTTAATTCAACTACGAACCCAAACCCCCCGAAATCAAATTAAAACACCGAAGGTGAATTTTGAGAATGAGTTACTGAAAAGTGTAATCATATACATAATATATTATTACTCTGAACAGAAATATGTATAATTTCAGTTTATATGAAATTAAAGTTCATAATAAAGTTTAAGCCTGGAAAAGAAATCATGAAATCATGAACTTTTCCCGAAGAAATTCTTCTCGGCTAAAAATCTTATTAGAATTGTTTATGTACCATCTGTATAGGAACTTATAAATACATTAAAAGTATACAAGTCAAGAAACTAATATTTACGATAATTCTTTAAATAATAGTTAAAAACCCAGTGGATAATCACAAAAATATAAAACGGACACGAAAAAAAAACCGGAACAATGATAATAAAAACCCGTTAATGATGTTTGGATACCCTGGTGGTGAGCTTCAAGGTGCAACTAGCTATTGTACATTGTTAATAATACAATAGATTAAGAACCGTTATTTTTAACCAGATTATCTATTTGGGTAAGCAGACACATACCTTCTCATATACCGTACGTACTTATGCATACATTTTTATTCATTTAATTTCATGTGATTTTTTGTCTCGACTTAGATAAGGTAAAGTAAACACTTCCCGAATGAAATAATATGTTATCTTGTAAGTAATTAAATAACTATATATATTCACTCATTGAAATAACTATCGCTCGAACATAGGAACGAAATATACTTTAATTCAGAAGTGAAAAAAAAATATAGCGAACATTTTAGATCCAGTTTCAATATTCATTAACCCATAGAGAGCTACGATATCTCCGAGTGCTGTAAGATATTTTATTATTCTACATGGTATATCCTCGATTCGGCTATTGATGCCACAAAGATCGCATAAGTTACTTATTTCGGCACCATGTAAAGTGAACTAGTTATTTTTTTCAAAATGTGTTCTATTTGTGAACAAGAGTTGTGATATTGCTCTCAAATAATTTCATATCTAGCTACAATAACAATAATAAACCGCTACTCTGACTGAATGCTTTATATAAAAAGCTTTATGAGTGGTACTGATTGAGACTTGTTCCCTATCATTTTAATTTATCAGCAACCAATAGTAGATTGAATTACAGGTGGGTTCACTAGCCGGATGTCTAATCCAATTATGTAATGAGTTGTCCATAAACATATTTAATTGCTTGATACTATCTACACATTTTCATGTAAACACATAATTCTCTGAGAGCCACTAATGCTTGCATTCATCAACTAGAAGTGAGAAGTAGCTGAATCTAAATGTGTCACCAACTCATAAAAGTTTCATAAATAGTCATATTACCAAGTGCAATAGCGTTAAGGATCTATTTATTACATTCACCTCGTAAACTTAGGCTATAAATGACGCATTAATGTCTAATTGGAAAGTTTGAATTGCAGCGAATGCTAAGTCGGCTAAGTAGCCCTATAGTGCTTTTATTTGTGTAGAATTTATGACTAAGTGCCTGTATAATAAGTATGTGAAATAGTAATTTAGTTGACGGCGGCTTCGAGATAGTCGCGGAGACAATACAAAGGCGCGGAGCACCGGTCAATGTGGGGCGAGCATTAGGCGGTGGGCGCCGGCGACGGTCACCCGGCCACGAGGTCACCACCCGGCGCCTGCTCCAGCTTGTGCCTTCCTGGTATGTATTTTATAACTGAATCGGAAAACATCAAATCAATTTGATTGAGAAAAGGTCATATCTTGGCTATCCATTGGTCATACACTCATTTAAAATATGCTAGAAATAAAGTATACCATACTTTATGCATTCAGTTGTGTTCAGTAATTCAAGAATAGGTAAGCTTCCCAGTTGAACTAACATGCCGAGCTCATTACGACGCAGGCAGAGAGAAATAGTATCATTGTACTCCAGCGTCAATGCAGTCTCAAAAGTTTGACGCTTTTTACAAAATACGATCAGTGATAGGATATGTTTGTTGATGGGTATCCATTTGAGACAGAAAAGTTTTGACTTATAGGGGCCCAGGTTGAAAAAAGTAAGGGTTATAGAATAATTCAGAAATAACACAACGATTGTAAAATAATTGGATCAAAACGCAATCCTATAAGTTTCATCTAACCTTATGCCACTATCATGTCACTTACTAGTACGAAAGTTGTCCAATAAGATAACAATCTCCACAGTTAACCTCTGACCCTGTCAGGCAAGTGCACGTTTCTGAAACGTTAAAATACCTACCTATAACTATTGACATTTTTATATTATCGAATTGTTTAAAAACGAGATAGTATGATCGCAATCATTACAAAGATTGATCTGAGATATGCTGCGACACAGCGAGCGAGGGACTGCTGGCGACATCTGTTGACAACTAGGGGCAATGTTTTCAATATACTGATAATTTTATTCCGAATTCGAGTAAAATTTCCAAATTCTTGAACAAAAAATTACAATTTATTTACAGTGAATTTCCGTTCAGATAAGAATAATAAAAGAAATACAAATTACGTAATGAGCGACGTCGTAGGTGTCGTCAAGATTAGAGTAATTAGATTATATCCTGTGATTTAATCTATGGCGAATTAACTGAGAGACATAGAACATGGACATCGACCTACATGATTGCCAATTAGTGTTAGCCAGTGAAGATGTGTGGTGGTGCTGCGTGCAGGGTCCTTGTCGACTGGGTCGGGCGGCGCGCGGGCGACGCGGGCTCGCCGCCGGCGGCGCAGTGGCCCGACGCGTGCGCACACCTCGCACCCACGGCACCTACCGCCAATCTAATGCATTCTCATTAATTAATTCTGTTGCTATTTGCATCGTGATTATCTAATTCGATATCGAACAGCGATATGCGGTACCAATTAGAGTTCACACCTAATAGTCTAATAGAACTTTGAACTTTTCTATTACTTATAAACGATCGCCTTACAGATAACGCAAACTGGTTTCGACACTGATTTGACCTCGTTTGAGAAGAGCTTTGTTATCGTTATATTTAATTATTTATATCTTTTCAACTAGAAACATTATTAATGTAGTGCAGAGATTTTAAATAGATAATAGTATTACCACTATACATAATTATAAGGTACTTGTTTATGAGGTGAACCAATTTGCTAAGTTACACAACAACACGTTCACGCATGCACTGGACGATAACAAAGCATTATTGCTAAAGTGTTTTATCCAGTCGGTTATCTAACGAGATTCATGACAACAATACACTTATTTGTTGTAGTAATATAAAGTTCATTTATAGCTTACTAGCTGGGCCCCGTAGTTTCCCCGCGAAGGCTTTATTTCAGGGGTGTCTTTATTACGCTTAATATCATCTCCCTGGCCTTATCCCATACATTGTTGAGGTCGGCACATGATTCAACCCGATGTGGCTGATCACCTGATTTTTATACGACGCGTCTGCCATCTGACCTTCGCAACCCCATTTAGGAGGAAAATCTGTGATCTGGGTTAAACCAGTTGTCAGATTATTTTTACGCCTCCGACTGACCTGCCAAAGATGTTAAATTGGCAACCGGGACCGACGGCTTAACGTGCTCTCCGAGGCACGGAGGGAACTTGGGCGGTCACCCATCCAAATACTGGCTAGGCGTATGGTTGCTTAACTTCGCTGATCGAATCATATGCGCAATAGCAACTGTGCCACGAGCTCCTCAATTTTAATTTATTACGCTTAATATCTATACATCCCTCTATAATGGTTGAGGAGGGTGATGGCTGGCATTCTCGTCATACTTGTGAACAGGTGCTGCTTGTGGGGGCTGGTCATCTCAAGCTACGCATTTAGATATAATTAGAACTACTAGACTTTTCTTTATGTTAATTTTTATCGACATTTGTACAATGGAACTGTGTCCATGGGCTTACATTTCTCAAATGATTTATTTTGTTTTTTTTTTAAATTGTATAATATTTTTGAAAAGAGTAATTACTGAGTTTCTTGCCAGGTTCTTCTGAGTAAAAGCAACCTTCCGAACCTGGCGGTAGCATGTATAATCCTGTAAATTGTGTCATTCTGACGATTTGAATTTCTTTGTATAAAGTCTAATCGAATAAAGATATTTTTGACTTTGACTTTGACTACAGATAAATAAAATTGAAGTGTCTGTTTGTAACTGCAAAATAACAGTTTTTCACTAAATGCATATGAAAGTATACACGGTACTGACTCAGGAAACCATTTTTTAATTTTTTTCTCTGTCTGTCTGTCTTTCGGGTAATCTCCGAAACGGCTGGACGGATTTTGACGGGACTTTCACTGACGGATAGCTAATGTCACAAGGAGTAATTTAGGCTACTTAGATTTTTAAAAAACATTAGGGATCCGCGGGCAACCACGAAATTAAAATCTACGCGGGTGAAACCGCGGGGCACAGCTAGTTTATTAAATAAAAGTACCCGAGTACTTCTTGTAACATCAGCAATCTGCCAGTGAAAGATCCATTAGAATCGGTCCAGCCGTATTAGAGATTAGCCGGAACAAACAGAGAGACAGAAAAAAGTGTTACAAACATACACTACAATTTCATTTATCTTTCACGGGACTTTGTCAGCGTTCTTTTAAATACCCTATGTCTGTCCTCGGAGTAGAAGCAGACTATTTTTATAAGAGTAACTAGTATAGATATATATAGTAAATTTTCGACATTCATAAGTGCCTTACCAGGGCCCAAACTGAACAAATGTTTTTCGTTTTCATTTTTACATAATGAATCGTCCAATAGTAAATATTATTGTAAGGATTAAAATGTAAAATTAAATTGTTTTTATATGGTTTCTAGTTCAGGCATATTTAGTAATTCATAAAAAAAATATTCTAGCTAGTTATGTAGGTACTGATGAAAACTTAGCTGACGGCAGCAACGGTCAAAGCTTAGTCAAACTGAGGTGATAAGCATGATTTGTAACGTCGCACGTCGACGCGTGCGCACAAATAAACCTGATTTCAATGCGCACCTCTCGATAAATTACCTAACCCACTCTTAATATGACAATATAACGATTTATAATCTCCTCACACATTCGATATATTCTCAAACTGGATTTATCGTTGACCGACTAACGTTATTGCATGTTTTTTTTTACAAAAATGTATGGAAATACATTAGTATAGTATAAGATGCTATAGTAAATGATGAAATATGCTACGAATATGAACAAGAGAAAACGAAAAAATATTTAAATCTTAGTTCGAAGACTGAAATCTAAATATTAAACTATTCTGTACATGTTACTTCCATGATATTAATAGTAATAAAAGAATAAAACATGCGATATAAACCCACACTACTTCACTGATATAGCAATTTTAATTGAATATTGCAATTTTTCGGTATACATACATACAGTCTTAAAATTTAGGCTTTAAAGCTGGACATAAGTTTCATCCAAACAAATAATGAAATAAAGCTCGCCTACGAGAACAAAATGTGTTTTATTATACTAGCCCTCACTTCGCTTACGTTGACTTTATTATACTTTCTTTAAATATAATTTGGAATAATTTTAGCTAAAATCCCATCGGAGTTCATTCCTACATGTTAGCAAAAACCGTACCATGATCAAATAACGTAGTTTAGGAAAACGATGCGTTTAAACAAACAAAATAATTTTATGTAATTAACTAGCGGACGTCACGCGGTTTTACCCGCGTAGTTCCTTTTCCCGTAAGGGGATAAAATATAGCTTATGTTACTCGCTGATGATGTAGCTATCCATTGCTGAAAGAATTATTAAGATCGGTCTAGTAGTGTCGGAGCCTATTCAATACAAACAAACAAACGAATCTTTCCTCTTTATAATATTAGTATAGATTATATAATTTTATAAAAATGGCGATTTCGATATACCTACTATTTAACTATTTAAAGATAATATTATACACAATTTTGATATGACGCGTGTGGCAGGCGTGTAAAGCATTTCTAGGTATTTAATTAATTAAATAATTGATATTGGATCTTAACAGTCTGCATGAACATAATTCTGTCAAAAAAGTGAAGTCCCATCCCATATAATAGGTACCTATCTCAATTACTTCTTTTTTCTATGTTTTTATTGCGTGGGACAGATTTTAACAAGATATTTATTGGGTAGTAGCAAACATTTTATATAATAGAGCTAATTATGTTTTTATAACCTTTATAATTCATTGTGTTTAATTAGATAGCCATACATATTAAATGATAATTAACGATATTAATGCTATAAACAGAGTGCACGCTGTGCCTAGAGCGACAATCAGAAATGTAGCTCTCCATTTACAAGTGCTCTGGATTCAACACGATAAAAAAGTTCAATTTCACGCATTGTAATACAATTTTTGGCATTTAATTATAATAATCCAATATGAAGCCTTTAAAATTTCGCAAAACGATTACGATTTTCCATATGGAGACGAGACGCAATATAGAATACCGTGTTGCGCCTGTACCCCGCCACACCACTAATGTACTTCCTTAATGTATTTATTATACCTAAAAGAGCATTCATTGATTTATTGGAAATCTTAATATTAAATAACATTAGAAAGCAAAAGATCGTGACCTAAATGTTACTATAACAATTTTTTATATGGGTCAGAGGAGATTACACACGAGCTGATCAATTAAAGAGCTGAAAAAATGTAGGCATGTAAAGTATTTATTGAAAACACTTTAGAACGTAACTTTCGTCTACTTCTTTCAATTCCTGTAATAATATAATATGTCCACCTGTATGATATTATTAGAAGGTGTGAAGATGTTTAAATGACAATTGATGTGTGAGGTGTTAACGTGTTGCAGTCGCTGCGACTACGGCTGGGTGATAAATCGCGAGATCCCTTGCCAATAGGTGCGCCCGCGCCGGCCGCGCGACACTCCGGTGAGGAACGGCCGGCGCCGGCACGTGGGCGGTACCACGTCGCGCTTCACTCACTTCAACATATTATTCACTGGTAGCTAGGCTTCGAAGTTTCAAGTAAATAGATTTTGATAGTTTATTTCCATAAGCTCAGAGCTGCGTGGTGTATCTACGGTCCGAATTCAAATAAAATTATTTTACTTATTTATTATCTGCCACATTGACCAGGTCTGTAGTTTGAAATATGAGCTGGCGATATTCACATCTCTTCTTGTATAATTTTCAGATACGTTGTACCTATTTACTTTAAATAATAAGAATACTGCCTCGTTGGGCTAGTGGTCGAAAGTTCTACGATATCGAACACGAGGTCCTGAGTACGACCCCTGTCGGGCAAAGTGTTATTAGGTTTTTTTGTGTGTAATTTCTCAGTAGTAGCCCGGAGTCTGAAATTATGCTCGATTAATGGCAATAGGCTTGCCCCCTATAACATGGCACTCTTAAAACCGCCGAAAAAAATCGGTGTACCATAAGTACTCTGTCTACCTCTTCAGGGGGATACAGCCGTGGGCATATTTTTATATGTAATAACTATAATTACCACCCACAAGTATGGTTAGTTAACCAATATGTTTGATCTATATCGTTTAAATCATTAAACAGTTTAACATTACCTGCAATAATGGACTGATATTACTTAGACAGAGTAAAATAAACATTACAACGTCACTATTAATGTAGATGCCGTGGGAAACAACCGTTGTTCAGTAAAACGTATTACAAACGATATTGGATCGTGTTCGGATATGTAATTAATAGATCCCACGTAGGTACAAGGCGAGCGTCGTAGCGATCACCTCGAGCCCTATAAAAGACATCAACGAGCTCATCTCAGTTCCACAGAGCACTATTGCTTGTAAATAATAATAATAATTTCAATTGCAAATTAATATGTGACATAGACACTGTTATTTTTTACATTCTAATTGCTTAGCTCAAACATCGAACTGGATATCCAATCTGTCTACCTTGTGTTTATCGAAGGACTCTCAAATATGATATGTACTCATAAACGTTTGTTTTATTAGGCATGTTTCAAGTAACAGTTGAATTCTTTTTTGAGATGGTTGTTATTACGTTATAGTTTATTTAAGAATATATTTTAATAACGAGAAAGCAACTATTTTTGCTGATATTTTAACGTTATTAAGCCCTCGAGGTTGTGTAGGCCGTGTGAGTAATATGTATGGTATCTCGTGGTCGCAATAAGAACATATTTAAGTGCTCAGTCGCGGCTCGGAGATCTCCACATTAGCATCCGATGTTAATTGCAAACTGTCATCTGTCACTGCGTAACGTCGGGTGAACACAACAACGAATGTAAATTAAGTTGGACCGCACTTGAGGTTGATAGACAGTTGATTCCACATTGTGCCCATACTGCAAGTGTTCAGTCAAAATTTACAGTTTTGTAAGTACATGGAAATTCTGTCCGTAAAAGTGTATGCTTCTGGGATTGTCTTTAGTAGTCGTAACGTAAGCTACACAAACGTCGCTGGTTACGATACTTACGTTGTCCATATAAGTTTGGGTGTATAAAATGTAATTTTAACTTGTTAATAAACTCCGTCATCTCGATGCACTCGAGTCACAAATAAGCTCAGCGTCATAACTCTAACAATATGTTGCGTGATATTAAGACAGTTACTCGAAGCATATCGCCTCGATATTAGGCTTTTGTTCGGAGCCATTTCCTCGTACAGCCAAGAAGGCGCGGGCGTTAATACAATAATCTTATGTCTGCATAAAAATTAACCGGTGTGTAACGGTACTGCGCGTAGGTGTCGCACGCGCACCTTACGGACTCACCTCCGACCCGCGCATCGCCGCCCGCGCGCTCCGGCGCTGTGCCTGCACCCTCGCCGCGCCGCCGCCGCCGCCTCGCCGCCTCACCGCGCCGGTATGGAACAATATCACTGTGCCTCCACGATGTATCACCAAAACATCAAATATAGAAAGCGCCCGCTTACAAGTGTCGACTTTTAAATTCGTTTCCACGAAAATATTAATAAAGAATAAAAGGATCATCAATATTACCAAAGAACGACAATATTTATTATAAGAAAGTTAAACATTAATGGCAAATTCTCTTTTACTTTCGATTCACAATGTGCATCTGGAGAAGCATTAAAAACTTAATCATATCAATTAAATCTGCACCGCTCGCAATACGATGCGATCGTTACACGTGCGGGTTTATAAGGAGAAATCAGTTCGAAGATATACTCGCGTCATTAAGAGGCATTCGTTAAAACCTACAGACAGTAAAATCTGTAACAAGCAACGTAATAAATGCAATAACAATGAATAATATGGCAATAATAGCAGGTGAAATCGCGACAGGTCTGGGTCTCGGGTCGTCGTCCGTAATTATAAATAAAATACGGCAACCGTGCGCCCGCGCCGTCGCGCCGCCGCCCCCGCGTAACCTGCGCGTCACACCACGAGCTACACTTAAATATATCACTGCCTTTACACTACAATAGCCCATTATTGTACTAATACGGAATTTTTCACATTACATATCCCAAAAATATACAGTATCGATACGACTTCTCCCACTGTTGCGAGAATTACACCCATATTGGAATTCATTTTATGACTTAAGTAAATCTACACAGGCTAGCTTGGGTACCATCCTATAATAAAATGGAAATGGTGTAATAAAGTTCAAAAGTATGTACGTTTAATTGAAGTGCATATTCTTCGTTAAGAATTTTTATTACTAAAAATATGCGATACAATTTTGTAGTGTACCTACATTTTGTCGTGATACCAGCCAGACAATACGCTCCCCATATACATTTATTTATTTAAATGACACTAGCGTTCCAAATATTCAGCCTTTACCCATCCACCATTGTTTTAATTACTGGCCGTGTTAACAATGAATTAGATAGTCATCTTATCTAATTCTAAGTCCAACTGTCGTGCACATGTCGGTTGGATGAGTGGTAGGAATAATTGTCAGTGGTAATGTATGAAGATAGGGGTAGAGGGTGCAGAGCGGCGGAGCGTGGCGCGGGCGGGCGCTACGCTATGCGCACGCGCCGGCGACAGACGACTAACACGTGCCTGAATTCATTACTTTTTCCGAACTGAATGACCGTTGATCATATTGTATCCGTGTGCTAATATATCAATGATTCCGCATATCACAGCGTGTATCATACATCTGAGTTCGTACATAATAGCGTTGTAAGCGGGAAAAGAACCTGACACCCGCGTCTAAACCAGGCAATATTTAACCATAAGACCTACTAGGTTGTCAAATATTCGAGGCTAAAATATGCCTTGCGTAATCTTTTGCATGGGCTCTGATAACCTTTGGCTGAATGAAGAAGGCGTAGGCGATCTAGTTGTTTGTCCAACGCGGCCACCCAGTGAGTCGATATTGTCCTTAATATTTTCGTATCTCCCACTGAGCTCTTATGTTTTATTGATATTCTTATACATTCCATTCTACGACAAATATCCAGCACCACGCTGCGCAATCAAATTATCCACGCGCATGAGCGAGCTGTTGGTTTATTTAGCACTTACGCATGCTTGCTAATATCATTACTGAATACATTATACTGAAACTCTTTCGTTTAATGTTGGAGACATACATAAATATATTGTACTTGTTCATAAACACTACCTATCAGTATTAAAAGAAAAAATATTTAATTCATCCGCCAATCTACATGCGCTCATGGAAATTGGTAGAAGGATTAGGCAGACGTACAGATTTTCACCGAGACCTGCCAATTGAATAAAAACATAGCACCAGTTACAGGCGAATTCCTTATATTATTTACTTGTTCTGGGCATTCCATTTTCCGTGGAAGTCATGCTCCCATTCTGACTTCTAATCCCTTATAAAAAATATTCATATGTGTGCGTGCTGTAGATATTTGTGGCAAGCCTGCGTAAATATTTGAATATCGTTTAAATATTACAGCGCTGGTAACTGCACGATGCGTTATTAGGTTATACACATTGCTAATCAAAGTCGTACTGCTAAATAGTACGAAGTGTCAAGTTGTTGTTATTGTTGTTTAAAAATGTTATTATGTAATCGGACAAAAAGCGTGATCGACATGCACTTAGCTGGTTTTTGCAATAAGTCGTCGACCTGTGAATAGTCACATTGTTACCAAAGGCGTTGTTAGATTCATTCTGTTTAGTTTCATTAAGTAGAAAATAATATAAATAAATCGTTCTATGTAGATATCTTCCATATTTTATCAGTATACATATTAAACAATAAAAAACTAGCATGTGTCTTACGGAATAGTTAAAGAGAATAAATAACGAAAAACACTTTCGATTTAACCACTATCATATATATACTCATCCTTGAGTCGCCAATTTCTTTGCTTGATATTTCTATTTGACTCGGTTACATTGACGTTAATGAATTTAAATCTGTTCTTAAAATAATTATCTAGTTGTAAGGATGAGCTCTCTTTTTCTTTCTCAGATTATATGTAATCTGAATATTTTTTAAATCAATAACTTAGCTCATTACATGCGGCGTACCTTATAAATACTGGTCAGGACTGCTGATAATAAAATGCGCATATTTTATTGTGCTCGTATTTACCTGTAAGTATTGCATTTATCGGTTTACTCTAGATAGCTGCGTAGTTAAGGACAGGTGAATCCGAGGTAGTAAAGCTACCCGCATGATGTTATGATAAGTTTTACATGTGATACACGTTTTTTGTATGCAACCTTCAACGACTTATTTGTAATTGATTTCAAGAAGCGTACAATATTAATTAGAGATCTTGATACAATATTTTTGGCGAGTTTTCTAAGACCTGGGGGGGCCTACAACATCGGTTTAATCAGAACGTATTAAGAACTTTTTAGTTTTGAAATTTCTTTTTATGATACCAAAATTCAACGACAAAGCTAAGAAGTTAGTAAGACTTCACTGCTAAAACGATGTTAGTAGGCCCCCTGTTCAGAAACTCTTAATAACACGTAATAGGATGCAGGTACTGTGAGTGGACACTCACATTTTCAGTGTATGTAATGATCGTCATAGTAACAGCGGTAGACAGTAGTTGATGGCGCGGGCGACGTCAGGTGTGGTGTCTCCACGGTCGGTGGTCGCAGCAAGTGCAGCCACGCTCCAGCGTACGCGGTTGGCAGTTGGCGCGCGCCTCGCACGCGACAGGTGGACGTCACGCGCCGTTACATTGCGCCCACCCACTCCACACTTCACTACTTCTACTTACACAGCATAATGTCCACTACGAACAACACACTGTCCTCGACATCACACCGTATCTATACTTACCATTATGTTACGTTTGCTGTAGTTTCTGCAGAAACCTTCAAGATATGGCATTCAGGAAAGCAAGTAATGTAACGTAAAGTAACGAATGTAGGTAATCGTGTGGTAATGGCTCGCAAAATTGGAATACATTGAATATTTTGACGGTTTATTGGTCGGCGAGTAATGTCCGTCAATTGGAGCTGATGCCGACACCGGGAGCCGCCGAGTGCTTCGACCTCACGCACGCGCAATTTACAGCATTATCACCCGTTATTATTCTTAATAACATGCTGTAGGTAGTACGACAACACATTAACCTCATCAAAATTCGTGAGTTTTTTTAATTACACTGCCATTTTAAACCAGGAAAATCGAACATAAGTGATTTAAATTTGTCCCCGCTGTACCTACCTAAGTACCCACTTGTTTTTGAAAGTAACTTTGGCATTTTTAATCGTTTCCCGAACAAGGTCGTAAATCACAGGCATCGCCAGGGTAACGTTTCACTGGAAATGAGTTAAAATAATGCATTACTCTGACGTGCACGTCCTGGTGCGCAGTATCGGAGCATCTCTCTGCAATCTTCAGATTAAAATCCTGCCTGTTTACAGAGATTTTGAATTCCTCGCATCGAAAAAGCTCTTTAAAACTCATTACATCACCGTTACGGGTCGATAAGAGCGTGAAATTTTGGTAATTGGTAATATTGAGGTACCTGTATAATTTTGGGTTAAAGGTACTCTTTAAAAATGAATGACCACTAAATAAGAATATTGCTTTAAAACTTTATTAAAAACGCATGTGTGTATTAAAATTCAATACAATACTTCATTTCATAAGAACTGCTCACTACTCTATCAATATCACAGTTTCAGTTTACGTGAGGTATATCAAGTTCAAAGAAAAATTTCGCTTTGAGCTATCCGAGCTACAGTTGATGCGTTTCCCGGTCGCACTAGTATTTAATCGTGATCTATTATGTTATTGTTTATGTATTTTAGTTACAGTTCCTATTCTGTATACTTCCACAAAGTTAATAACTGTTATTTGTGGACCAATTTGTAATAGATGTCATTTAAAGTGAAAGCTATTTAAAGATTCTTGGCAGAAAGAAATCATTTAATATAATAATATGATTAACGATAAAGATCGACGTCTTGAATTCCAAAACATTGTCGCATTGGTATTTAAATACCGTATCGAGTGAGTCGCTGCCATGTGTCGGTGTCCATTACAAAGTAATCAATCATCGTGCACATTCAGGTTTCAATCTGCGTATGCGCCGCTTTTGGCCGGGCGTAGCTTTCGACACGGGCGCAATCAATATCGCAGATAAAGTGCGATAAGATCCGAGGCAGCCGCGGCGTTCCTCGACCGCCCGCCCCGCCTTCCTCGCGCCTCCACGCGACGTCTTCATTCTTCTGGACTCCGAATTTCTATCCACACTCATTTAGCTATCAATATGTAACCATCTTGATAATCGTCTATTCACCACTTGCATTTTTTTTATAGTTGAAAGTATAGAGAGGCCTTTTTATTTGACGGATGGAAATTCAACTCAAATACCAAGAAGTATTACCAAAATTGATCAATTTCCGTGACTCAACGCTTCGTCAAAAATAATATTGAATTCCAGCGCAATGCGTAAGTGCATGTCAGTAGCGCGTGCGCCGTATTATGTGAAGTGAGTGCCCTTAACGAGGTAAGTGTTGATTTGTAGGAGTGGGATCATTTATTATTTTATCTCACGATTGGACTTGTAAATGGTTGTTTTGAATTCATTTTATGCACAGACACCTATTTCAGGTGCTAACTACTTAAACAATATTACCTATGTTCATTATCGATTGAGATTGTCTGCATGAATTTTAAATTAATTATAACTGATAATAAGGTATAAGGTCTGCGGTGAAAACTGAAAAGTTATCGAGAATTATTATAATAAGAACGAAAAAATAATAAAAGTTGGTTAAGTTATTTTTTTAGTAATATTCAAATAACATACAATCACTCAAAACTGTCACCCGCCCGGCATATATTTAAAATAACTCAGTCACTTTTTTTTACCTACGTTGTAATTAGTTATTTTAGAAACAAGACGAAACTTCTATCGTCCATCCCACGGGAATCGTTAAGAAGTTCGAAAATAAAGGTCAAATGCATTCAGTGGGTTCAGCGTATACATTTTCTATCCTTATGTACTAACTGAACACAGATTAGCTGAAATTGAAAAAACGAAACAAAAACAAAAGATTTTATTACAAGTATCTAGATAGACATATAAATTCTATCAATTGTTGTTGGATTATTTACTAGAAGGGCTTTCGCCTTTCGCTTGCATGTGAGCTGAGCATGTGAATCGACATCCGTGACTCGGACATCTCCTAATTTGGCAATCAATAGCTTCGTTAAGGGGTCTTTCTTATACTCAATCAAATATGTGGGCAGAACTATATTGCAGTACATACAAGTGATGATCACCTTAATGTAGTCGCGTGGTGCGTGTGCATCAGGAGAGGATCATCGATACTTAGAAGCGGGCATGCGGGCACAGGTGCACGCGCGCCGCTCGCTAGCGCAGGTAGACTTCGCAGCTCCTCTCCACTCCACATGTCCACAACACTGACCAATATCACTCGAACTACACTTATCCAGAAAAAAATAATTGCCTCAACAGATGGTACTAATTAGCACTTTAAATAGAACGGTGTCGAAAAACCAACGATTATAAAGTAACGGCACCTATAAAGACCATCTTTGACGATAGCTCATGCTAAAACCACAACAAAAACAAAGCATTATTGTTGTATATACATTTGTCTGCTACGCAAATTAAATGTTTGGCTTATGAGATAATTAGGTGCCTGCCTCTTAAATTACAACGTGAAATGTTGTTTGAAGTCGATTAGTAATGGAAACTATCCATTAATGAGCGACACGAGACGGCTGCTATCGTCGGCAATAAGTTACACGAACATTAGTAAGCTAGAAACTAATTGCGGAGGCGGACCGATTTCCAAGCTAGTGCTGAAGCAATTAATACTTGCAACGTGATCAAGAGCTCGCATCGCGACGCTCCAGCCGCGGTGCTCTCCTCGGATCACTGGGACGATGATTTCCATAAAACGAGTATGTTTGCAAACTTGTTTCTAAATATATTATGTACCTTATGATTAATAATTACAGCAAAAACGAGCAACAATATGACAAACGGATAACTGCCAAAGCAATTGACGGGTCTATTCATCGGTCACTTTTTCACGTGTATCACATATAATGAAATGACATATCCGTACATTTTGTATTCACTATAATACAGAAATGTAATATAAAACTGAGCATATCCAACATATTTATTTTGTTGTTAGCCATATTTCTACTTATATAAAATGTAACATAAAACATTTATTCTATATGTTTTCTCTTGGTGGGTTCTGCATTAAACCGCCACCAGTCAGAGCCTCATTTATAAAACAGTTAAAACACAAAATGGAACAGGAACTAAGGCGATGAGATGACTTGACACATTATTTAAATTTGAAACAGGTTGGTACGTCCGATTTTTTCATCAGTTACTTGATTGTTTTGCCGGGGTACATCCAGCTTGTTTTGCACGCACAAAAAATATTGCACCATATGGGGCCTTATTTTACAAAAAGATACTGTTTAATGAACAACATAACAAAAACATATGGCCAATTAATTTTAGCTAGCTCCGCTAAATGGGCACAGTTGGAACGAATTTCAAAGGTGTAATAAAATGCTTGATCTGCTCTGCCTTGTGGCAATTGTAGCGAATACTATAACTAATGTACGTCTAAATTAAACTTGCCATATATTATCCGCGCGTGCTGTGCGCCATAAGTACATTAATATGTACAATAAATTCGGCAAATGAGTATCGCTGGGTGTATTAATTGAAATTTGATGTCATGCGCTTATAGCAAAGAGGACAAATAACCGCATGCACCTATAGTTTGATTTAAGGACTTACCTATCTAGTTTTTATGAACAATAATAATGACCGCCATTGTCAAATCCAGAGTACAATCGTGTTAACTATAAATCAAATGTGTTATTAAATTTTCCCTCCATGCAAAAGCGCAAATGAATATGTGTGGTAAGTCACAACCTGCTCAAAGCGAGTTTCTCGACGCGACGAGGCAACCATCTGGTGGGCGAGATCTTTTTTTATTTTCCAAACGTGTCGTCTTGGATTCTCGTTTTTTGCACTGGCTGGCGCTCGGTCCTTTTCTTTTTTATATTGCCAAGTTGCAGTTAACAGGTGGCTGGCTGTGTGCAGGTGAGACCTGAGATTTTAACTCGCATCAGGTTCACCTCAGTGTGAAAAATTACGCATTCTGCTTACCTACTTAACGCTTTCCAAAACTCGGGTAACACGGAGGCAGGAAGTGAGCGGTGGGTAACGTGTAGCGTGCTCGGACGTCCTACATGTACCTACCTAACTCGAGACAGAACCTGTTTGTAGTGTCACTTATAAATGTACTGACTAACTTGCTACATTGTTATGAGATGTGAGTATGGGTTTGAGTAATCGCCTGCAATGCGTGGAAACATTCAATATATTATACGTTGATAATTGCCAAGTACCTAAGCAGATAATGTAATTGTAACAACTTTTTTTTTTTTTAGGATTTTGATGACCGAACGTGATTCCAGGCCACCAAACCTAATAGGATCCTTCCTAGGAATACGAAAAATTTCACCAGAAATATTTGACAGTCTGTTGTTGTATCTTAGGCACACTTCCAGTTACAAATATTTCGCTAAACCAATATTGATGAACTTCAATACAAACTAAGACTATTCTCTCCACGTCTTCAGTAACTTCAGTAATCCACTTGTTGCATTACAATGTAATCTGTATTTAGATGTTCAAAAGAATATTTTAATTTTTTTTTTCTTTTAGCTATATCAGGCAATTGATTTTCATATATTTATATATATATAGACTATCCGCGACTTTGTTCATGTAATATTTTTTAAGAACCTACCTGGAATCAAAAATCTAAATTTCTGCGAAATCGGTTCCGCGACTTAGCCGTGAAAAAGTAACAGATGCAGACACTTTCGCATTTATGCAGAGTGTGGTGTAAATAATAGATAGGTCTGTAAATGTGGATCCAAAGACCTAACATAAAAAAGAAATCCCTAGAGTCAATGCATACGTGTAATATATTTTTTTCAATTTTAAGAATATCTACATGTAGCCATTTCCTAGCCCATAATGATAAAGTACTCTTACATTTCAGAATAATTATACTATACCTACGTTCACTACGTATTGATTGGCTATGATTACATGCTATAGATTCCAAAAGTAAAATATGTACCAGAACAAGAACTAAATTAGAATGATTTTATCTAAAGACCTAATTAGTCACGATTTATTAAACATTCATTGAAATATATACATCTTATTACGGGTTTTAGGCTTAACAAGTATTAGTGGGGACTTATGTAGGTATGTGAAAGCTTGAAAAATTGTGTCTATTACTGAGAGTGCACTCAATAGGCTCGCAGACCTGCACCGTTAGACTCCAGATCACGACGCGGCGGATTATTTGAGAGCACAAAGAGAGCGAGCCGAGCGGCGGACGGACACAATCACTCATAGCGTTGCGTTTGTCATAGAGAGCCGTGCGACACCGCGCGTCGATCACCGACACGCTTTGTCAGCCTGTTCCGATTTGTTAACAGCCGCGGGCCTCGGGACACGCGGTCGCCCCACTTGCCTAATACACGCGGCTCACCGTGCCATTACTATGTCCCATAACACATACCACACTTTACACTCGGAAGTACTCCCATGTAAAATACACCCCAAATTACAGGTCATTTCGAAACAATTTCAGAAACTTTCTACAAAACCGTGGTCGTTCGGACTGTATGCGAGAAGGCAGTAAAATCGTTCACCCATAAAATGAAATATAGGTTAAGACGTTCTCTGTTGGAATTCATTCAAAGTACCGTAATCTCGTCCTTTTATTTTGTAATTTCTTCTTACCACCAATTTTGAGCAGTCGTTTAACATTTTAGGGCTCGTTTTATGGTTTCGTGTCTGATGAACATCCTCTTTTTTTCTTGTTTTGATACGGATACGGGCTCGCAATGTTTCACGATCTCTGCGGCGAAAAACATCCTCGAAACTCATACCTACTTGTAACAGCTCTGTAACAAATTAGCTCCATCCTAAATTATGCACGTCTTACTGAAGGTATTTATTTTTCTATTTGCTATCATAGTTGACGAATAGCAAACATACCTACAAAGATAATTGAATTTTGTTGTGTCTCGTGTAAGTTTCATTTGTATGATAGGAAATGCTTAAAGCTGATCTGGGGAAAGCCGAAGTAGAGATAAGTACCTACGTATAAAGATTAATTTGTATGTTAAGATGAAGAGTCGCGAGAACAATAGGTTTGTTAAAGTTTGGAGGGGCGGTGGTGCGGCGCATGCATTTTCGGGGCGGCGGCGCGGGCGGCGGCGGCGTACGGGAGCCGCGCGCCCACGCGTCCCGGAGCGCCTTGTCCGTGTCAACGGCGCGACGCACAACAACTTCAATATCTTACTTTCACAATTGTAATAAGCCAACGTCAAGAACTCATCATGTTCAACAACAATAAGGCACGCGTCTCACCCAGCCACACGCTCCACGATGGATTTACATGTTATAAAGATCGACGCGAAACCTTTTACCGTAATCTCATTACCTATAACTGTCGTGATTCATTATGTTTCCGTTGATGGTTGTAGTTGATATAAACAAATTGCTGCGGAATGTTATCCATCACAATGAAATGATCACGAACGTATAATTAGACAGTTAACCGAGAAATGTCCTCAAACGATTCGAAGATAAGGCGCCACTGCTTGGTCTATTTAACGCTGTTCAATTAATTGACGCGATAACTAGTTCTCATTTGAGAATAATTATGATATATTCTGTTTACTTTTGAAAATAGCAAGTAAATCCATTGTGTAAAGGGTACTTAAAGAAGCCCATTGTTGACGACATAAACGTTGTTATTACTATCTGCATTGGCTATATAATGCATATTTATTGTAGTAAAGTTGATGAGTGTCACGATAAACGACGTGTTTAAGATATGCAAATAAAGAACTTTCGTTTCGTTGTCGGAACAATGGTGATGAATTTGCGGGGGTTTGTCTAGTTAACAGATGATAATAATATGATGAATTTTAATGGTGTGAAAGCTTGGCGATAAACAACAATAAACCAAACGTATAGCTACGTACGTTGGTATACGTAACAAGTCATGAACATGAAATATGGTATTTGCTTTGTAGATTATTATTCTCTTTGGTTTTAGATTATTACATTTCAAAATTACCCCTTTATGAAACGGGTCCTGAAGACTGATTCCAGCATTTTCAATCCTGAGATAAAATTATTATGTTCTTATTCTAGACTAAATTAACATGAACTTCGATGATCGAACCTAGAATAGGCAAACCAAACTCCAAGCATCGGAGACATCTTTTTAGACAGCTAAGACATACCATTCTGGAACATTTCAAAATAAATGATGTCGCTTTAACCCTGAGGAAAGGTACACATACATCGGCCACGTGCATATTAATGTATGAACCGCTCTAGTAGGTAAGACAGTACATGGCAAGCACATCATCCCGCCACGCCCTTTTCCTCCGACGAACAAGTGAGCGCACTAATGAAGTCCAAAGGGTCATTTATATTCCAACGGAACATGAAACAAAGTGATTTGGTAGAATCACAATTTAAAAACACTTATCATTAAATACAATAAACATAATTTAGCGAACGCTATTAAAAGTATTCGAAAAATAATATTATTTTCGAAATTCATTGTGTGCCAAATCGCATATTACACCGTAATATAAGTTTAATAACAATGCAATTTAAATTGAGTTTATGTTACTGTCAAATTGTCGGACGTAATGCGTACGAGTGCTGTATGTGTATATCAACCCTGTTGTCGGGCTATGGTAATGTAAAATTACATTCCATTAATATTCATAAACTCAGTCATCGCATACGTGAACACTCCTAAAACTGTAAGTTGCCATCAACGTTACGTTTACTGACAAACTATGAGGGTGAACAACAAATAAATGAATTTTATTGTACTTGTTGTGCATAGTTTAACTTTGGAAAACAAAGCAATAAATATGTTTGCTGACTATTATAGTTTTAGGCCAATATCAAACAATGACAATGAAGAAATCATGCTTTTCCACTTGTTTAGTAACTACTACATCCACGAAAATATTATTCACAGAAGTCACGCGGCGAAGGACCAAGTGCGCCTAACGAAAGCAGTCGAGATTGCAAATCAGTGCGGAGGTCGCGCGGTCGCGAGACCGAGACTTGAATGACTCATAAACACCTTGATTTACTGAACACACAGGAGATTTGTAGTATATTAATTCTACTGTCGCTGACCGGAAGATATTACCGACCCACGACACCGCAGGAACGTTTACACTCAATTACACAATGTTATTAATGTAGAGACCCGCGTCGGACATCAAAAGCTTTCAAACAATACTGTTATGTTTGACTTGACCCACACAACTAATCGTTAAATCACGGGTGGCACGAGCTCTCCTGATCAACATAAAAAAAAACTAAAACTCTTATTTTTAGTATCTCATTGAAAAAAGAATGTGAGTAGGTAATACATCTATAAAGAAGACAATATTTATGACCATGATTTATAGATGAAATATTTTTTCTTGTCGAACGTTTGGGTAATCCATCGTAAATGGTTGGTAGGCAGTGTCACAAATCGTTCACTTCACATTACTTTACGTTATTCTCATGCTACTATGATTTTTATAGGAGGAATACGTATAGATATCTAACTCATACAAGCCTAAATACAAGTACTTAAAGTAAACGTAAAGTAAATTAAATCATAATTTGCAGTTCATTGTCAAGTAATGTATTAGAGCCGATCAAACGTTCACTATTTCATTATTTTTATACGAGGGTCAGACGCAAATCATGGCTATTGAAGCAAATATTGTCATAAACATAACTTGGTTCCATCCAATACAAGCATCGCATATGCTATCAAACTCACACAATGAATCAACATATTGTGGAACATTCGATCGCAGTGAGATGAGCCTTTGCAAGATTTTTATATAATGGAAATAATGGACGATATACATTTAATCAGTAATAGTTTACACCAGCCTCAAAGTTAACTCTTTGATAGGTATATTATTTAAATTTTGGCCGTGAAGAGGTGGTAGAGACACGCTTTTACATTGATAAATGTAATAGTAAAGAGTAAATATAGATTTCTGAATAATTTACAGGAAAACAGAATGAAATAAACTTCATAATATTATACAAGTGCCGTCCTATTTATTGAGAGCGTCTCATTTGAAAGCGGATCCTTAAACAATGTAACAAACTCGTTATACGCAAATGCTAAATGAGGTTGATATTCAAAACACAGTCTCTTTTGGACTACGCAAAATATGCTATTTTACTAAATTCATACCAAATTCTTCTCAGAAAATAATATTTAAATAAACTGCCTATAAGGTTACTCACAGCCCAAGTATATATTTCTTAATTCTTTTACTTTTATGTATATAATTCATGTATTTCTGCATCGTTCACACACAATATATTGTATGACGTAACGGCTTCACGTAAAATATCAATGTATGAGACGATTTAACATTTCCCAGAAAAAGTGCTTGTGCATAAATTGAGACGTACATATTTTCCCTTTTAAATAATGGTGATTTACATTGATCGATCGGTGATACCATAAATTTACAACGAGTTAATTGTTGACCGATAAACTATTTTTTTCGTCCTCTTTATATAAGAATTTCACAAACAACATACCCAGACTTCTTCTTTTCAAGGAAATACAGCAAGCTAACATGTGACTTAAATACCAACAGTGAAGGCCCCTAAGTTAGACATTCGTTAGTTTCTGCCGATGGCTTCGTTCGATATTAGAATATTTGTTAGTTATTCAAAAATATTCGCCCTCGTTATTGACTACGGCGGCGACGGCGCGTGAGCTATTATTGTTAGATTTGCTAGTTGCTTAAGGAATTCAACTACAGTGTTGATCGACATCTGTTTGACTACTCAATAACGTACCCTGCTAGTGTTTTAAAATGTTTACCAAAACAGGGGTGAACATTGTCCACTGCGAATTTTCAAAACCTTTTTAAAGATCAAGGTTAATGTCTAACAAACATTACACGCATTAACTCTTTATTGTATCCGTAGCATGTAATTACACTGTTCAAAATATCCATTTAACGTCTGTCGTCTGCTGTATAGGATAGACTAATGAAGACATAAGTGACGTAACTCATGGTTTTATAAAGGTTATTATGGTTTATTTGTTATAAGATATGTATTTATTTCAACATTCAAAATATCTTTATTTGATTAGTCTAAACAAACTACTTTAAAATCGTCAGAATGACACGATTATACTGGATTATAAATGTGACTGAGATGAAACCGGCAGGAATATCACGATATGTTTACAATTTCGATCATTAAATTATTGATGAATATCTGAACTCAAATGTCAATAAAAATATAACCTATTACTACATATTATCTGGTTTATAAATACAAATTGAAGCTCGATATGACCATTGCATTTACTTACTATTAATAAAACATAGCGCACATAAAAGGCTAAATAATAAGTTAGGTATATATGTAATTGTATTCCAAAGATTTTAAATCACGTATGATGTAACCGAATCCTATAAGATTATGCGACTTTTTATTTTGACTACTAAAACAGCGCCCGCACTCCGATCGCTAAACATGATTTTATTTGTGCTCTATTTTACGGATATATTTTGTATAAGTACATTTTTTTAATATATTATTGTTGGCAACGTAAGAGCTGTACTCTGTTTTATTACGCATATATGGATATCGTCGGGTCGCACATTCACAATCAATAAATATTAAATTACGCCTACATACATCTTCAGCACGCATAATGCTTTAAGATAGAGTCATCTGAATATAAACTACTTCAAGTGCCTCATAATTTATTTAGTTTTCCTTTAAGCTACAACTTACAGAGACAAACCTTACCATATAAATTAACAAACCTACCGGATTTTCGATATATGCGAGCTGCTAAATATAGCATGATTCTTTGCCACGGGGCACAGATTCTACGATATTCTTAAAGCTTTGTTATCTTGTGTATATAGTCGGTACTTTACTGATGGTATTTAAGCTATAAATATGATCGAGGGTTGATTTTTATGTCAGTCAGTCATCTTTAAGTACGCGACCCGCCATATTTATCGAGCCGTAGATTCAGATCAGTCGACATTATTGCGGCGCGAGTGCGTGCACTCCGAACGTTACTTACGAGATATCTCTTACACTGACTCATTATTGTCAGTAAGGCAAACGCGATTATCTTTTAAATAACGATAATTCATAAAATTCGATCTCTTTGAAATCTGCAGTCGCTTTTTGTAAGCAATTTAATCGAATTGCAACATATAAATTACTTTGTTAAGCAAGTAGGTAGGTTTCGGATCAAGGGGACGGGTGACGGGCATTGCATTTCTCTCGGTGGTTTATCGTATAACAGGAGAAAGCAGTTCATAGTCGGCCGCGAATACGACACGTGTCGATAGTAGTTAATTAGTATAGGGTGTCGGGAGTGACACCGACCGCAACCCGACAACGGTTACCTGCGGCCAGGCGGCGAGTGCGCAGCCGGAACGAAATTAGATAACTACCCGCTACTAGGATTGCTTACACGCTTCACTGACTCAACAAAGCTCTTCCTGAAACCCGCTGAAATTAATACATTTCGATTAGTATAATAATCCAGTTAGTCAATGGATTCAAATTCTTGTACTCAAATCATTGAATAAACCCTATGTTCATTCATAAATGTTTTCTTCGGTAGTTGTAACCAATACGTAAATGTTAATAAAATAGGGCAAAATTTCAATGATATTATATTTACTCAAAACAATAGCAACAAGAAGATTTACAAGACCAATATGATTGAATTCGATAGCAATAATACCAGTGCAGAAAATTCAATATTTGAATTATTTCTTATTCATAATTTAGATGGCCAGCAATGAGTAGGCCTGGACCTTCTTGCTTCTCACAATAAATTAGACAATCAACTTTGACACTACATCAATATTATTTCTAAAACTAGACTATAATTTTTATATATAAGAGAAGATAGTATGACAATCGCACACAAGCTGTCCAGCTAATTTAATTATATCTTTAGTGTGCAGTTTTAATGGTAGGTTTTCGAACTGATGATCGTGCTAGTTTCCAACGTAAGAGTAGAAACATTGAGCTGTCTCGACTTCCCCATTGAACAACTCTGGCAATCGTTGCTAGGTAATTAATATGCCATGTGTGTGTCCGTAATACAACACCATAGTTCGGAGAAATATAAAACAATAGTCAAGTTTAATCGCTCCGATGTAAGGTGCACTCCGTCGAACGACCCAGTCTGCTATCAAAATAAAATGTCAATTGCTTCGAAGTACTTGAGATACTGTCAAACGTAAGATCGATATATAAATACACAAGTCTGTCTAGTTTATGCGAAGTAATACAAATATTTTTTGTTGTACCGATATCGTTTTAGATCCATTATTTTGGTTACAGTTAAGTGCTCTATTACAAAATGATCGAACAGGACAAAGACATGAATGGAGTCTCAAGATTGATTCATTATTTTCATTTACAATATTAACGTAGGACTAACTTACGCAGTACAATATATAAAAGTAGAGCGCCATTTAATTCCACTTTAGGATTATAGTGTTTATAGCCTATTTCATTTCATGAAATGTATTTGAGCACTCTTCCAACTAATTCAAATTATACATAAGTTACAAAGAAATGTCACTTAGAATAGATAATATGAAAAAAAAAGTTTATATAGTTACGGAGTAATAGTTAATACAATAAAAGTTGCAAGAAGTGTAAATAACTAACTAATATTTAAACAACGGAAATTAGAAGAGTTTCTAGATACTATTGCATTCCCTATAAAATGTTTTCTATATTTTTTTATGAAAACAAGTCTACTCCAATGATTTTAGAGCGCTATTCTATTTCCCACATAGTTGGAGGTCCGCACTAGGAGGAATCTAAGATGGTTCGGCATAAATCGTGGGAGATGTACCTGCTACTTGCACCGTGGTCCGTGAGCCGTGCAATACGGTATGTGCTGAGTACCGGGTGAACGTAAGCCTTAACTCTTATGAGCACCTGGATATCACTCCGACCACTTACACTCCGCCGCTTTATATCTCCTATGAATGCTACTGACATATTGTTTAATTGTTTCGGACCATATGACACGAAACACAGTTTGTTGTTCCCACAAATACGACGTGTGAGTACCGGGAAGTGACTACAGGCACTTATTGCATTAAATATGCATATGGAGCTGGTAATGATCACGTAACGTTCTTTGATTTGGAGGCACAAAAATATCGATCCCAATTATTAATACTCTTTGAGTGCGCAATTACGGCTGATCAACCGGAAAGAGGTAAGAAAAACAACAGAGAAAAAAAAAACACTTTAATGTAAATATGTATATAGGTAAGATCATAAGTCAATTAACAGTCAAAGAAACAAATTATTAATAGATG
This sequence comes from Watsonalla cultraria, assembly GCA_964035505.1. Taxonomy (NCBI): domain Eukaryota; kingdom Metazoa; phylum Arthropoda; class Insecta; order Lepidoptera; family Drepanidae; genus Watsonalla; species Watsonalla cultraria. The sequence continues at coordinate 7,135,296 of OZ037713.1, read as the reverse complement.
TTTAGTATTATTAATTAATAAAAAAAACATACAATAGCGAGTCAATGAGTGGATTTTTTAAACATTCTATAGTGAAATTAGGTCGGTAAGAAGCCGGCAAAGTCGGCATTAACAATCGAGATTCGGTCGGAGCCTTTGAAATCATCATTCTTTAAATATTTTGTACAAACATTTCTTATAACGAACATATGTCACGCTGTTTAAGTAATAAATACCGGCTTCGCTTCGCACACATATATATAATTATGTGCTCTGAAGACGTAAATGAGGCTGCGAATGTTCGATACACGAACACAAGAAACACGACTCTTTGTCCCAATTCTAAGAAGTTAGAACCACCGTCAGACTGGTATTCTAAAATCAGAATATTATACATTTTTTTATGTTTCGCTTTTTAGAATTCATTTTAGCATTCTTATTTTTCAACTGTGTAAAAAAGACAAAGTATTTGAAAGCTCAACTAATAGTTAAACAAATTATATTTAGTGACAAAAAAATAGTCATTGGAGGTTATCGCAGTGGAGTTGAAAAGTACTTACCTGGGATGAATAGGATTGGTGAATGCAAATGAAGTGAATAGTGGATCGATTGGAAATAGATCGTGTGTCAGCGACCGGCGGCAGGCTGCGAGGCATGATCATCGTCCGCGAGCGCGCGCACGACCTCTGCGCCCGCCGGCGACAACCACTACACACACCGACACCCAATACTACCCGCTATTTTTACTGATAGCATTGCCCTTCAATTTCTTTGATGTAGTAAAGTAAATATGTAGGTACTATATTGCCATTGCTGCAACTGGACCGGGTCTACAAAACAAAGTTTGGTCTTCCGCGGCGTAGTTTTTAGTTTCTAGGGGTAGCCATTGCCGAAGCGCCATAATAATATATACTATGGCATAGTTCAACACAACACTTCTATCACAACAAATTTCCCGTTCCCCAATGATTTCAATAGTAATAATATAGTAATAATAACATAGTAATATGTTTAATTTCAAATTAATCAAAATTGTCATAGGTTGAAAGGGACAAGTCAAAGGTTTCTGTTTTCACCCATCTTAGTACTACAATATAGTAAAATCTGTAAAAGTGTAGCATTTCTTTCACCATATTGACGCACGCTATTGGAAACTATATTTTATTGGTGAAAGTGCATTTTAAGAACAGAAAAAATATAAAACGATTTCACACTGACCTTTCCTATTGTTCGTGTTGTGAAACAAAGGAGATCTGTGTTGGAAAGATATAACTATGCAATTAGTGATTTCTAACGTTATAATTTATGTTTTAATATTTAAGCTATCTCGTTTATGTCTTTCGTTCCCTCATTTGGATAATAAAATATATCAGCGATGTTATCAGTTCTTAGAAGTCGTGTTTGGTACATATTTTATTAGGTCGATTCACAAGTACCGAATGTTAATGGATGCGTATATCAATATGCGAATTATAAACTTTATAGATAAAGCTCAACCATACTTAAAAGGCCGATTGCACAATTCCAAGATTGATATTATCGTATTTTATTTAAAAATACCCACCAGGTATGCGTTCATCTTGTTTAACGAGGAGTTTATGGAATACTAGCTGTGCCCCGCGGTTTCACCCGCGTAGATTTAGTTTCTTCCTTATTGTCGCGGAACCCTAATATTTTTAATAAATAAAAGTAGCCTAAGTTACTCCTTGAAACATCAGCTACCTACCGGTGAAAGTCCCGTTAAAATCCGTCGAGCCGTTTCAGAGATTACCCGGAACAAACAGACAGACAGGCAGACAGACAGACAGGCAGAATAAAATTTTAAAACTTGGATTTTATGTGTCAGAAGCGTGTTTACTTTCACATGCATTTAGTGAAAATCTGTATTTTGGAATTACAAACAGACACTTCAATTTTATTTATCTGTATAGATGTACCGAATATAGTGAACAGGAAAATTTTGGAAATATCTTTATTTCTTTTATAAAAGTCTTTATATTAGTATTTTTTACAGTTTTACAATTGCGTATGTATCAGTATAAGCAATATCTATTCCATAAACCTCACATCATGTCAATTGAGATTATATCTCTCTCGGCTCTCTCATTCACGACGGGAATTTTATCACAACTTTGTTTGAAACAGTCCAGTGACTAATGAAAATAGACGCGTTTGGGGGCGTAAATTTTTTTTTTAGCATTCATGTCATTTCTTCAACGAAAGTACAACATTGTGAGTCGATGCCGAGTTCGTAGAGCTTTCTATGATCTATTGAGAGCAAATGAATTGAGACCGATAAATGTCATCAACATTATGGCTGACCTTTGATGCTAGGAACCGTTATTGTTACATTTAATAGACCACATCATTGAGCATTCTGATATTTGATCTAAATATGAACAGGCTGCCTCGTTAGTCTAGTGTTCGCAAACGCTCGCGAGGTACATGAGGTCCTATGTTCGATCCCCGGGTCGGGCAAAGTATTGTGTTTTACCATCTGTAATTTCCCAGTAGAAGCCCGGAGTCTGGATTAATGCCTGGTTAGTGGCAATAGGTTTACCAATTATTACATATAAACATAACTGGCGTAATGTGGGTATAAGTATAATGGATTATACAAAGATAATTAGAAAGATGAAATAAATGTCAATACAAATAATTTAGTATCGTTTTTTGCAATAGCAAAAGTTTTCTATTAACACTTGTGGAGAGAGCGAGTGATCATGCTCATCCCCGGCAAAGGGAAGATCTTCCAGCCAGGCGGGTGTCATGCCTGGGGAACCGCGGCTCCAACTGTTCTAGTTGGAAACTTGTATATATACTGCAATGCGCTTGAAAACTCTTCTGGCGCGATTTAGGTTCTCGTGTATTTGTATCTAAACTTCGCATTTGTTAGCGAGTAGCGCCATCTATGAGCGAGTGGAGAAACGCTGCTCACTTTTTCAGTGAAGTTTGCCGAGTGACGTTTTTATCTCTGGTTTGTATCTTCAAATAACTATGAAGAGATTTCATCGAAAGAAGACTCACTTATTTAGTAGGCAGGTGTCCATACAAAACTGTGAATAATTTCAACATAAAAGTACTACAACATAATTAAAAGTGCTAAATCCACAGTTATGTAATAGCATAAAACACGATTATACGCAGTATCGAATCGTTATGATGACAACCAATAATTTTCCTCCAATGTACACTTTAAGCGATCATTAAGCAAATTATAGTCGTACGAGGATGAATCACAATAACCTTTATAAAAATTAGGAATGTGTACACATAACACATAAATAGACATTAGGCGCCGGACAGAATAGGCAAAACGCAAGTACAGAATGATGAAACATAATTGCCTATTTCATCTAAATGTCCGTCTAAGGTGTCCAAATGTAATTACCAAAAGTCAAAATGGTCCCGCCCACGAGTGCTCTCACGTGCCGTGAGGTGCCGTGAGGTCACATGCTCTGACAACCTGCTCACAAAAGCAAATTACACCACTATACTTTGTGGTCTGCTTTTTTACTATTAACTTTATTATAGCGTTGTTGCTTAATGACTCATTTTGTTGGCACTAACAATAAACCGCTCAATTTGACTAGGGCGTTCGAAGTCAATTTGAACGGAGATGCCGTGTTTCCTACCATAGTAATGTTTCACACCAAGTGTGAAATGATAGTAATATGTAACATAGAAAACTTTTTGATAACTAGCAAACTGATCAGAATGAAAATAGCAGCACCAGTAGCAAAGCCCTTCAAAGGTTTTATAATAAACCCTTCATACATAATATATATCGTACAAAACAATATAATATTGAGTGATATAACACGTAAGTCCTATGCACGTTTCGACGTAGGTCGGAGGAGGCCGCTGTAGCATATTCCAATAGCCAGCTATGTTGATCTCACATAAAACAAATGTTCCGGGTGGATGGAGCCCGTAACTCCAGTGGACTGACAAGACAATAATTGTACTGCGCCAGTGGACGACACCCCACGTATATCTTGTGGGACAAATTTACGTTTTCTTGATGATAGACAAACAATCCACCGGCGACATCCCATTCGGTCGAGGTGAATTCTCTAATAAAACTTCATTTGTCGAACCGCGATCACATTACTTTCAAGTAAAGAAATGTGTTTACTACTTCAAAGTAGTTACAGTCCTGAATGTAGGTAACTACCAAATAGAGTAACCATTTTCCATCTGAAACATGGCGTAGGATTTTTGCAAACCTTCGATAAAAAATAGGGCTCTTCAAACCAGGCACTTATCCAGACTCCGGGATTGTACTGAAAACCCAATAAAGTAGTGAAAACTTAATATTGGACTCTCGAACAATCCAATATTTACTTGCACTAATAATACTTCCTATGGATAACTATGTCTTTGAAATTATCAATACCTTCAAGTTCACATTTGATTCGGTTCGTTCCCAATTTATTATTGGGGCGTCCCATATATTTTTCTGGCTGTTGTGTACTATTCTACACCTACCCTGAAAACCCATTCTAAGTAAATACCGGTAAAAGTTTTGACTAGTCATTTGATACTGATACTGACTAGTCATCCAATGACTAGTTTCGAAGTTTACTCCCTACATACATACAAACAGTTAACTTTATCTCTTTATAATGTTAATTAAAATAAGCGTATAATTTTGTTACTCCAGGTTGATACATAGCAGCCGAGACAAATGTCTCGTTCACCCATAATATGCACGCAGTCATTGCACTGACAAGTTCAGTAACATTCTCGGCTCCATTACCATTGTAGAATCTCCGAATGCCATCAATTAGAGTAGGTAAGCGTTTAATCGGATAATGATGACAGATACCTAATAATCTTGGGACCGTTAAATATTTTAAGCGTTTTAAAATAATAATAGCCGACATCAGTCTCTGCTTGGTGTAATAAAAGAAGCGAAATATTATTTACTGTTTAATTTATGACTTTTTGTTACATTTATGATTATTATAAATTTATTACGATGAACCTGGTTGACAGAGTTATTGTAATCGAATGGCGGCTAATGTTTGTAGAGTATTCTTGTTGTCAGGATAAAAATACCGTTAATCATTTACTATAACATTTTATACTCATTGTATTATGATAATATCTGTAGAAGTATACTTTAATAGTAGCCGAGTTCATAACACTTCCACGAATGTTTCTAATGTACTCGCCGTTCAGAGTACAGTTATAGAGCTTTTATAAGTTTCTTTTTAATAACCACCCTAACAATGAAGGTCGACTAATGGCAAACTAAAACATCGGCCATTTACTTTTTAGATCACTGCTTAAAGCATCACGATATTGTCTCTTTAAAATAGATGGTATCATCGCATCAGGCCGTGAGTAGTGCGGGTACATAATAGATATGTAACGGAAGGGTAGCTTGCCACATTGGTCGACTTACGTCGCACTCGGAAAAGAACATAGATATAATTATTCAAAGGCAGCCTTATTAATATTAGTAGCCGGTGAGATGCGTTTATGTCTGCATGGTCTGTGTCCGCAATTGATGGGAGCTGGTCTTCGGTGTGTTTTTATTTTGTGGTGCGAGACCGCGGGCGTCAGCCGGAGAGTCCGCGCTCGGCGACAAGTGAACGTAATCACTAATTGAATCGGTTGCTGGTCGCTAGTCATCGCACTCATCGCCACCGTACACTGGTCCCGCCGTCGTGTACGAACTCCACTCACATTTTGATAATACACCGGACAAACCTGCTGTATCTAAACAAAAAAAATGCCTTATTCTCTTCACAATTAATCATTATTTACTATATGAATGAAATGCACATGATGCCAGCTGAGTTTCCTGCCGGTTCTTCTCAGAAGGCTAGTTTCGGAACCGGTGGTCAATTCTACGACATTTATAAGTGCCTCACCAGGGCCTATACTGAATAAAATCATTTTCATTTTTATTTAGACTTATGTGAAATACAATTCACGATCTGTATGTATGTTCAAGGTTAGTGCTATATCTATATTATATCTAGTATGATACATATTTCTTTGTAATATTTTTTTTTTTTTTAATCCTTTATGCTTTATTCAATAAAACTTAATTATATATACAAGGAACAGTACTTAAAACTAATTAAAGGTAGAAAACTTGTCCCAAGTCGGTGTCTCTCGGGATCGCGCCAAGAATGCTGGCAGCATTGCTACGTTGAATAGCAATGCTGATTCTCTGGGCGAGAAAAGCCCCAGCTCTCTTGTCACGAGAGGCTTCTACCAGACGACGTGCAAGCTCTTTGAAAAGCTGATGAAATAATTATTAAGCTTAAACTAAAATTGGTGTAGAATAAAAATTTCTACCTACTTTATTTATTAAGACGAAAATAAAGTTCGAACGGAAAAATCAGGCGGAACACAAGTAAATCACTTTATTATTGCGCGTTATTTGAAAATCGTACCGATTATTAATGTCCAATGATGATGGTCACCCTACGTTGCGATCACTTTCAGTTGACAAAATTATGATTTCTTACCTGTTATCATACCGACAGATTTTGAGGAATTCCCGATGAAACTACGATACGATACACGAGTAAGACTGCTCCTGCAAGGGGCCTGCGTACGTAACTATAGGCAATCATTGTCTCTACAAGCTCTTGATTAACACCAATCTAAACTAATCTCATGCTCCTACGTCTCTCAAGCCCATACCTCAGGTTGAGAAACGAGGCGTTCTACATTTACATATTTTTTCAAAAATTTTTGATATATGTTCAATGTGGTGTCATTGTAAAAACGAACTTGCTATAATTGTTGAAAATTTATTCAGTGTCAAAAATTCGTGCTTGATTCATGATGTGATGAAGTTAAGCACTTTCTTATATATATCATAAAAATATGTGATATATGGTGTCGACTTCATGTTTATAAGCTAGGTACATAAATGAAATGCCTCACGGTAGAAAGTCCTGACGGGAGAACAGAAAGTGATTACCAATCATAAATACAATGTCTGCAATAATGCATTGTCCCCGATAAACAATTTAACGTTCTACTTTTAAAACGAGAAATGAATTACCATACAAACCTACACTTCATTGATAAGTAGGTACCAGTACGCGTAGATTTGTTACAAGCCGGTGATAATTATTATTGGCCGACAAATCTTCACTTTAGGGAACCGTTACTCGTGTTTTGTTGCAGTGAAAACATTCATTACTTCATTTGCATACAATGGCTTGGTGCCAAAAAATATTGGAGTGTAAACGCTTACCACGAACGCATTTATGAAAGTCTCTTTGAGAGTTTTACTATGTTTAATACTGGGTACTTAGGAAATGACTAGTTAACACCAGGTAACTATTTACATTATATTAATCTATATCTATACAGATAAAATTGAAGTGTCTGTGTGTAATTCCTTTTCACTAAATACATATGAAAGTACATACGGTACAGATATAAACTAAAATCTCTGTCTGTTTGTTCCGGATAATCTCTGAAACGGCTGCACCGATTTTAACGGGGCTTTCACTGGTAGGTAGCTGAAGTTTCAAGGAGTAACTAAGACTTCTTTTATTTTACGCTGGTAAAATCGCGGGGCACAGCTAGTATTACTATATTATGTAAGTGCTTTGCTACGTTGAAGTCTATCTAATTTATATAAAGATTTACAAACGAGAGGTTGGTTTTAATTGCACGGAACTTCACCATCTGCCTAGCTAGTACTACTTAGCTCAATCCGTAATTAGATGCTAAATGACATTACGCTGTGGGTAGATACTTAGAGGTAGTTATAATACTGGTTTCCCTCCACGTTTCTCCTTGTTTAATTATGACTACATAAATGATTCTCTTGTTGAAATATATTTGATAACAACATATATCCAGCTCATTGAAGACATAAATATAGCCCACTCGCATCTCCACGCTGTTAATTCATACAAAAAATGAACCGTAATTAAATCGACCATTGTGATTCCTACATGTGTATGCAAATTTGTTTTTTCATAATTTGCCTCGAGATGCAATAATAATATGGAAACAGATTCTTTCAAAAACTTACTCTCTTCTAAGTTTAAGTACACAATGTAACTAAGAAAGGATTTATACTCTCCGTTTGTACTTTGTCCGTCATCACGCCGGGCTTCGAATTTGTCACAAATCAAAACAGGTGTCTCGAATTACTCAAAATACTTATAGTTAAACTGTAACGGGTCGAATCTATTATGAATGTACCAAAACGAAACGATGCGCCCACATCTACTTTCAATTTATAAATTAATGTCATCTTATTTATTTAAAAGCGATATAATAATATTACAGTCAACATTCTTGTCATATATAGCAATGTCACGATTAAGTTAATTTTATACAGTTTCCAAAATGTCAACTTTTTTATTAAATATATTGTTCTTATAAATCACTCATAATACAGAGCCATAATTCCGACTCAAACATAACATTATTGAATAAAAACTTAATTGAAGCCATAGTTAAATATAAATGCAATCCAATTTTTTTAACAATAGCCGCTTCCACACTAGTGTAGGTCTCGGAGGACTCTCGAGTGTTCGGTTCGGAGATGGCCGATAAACATATTTCGGCACCGACCTCACTTGACGCAGATGGAGTGAACTAACGGAGCTTTTGTAAACGCAATTGTTTTAAACTATTAATTGTACCGATAGTAGCACGAACAATGCACGCACTAACTAACAATGAAACCGGAAAAATCTTTAGCAGTAATTTAAGGCTCTTTGGCTCTTATACGTGTTACCATGCGATAAATTACACCACGTGCTGTCTCCCAGTACACAGCTATTAAAACGCTCTAGGTGAAACGATATCGTTCCACAATATTTGATAACAATCTAACACCATTATGCTAACGTTACTAATCAACGTTTCATTTTTATTGTGCGGACCTATATGTGGTACTGTGAAAGGTATTATTATAACAATTGATATATTAGATACTATAATATGTAGCCAACATTTAAATAGTACTAGCATTAATACAATAATAACATCGCCTTATTTGTAATCTTAGAATTCAAGTTAACGCCTTGGTCACTGGGAATGAAGTGATACTTACCTAAAGCGAAGCGCATACTTATACTCAATATGAAGTCATAACAACAAGTGCATGCACTTGATGTGCGTTTAAATGTGCTATATCGTTGTAGATTAGTGTGGGGTATTATGATTCAGTTTTGCGGGCGGAAACTGGCGCGCCCACGCACAGGTCAGAGCAGTGACCCCGGAGCTCACCTCACTCGGCTCACTCCGGCAGCGGCGCGACGCGCGGCCCCGGTGTGGTTCCTCCGGCAATACTCCACCACACATACACCATGCTTTCCTACCTTTACCTACGACCGCTAATTGTCAGCAGCTCGAATGTGACTCAAATATCCAGTGCAGACATCTCTGTATGTCATCACAAAAGCTTGTATGTCGGAACCCAGTCACTGTTTTATACCATTTTTAGCACAAAGGTGGCACAATCCGAACCTGATGGTCATTGGTTACCGCAGCCTATGGACGCTTGAAATACCATCGCATCAAGGCATCGGGTGCGCGATGTCGACTTAAGACCCATAACGGGCTCGAAGGACCATGTGCGGGACTTGAAGGTCTATATTTAGCTGGCGGTGATGATGTAAAGATTTGTAAATTAAAGTACCTGGGAGCTCTAATTACATTGTTCAACAATAAAGACATTCTAAACAAACACCTGTAAACTAGAGATATAGGCAAGATAGGTAAGAGGCACTGCGCTGCAGGTAGTCAGGTCGTAAGAAAGTAAATAAATGTATAGAATATTTGCTAACGATTCAATCCAAAATAACTTTACGGGGCGAGGATCTGAAGTTATTTTGATTATACAAAATCGCAAATAACACCAATGACGTGCTGTTATTTCCTCTTGACACGTGTGCGTTCACATTATTCAATATGCTTGCGTTGTTTACAAACCCATTCCTATTTACACACAAAATATTTGACTTTAAGCTGTAAGATATCTAAAAAAAACCTAAATCTGAAACTATGGGAATAATGCATAGGTAAATGTTTTACTTTAATTTAACTATACAAGCTTTCCATAATATCTGCCAACAGATATGAATACAAATAAATACAAACCGATTTAAATACTCTGTGAATGCGCGATATGAAGCAGTGAAATTAAGTTTCGTCGTAATTAGAAACACCAATAAGGCAGAACGCCCATCACAGCACAAATTACACCTGCGCTACTAATTATGTCTGGTGCGAGTGTTTCTTCTCGTGTGTAATTCTTTACTTGTAACCGTGTTAAAATTGTATTTATTACCGTCATCCGTCAAGGCCGTAATGACTACTGCGCGTGATACGGCCCAGAGCGTCGCCCAATCAATTAGTCTGATTGAGAAACATAATGCATATGCTATCCTAATTAATTATTATACAAAAGAGAAAAGTACAACACCGTTCCTAATTTATAACAAATCGACTGCGTTATGCGCTTTCTTAATAATTGCGTAACTTTTAAAGTTGCATAACCTTTTCATAAACTTTTTAATGTTCCATACAGTCGACTTAAAACTGGTTTATTTATTACTACCTACTTCTGAATTTTAGGAATATACGCGATAATGTATGACTATGGTTGTATACTGTTTATTATATTCAGTCACATATTCATCATATTATGTATGGACCGTTATGTCGTAAATAAGATTGAGATTTCTTGCAAAAATGTGATATGCGCATGTGATCACGTAAACCGGGGCATTACAAACAATATCTTCGTTTAAGCTACAGTTCGGATCTTGATTTATCGGTGTACGGCTTAAGCTCACAGTATTATTAACAAGTTGTAAATCACTGATCGGTATTAAGACCGCGGTAAATCGGTTACATGAGATTTGTTGGTGAAGGATTTAATAATAGGTAGTCAGAGTGTGACCCAGGTTATCACATCTGAGTGTTGGCCGCTACACGTAAGCATAATATTATGTTCAGCTTATAAGCCGATTTTACAAGATGAGCATCCTAGATCCTGCAAAATTATTATTCATATCCTTAACATATACCTTAGTAAACTATCATATAAAATTCTAAAATATAGCCTTATTATTAATACATCCTTCAACAATAAATAAAGTTGACTAAATTTTTAAGAATGTATAGACTAGAAGATAGCCTAAAAAAATAGCCAGGTGTCAAAAACAAAGGTAATTTAATCCAGACTTACTTTATACCTATTACTACTTATGATGGATGATCTTATTCGATCCACAGATAACATAATATATGATGTAGGAACTGATAGGGTCAATAGCATTTAAAATGTTAATTGGGGGTCATGCAGAATGCTGAAAATACCACGAGGCATGATTACATAAATATGTCGAGAAATAATACGCATGCTCCTGAAGAAACTGAAGTATCTACATAGATATTCTTACTGATATAATTAGGAAAGTTAAATCTATGTCATTTTTGTAGTGCGGCGATTAGGCGATAGACTCTAATGAAAAATAAGTAAGTACATACTTATTTGATCTTTCACAAAACGTGACTCGTTGGTTCGTTGCTCGGTAGTTTATTGCCTTCAGAAAAAATGGATTCAGGATTCATGAATAGGTAATTCTCTGTAAACGCAGGAAGTAGCGATTAATTTAAATAATGTTTATTTCGAATCATGTAGGTACTTGATATATACCTAAAAACGGGCCACAATAAAAAAAAGGTAGAATGGAATTGCGTCTGCTTTCTGTCTAGATAAATATGTACACTAGATAGTCTTGACGTAATGCTATGGATAGTAAAAAACTAGAAAATAATATCAATAGAATTTCTTTGAAGTCTGGTCTATACTCGTACACTATATAATAATAGTATTGACTGCTCTCATATAGAATGACGCCATTCAGTTTTTTTGTTAACCTACCAACTTAAAAACGCAGTTTTACCGCAAAAAAAACAGATAAATATACAAGTTTACATGCTCATTTTGTACAACTCATTACTTTCACGTATACGAGTATTGTTCAAGTAATTATTTAACGAGTGTTTTTCGAACATGTTGCAGTTTGTACCACCTTAATTATATCATCAGCAGCTTTACAGCAAGTGTCAGGAGAGGAGAACGTGTTTACGAAATCAACAATGATTTAAGTAAGTAGTATTGGAGTGCAAATATGTTGTGATGGCGACGGCGAGGACGCGCGGCGGTGGGCCGCGGCGGGCGCAAATGCATCACGCGCGATAATGAACCAACTCGTGTGCACGACTGCGCTTGCGCACTCACACGTAATCCACTATCCGCGCCTCGCCAAGTCGTGCAACACTTACCTCATGCCATATAAAACTACCCTTCTTATGATATTTGTTTCACTGTGTGAACCTCACCACAGAGCCACCTACCAATAATTGCCGGTGATTGTAAACAATCTGTTCATATCTGCGAAGGTCGATCATGTTCGAATGCGCCAAGTAGTAATAAATACGTTATGTGGAGTAAATGCAATAATAAGCTACAAAACAAACCCATAATTTAAGACCAGCCTACTCATTCGCTCGATCGAACGTTAGACATGGCATGGACTATAACAGACAAGGCACATTATTTTTCCGGCAGGCAATAAACCAATGCATTTTTACTTTTAACCTACATGAGCTAAATATATTTACTTACAAACAAACTATTTTATAGTCTCAGTTAAATGCATTTCCAGGACAAAGGTGCAGTGAAAATGGATGCCATTTGTGAACAAGACAGGATCTCGGATTTCTTAAAGTGGCACCTCCCACGTGGAGTCTTGTGCCCTTAACCTTTGCTGCGGCCGTATCGCGGTTATGTGCCTTATAATGCGCTCTCCTTACAGGCTTGCACGGTTGCTGGCTTAGACTAAATTTGGACAAAGCGCACCACACAATTAAGGGAATATACTCTTCGGCACGTTCGACAATTGCATCATGAAACAATTGGGTTTGCTTTCAATTATCATTTCCGGGTTCAAAAATCAAGATTTGTTTTAATATATTTTTCCTATGTTTGGTTCGCAAATTGACATTCAAGACTACCGTAGGTACAATGTAGTAGACAGTAGGTGAGCACTTATTATCAATAATAATGTAGGTAGTAATTGTACGAGCAACAAAATATGACAGCATAGTGCACAAGTGTTCACGATTTGCTAGCGTATTTAACGTAGTAATACTATAGCGTTATCGGTCCAATCCGTGACAGCGCGCGCACCTGCGCCGCGCCGGCGCCGCTGCCACCGACGCATTCTCAAAAAGGCTTACGAACGGTAAGCTAACATATCACTGCCTATCTGTTTGGAGCCTAGCCTTAAACGTCAGATAGTTTTTGGTTACATTTGGCCTAAAGAGGCAAGAACAAAACACTTATCCACTTAACTCCGAAACTACATTCTCAAGGTTAAACATAAATATTGACTGCATAATGTTGTTGCACAACGCGGACATGTGAAGATGCTGAAAAGTAACTTATTAAACACTACTTTGGTCAATCACGACTATTTTTATACTACTATTTTGATAGCATCGATAAACTCTTTCATTCAAATGATAGCTCATTGAGTTAATACAGTAACTATAATTCAAATTCATTTGCAACTTGTTCTGACTGCAGTAGGCATAGCAACTGTACTGACCTAGGCATACAATCGGCAAGTACTTACCTATATAAAAGCTACTTAAAAACTGGTCTAGGACAACAGTTCATTCTTTTCTGATGCCCGATTCAACGCCCCGATCCAGAAAAGTATTCTCACCTTAGAGTATTGTCGGTGCCGTGGTCCAATGAAATGTCGGTGTAGATATAACTTTATTCAGGAGAGTAATTTTTGTTGAACGTTGAGATCAATAATTGAATATACTAAATTAAAGAAGTATTTAACAACAAAGTGTAACAATACAAACTACGTAAGTACATGAATGCCAATTGTTTGGATTAAGCAGAATATTTTATTTACCTCTGCCGAGTCTCCCACGCCATAGAATTCAATTATGGAAGAAAAGTAGATAGGTCGGCTAGCGAGTGGTCCGCTCGTGACCTGTAAATTGGAACGGACCGTCGCACGCCCTTGTCACACCGCGGCGCGTCGCGCGTCGCCCAGCACCGCACACACGATACATATTGTAAGCATTGTAACGGAACCCGAAACACCATCTCCCATCTCAACATGGACATCAGCCATTCCATCTCACGCAATGCACATCCAATTTGAGAGCCTCTCGCAAGTGTAACCGCTCCTTTTGCGGACAAATACAGGAAAGGAAGAAAGCTTTACTTTAACAACCAATGTGTAATTTGTGGTCGTTTATTATTTTAGCTATAGTATTCTCTGGTAACTGGTTTATAGGTAATAATAAAATAATGGAAATTATTACATTAATGTAAATATGCGACACAGTCGTTAAAATGAACTATTAATAGTAAGTAAAACAATTAAGGCTTATACATTTTTTAAAGTCTTAAAGCATAATACCAAAACTATACCCGACTATTACTCGCATGCATCCCAGGAACTAATTAAAATAAATATATAACTATTTTGTTGCTGATTGTACTACAAAGTCTATCTTGGTTAAAAGGCTGTACGTAGGTACTGCACAGGCTTTCTACCGTAGCTAAGTAAACTAGTTATATTATATTTATTTAGGTAGGGCCTTAATAAAGTAGGTTAAGTTAGTAAGCTATCGGGTAGCACTAACAGGTGTGCGCGCCGTGTTTGGTCCACACTGTCTTGAACAATAGCCGGTGCGACCGGCACTGGGCCTTAACAGATATTCAAATCATAACCATTCTTCGAATAAACGAGTGTTGATGTTCGTTATACTCAGTCATCCGCATAGAAAATGGTCTGTAGACTCATTAAAATTACTAACATCTGCAACATTGTTGTGACCATTGTAAATATATTTATCTTGTTACGTCCTTACTTTATTTTTTAAAGTGAATGAAACTAAAACTGTTCATACTAAACATATAAACAAATAGGCAGTGTTTTTGTAATATCAACTTTTGACTGAATATATTGTGGTGCACGACCACTCATTGATAGTGAATGGAAGAATACCTACTTAAATACTACGGTAATGGTATCGATAGTAGCTATACCTATTGATAAGTGCGGGTCAAGTAGTAAGGTGGTAGACTCTATACTTTTTATATCAACTAGTTCATTTTGTACCAATATTGATCCTGCAAATTATCGAGGTCTACAAGTGCTTCGATAATCGAAAGCGAAAATAGCAAATTGAAACAATTACGTCCAAATGTTTAGATTATGGAACTACTCGTTGGACTGGATGGCATAAAGAACATTGATAGATAGAACTCTTTCATACATTTATTATGTAATGTTGATATGCAAATTTACGACGCTATATCTAATGCGGCTGTTGCCAACCCATACGCCACGACCTAGAATTTTAGTCCATACATTAATGTGACTACTTACAACATCATTGTCATAACATGCACATAAAAGGCTACAGCAATGCCACACAGCTACTTGATGATAAACCAACGAGAGACAATGTCAAATGACAGCATAGAAGTATTATGTGCTAACGTACGATGACAGGGCTATCTGGTTAATCATGTTGTTAGTTAAGTAACTCTCTACTTAGCATCCTATAAAGTATTTTGTTCGAGAACATAATATCTTATATTAACACAGCAATAATTACTCAAGCGGCGTAACAAAAATACGCGGGTTGTTCGCAATATTTACGGAAATGTCACCGTATGCTTATTATTACAGTGTTTAACAGAGCGTTTATGTTTTAAGTAGTAATTAGGGTTGTTTTGTTTAAGAATTATGATTGCTTTAATTGCGGTGTCGGGACATCCCGGCGGTTGGCGCGCATGCTTCTTAGCTAATTTTCCAAGTACGCTAATCGCACTCGATTAAATGAGAATGCGACAGGTCGCCGCGCGCGCCGCCTGGCGAGCTATACCTACTAGAGATACTCACACCACCCTCACTATGTTCATTATTCCGCGAAACCGTTATGCGGATGTCATAGTACCACACTCTACGCACCTATCACTAACTGTAACGTTAGGATTCAGAGTTTAACAGATTATGCCTTAAAATTTAATGTCAACAATATTATTAATTACCCAAAAATAAATTACTGGTAATATCAGAATCGAGAGGACTCGTTTAATCTTTGTATGGTTTCAATATATTTGTCCTTTAACCCTGTGTCAAGGTGAAACCGATAGAATATACTACCCATATAAATAATAGGTTATTAAGCTCGAATCATCGAAACTTATTTTGTTACTAATTAAAATCCTTGGTTGTAGTAATTACCGTACAGTTGTAGTGGTATAGATAGTTGTAATTCCGGCGCGATGGTGTGAGTGGGTAGTGTAGGCTCTGTAGGCAGGCTCGTAGCGGTGTCTGTTGGTATTCGGTAGCGACTGCGCAGATTGGAGGGCGAGCAACGGTCGCGTGCGCGCGAGCAATTAACTGTGCGCTACCACTTTACTTCACTACTAGGTAACACCGTCTAACAAATAATAACATTTACTCCCAACAAATTATAACAAATTGAGCAGAACTGTATTACAAATAAGTTTTTATGTAAGTGTAATAACTTATTATGTAATCATTTTAAGTAATATGCAAATTTTTCAGATACACAAGTTTGCCAGTTTTAAACTATCCAAGCGCATACTAGAGACGAGTGCTTAGATAAAGTATATTTCTTAATATCGCCGCGTCATCGTAGAAAACGCACATTAAGCCTTGCCTGCATAGTAATAAGCATCGCCTGTGTCTTAATTATGTTATCATTGAATGACGAGGTACCAAGAGGGTCGCATTCATAAATATTTAAATAAGGTACACGTTTATCAGAGGCGAGGTGTTCGCGGAAAGCGACGGGCGTGGCGCGACAGGCTGTGTCGGCGGCCATTGTCTGTGCCGCTGAGGCTGCGGTTCACACATCTACAACAACATCTGCGGGCCTACTATGACCGTTCTAAGGAGCGTAGTAAGTACTTATAAGCTTTGATGTTTCATTTTGGCACTAACTTACCTACCTATCCATAAAGCCTGGGTAATTATTATAAACCAAACTTTGCTGAAAGATGATAGTGGGTATTTACTTAAGTCAAACTTGCTTTCACTACATCGTCTACGTTTTTTTTCTACCTACCTTGTGTCCGTAGTCAAGGTCAAAGCCCTTTAATACCAAATTTACAGCAAAATAGGTTCAGCGGTTCAGTCGTGAAAAGTAGCAGACAAACAGAGAAAGACACTTTCCCACTATTCAAGAATTTATAATATATTTTAGTATGTATAAATAGTTGAGATTGTGCCGTTTTTTGGAGATAAACACTTACTTATACCCCAAAAACTTTTTCTATTGCTATATATAACTTTTCAGGTTTTAACCTAATTAATGGTATTATGGCAGCCCTATTGCCGCTTCCGTAACCGTAATGATAAGGATTTTTTAATATCCACCAAGTTGGTTAAAGACTTTATCGAGGATCTTAGAAAGTGTGTGTCAGAAGACAAATTTGGTTAAAATCCATTTCCACATACATTAAACACTTTTCCTGTTACGTTAAGCGTAATTGATAGCACCGGACTCCTTTAAAGTATTCGAATATTGAAATTAAGTATCAAAGTAATTGAAAGAAAATATTACTCAAATGCTGCTGCTTACAGAGAATATTGTCAAAATAAAGGATCGTAATTTATGGAAGTCGAAGCTCGAATAATAAATGAATCGACGCAATAAAAAATTATTCACATCGTCAGCTTTCCCTTAATACCCATGTCATACATAATATTTAAATGTTCAAGTCTTACTCAAGCTACGTATATTCTCATAAGGAAAATCAGGAGGAGATAATATAAATGCTTAATCAGAATTTGGGATGAGATGAGAGTAGCTAATCCTACCTACGAGATTTTTACTATGGAACTTACTAGAGGTAAGTAAGTTAAAGTTATTATATCGTATTCGGAACTCGACTGGATTTACCATAAATAGATAACTAGAAAAATATCGAAGATTCGCACTAGATATTAACAATCGAATAATTGAAAATGGTAATGTGTGATTTATGCAAATCGATAGCTTGACGTTCAATTTAAACTGTGAGGCACGTTGCGCCCGCGGCGGTGTCGGCCATTAGGCGCTTCACAGGACACGCGCTGCCTCCGCTCCGCCCCTTGCGCATCGACGAGATCGAATACGTATACAGCATCCGCGGCACTTACTATTTTCCCAAATCGCACCTTAGCCACTCCGTCTAATAACACTAATTCAAATTATTATAACATTCCTTTAATCCTTTTTCCTTGCATCGTCAATTTCGTCACTCGTTACACTTGTCTGACTAACAACTACACCATTAGTTCACTGTAGGGCTTTACTTACTACTTTGTACTTACTTGAGTATAAACCCAAAGACACTGTCTGTATGACATTGCTCTAGTTTAGGTTTAAGGTGTGTTTATTCAAATGATAATCAATATTATGAAACTGTTAATTATTTGGATACATAAAAAAATACTGTAACGCTGCCTAAATAAAAAAAGTTAAATATATATCTTCAATTTACTTTAATCTTATTAATTGCTTAAGTTGTAATTTCATTAGGTGGACACATAGTTTTTAAAATTGTTGTGTTTCATCTGCTCATTAAACAAAAATTAATGAAGCTGAAACTCCTTTAATTTTGTCGTTTAATCATTTTGTGTTTTCAAACACCGTGCGTATAACGTAAGACGGTGTAATGTAGTTAGTAGATACGTTATCATAATTTAACTGACTACATACAAACCAAAGATTTTTTTTCCAGATACATTCTAATATTGTATTAAACAGTTTGAAGGGACGTTAAAATAATAATTCCATCCACGCTTGCATGATAATAATATCAAAATAATTACAATGGTGATATAATTAAAATTGCACACACCTCCACCATCTGCACAGAGCCTTAATAGAATGAATGAATCATGAAGCGAAGTGAAAGTCTCACTCAGCGGCACTAACTCCGAATCAGACTTAAATCGATAACACCTGACAATGGACAATAAGTCAAGCAGATAGGCAGACAGACTAACTATACCACATATGAATTCTTAAATTATACTTGATGCACTTGAGATATGATAGCACTTGAACTGTTAAAAGAGTGTAACACTTATAAGTATCTATCACAATGGGTGCTTGGTGACGAGCACGTGGACAAAAGGTTAAGTGTTATAGAGAGGCTGATGAGACGATTCAGTTTTGTTTATTAAAACACCCACGCCAGCGTCAAGTACTGCGCCAGTGGGGTGAATTCCACACTCCACGCCTAAAGCAGTCTGAAGAGCAGAAAGAGGATTCAAAATATTGATAGTTTAATAAATACTGGCCAGTTATGATCCAAATTGCAAAGAAACTTAACAGAAATTGGTTTTGTTCGTTTGTTTCCTACCGAAGTATAGGTTTTAACATATTTTGATAGTGCTCCTAGCGGTGAGTAAAGCTTTGCGTTTTGTGCATTTCCAAACAAAATGAGGAAAATACGCAATCTATTTAGACATCGTTAAAACATGTCAGAAATAAAAGCAATTTCTGTTAAGTTTATTGGCAGCTCTTAGGTAAACCTTTAGGGTAGGTTTTATTAAAAATATAAAAAGATACTTATATTAGAAGAACTAGCTGTGCCCCGCGGTTTCACCCGCGTAGATTTAGTTTCATCCTTATTATCGCGGAACCCTAATATTTTTAATAAATCAAAGTAGCCTATGTTACTCCTTGAAACATCAGCTCAGTAAAAGTCCCATTAAAATCGGTCCAGCCGTTTCAGAGATTACCCGGAACAAACAGACAGACATACAGACAGACAGACAGAGAAAAATTTTAAAACTTGGTTTTTTAGTGTCAGTAGCGTGTATACTTTCATATGCATTTACTGAAAAGCTGTTATTTTGGAATTACAAACAGACACTACAATTTTATTTATCTGTATGTATAGATTACTTAACATAGAACGTTATGACTTTAATGCCACCTTTTATACCGGAAGATGTGGAGATAGCAGAGGTGTTCCTCTGTGTAAAGTGACTGCAAAATATTAGAGAACTCCATGACCTAACTAGGTGCGTGAATTTTTGCCATCTCTGTCATGATGACGTTTAATTAAATAAGTACCTAGTGTAAGTATTTTACAAGTGAGTTGCTCTGTACCTAGAGATGATAACTAACGCGGATCTTTTCACGACTTGTTAATTTTTTTTCTTGCAATCAGTCTTATTATTACTTAGTGAATACAAAAGTTTGTATGCATAGCGAATTTGTTCAACCTACACCGGCTCTACACTACCGACTGACACCTTTTGCTCCAAGCTACGAAATATTTAATTGTATTGTCGATATGAAGTTTCATCACATTCCTTAACCAACAGGATTGTTTGGATATTGACAATGGTACCTAATAGGGGGCTTTGCAATCCGAGTGTGAATGCTTTCTGAGCATTTGAAGTGACCTCGCCTATTTAATTGAGTGCTACTTACACACAAACACTTTATTGGGATATATGTCAATGCCTTGACTGGTGGTAATTCACTGCGTTTTTACTTACCTACCGATATCACAAGATTGGAACTGACTGGCACTAAATCATAGTAACGCTCACCTTTGAACTTTTAAGAATAGCAGAGCTATGATAGAGATATTTAATTGAACTAAGTAAGTACCTATTCATAGATTTCATCAACTTGGTTAATACATTGTTTACTTACTTATTCTTATAGGTAATTTAGGTATGTGCCTACGTAGCTTTTTACGTTACAGCTAAAAATAATTTTGTTTTAATTTAAGCGTTACGTCAATGCTACCGACAATCATTTGCAATAGGCCTTTGGGTCGAAGAGGGTGCTGCTTGTGTTTCTAGGATTATCCAGCAATAAAACGGGAAGACAATATTAGGCATAAAATCTATGTCAGACGTAGGTTGATGCTGATGGAATTCAAAGTTAGAAGATACTTGTACCAAATGACATAGGTGCTTCTGCCTTTTTATGAAAAAAATAATTTTAGTATTTAATTATTAAAGATGTCACCATTTCTAATCATGAACTCAAATTATATGTGATTTATGTGTTTACTATAATATGCCATCTAATGAATCAGTACATATTTCGATGACTGAGAGAGAGAGGTCAGGGTGGAGCAAAAGATAAATTACCTATTAAAAAAATATATGGACAAATACTATTGAGCCTATGTAGAAATAAAGTATTGGTTGCACATCAATCGAGGTGGCAGGTCAATCACGCGCTGCGCACGCGTAGGACTGAATGGTGACAGCTGACAGAAGCACAGCACGGGCGCCGGCCGTGTGGAAATACACAGGTTGTACCCACTTAGCGAGCTGTCGCAAGAACCTCCACAAAACACATTTTCAATAGCTCGTTTGCTGTATTTCGTCGTCAAAATGACAAGGTCTAGGCTACACGTCAATCGTCAAAATCTTGAGAAATTCATACTATAATGTATCTCATCTATTTATACCTGTATCTCAGACCTGTCTATGATAGTAGGTACTTACGCTAAACAAATTCACAATATTCTACACCTATTCTAAACCATACATACTAAGTTATAAATTTAATATATTGTGTTATTATATAGTGTACCATATTCTTCCATAAGTCGTCTAAGTGAAACATCGCAGCACAGTCACCAATGTACACAGCATCCACAACCGCAAAGTTGATGGATGGATAGTGGATACTTATCGGCATAAGAAGTTTGAGCACCGAAAGTTTTTTCCAATAGTGTAATTTACCTTTGGGTTACTGGGGCTCTAACATTGCAAGTCGTTCAATCAGCTTCACGTGTCCGAGCTTTCATGAAAATGATCCATATAATGTGTAATGTAAGCCTAAGAGTTGAATCTTGGGTCAGAATGTGCCATAAGTGGTAGGGGGTGGTGAGTGTTAACCTGTGTCAGCTTAGGGTGGTGGACTGGGGCGCAATGTGACGCATCACGTCAGCCCCTTGACTGGCTCGCAAGCCGCCACCGCCACCCGCCCCGTTGCATCGTGTCGCCGCTATCGCTTTCACGTCGTGGTTATCGGCCCAGTGATAATCTGCATAGTGCGAACCGTTATTGAAAGCCACGGTACTAGTTTGTGCGTGAAGGCTACAATAGCGGCACTTTAATCTGATATTTATTGACCGAGAGATCGAATGAGGCTGTACTGTGAGGTGGCCTAAATCTGGATACTAATAATATGTGTAGATACCTTGCGAGCAACGTGCATTAGCTTCGTGATTGTTAAAATGTCACAGATGAAATTAATGTGCCTACCCATCGCGATGATACTACGTTAATGTAACTTTTAAGTGGATGAATGTTATTAAAATAAATTGCCAATTTGAAGGAACAAACATTGTGAAATTAAAAAGATTTTAAACATTATTGTTGGGCGTGGGCTGGTAGCAGGACGCGCGCGCCTCCTATCAATGATCAATTTTGGTTCCGGCGAGATTATCTTTTGATCGGAGCAATTTCTCTTCGCTCTTGCCCTTGATAATATCTGGAAAACAACGGTTTGCATCGTTCTGCATAATTATAAGCCAGGAATTTAATCCCTGATTTCGTTATGTGGGCATGGCATGACTGCCTCTCTGCACATAATTTTCAATGATGATTAAAGACTATCTGATTACTATAAACATTGCCACATTCATTACAGTCCCTGTTGATATTTTATAGGTACTCACAGCTACGTGGCTAAATGCAGTTATTAGTAGTACTCCTACATCTAAGTTACTTGTACCTCCGCAGTCATTAACTTTTCTGTGGTACTTACTAGTCTATGGTATAAGTAAGATCTAAGGAATATAGGTACCTATTAGACAAACAACAGCAGATAGCAAACAATAAAAAGGGGGACACGGATCTCAGGAAGGCGACTAAGTAGGTAGAGAGCGAGGCAATCAGAAACAATTTTCTATTACTATTTCTCGTTGGACATATTCCGACAACAAACACGATCGTCCCGAGTGCCGTGGGAATGCCCCAGTCGAGTAACGGACGGACGGACGGACAAATGATGTTGGGCGATCTATTGCCTGTAATTGATGACGACTATTGTACGCTTTTGAAAGAGCCACGAATGTTTGTCTTCGTTCTGTGTTACCTTCTGTTTGTTTGTTGCTATTGTTACTCTTGGACTTGTTACCTTAATTCGCGCAGCTATTAAGTATACAAATAAATGCTCGATGAGTTAAGATTCATTCTTTCGGTTGAGAATAGGCAGGTACAGTTGGCATTCTCAGGTGCCGTTAATCCACTTGACATAGTCAACATGCTTCAATTGGTTGTGTAACTCTACTACAACGTAGGATAGTTTTACCGCGACCTCATTGGAGGTCCTAGGTAGGTTATCGACTAAATATCTTATTATGCATTATATGCAGAACATATTGGTAACATCTCAAATGTAGTTGTATATAATTATAAATGGCTTTATTCAAGTGCTAGTCGTTCGGTAGGCGAATGGTGATAAATATAGTAAATAGCGGTGAGCGCCGGCGCCTGCGATAGCTATCAGCGACATGAATCAGCGTCGTCGCATCGCGGCCACCCGCGCGCACCCACTGCCCACTGCCCACTGCCCGCCGGCCAGCGGCAACAGTACGCGCCCTCGCACACCAGCCCCCAACAAACTAACTCCAAGCTACTTGCACAAAATGTCTTGATAGTTTCGTATGTTGCGAT
This sequence comes from Watsonalla cultraria, assembly GCA_964035505.1. Taxonomy (NCBI): domain Eukaryota; kingdom Metazoa; phylum Arthropoda; class Insecta; order Lepidoptera; family Drepanidae; genus Watsonalla; species Watsonalla cultraria. The sequence continues at coordinate 7,111,576 of OZ037713.1, read as the reverse complement.
GATATGTTAACAGACTTACTTAAAAAATATAAAATGCACTTATTACCTATAGTACCCAGTCAGTCTGTCAGTAATTATAATTACTAGCGTGTAAATACGAATCCCTAATTAACCTCCATTAGCAGTATAGCCTATGTTACTCAGCGATAATGAAAATTCAATTTGTGAAAGATTTTTTAAGGCGGCCCATTAGTTTCGTGCCTATTCGTTACAATCAAAAGAACAACCAAACTCTTCCCTCTTTATAATAACGTCATAAATTATTTAATTGGGTACTATAGGTGAGAAGTACCTATATTTTATAACGTATGCTAAGGAGCAAAAATAATCTTTCGCACTTGTAACTTGATCCTATGATATTCAATAACAAATACTGGTGTGTCTAATCGTAATGTAGTACCTAAATGAGTAGGCACTAATTACCTATCACATACAGGATCAAATGACAAGTGTATAAAGACAGCTTCAACTAACCAAATTTTAAATAATCTATCCTAACTTACTACTTGCCTACGTCTATCTCATTCCATTTCGTTCCTAAAGCAGAAACCTACATAAATATTGCATTAAAGCTGATTTATTAAAAAATCATTTTAAACTTCATACGAGTTTGTTCAGAAATCATTTGCAGTTCGTTCACTCTTCTTTGCAAACAATTATTCAGACGTCTTAAAATTATTTCAATTAGCTGTTTGATTTTAATACAACGATACGATCTGGTTGTGCGAAAAAGTTATGAATTTAAGGCCTGAGGGCGTGAGCGTGCATCGGTCATTAATTTCCCTTTGTAAATATTGCCTCAATATTATGCGATTGTTTTACGATTTACTGCTCTCTCTCTTTTAATATTTATATTTACGAAGCCAAGCGCAGACATTAATGCAATATGCCCCATTACCATTACGAATACCTGGTGAGAAGGTACATAAAAAGTGACTACATACTACATACAACGCCCTGACTGCCTGACTGCGGATTAATGTCCAATATTTATATAGTAGATTATGAGAATAATTAAATCGCTGAACTAAAAATCAAATGTAAAAATTTCAATTTTTTTTATTATAGATACCAATTAGTAAAGATGTCACGAATTAATTCATACATAATATGTCGTACTTATTTGAGTACCTACTAGATTTGAGTAGGTATGACATTTACCTACGAGATTCTAAAAATATCTCCAGTTTTCTAGTTAATATTACAAATTCTATCTTGGAAAAATGAAATAAAATTTATAAATAAAAAAAATATTGATTAAAATTTTTAACTATTAGGTGAAATAGTAATTGAATACATTTTTATAACTGTTATCCAAATATTAATACTTATCAAAAATACTTCCTATACAAAGTTATGAGCAAAAAGTTACAAAATCACTTATTTGTTTGTTTTATAAATAACAAAGTACCTCACATTGTAACAGTACAGTCGATAAATTCAAGTGGACAAGAGCTGTCGTCCGATCTCGTGGACAATTATTCATATATGAATATCGCGCACTGTAATTACTGGAAGATACACGCGTGCGCCACTGTTCCCACTTACCTACCATTCAACTAGCGGTACATTCGACAGCCAAATATATCAGAAGGCCAATCTCTAATAAAACGTCAAATGCAGTATCACTGTCGGTCAGTCAAAAGCGTAAAATTATTTGTAACCGCTAAATCAATTGGTATTATGATCCTAATTTGAATTTTATTGCAGCACAATATGTATTAATGTACAAGAAATGACCCTTTTATGCAATATTCGACGGTCGTGATGACAGTTATATAGTAAGTTAACAATACTCACGAACTTAGGGTTGCCAGGCCGGATAAAACCGTACATGATTATTGATTAAGCTTTTTGATTGCATGCCCGGCTGGAATAAACGGTGTCCGAATTGTCCGACTCTTGTTAAGCTTTTTATATTTCACAAAGTAGCCGAGCTGATGACTTTGACTGATTAGTAATCAAGTACTAGAACTGATTTGGCGGTTGATGTTATTTATATTCCATTAGAATTTAACAAGACACACGGTTATAATAAAGGAGCTTGATTTTTCTTGTTGCATCTATTAATACGGAGATCCTCCCTCAATAATGTAGGCTGTCAGCTGTTTGCCCAAATGTGCGGCCAAACTGGCTGGTCTGTCTGTTTGGATTGGCTTCCAGTACCTCTATCACGAGTTTGTCACCGTTTTCCCAATTTACACTCGCTAGCGTCTCCGCCGAATATTTGTATGAGAAATTTTACAGCGCCCCCAAGCGGTGACGTGAAGAACTAAAATATGTCATACAAATATTGTCAGGGACGCTAGCGAGTGTAGATTAGGAAAACTGTACTGATAGGGGTACTGGCAACCCTTCTCGTCCATGTGTTTACATACAATGTCAATTAATTAGATAAGTACATTATATAAATGCAACATACATATACATCGTTCAAAATGTTGACAAGGCAATTGGCAAGGCAAAATCGGCAATGGTATAGTCAACAGTGGTCTATGTATTCACATACATACATACATGAAACGTAACATTCATACTGGTGTAGAACACTTATTACAAGACCTTAGTCACAGTTTAAATATGAGCTCACTAAGCAGTATAGAATAGAGACCAAATTTTTGAAATAAGAGTAGTTAGTATTAGTAGTAGTTTCCAAATATTTACTCATTTATTTACGTTAAAAGTAATGTCCATAAGTCAATTAGGAGCAAAAAAATACTGTAGAATACGTAAATGTATGTATACGCGGCATTACGCGGTCGTCCACGGCATGAAACTTACAGACATTACGCCTGGGCCGCTTATTATTTCGTAGATGCACGCATCTGTGTGAGTGTGCAATATCGAACGATTTATTCCTAGTTTCCATACTGTAGTAAGGTTATATTTATTCTCTGCCTAAGTATTTTTGTATATCTCGGATTAAGAATATCCGAGTTCACCATCATTATAAAGACGAGTCTATACTAAAGTCTGCGTCTAAGCTAAAAACTAAGCCTAAACTAACGACTAGTGTAAACTCGTGAAGAACCAATAAGTGTATACTTGCACAAGCAGAGATTTCAATAACATATTCAACTATGTATGTATACTATATGTTTACTGAATTGTATTTTCATAGATGCAAGAAACGTTGCGTGTACATCAAGACCTTGTTAGAATGTATTTAAATAAAACAAAGCGTATAGCAATAAAATGTTTAAATTAAATTTTCAAGGAAAAGATTAGGTTTTCCTTCACCGTAAAGCTATGTGAAATCACTGCAATTTTTTATAGAAAAACTCAGTATTAGAGACCGATGGGATTAAAACTAGCGTCCCTTGCGTAGCAGACAACTACAAAAACCACTCGTCTCCAACGGTCCGATATAATCATTGAAAAGTATACTTTTAATTCCCGGCATTGGAAACATTACTGATAGGAAGCGAGTCGGCCACAGATTCAAAATCAGAGAAATATTGGCACTTAATCAAATTAAGTAAATTACACTTTCTAAGATAGTGCAAAACAAACACGACTCCCAGCTATCTCAAACAGCTTATAGAAGCAGTGCATCTAGTGTCAGTCAATTTAAATAATACTGTTAATGTAAGTACCTGTACTTGTTCCCGCAGTCAGTTCTGTTATATATTAACTAGCTTGGTTACGGCCACATTATACTATATAAACTCGTTTAACATGCAATTATTGTGCTGTATTTTTCTATATACTTCATTATACCTACTATGATTACCAAATGTGAGTTATATTATTTTTAATGATCAAGTTATGTATGCGATGACCGCAGCTCATTTAAAATCATTCTAACATCAATAACAAAAATAACACTTATTCATAGAGCCACACACGCGAATGTATGTGTTAATAATTACAATCACATACATTGCTTTTCTTCATAATTATAAAATAATAAGTGCCGCCACGAATTATGAGCGCTGACGCTGAAAGCGCAGTAGTCATTTTATGAATCGGTCTCTGTCTGCCTGCATGGCGCGATGCGAATAAAATACATGCGCAGGGATCCCACTATCTTCGCTGAGCACTTATAATTCGTGACGACACGCGCTTGCGCAAGTAGAAACGATACAAAATGTATGGAAATGACATAAATCAGTCACGTGACATATGACATTCCCGTACATTTTGTATCGTTTCTACTAGCGAAGTGTGAGGATAATGTTACTTTGCCTACAGGCCCTGTAATAATATTTGTGGAATGTTAGCTAGCTATAGTTCTTCTCGTGGATGGTACACACCGGAGGCAGCCGCGAAGTTCCTAAAGTCCTGTCTCTTGCGCACATAGTCTGCGCACTTCTTCACTATCCGCACGAACTCGTCCACGTCGAAGGAGTAGTTGGTGAACTTTGCATGCGATCCTCCGCCAGGCCCGTGTCCCTAAGCGACCACATTTATTTATATCAACATAACACTTTGTTTAACCGCTAGTACCTAAATTAAATTAATGTAAGTACAGATAATATGTCTAAATGTTTTTCAATTCATTTTTTTTCTTTTAATTAAGTTCAAAAATTCTATTGATGTTATGTTTGCTCTTAATTATTTTTTCTTTTAATGTGGTCATTATTGACCATTATTTGAAGGCCAGGCTAATATACTTAATCTAAGCAGGCCTGATTATCGCATTTAAAAATAAACTTATAATAAAAAAGCGAAAGTCTCGATGATATGAAATTGTTTACCTCATCCTGTTGGACTAGTTTTGTTTTGTCCTCCCAAGTGGCGTACATGAGGCCTCGAAGTCTTGTCAAATCGTAATAGCAGTTAGGGTCTTCACAGTTATATCTAGAATTTATTGGTACATTAATTTCTACCATAACTTTAGTAAAACCTTCAGCTTAAAAGTAAAATATATTTATGTCTCAAACAAACAATATCGACTGTAATATTAAGGGCATTCCATTTGAATTCACTGCAGTCGTTTTACAGTCCACTGTTGATTGGCAACATTACAATTGTCTGGGTATACCAAGTAAAGAATCTTTCAAAAGTATGACAACAAGCAGACATCAAATAATTCTAAATATACTTATTTGACAAAATATACTTGTTAGACTTTAACAAGAAGTACTTTCAAATCGTCAGAATGTCAAGATTATACAGAATTACAAATGTTGTTATGTTACCACCGCATTCGGAAAGTTGCTTTTACTGAGGAGAACGCAGGAAGAACATTATCTCTGATCAATTCTATAAAATTATATATAGAAAAAGTTAACTTAGGTCCGGAGACAGAATACTCACACTTCAAAAACTGCTGCCCAATCTGGTAGGAAAAGTAGATGTGTGAGACCAGCGCCGTGCATGCCGATGAACACATCTGTGTTGTGAGTGACCTCGAGCTGCTCCGTGAAGGGCACGCTCCTGTCGTAGACCACTCTCTGCACCTCATAGCCCTTGTCCTTAGCCAGGGCATCCAGTATCTGCCTCTCGTTCATTATTGATCTGTACGTGGTGCCTCTCGACAGCAATGTCACTCGCACCTTGAAAATTAAAATGATTTATTCAGTTTAGGCCCTGGTAAGGCACTTATGAATGTCGAAGAATTTACCACCGGTTCGGAGTCTATAGGAGAGAGGAGAAGAACCGACAAGAACTCAGCTAGCATCATGTGCATGTTACCTTGTCATTCTTACGGGGATACTGCCTTATGCTCAACGAGTGCAACATGTGTTTTGAAAACGCATGGAATAAACCGCTCCGTTCACACCCGTATATCTGTAAGTATAATGCGTTTTTACATGTACCAACTAATTACTATAAGGATGAAAGTAAGATTATTCTGTGTGACTCAATGCTGTTCAACTTGTGTAATTATAATGCTGTCTATAATGAAGAGTCAAGTATAGAATTAAGAAATCAACCTCCAAGTGGATTAATAGTAAATACACAAGGATAAAGTCGCGAGCGCAGGCATTACGTAGTAGTAATATAAATCTTAAACATACTTTTTTATACATTATAAGGAAAACACTTACCAAAGGCGTATTGTAGTAGAGGCCAAAGATCATTCTAGGCAGAAGTGGAAACACGACATTTTTAAAACACACCACTTTTCCTCTAAATTGTTTCAAATCCCACACAGGGTTTGAAGTGAATGCTTTAAAGGCATCTTTAAATGCGGAATCATAAGTAAATGTCTCCCAGACTAGAATGTGGTTATCTCTTGAGAACATAGAAGGGTGTGTGGAGTTCACGTGAAGAGATGCATAGAGATTGAAGAAGTCACAGAAATGATGGTACATGTTGACACCTGCAAACATTATTATATGAAATATTTTATTAAGCAATGAAAGAAGAAGGAAGTTATTAATTTGATGGGTGTATCTGTGTGTCTATCTGAGGCAACATAGCAAATGTATATACTTGTGAACAGGTGCTGCTTGTGGGGGCTGGTCATCTCAAGCTACGCATTTAGATACAAGTAGAGCTACTAGGCTTTTCCTTATGTTAATTTTTATCGACATTTATGCATTGGAACTGTGTTTATGGGCTTACATTTCTTAAGTGATTTATTTAGTTTTTTTTTAATTGTATTATATTTGTAAAGAGTAATTACTGAGTTTCTTTACAGGTTCTTCTCAGTAAAAGCAACCTTCCAAACCTGGCAGTAGCATGTATAACCCTCTAAAATAATGTCATTCTGACGATTTGAAAGAACTTTGTAAAAAGTCTTATCGAATCAAGATATTTTTGACTTTGACTTTGACCAATTATTTGTTATATCTGCAAACATCTTTGGGGAATAATTTTTCAATTGAATTTGTAGTTTTTTGGGATTAAGCCTGAGAGTGACCAAGGCTATATGCAAGCAAAGTGTCCATTGATAAGCAAAATATATAAACAACAAGCAACATCATCATAACTAGTTGTAATATGTATAAACTATCAAAATCTCATCGATCAATACAAAACCTGCCTTTATGTTCAGTTTATATTAATACTAATATAACTTACTTGCATCTAGCTTCATAATGTATGTTGGTTTCTGGATAATAACATCACATTTGCCATCAATAATTGGCTTTTGTGGTGTCTTTACGAAATGTATCATTTCAGGGGCCCATGATTGCAAAGCACTCATGTGTTCAGATTCTTTTTTGAGCCTTTCTGAATAGAAATTGCAATGACCACCTGAAAAAAAGAAATTGTGTTAAATGTACCCAGTAGTCATTCTACACTATGCTGTTGCATAAAAGTTGAGTATGTCAATATCATAGACAACGAGAAATGCTGCTAGATAATTATTAATTTATAGTAAAATCTTTTTTTATTAATAAGTTCAATGTTTTTATAGTATAAAAACTAGCTGTGCCCCGCGGTTTCACCCGCGTAGATTTAGTTTCATCTTTATTGTCGCGGAACCCGAATATTTTTAATAAATAAAAGTAGCCTAAGTTACTCCTTGAAACATCAGCTACCTGCCCGTTAAAATCGGTCCAGCCGTTTCAGAGATTACCCGGAACAAACAGACAGACAGACAGACAGACAGAGAAAAACTTTAAAATTTGGTTTTTCTGTGTCAGTAGCGTGTATACTTTCATATGCATTTAGTGAAAAGCTGTTATTTTGGAAATACAAACAGACACTTCAATTTTATTTATCTGTATAGATTAATCCCCATTTCCCTTAGTCACGGCATCACGCGTAAACGGCTGGAAGGATTTTAACGGGACTGTCACTGGCAGATAGCTAAGGTTTCAAGGAGTGCTTTACGCTAAAATTATTTAAAAAAAACAGAAGAACCCATGAATTTAACCCTACGCGGGTGAAACCGCGGGGCACAGCTAGTAAATTAATAATTATGTAGCAGCATTTCTCCACTTGCTACATAAATAGCGCTACACTCTGACAATTGTAAAGTTTGAGTATGAATACAAGAGCACCAAAATCGAACAATATGAGATTGATTGTGACTACAAGATGATTTGTATATATTCAAGATTCCAACTAAGACAGATGGTTCCCCAGGCATGACACCCGCCTGGCTGGAAGATCTTCCCTTAGCAGGGGATGAGCATAATCACTCGCTCTTCACACAATTATATTACCTTTAATACAGATTTACTATTTGTGTTTGAACTTTTATTGATACACACCTATTTGCCCAGGTCCAAGAATATCAGTTTTATATCGCAGATTATCCCCTCGGCCTACCAGGCCTGTGAAATTGACCATAATGTTTCTTCCTCTACAAAACCTATAAAAACAAATAAACTTTTAGGACAAAATACAACAAACAACTTATCAGGTTAATTAAGCATTAATGAACCCCATTTTCTTGACTAATACTTCAAGGCAGTTGTGTAAATAATTTACTAAGTAGCTCTATAGGATCTCCCTGCTTGAATTTAGAAGCTGCCTGACTGAGGACTGTTCCTCCAGCTTACGGAAAATCATACACAAATAATGCTACTATAGAGCAGTGTTTTATTCCAGCAATGGTTAAGGTGGTCATTGACTCCATTTACAGCATAATGTGAACATACAGTTGGATTAATAACCTCATTCTCATTTTTTGAAGTAGATTAAAAAAACACAATTAATACTGCACATTCAAGGTCAAAGTAATCACTGCACCTATACCAACTGAATGCATCATCTTTTTAAAGTTTAAGGTTAGCTATGTCCAATCCTTACTACTTAACTTAGTGCCTCTTAAATCAATGGATTCACTGCTAACGATGCACCTGCGCATCCAACTGTTAGAGAATTTACTTTTTGAATTAACTTAGCACTATAATTACTCACCTTAAATATTTTGAGCATTCCAAGGATGTATCATCAGGATAAGAAGCCTCACATATAACCATCAAGTCATCTATCTGCTCTTTCACATAGCCTGTAAGTAGTTTCATTAGAAATTAATTTTGAGATTCAAAAGACCCTCACAGAAAATGCAGTATGTTGTGATGTTTACAGGATTATTATTACACACCATAGTCAGCACATATAATTTATAGGTGCGGGTTTGTGTACAAAGCCCGCCTAATTTTTACTATACATAGTCCAGCACTTCCTTGCAGTTGCTTCATAAGCGGCATTAATTGATAAGTTCAGATGCATTACAGCAATGGATAAAATTTTAAAATTAAAATGGATAAAATCCATGATAACCCTTAATAAGGCAGAGATGAAAATAAAGGTATTACCAGTACACCAACTTTATAGTGAAGGAAAACATTGTGAGGTTAACTGTATATGTCTGAGAAGAAATTTAAAAGACATATATTGTGTCCGAGTGGGATGGCGTGAGAAAATTTCTATATTACTTACCAAAATCGGCTTGTGTATAAAATGTATCATACTGAGCTTCCTTAGTTTTAACCCAACCCCGATGATCTCCAGGACAATTAGGTCTCACGTGATACGAGCTACCTTTCGCGCATGTGCGTTCGTAGCCCCAACAAGCTCCAGTTCCTATCAAGTCTTTATATGGACACTGAGGATCATCTTTACAAGATATTGCTACACTAGGAAATGCATTAAAAACATACTTAATATGTTCACGAGGAATGTTTAGGTCGTTATATGTTATTGAGTCAGTATTACTGTACGCTATTGCGAATAATATGAGTCCTAGTAAAGCCAACATTATTATTATTGTAAGCTACGTACACTTATATTGATTGTGTTGAGGTTAGAATATTGTTTATTCCTTTATTTAATTTTATTGACACGTGGAAAACATCGCAGCGTGCACTATAAACGATACAAACAAAATAAAGACATTTTAACTAATAATTCTGGTCAAACAGAAGAAATAATTTCTGTTGTTGAACTTGTTGAGGTTGTGAGTGTTTCACTGTTTTATTTATTTTAGTAAATCTGTGTGACATTGACAGTTTATTTTACTGAGACAGATTATAACACTGTATTTTTTTTTATCTATACTAATATATAAAGCTGCAGAGTTTGTTTGTTTGTTTGTTTGAACGCTCTAATCTCAGGAACTACTGGTCCGATTTCAAAAACTCTTTCAGTGTTGGATATTCCATTTATCGAGGAAGGCTATAGGCTATATTTTATTCTCATAAAAATTAGGGGTCCGTTAGTAAATTGCAATTTTGTAACCTAAGGTGCAAAATCGAAAACCTAATTATTATATAATACAAAAACTATTGACAATAGAACAAAATGATGTACTACGGGTTTGTAGGTCTTATTAAGATCTACTAAAAAGTCCGCGAGAGCATATATCTAACTCTCATAGTTTAGTCACAATAACAACTTTAATGTTCATAAAAAAAATGAATCGCCTGAAGAAAGAAACTACGTTAAATGTGTATAATAATATTAATTCTTATCCGAATCAAGCATTATGTTATCAAGGGTATTCATGTAGAAGTAAAATACTGTTTGTTTTATTCCAATAGGACATTGGGTTTAGAAATTATCACGAGTATAACAACGCAAAGAATTGGTACCTAATAATGAGTTATTTGCCAAAGAGTAATCTCTGAAACAGCTAGACCGATTTTAACGGGACTTTCACTGGCAGATAGCTAATGTTACAGGGAGTACCATGGGCTTTTAACTTATAAAGAAAATTTTGGGTTCCGCGGTAATCAAATTAAATCTACGCGGGTGAAACCGCAGGGCACAGCTAGTTAGAAATAAGCGCGCCACATTCTAATATTTTTTTTTTATTTTTTCTGCCTATTATCTTTCTATACATTTGTTTCAAAACCACTATACTATGAAAAAACACCTAGAAATTGTTTTTATTTGAATTTTATACCACACCTACCTACTCATAATCTGTCTGTAATGTAGTACGTGACGAAAATTACTTTTCTGGAATATTTTAAATTAAAAAGTACATTCATGCTAAACTTATAAAATAATAATTTCTTGTCATAACAATAATAAAATAATCGTGTTCAACTTCGTATTATTATTTTATTTAGATCGATTTTATTCCTTAAAAAAATTATCTGTAATATCAAAACACTCGATACTAGGAAGGAATACTAAAGAACAGTTGACTGAACGAAGCTAACAAACAAAGCTATCTTGATAGAAGACAGATGTCACTAGTCATTTCGCGCCTTTTCTTTCCGGTATCCGGCCGTTTTGTTTACCACGTGAACAGCATCTACAAGTTCTACAACCAATCAGCTGGGAGGTTTGGTACCTACGAAATGTAAAAAATATCAAGCTCGCCTCCCGCCTCTCTGTGACGGTTTCGTTTTGTGTTGTTCGTGTACACAATCTGGTAAAAAGTAGATTAAAGTGTAAATTTGCGTTCTTACATTATACCGAAGTGAAAGTAAGTGATTCTTGTCGGTTTCGGAGGGACTTATTTAGAATTAAATGATAACTGAATATCAGACCTAACCCAAAAATAATGTCGCCATTTTGACCTGTGATTGGGGACGAAATCGCACAAATTTCTAATTTATTTCAACTAGACTGAAGGTTAGTGAGGTAACGGTGAGATACCCTTATAAATGGATGCACGATAGTATGGAATACGAAGAAGATGTCTCAAACAAATAGTACTGTAAATTTCATAATACACGACGCCAATGGTTAGTGCAGCTATTTTTCAGTACATTTTTAAAAGTTTATTTTTGTGTCTAGTTTTAGACATAAACTTTAATTATATTGATTAATTTGTTTATATAGTCCCTGTATCTCAGTTGCCAATAGACCACAAATTTTCACAACGTAAGTAGATGAGCCATAAATGAGTTGCTGGTGTTGTAGTCCATCCAATACACTCTAGCTCCGCTGTGCACGTACACGATATCGGTATCTAGCTGGTTGCAAGCTCGAGTACAATCCAAAGACCTAGCTCGAACGACTAAGCATATGTCTATCAATTTGGATAAATTATCAACTTCAGCAGATAATACGTAAAAATAGTCGGTCCTGGCGGCTTCAGGACATGGACTTCACGCGCCCTTAGACCAACTTGAACCTTCTTAGATTTATTATCATAGTTTGTGACATGCATACTTAGGTTGCTACCACATTTTTGATTAATTTTAGGGCAGCCCCAAATGGTGAAAGTAGTACAGAACGCAAAAAATCAGTCCCTTGCTCATAAAAAAGCAAAACATAACCCTGTGAAGGTGATCAAGTTGTCAGGTGCATCTGAAGGAAATAGTCTGGTGAGTATCATTCACATTTGAGTTAGCAAATGTGTGGCATTCATTTTCACTATGTTATGTAATGGTTATTATATTTAAATGTTTCTGTGACATATTCATATTGAGCAGAATTATAACTGTTTATCTGTTTCTTTCCATTTTATTTGTATTCTTCCTGAGCTATAATGGATTATCCTCAAGGTATTGAGTGAAGATAGTTTGAGTAGGAGTCAACATAGTTGTTGTTTTTATAGAATATTTAGTTATTGTAACTAATAGGGAAGTTTTCCTAACTCCCTGTGCAATACTTGCAGAAATTTAGCTGAAAGAAATATTCTGCTTCCAATTTGGACAACTCAAATTCAATTGAACTGCAGAACCTATATTGGCTATGACTTCCTTCCTTATATCCAGGTTCCAGATTTATATATAAGCTAAGACAGTTATTTGCTAATGCCTACATGGCCTTAGTTGTATGATACCTATATTTATTTTGTTGTATCATTAACCTTATGCACAATTTTATTACAGACTCCGGTTTATCGAACTGTCAAGCTATCTGGCATTAAATGTGCATCAAGTAAGTGTTTAACATCACCCAAAAAAATTACTTTGTATTTTTATATGATTTTTTATAAAATTTGTGTTTTACTTTCAGAGTTGTTGCAAGTGCCAGTTGAGACTCTTACAAATTTACAAAATATTACACCTAAAATTGAACCTTCAGACCCGGAGGAAGAGACTGTAAGTACTGATGTTTTACATTTTAATTGGCATCTGTACAATAAAACATGTCCCTAGGTATATACTTTGTCTGTATGTAATTTGTGTATGGTGTGTAGGCAGTAGCAATTTGTATCTAACCCAGACATTGCTTCATTCACAATATTTTCATTAGATATTCAAAGAGAGAGAGAGAGCTCTTTGTAAGATATTATTTATATTTCCTACAATACAACATGCATAGGATAGGCAGACTAAATACCAAATGCATAATCTACCAGTGAACCTTTGGGTGATGCAGAGAGAGGCATGGCAGGTGTAAAATCTGTATCAGGTGTAAATTTGGTGAAAGTAATAATTATTCAATACTTTTATCTAGTTGTGATATTCTCTCATAAATAAGCTGTATGTTTAATTTTAAATATTTGGCAGTATGTTTGCATTGAAGTAATATGTAGCAATTGGATACTGTCCAACTGTTCAAGCTTTTTAAAAGTCTAAATGTCAGTGTCTTATTTATTCAACACAACTTTGATAAACTGCATCCCATCAGAAAAACAAGTATTGAAATAGTTTTTGTTACAGATTGAGAAAGACTGTGTATCTGTGGGTTGTATGCTACCTACGTAGGTGTACAAAACTATTAGGTTGATAGTAGATACATAGATATAATAGGGAGTAGTACTGGAAGAGAGTAATAAAAAATAGCAATTAGGCTATTTTAGGGAGAATATCCCCCAATCCCACAAGAAACATTTAAACTGGTTCAAATTATAGCAATGTCTAAAAAAAATTAATGAGTAATTTTAATTAAGTTTAGTGTATTCATTACAAATGCACTTGGAAATTTGTTAAACTTCTTGCCTCTGAGGGGGTGATAAATTTAAAAAAATGTGGATACTTCCGAAATTAGTAGTCTAGAAGAGTGAGAATTTGTATCTTTTCCTTGTATATTGGAAGTAGTTCTAAACTAGATGAAATATTCTAGTATTATTTTTCCTAATAAACAAGTAATTTTTTTTTTAAATCTGTTAATAAATATTTTTCAGGTACAAGATCTTGAAGAACTGAAATACATTCAGCCTGTTTGTGAACTGTTGCCTTCGGAAGTGGACTCTGAAGCACCAATCACAACTGCCAGTCCATCACTGGGCTTCACCACTGTAATGACGTCTAGGCGACGACATGATTCCGACAATGATCCCCCTGTTGAATAGTCAGTACTCGCATATATTGATTATGCCATTCCTTTACTGCTATTGTATCCTCACAGGTGTCACAGGTTTTTTGGGTTCCAAAGGCTAAAAATCGGGTCGCTATTACGAAGACTTCACTATGCCGTGAACCATGCTAGTTAGACAATTGAAATTTTTACAGATGATGTATTTCTATTGCGACTATAACAACAAATACTGAACAGAATTAAATGAATATTTAATGGGGTTCCCATACAACAACCGTGATTTTTTGCTCGTTTTTATACATAATGTTACAGAACTCGTTGTGCGCAAGTCTGACTCGCACTTGTTTGTTAAATATATTGACGAAATATATTTAAGAAACAGGCACACTAATCATAATATGTTTCTTCGTAATTGTATGGGAAAGTGTCTCCATCTGTCTGCTAGGTGACTAAACTACTGAATTGATTTTACTGAAATTTAATACACATATTTATTCATATTCACAGCAAAGCTATAGCATTAATCCTCAAATAGTGAGTGTACTTCAAATGTGCATGAACTGTTAAAGAAATAAATGACCAACATGGTGGACATAGGCCCTCCATGTTTACCTGCTGCGTTATTCTGTGAGGTGTCTCAGCGACGAACACGTATAATAGTGGAGTCGAGGATAGGATTGTTGGGGTATTATATATCAATTTCCTATGATTGAATCCGATACTCGAAATCAAGTTCGTCGTTGATACAAGATACCTTACAGAATAACGCTGTATTCATACTATCTTAAATTCTACAGTACCACAAAGCGACGCAAGCATGCAGATAAGGTCGGGAAGGGCCTGAGACATTTTTCGATGAAAGTATGTGAGAAGGTCAGGACAAAAGGGTTCACCTCCTATAATGAAGTGGCAGACGAGTTGGTATTGGAGTTTGCGGCTGGAATGCATGGTTCTGCGGACAGCCAAGTATGTACATATTTGATCCAATTTGTTTATTAAGTATATTTATTTATTTATTTATTTATTAGGGAAAACAAACAGCGTCATAATAAACATTTCAAATTCTTATATGCTATGTACAGTTTACAAGGCAGACGGCGTTCAGCATCGAAATATAAAAGTAATGCTGATGCTGAACATGGTATTGATCTCATTTTTTATGTTCACTAGCTGTGCCCTGCGGTTTCACCCGCGTAGATTTAGTTTCATCCTTATTGTCGCGGTCCCCTAATATTTTTAACAAATAAAAGTAGCCTAAGTTACTCCTTGAAGTTACATTAGCTACCTGCCAGTGAAAGTCCCGTTAAAATCGATCCAGCCGTTTCAGAGATTACCCGGAACAAACAGACAGACAGACAGAGAAAAAGTTTCAAACTTGGTTTTTTTGTATCATTAGCGTGTATACTTTCATATGCATTCAGTGAAAAGCTGTTATTTTGGATTTACAAACAGACACTTCAATTTTATTTATCGGTATAGATGTATAGATATAGATAAGAGCCCGGATCTGATGAGTGGTGCTAACAGTAACGACGAAAGATATGTTTATTATCATTTAATTCAAAAACTACTCTGCCGATTTAAAAAATTCATTCATCATTAGATAGGAACATCTTCGTGAGCAACATAGGCTATATTGTCAATCAAGGTTAACTTAAGGAACCGTAATAACATGCGGGCGAAGTCGCGGACAGACGCTAGTCATTTATAAATGATGTAATGCATTGGCTCTGGGATTGCCAAAACCACTGTTATTGGTCATGTTGGTAGAGAGAGGCTATCACTCGGTAACATCCTTGACTGAGTGCTATGGTACAGGGTTTGATCCCCAG
Organism: Watsonalla cultraria; assembly: GCA_964035505.1. Classification (NCBI taxonomy): domain Eukaryota; kingdom Metazoa; phylum Arthropoda; class Insecta; order Lepidoptera; family Drepanidae; genus Watsonalla; species Watsonalla cultraria. Next base: position 7,095,722 of record OZ037713.1, on the reverse strand, counting down.
ATGAAACATCTTTAGAAAATTCAAATAGTTAATTATGTATATGGTTCTGATTGTCTTTTCCGATTACTTTCGGTTATATAATTAACCATTATCCCAGAAGGAAGATTTATCTTGATCTATATCAGTTCCAAACATGTGACATGTTTTATCCTTTGCTCTCTTGAAGATGAAAAATGTTTAGTAAAAATAAAATTCAGAGCAACTTAACTTCACAGCAATATGACCAAAAGAATATCCGTCGACGGGTGTACGACGCGCTCAACGTCCTGATGGCGATGAATATAATATCTAAGGATAAGAAGGAAATCAGGTGGTTGGGTCTGCCCACCAATAGTGTACAAGAATGTACAGCATTAGAAAAGGAGAAGGCTTTAAAATTAGAGCAGATACAAAAGAAGACTCAACAGTTGCAGGAACTCATTTTACAGGTATATTTAAATACATACATAAGCTCATACCTTCCCAGAAGTATGCACAGTACACAGGTGTTAATGTCACCCATTTCAGTGAGGATACTTAAATGCCAATATGACATTGATTGATTGACTGTGCCTATGTTCTGCCTGTCACTGTCACTGTCTCAACCACTATCCAGTATACTCATGTCTTTGAATTACATCTCAGATTTAAACAGGTTCCCTCACAATGTTTTCCTTCACCCTAAAGTTTGTGGTGAAAAAAAGTTTTATAAGTAGTTCATTGGTACACATACTACTGGTATTCGAACCTGAGTCGCTTGCGTAGCAGGTTTATTTATTGCTTTCTGATATTGATTTAAATAGATTGTTGAATTCATAATATAAAATAAGATATTACAGTGATACATAACTTTTTATTCCCATTGTCAAATTTATCAAAATTTATTCAAAACCCTAAAAGGGTAGCAAATAAATGTTACAAGTTGAATAAGGATTATGACAAATAAACATATGGTATTCTGTCTCCTTGCATAATTTATTGAATGGGATAGTCAAGAAAATAAAACATTTAAGTGCTTCAATAATGTAATAAGCATTGATATTGATTCCAGCATATATCATTTAAAAGTTTGATTGAAAGAAATAAAGAGGCAGAGAGCAAAGGAGTGAAGCCATCGCCCTCGTCAGCCATACACCTGCCATTCATTGTAGTCAACACTAGTGACAAGGCATTAATAGACTGCAGTATTTCTAATGATAAGTGAGTACTATTTTAAAATACTTAAATTCACTGAATACCAAAGAATTCCTATAATATTTGTATATTTACTTTCAGGACAGAGTATATGTTTCACTTTAATAAAAGGTTTCAAATTCACGATGACATAGACATATTAAAACGAATGGGTCTTCTGTTCGGTAAGTTAAATTTATGTAAATTATTTTCAGACTTTTTCAATCCAGTATATAAATATTTAACAAATAAGTATTATGTTGATAATATATCATATTGCAGCTTTTTACAATCTAGATTGTTATTTGTCTATTTATAATATTATGGAATTCAATAAATTACACAACTATAGAATGGGTTCAAACATTATGGGTTTGTTCTTGTATTTCTGATATATGGACAGCATTCCAGCGGTCACTGTCACAGAGTCTCCGTCATGATGTTCTGTAATAGCGTGATTAGTGACCATCTTCAATTCTAATTCTTTGATATATCATTGCAGGATTAGATAAAGGTGAATGTTCTGAGGAAGACATTGAAAGAGCTAAAAGTATGGTTCCAAAATCATTAGAAACCTATGTGGAACGTAAGTTGATTATCCTACTTTCGATATACTACTTTGAATCCTGTCTTAAATCAATAAAAAGTAATAAATAAAGTTTGCTTCAATAATAAATAACAAAATTATTACATTTTTCAGAAATGGGTCGGGGAGTGATATCCAAATTGTCAACTCTGTTGGAAGAGGATGATGTCGAAGGCGAAGGTGAGGAAGAAGCGGGAGAGGAAGACGAGCCCGAGCCGGAACCCGAGGGCGAAGACCCCGAGTACAGCGACGACAGCAGTGACGTCGACGTCTAGCATACAACACCCTCACTAACATCCACAAACATATTTTCAAGACATATTCATCCATTCTGTGGATTTGACCACAGCAATGTGGCTCCATTATGATATGAGGTACTATCTCCTCATGATACTGGACGCAGTCGGTCTTGTCGCGACGTGCCGCCGTTATGATAATTCTAATACTTGTTGTTGTTACTCGAGAGTTTGTGAATATACACTCAATCTCAGAACGTAATGTATGTTTGTTGCATGTTGCATATCTATTGACAACAACAAAATAATGAATCGTTGAATTTGTTGGTAAGGGTCGTATTGAGTGTGCATTTCATAAACTTGTATTTTATTTAGCTTGTTATATGTTAAGGTATTATAAGTAATCTGGCATGCTTAATATTTTTTTATAATTAGCGCTCATTAGTTATTTTTTCCTAGTTTATAACAAAACGGTAATAAAACAAATTTACGTCTAACGACATTTGACGACTATTACTGTACTGATAATTAATATTCCATTAAGATCTCACAACCAACAATAGCAACTTTAATGCACAATTAGAGTTCAGTAAGTTGACCAACTATTAAAATTTTAAAGATGGAATTTATCTTCCTATAGGAAGCCTTATAAGGCATAACATTGACTTCACTGAAATGATCCTATTGGTTAACCCAGTAAAGGATCAAAATTGTATGTAATTGCCTTACATAGAAACTCATAGTTTAAACTAACATAATTAAAGATTACTAAAGGGTGATCATTCAGTTACCTGCTGCACAGTTTAACTTTCGAATTCCCATAATAAGCTTCCATCAAACCCAGTAATTATTTTTAAATTATTTTTAAATTATTTTTAGTAATTCCTTAGTTCCGATATTCTTCTAATGCGTGTCCCGTCGATATGTGCGTGACACAAGGCTCCACTCGGTACTTGTAGTTAGCTGAATACGTCTGGTATCACTGCAATCAACACAAAAACAATGGAAACTAATAGGAAAGTGCATTATAATTGTTATAAAGTACCTATTAGTTCTATATGGAAGTACACAAAGCGTAGGAACTTACTGAAGACTGCCTAGCAGAAGATCTCATTATTATATGGATTTGTTATAAATTGCTTCTGAGATGAATTTAAATGACTGGATATTCTCTAAGTGTGATTGTTTTCATTTAGCATCATTTTAGCCATTCAACTAGGTTTTTTTCATCTCAAGATTCTATCGTCGATCGTAAGTTTATAATTGATTCTCAAAATTATGAAGTAGAATGGGAAAGATTCACTTAAGAGTTCCTAAATGCTTGAAAATTGAATTTACCTGTGGGTAATGCATAATTTTCAATTTCTGTACTGGGAAATAAAATATGGCCAGAATATTAGGGTCCAGATATTTATTACTTATTGAGAACGTGTTGTGAATTATTGATTTGAACACCATATTATGGTCATTGGCATGAGAGGGATACTATTTCCAATATTAATGTAATTCAGTAAAAATGTTACAATGACCAGCCTAAAGATTTGTTTTTGGCAAAAGGTGAATGCACTGGCAGCAGGACAGTTAAACATCTTATATTTAGCTTAGCATTGTGAACTATAGGAAGTCCACAAGGTGACCAAATAAAGCATTGTATAGGCATTTCATACATTGATGGGTCAACTGTATGTTGGAAGAGGTCGATATGTAGCGATATATAGATCATGCATTGGCGGTTCAGAAACAAAGGAATAGATATTCCCTATAGAAGACTTGCTTTAACCCTAGAGAGCATTATTGTAAATTAATATTTTTCTGCATAGAAATTTTCATAAATATGTTTTCAACAAATATTTAATTGATCTGGAGATTGATCCAGAGACTTGAAATGTCAAGCTATTCAGTAAAGACAGTTTAATAGTTCCCATAGTACAGAGGACACTCATGCACATAGCCATACAATTTTATACCTACATTGTGAAAAGACTGTCGAGATGCAATAAATAAAGAGTTCAGATTTACAATGTCTTTTCAATGTTATGCCTTACACATTTATTTACGACTAGCTGTGCCCCGCGGTTTCACCCGCGTAGATTTAGTTTGCATCCTTATTGTCGTGGAACCTCAATATTTTTGATAAATAAAAGTAACCTAAGTTACTCCATGAAAAATCTGCTACCTGCCAGTGAAAGTCCCGTTAAAATCGGTCCAGCCATTTAAAAGATTACCCGGAACAAACAGACAGACAGAATTTTTTTAAAACTTGTTTATTAGCGTGTATAGTTTAATATGCATTTAGTGAAAAGATGTTATTTTGGAATTATCTGTATAGATCAACATTAGTCTAAGTCTGTATAGTAAGTAGGTACTAGTGATAGTACCTATTTAAGTTATCTATTACAGTAACAGAAGGGGTCGGTTCCCACTTTTCCCATAAATATAAGGCAGAAAACTAATTTAAAAAAATTACATTTTGGGGAAAATAATCTTACAGGGAAAAATTTCTAACTCAATCAAAAAAGAAAACACAAATTTACTTATAAAGAAATCTTTTATCACAAGTGTATTTATAAAATCATATTTTTTTTTCCTTTCATTTTAAGTCATCATCATCAAATATGTCTTCAAAATCTGAAAAGAAAAAATATTATATTCTAATATTGAGAGATTATGCAACATAATGTGTAGGAATCACCAGATGATTTTTTTATATTGTACATAATTAAGGTATCCAAATATAGCATACCATATATACATATTATTTGATACAAGCTCATAGCACAGTTATTATTGCACATATCATTTGAATAGTGAGATTAACCAGATCACAGATTTTCCTTGTTAAAGGTTGCAATGGTGAGATGGCAGTTGCTTCATATAAAAATCAGGTGATCATGAGTATCAGGTTGAATCAAGTGCAGACCCTAACAATGTATGGGATAAGGCCATGGAGATGGTGATCTATTATAAGATACATACCATTGAAGAAATCTCCATGAACAGCCTTCTCATTTGCAGCTAAATCCATAAGAAGATTAGTGGGTCCACCGGCCTGTAATATGATACATAATAATTTACTAAATAATATCTAGGTTGCTACATGATAGGATAAAACTATATAACATTGTCTGTTTGTCATACATACCACACTAGATTCAACTGTGTCTATGAAACATTAATGAATGTTTCAAGTGTTAGTTTTTTGTCCTCAATAAAAGCAATCTCCCTAACACATAATACACACCATTTATTATTCTGTTCATTCTGATAATTTGAAAGTATGGTAAGGTTACTAGTTACTATTACACCAGATTAATTTGCCATGCTCACAAATATTTGTATTATTTTAGTAATTATTTTTGATGGGCTTATATTCATGAGATATAAATACTGTAACCATTAAACATTGAATGATATTTTTTAAAAGAGCTTCGTAACGGTTTCTTCACAACAAAAGCAACCTTCTGAACCCTGTGGTAAAATTTATAATCCTGTATAATGTATTTTTTGTGTCCTTCTGACGATTTGAAAGTACTTTGTAAGAAGTTTAATCAAATAAAGATACTTTGAATTATATATTTTATACTTAAACATCAAATTATGTTAAAAAGAGTGTTCTAGCTACAGTGAGAACATTTTTTATTGAATAATTTTAGCATGGGCACAGCAATTAAATTCTTTATATAGTAGGAAATTAATTTGCTTATCACATACACAATGCACACCAGTAGCACCGGCAAAGCTAGTAAAATATAGATTTTATTCCCTAGCACCAAGTGCAAACCCTGACCATTATTAGACTGATGCTATCTGATGATGCTCAACCTGTAGGTAACTAGGTAGTAAGCGTGACATTTTTTGCCATTGATTTAGTACAACTGAGCCCTTACTTCTTCCAAGTCCATGTAGGGACCGACACCTTCCGGAAACATTTCATCAGCAGCCACGGTAGGTTTCATTTTTCAAGCAGTTGGTAAGTATCACAGGAAAGTAACAATGATATATTATTTTTGTTTTTGACTCTTTGCCAATGAATAGCTTCAGTCCTCTAATTACTATCACACATTTAATAAACTGCAAACAAAGCTATTTATTTGTTGTTCAGCTTTGACGTAAATAAACGTCAAGGCAAATTATCTTCTTACTTTAATGGTGGCGACGAGCTTGAGTGGTCATTATGACATTTGGTCTGACAGACTACAAATGTCAGTGTCATTATAATATTTACATTTTAGAAGTATAGTCTAAGATCACATTATCTTACTTCCTCGACCATTATATTGTTAAAATTATTTGGGAGCTCGTGGCACAGTTGCTATTGCGCATATCATTCGATCAGCGAAGTTAAGCAACCATACGCCTAGCCAGTAGTTGGATGGGTGACCGCCCGAGTTCCCTCCGTGCCTCGGAGAGCACGTTAAGCCGTCGGTCCCGGTTGCCAATTTAACATCTTTGGCAATCGTTACAGGTCAGTCGGAGGCCTAAAAATAATCTGACAACTGGTTTAACCCAGATCACAGATTTTCCTCCTAATATGGGGTTACGAAGGTCAGATGGCAGTCGCTTCGTATAAAAATCATGTGATCAGCCACATCGGGTTGAATCTAGTGCCGACCCCAACAATGTATGGGATAAGGCCAGGGAGATGATTTACCGGCTTGCAGCAGCGGCAGCGGTTTGAAAATAATTATTTTTGGGTGCTTTCCAGGTCTGCGCTCATAACTCGTGTTGGCATATGTACATAATAGAAATTATTGGTTCTCGTTAAAACCGTTCCTATGATTAATCGGTTCATTTAAAGAACATTATATTTTTTTTTTCGGTTTAATGAACAAATTTAAGCGGTTAAAAACCGGAATTGAATTGAGACAAAAACTGCACAGTTGCACAATTATTTTTTGCCTTAATAAAATTCACTGGCAGCCCTGCAGATTTCTATTCTATGGCTGTGGTTTGAGATAAGTTCACTCACTCACATTTAGTTGAGTGAGGTTATGTTGTTGTCATCATGTTGGTTGATAATGATAATATGAGATTCGTATTTTACTTTATCAATATAGTACCTAAAATACCTTCCTCGAAATTAGTAATATCTTTATTCTATCGATATAAATAAAATTATAAGTAATTTTATTAAGCGTAAATACTTTGAAGTGATTTTTAGTTTAGTTGTATTTTTTCGCGTTAAGTGGTATCTATTTCAAAGACAACATTGGCTGACTTTTGAAAATCCCTAAAATTGACAGAGATGTTAATATACGAGAATAAACTTATACTAGCACCGATGGTGCGAGTTGGTACTCTACCAATGAGACTGCTGGCACTTCGGTATGGGGCTGATATTGTTTATACAGAAGAGTTAATTGATTGGAAATTTTTACGTTCTAAACGAAGACACAATGGTATGTAAAGAAACTTCATATTTTTTATTACTTACTTATTTACTATTAATTTATTTTGTAGGTCTTCATCATTGTAGTTTTGTTTAACTTATTAGTGTGTGGCAAATAAACCTTTTATCTATCTATCTATCTATATTATCAGCATTATTACCATGAGGTTTTCCATTCCCACATAAGAGTATTGTCCTAACCCAGGATAAATATGTGACATTATATATGATCTAGTACAACTTATGCTATTATTATGCCATAGCCTATGTTGGCATCATCCATTTCCTATTGCCTAGATATATAAGTCTGCCAGGTTCTACTCACATTCCATCAGATTGTGCGCTTCTTTATTATTCCTTCAAATTTGCCTTCAAATATAGCACACATTATCTTTTACATTTCAGATATACTCAACACAGTGGATTACGTTGACCAAACAGATGGCACTATAGTGTTTAGGACATGTTCTGAAGAAAAAGAAAAGGTGGTTCTGCAACTTGGGACATGTGATGCAGACAGAGCTTTAAAAGTTGCTAAATTGGTGTATGGATTCATTGGTTTCCATTACTATGTTATAAATTCTAAAAGCTACACCTTATTATCAATAAAAAATTTGAAAATATACTAATTGATTGTGAGGGCTGTGACATAAATTGAATGAGTGAAATAAAATGGTAATGGATTGTAATAAATACAGTATTAATTTTCAAATGTGTTACAGGGAGAATGATGTGGCAGCTATAGATATAAACATGGGGTGTCCTAAAGAATTTTCCATCAAAGGTGGAATGGGAGTTGCCCTTCTATCAAAGCCAGAAAAGGCTTGTAATATATTGAAAACCCTGGTTGATAATCTCTCCATACCAGTCACTTGTAAAATAAGGATATTGGACACACCTGAAAAAACATTGCAGGTCGTACAATTACTAATGAGTTCAGGAATAAACGCTATTGGTATTCATGGACGCACAAGAGATGAAAGACCTCAGCATGCAGTTCACACTGATGTAATCAAGTATGTCGCTGAGCGGATATCAATTCCTGTAATTGCTAAGTAAGTGAAAGTAACATTACCATACATTTAAAAAACCATCTGTGCATAAAATACTTTAGTTTAAGGAACAACTCTTAAAAAGTAAAAAAAATACTGGCTAAATTATCATTGAACTTCTATCATTTAAATTTCACTGCCTTATAACATTTTGGAAAAGAGCTGATATTCTTACACTGCTGGACCGATATCAACCAAACATAGCCAAGAACCTCTGCAAGCAAACTGGCTTTCAAATAAAAAAACCACATTGAAATAGATTTATCTGTTTCAGAGCTACTATGCCTTAGGCATACATTTTATTGGACTATGGTGGTATTTGGTTATGGACGAGACTTGTGATTTAATAAAGTTTTTTATTATTTCAGTGGTGGTTCAAAAGAAATAGAGCAGCACAGTGACATCTACAAATTCAAAGATTTGACTGGCTGTACAAGTGTCATGCTTGCTAGAGCAGCTGAATGGAACTGTTCAATTTTCAGAAAAGAAGGTTTGCTTCCTATGGACACCGTTATCAAAGATTATCTTAAGCTTGCCATTGATTATGACAATTCTCCATCTAATACAAAATACTGCATACAAAATGTATTAAGAGAATTACAAGAGACTCCAAGAGGGAAACAGTTCCTCGAATGTCAGACTCTAGAACAAATTTGGTAAATCTTTTTTTATATCTTTATGATAGATTAAATGTATACAATTAATGCAATGAAATACAATAAAATATGACTGTATATTTGTTGACCAAATTGAATTTTCAGTGAAATTTGGGATCTAGATGAATATTGCAGGGAAAAACAAGGACTATACCATAAAATGGGAATACAAGGAAGATGGCAAGTGTCTCCTGACGAGCTAGAACCACCTCAGAAAAGGATAAAATCAGATGAGTCTGACCTTGAAGGTGTAATTCAAATGAAGGTACATGTACATACAGATATTACTTCTATCTATATCTTACCATGCTACTAGTACATTACAAAACTAGAAATTATGGAAGAGTACATTTTATTATGATGTAATTTACTTTGCCAAACATGAAATTAGCTAGATTCAAAATAAGAACTATATAATTGCTTTATTCTATATTATATCTTTTCAGGTGTGCTTTATTAGAGCAAATTTTAGTGATTTGAATTTACCCAAATCAAAGCTTCATGCATGGGCTGGGAAAAATGGACACAAGCTACCTACATATAACACAATCCAGGTTGGAAAGTTGTTTCGTACTATCATTTCTTTTGATGGGAAGAAATATACATCTACATTTTGGGAAAAAAATAAAAAGTTTGCAGAACAAGGAGCTGCCTTAGTGCTTTTATTCAATTTGGAATTAATCACAGAACAAGAACTAATAAAACTTGGAAGTATACTGAGATAAATGATGCATGAATTTATCACTTTCCAATGTTAATGTATAAATATGAAACTATTTAAATACTTGTGTCTTTTATTTGATTTGGCGAGTGAGGTTTCCAGTACAGTGGAGGAGCTGTGCTATAATAAAACACTACCATTGTTTATAATGTTGATAAGGTGCAACTGGCGCAAGTGTTGTTGTTGAAAGTATTTATTATGCTGATTTAACACTAACTATGCAAATTTTCTAGAATTAAATTAAATGTAAAGAGCATTAAGGTTTATTGGAGTTAATAGAACTAAAGCACTGAACCTTAAATAAAACAAATATTTATTTCTTTGTAATTGCTTGCATTTTCATATTAGAAATATTGTCTGCTAGCTTTTGATTAAGATCTGCAAATTGTATATTTAGATTGTTTTGTTTAACTTGATCACTTTCCAGTTGCTTGAAGTTCAAATAACATTGGTACACATTCTGTAGAATATCTTCTTCGGAGCTCAGCATTTTGGTACCGAGTTTTATTACGGCCGTGTCAGAAAGATCTTCCAAAATATGTTGAGTACTAGGCAAATTAGGTATGGAATACTTGTCCATTTTTATTCCCTGATTCTTACTATAAACACTCGTCCAAATGTGTATTTTAACGTTGATTTCACGGCTCAATATAGGCACTCTTCAAACTAGAGTAAATTTTTTCTTCCTTAGTTTTTTATCGTTTTGTGTGTCTTTAGACAAAATTTAATTTAAATGAAAAAACATCATGAATGTCATTATGACGCGACAGACGTCGATCTGTCACTTAAGTTTTACTTAACGTTTCACACATTTTTAATGAAGAGTTTTAGAATTTTCAAAAAAATATATTTTCCTGTTTCATTATTCAGTCATGATTTCGGAAATTATACGAAATCGTATGTCACATACAAACTCCTAAAATTACTCACCGAGGACTATTTATTTCATAAATATCGCATAGGCTTAACCCATAGCCTTAAAATGCGTCTGGGTTCACATTCCATACGTTATTAAATTTACGAATAAATCGTTTTTGGGTATTTCGTATTCAAATGCGTACAGTCACTCTCTTATTATTACGTAGTTTTAGCACGGCATGCTGTGGTTTTGGTAATCCACCGGTAAAAACCAGTTTCCAAAAAGAGCGCCACTCTGTCGCATAATATAGCGTCGTCTGTGTCGCACTTTAAAGCTCTAGTAGAAGCATAATGTGCATAGACAACAATTATTTAATGTTGCTGATATTGTTCACAGAATAAAAACATTTGCTGTTGCTTACATTTGCACTTGCTTGTATCAATTTCAAACAACTCGGCAATAGATGGCGTTATGTATATAATGTTGTTCTCATGGCTCTCGATACGATTACTGCGTAGTGGGTACCTTAAAAAAATATGGGGGACGTATGTAAATTTTGTGTTCGCAAAATACTACATACAAAAAACAACTTTCCATCTTGAAGTGGAAATATAGGGTGACCACCCTTGGTAGCTTTCAGGATAACATTTAAAGCTTTCTGAAAACGTACCAAATGTGCAATCTATTATCTGAAGTTTCGTGTGGTAGGGCTATCTTGTGTATAAGGAAACTGTCTAACCTATATTCTGAGGTCTAACCTTGTTATCTGCATTGCACCGCTCAACTTATTTTGCCGATGAACGGAGAATAGGTATAGCTTTAGCCCTAAGGACGAAAACATTTATTATTATGGCTGGTATCTACTTGTTTGAAAAATAATAAGTAAGTGGTGTTACGAGACTAACGTCTTTTCATATTTTCTGTCAGTCTGTAAATAGGTATTTTGTCGCCGTAAGTACCTACGCGGAAAGTACTGGATGTACTGTATTTGAATAAAAGTTCTACAAAACTGTTACAAGGTAAGGTAAGTAGATGAAATAATTGCTGTGATGAGTATTTTTTTAAGTAGGTAGGTATTTAGGTGAACTATAGAAAATTATTTTTGTTATCGGAAATGTCCCGTTACCAAGGGATAACATAAACAATGTCACCTATTTAAAATCTATATTCAGTTTCTTAAGGTTCTGAGTAGTTTAATGGTGGTTTCTTCGGGCCGGACTACCGTTCCAATTTTGATGAAGCATTTTGTGTTTTCTAACTCCACTTGGATGAAATTATGGGGTTAAAGCTAGTCCCTACGGAAATTTAATCTGTTTTCATCACTTCACTGAGCACGGGAATCGAATCTGGTTGCGCTCGGAGACGATAAACTATAAAAAAACTTGTCTGCAGTTGTTATCTAGACGGATAGTTTGCGGTTTCCTGTGGTAACCGCGACTGCATCAACCCTGCTCGGATCATGCTCGTGTACCCGTTGCCTTTAGATATACATATACCTAGTAGGTACCTACGTACGACTTAAAGTATATGGATATGAACTGAACTCAGGTTTAAAATACGTAACTCGATTCTGCGACAGAGATTCGTATCAGTAGGAACAATATAATGAAAAGGTAAGTTCGTAGGTACATTGTAGGTCTATTTAAATAGGTTGGCATTAACATCTGGTGACACCTATTAATTATTTAAAATTCAATGATAAAATTTTTAGCTCCATAATTTTTAAATTAACGTATGTTTGTAATTTTATGTATCCAAGGCAATACAGGTTCCTTACCTCATCCGCTTTTTTAAACCGTTTTATCCAGAACCCTTAAATATATGAAAAGTTTTTATACTTACATTGAAAACCAACGACCTACTTACCTAGGAAACTGTGTCTATTCACAAATATGCAAGTCACGTGTGTGGTCTCCTGTGATATGTGGATAGGTAGATATATTACATCATGTATAATAGGTTGATAGGCGACCGAGCGGCTGGCATCGGATTACACTCCAATCACATCAGCATCACTTGTTTTTATGATATGGTAACCATCTGAGTTACATTATTGACGACTACCAAACTGTTTCTTAACACAATAGGTAGGTACATTGATAGTTAATAGGTTTAATTAAAAGCTTGTTTTTCTAAAAACTTGTGTGCAGTGATTTCACACCACGTGCTTTACGGTGATGGATAACACCGTGAGGAAACCTGCTTATGTTTGAAAAGTAATTCAAAAGATGTATAGTGTCTGAGACGGCGATAGATTTACCATCCGTCACGTTAGCACTTAATCATCATCGGTGAATAGCCCTTCGAGGAATACAGGCGTGAGCACATGTATGTACCTACTAGCTGTGTCCTGCAGTGTCACCCGCGTAGTGTTAATTGCATTGTCCCGCGTAATCCTAATGTTTTTTAAAAACTAAAAGTAGCCTAAGTTACTCATTGTAATATTGACTACCTGCCAGTGAAAGTCCCGTTAAAATCGGTCCAGCCGTTTCGGAGATTACCCGGAACAGACAGACAGAGAAAAATTTAGAAAATTGATTTTTTTTATGTTAGTGTCGTATATACTTTCATATGTATTTAATGGAAACCTGTTATTTTGGAATTACAAACAGACACTTCAATTTTATTTATCAGTATAGATGTATGAATTTCATAAAAGGATGGATGCGTTAGTTAGAAATTTCGTTTCACTTACAGGGACCAGACGATCTTGTTATAAGATAAGCAGAAAAAATAGTCTAGTAATTAAATAAATACTTATGTACATAGCATACCAACGTCTTGTAAAGATATTAAGGACTACAATCAAAGACATTAGCAGATAATTACGTTACCTTTTGTAGGTAAGTTTTTGTATTATGTTGCGTTTGAAAGGAGATGTACTGTTACTGAAAACCAGAAACTAATGATATAACATAAGCGCATAGCCCAATAAAACGTAGTAGGTATATTTAAAAAAATAAAACTAATAGAATAAACTACCTATGATATTAAGTCTACGCAGGTAACACCGCGGGGCACATATAGTTTGTAATAAGTGAGTTTGCACCTACATCGAATATCAAAATATTCAATGTAGGTAAAGAATTGTTATCCGTTTGTCCGTACCTATGTATGTATTATGAGCCGATTTGATTAAATGTTGTTAGTGTGATATTGATAGCTTTGGTTATAATATCTACATTTTTTTTACGGTGGATTAATAAATTTTCAAGTCCTCGTGAAAACATAAAAACTGCTTTGAGCTTAACTAAAGCCCGGGCAGAAATGATAGATTGTTCGATGAAATGTTAAATTGTAATATTAATCTTAATTTAAGCACGCAATATGAAAGAAGTTTTTAAACTCTGAGGGGGTGAAATGGTGGAAGTGTAGTGCAGTTATATCTATAATGGTTATAACATAATAAATCGGCCTATATACTAAGCACATAATACAAACAAAATTCCATATCTACAAAAGTGGGTATTAGGTTTAGGCCTTTTTCAAGCAATTAAAAATTTTGCTAAAGTGACGACGTTTTACAAATATAATAATCTTTGTTCTGTTGAAAGATGAGAGTGGATAGACTTCGTTGCGAATTTTTCTTCTTCTTCGCCTTAGCATTTACCGGCTCTTTCTCCACTTTGCTCGGTCTTTTTGCATCCTCCTTTGAGTACTCTGTTAGATTACTTTCCGTCATGTCGGCTTTAACTTTGTTGCAAAGAAATAGTGGTGATACAATATAATATTCTATACGTGTTAATAGTGATTTTGGAATGAGTTTTTTGATTTACAACCACATTCTCAGGCGGAGAATAATGTCCGCGTTTTGGAGTCCAACCGCGAAATTACAACACATCAGCGTCGTCGCGGACGACGTTCGACGTCCGGCTAAACCGCAAACTGTTCTTACTCGTGATGCCCGCATACTTTCATAAAACCTATTTATGGAACTAACTCTGCTCTCACCGATGCAAAATTTAAATAACGTGAGCAATTTGCTTTAAAAGTAAAATATTTTATATATTAAAAGATTTTTTTTTGCTTTGAGCGGTGTTTGAACTTTTAGCTTTAGGGCTTTGTGTTGTCTCTGACATTGACGAGGATGATTTGACACATCACTTCGCTTTGTATTGCATATTTAAATGACAAGCAATGCGACACTCGCATCGGACTACGCATGCATCGCACACAGTTCGACGTGAAAGGCATATTTTTGACAATTCAATGAACGACTCTTCAAATCTCAAAATGTAGCATCTCATTACGAGGGGTCCATCGAATGAAATTTATAAAATGGTTCGCAGTGCTTATGTTTACACTTCAAAATATTGCATTTGGGGCGCGTATTACAAAATAGTAAAGTTTAAAATGAAGGGGGAATTATTCATAGCGAATACAATAATGTTCGAGATAACTGCATTGATTTATAATAAAGTATTTAAGTACCTACCTATTTTCACCATTACCTACATTCTATAAATATTTGTATGATTTTTATAAATAGCATCTTAATTCATTAATAAGTATCTATCTTATACTTCATACTGAAAAGGGACTAAAAGCAGACATTCTCTTAAGAGCTGTTAGAATGGGACGCGTGTCGGAACATAATCAGTTGATCTCATAAATAAACTGTGAGCTTTGTGTAGAAAAACAAAAGGGGGTTAAGTTATTAGGCGCGGAGACGGCGGGAGAGGGGACGCGTGCCGGCGCGCGGGTGGCGGCCGATCGGGCCTGACACTAAATAAATTACACTGACAGATGATGCTGTTTTTATATCTGTCTAAATCTTTACAAAATGTTCTCAGAAATGCCAATAACTTTAGATTCAATCGTCTAAATACCTATGTAGTTCATATCTCCACAAAGAGTCTGCAGACTATTCCGTTTATAAAGTAGGTAGGTAAATGAGCAAAAATCCTTTAATGCTTTTATTGTTTTTCTAAATAGGTTCTGTTTTTGTTGAATAGTTGACCTTAAATAGTAATTATATTATAAAAAAAATATTTATAGTATAAAAAAAGTATTTATATCATTATATGCATAGTTAATATTTTGGAGTATCTATATAGAAGTTTTATTGATATGTCGAGAAGTAAAGTAAATTAATTCTTCAAGAGTCTGTTGTGTTTGGACAGTTTAAAGCTAGATGATATATCGGTAACGGCGACGCGAGGCATCTGCGCCAGTTAGTCCAGTTGTTAAAAGAATTTACGAGCGAGCTCTAACATGGCAAATACATTTGTTAATAGACACATTAGCAGTTAAATGCGCCTGTGTACTTAATTGCTGACATATTGTCGTACGTGCCGTTTATAGGTACTTTTGTCAAGGGTGAGATATTTGAAGTTCCAAATGAGGACACAATGAAAAAGAGGTAGAGCGAAACAAATTAACGGGACTTTCAGATAGCTGTTCTTATAAGTAGCAACTTAGGCTATTTTTTACTTAAAACAATTATGATTCCGCGACAAAATCCACCTATGAAAATAAGTTTATGCGGGGGAAAGCGCGGATCACAGCTAGTATGATAATACAAACATACCTAACTATGGTGCGAATTGTGTGTTTTAAAGGTTCATTGTTATTCTCAACAATGACAACAAATGATGGCAATACCCCATTAACTATTGCAGATATTTGTTTTGTTAAAATGGAATGTAAACTCGAAATAAAAGTGATGGCTTGTGTTCAATTAGCATAATGGTAACGTACGATTCCATTGTTTTAGTGCATTGTGGAGTGCGTCGCTAACGAGGCTCAAGTGGCGCGTGCGGAGCGGCGCTCGCGCATTGTTGCCGCCCTCCCTGCTCCTCGTGTCACCACACATCACCATCACAACCATTACACATTCCATTATGATAAAACATTTCATCTTTATTCACTAATTAATAAATGCTTTGGTACTTGTGAAGCATAGATCGAAAGAGGTAAGTAGAAAAGGTAGAATTACAAACAGACTCTTAAATTTTATTTACTCACTATCTGTGCCCGCGGTTTCACCCGCGTAGATGTAGTTTCATCCTTATTGTCGCGGAACCTTAATATTTTTAATAAATAGCCTAAGTTACTCCTTGAAACATCAGCTACCTGCCAGTGAAAGTCCCTTTAAAATCGGTTCAGCCGTTTCAGAGATTACCCGGAACAAATAGACAGACAGACAGACAGAGAAAAGATTTAAAACTTGGTTTTTAGTGTCAGTAGCGTGAATACTTTCACATGCATTTAGTGAATAGCTGTTATTTTGGAATTACAAACAGACACTTCAGTTTTATTTATCTGCATTGATGTGTAAGGATGCAGATTGGTCGCTGTCTGTGCTATGTCTGTCGATGCTATGTACCTAAATTTAATGTCAAAGACATATGTAAAGTAAAAATAATAGTGAATGTAAACTGGAAGAAGTCTTAGTTACTACTCTTGAAATAAAAAGATTAGAGAAGTATCGACAATGTAACGTAGTCGAGACGTCACAGTGTCTGCCGATCTCAATGAGTGAAATGTTTCGGCACATTGCACTCGATTGAGACTCGGATAACAATGTTACGAAGAATAGTATTCATTGATTATTGAGCAGTTGAAAGGGAAGCTCAGTTGGGATAAGCATGATGGAGGACATTGAAGGGTAGCGAGCGCGCAGACCACCGGCGGCGGCGGCGCTTTGGGACGCGCCCGACCGTGCTGCGCCAGCGCCTGGCAGCGACAACAACTGCGTAGCTGCTTGCTACTCCTGCTACTCTTTTTGCTATACTATTGACTCATATCTATGCATTCCTGAGCTTCAAAATTAAGATAAATACACACATATGCTCACGGCTGTAGTCCCTGAAGGCGTACGCAGAGATGTTTTAAAAACAACACACATTTTTCACCGAAGATGATTAAGTGTCAACGTGACAGATGGTGAGTCTATCGCCGTCTCAGGCACAATACATGCGTCTTTGAATTACTTATCAGACGCATATGTCTGATAAGTAATTCAAAGACGTGTATATATTAGGTTTCCTCACGATGTTTTCCTTCACCGTAAAGCACGTGGTGTCATATCACTGCACTTAAGTTTTTGGTTGCGCAGCAGGCGACACTTTATACCCCTCGCCCCCGGCTTTATTAAAATATTTCTAGATAATATTATCTGAATTGTCTAAATGATGTAGATAGTGAAACGTTCTTACCATTCAGATATTTTAATACCATAGTGGAGTTTGCTTGTTATAAACGAATAAATGTATCCATAAGTAGCAGAATGATCGCATTGTCGAGGGGCCATTCATCGCACTGCTATTGAATACCAATCAATACACGTCTCAGGATTTCTTGTTCACGCATACTTTAACAAACAACAAACAGAGTTGCAACTTGAACATCGCACCTCTCTTGGACGTTACCAAAAGTTATTGGAAAAAAGCTCCAACTATGTTTGCCATAGGGTTTCATATCAATGTACGATTTTGGGCGAATTGAGGCGGCATATCATGACACAAGGTAAAGTTACCTATTCTTGGCTAATCTATTGTACAAGTTCAAGTTTTAGAGGCACTTTTATTGAAATGTTTGGCTCAATGCTAGTTTCTAATTCGATAAAAGGAATATCTTTCAATGCCTTCACAATAGTACCTTTTGATGAAAATAAATTATTTTGAGAATAGATAAACAAATCCATTTGTACTTTATATGCTTATTCGGCTGATGTCGATGTCCTTTCTACTTCAAATGTTGCAATTTATGTTATCTAAGATGAGGATATAATGTTAATTATCTAGTTTTTTTCCCATACAAAATTGACTGCGACATAGTTTTTTACTCAAAATAAATCTACGATTTCGAACGCAAACCCAATACAAGAACTCAAAATTATATTGTTTATTTGCGAACGTGCTCTTGCTATCGTAATGATATGCTGTACAAATTGTATTCCGATTGAATTTGATAAAAAAAAGGAATAAGTCGGAGGTAAGGTAGTGATTAGGTTAATGAGAAAGAGCAGTAATCACCAGCGGCTGCCAGTTTACGCTTCTGCCTCGTGTTGTGAGCAATATAAAACGTGCCTGAGAGAGTCGCGTCGCGGCCTCTCCGCCCACTCACGTTCTTCCTGAGACTTCTGTTATTTGCTAGCACCACTATCATAGTACGTAATAATAAGATTATCATTATTTCTATATTTTTTAATATATTTAATGAAACCCCATCAAGTGCGACAAGGTCTCACATAAAAGATTTTTGGAACACAATTTAAATGGTGATATTTGGAATTATTTTGGTTTTCAAATTTCTCTTTTGGAGACCTTTCATCTTTCATTCCAATTTCAAAGTTATACAAATTGTTTGTAGGGTCGATAAGTTGGAAGAATATAGATAACACATTTCGCATGGTGCGGAGTAGATTTATATAAGATTTTTTTGAAGAACCCTCTTTTTGTATAATTGTTTGTATATAACCTTATTTTTTCTCAGCTGTTTATGAAGGTTCTTCGATAATATTATACCTTAGTATTATATATTTTCGATGGATTCAAGCTATTTTTTTTATCTAAAATATAGATAATGATTATAAAGAGTTGTTAAACGAAGCGGGAAATAGATATGAATTACTAAGGTTTAATTGTGTACAACATATGTTAAAATTTTAATAAACGAGGTAACAGAGTCATTAAAGATCGCTTAACCCGTCGTAGGGGACCGCCCCCCCCGCCGGCCGGGCTCCTCAACAGTCTGTACTGCCGGGTTATTCACTATGGTTTCTCGTCGTCGAGTGTCGCTTTTAAAGATACGAAATTGAACCTTATCCTCTATGTATTATGTATCAATTTCTTATGATTGAAACCAACGCTCTTCGTCGAATTGGACGCTGAGAAACCTTAGTGAATAACGCGGATAGTGTAGGCAGTGCAAGCCTCAGTATATCATCGCATCGGTCACGCGCGCCTCGCTCCAATTGTATCCCTCCATAAAAAGGCACAACGACAGGAAGGGTTGGATTTTAATTACGATATTTTTCTATTATTTTCTCCGCTGTCTTAGTTTCGGGGCAAGGGTCATGAGATGCAATAAATTCTGCTTTTTATGAGGTCACGGCTAACCCTCTTGATAACGTTTATCGCACATCTGGTGGAAATGCAAGGGCTATTGTTGGCAATCTATTACTATATTTTTTATATCTATTTTCACCGTCATTAAAATAAAATAATAACAGGAAAATTGGATAACGATGGGGAAGCGTGTCGTGACAATAGATAGACTGATAGAATTATTTCTTTTGCTTGTGCTATTCATTTCTTGGACCAAAGAATTTATAGAAAGCGGGTAATTTCACACAGAACGTAAAGGTTTGGGATGTCATTCATTCATGGGTTTGAGGCAAAATAAGTACCTATCCAAAAAAATCTAATATTACCCGATTTGTTTCTGATAATTGAAATGTTATATAAGAATTAATTAATTTGTTAAGAACACGTAAATAATAATTATATCATGAAGTGAATATTAATTTACATCGATCGGGAGTTAATGGATGTAATAATTGTACGGGTGATGGTGATACATCGATGCATGTCACACGAGAACACGTCACACTAGTCTCGTCACGCCGACTGCTCCGCCAGCCGTGATGTAGCTCCGCTTTAACATTTTCAGACGATTGCACACGACATGCGTTAACTCCAATCATTTTATTGATCACCTAACGCTTACACTCTCAATAAAAACTGATAATAGAAGGGTTTGATTGTTATTACTCATCCGACCCGACCGTTGTTTTGCCGGTTTTTTAACACTTAATATAATATGTAACGAAACTCTTATCGAAATCAAACATAGATTCTGATCTTAAGAATTTAATTAAGCTTTATAATTAACAACGAATTTTTTTTTATTATTTAGCTGGGTTTAAAATTTTATATCAAAAAGGGTAAATGGTAACATAACATAAATAATACATAGGCATTAACATCAGATATTGTATAATTTAAACAATAAATCAGTAGCCGGGCCATTATGCAAACACCATTCGATAGATGGAAAGGATTGCGCTGTCGGCGTCGGCTATGAATAATTATAATTCGTTAGTGGCGAGAATGGATTTGTATACTTAAGTGATTAAACTTATTTGAATACGGCTTTATTTCAATAGGTGCAAGAGTGGGAGCGCAGTACGCAAATACAGATGTTCACACTTCGGGGAACACGCGCTAGTTCTACGCAGCCGTTGATCGATGTAAGCTTGCTAAGCTTAAAACTGAAACTAATGGTTTGATCCAACAGTTCTACAGAGATACAATCTGGGGATTGATTGTTCTTTGAGCGCGATTCAGAATTGTTTTTATGAGCACTTTATTGTTTTGTAAGGATACTGATGTTCGGGAACCGGCGATCAATCACGCGCCACGTGCTCGTTCATCGAACAGTTTTTTTTAGATAAAAAAGCTATTTTCGTCAAAAAACATTCCAAACTTCAACAAAAGCTCAGCAGATTGCGATAAAAGTATCCTCATAGAAGATAGACAAATATTTGAGCGAGGGCGTAGTGGAGCATAAAACTGGCGAACAAAGGCATTATCCGAGGATTAGGATAGGCATTAATGTTATTTGATTACTCAGACACATACACCTATACGAGAACATTACACGGATTCCCTTTCTTATCTCAGAGAATGAAGGATCCTTTTCAGTTAAGAGGATTAACGTGCGTTGAAGTGCCCTAAACAAACATTGTCCAAAAACTGGATGCTTTATTCATTTTTAAATATTTTTATGATGCTAAACATAAATCTATGACAAGTAAAACTGGATTCAAACATTTTGAGCTCTCTCAAGGTGCAATAAAAAATATCTTAGGTAGAAAACGTACTTAGTTAATTTAATGCCGGTGCTTAAGTAACGTACCAAACTTGAAATAATAAATCACTTGCAATAATTGCATGTGACTGAATACAATACAATTTATGCAAACGGACCATGCCAGATGGTGTATGTATATTAATATGTTTGTTATATAATGTAATTATTTATATGCGAGAACAAGGTTGAGTGCATAACGTTGATGTCGTTTAATTAGAAGGATGTGGGGTCTACGCCTGTGCCCGACACGTGCTACGCTACCGCTACAAAGGATGCTACGTGAGGAGCTACAACGGGCTACATACCTACAGCACCCAAGGATTTACTAATGATCAGTAGTTCTCAAGCAGCCCTCCCAAATCCCGCCCGACCTTCTTAATAATCATCTTTTCTTGACAATCGATTTATCAGCTAAACGTGTTTCTAATTTCCTTCTCTATGTTTCCATCCTACATGTTCAAAAAGTACTTCATTATATTATTAAAATGCACCTATAAACAAGTCATATCTTCTTATTATTCAAACGCAATGGGTTCCACTCAATCCTAGTTATATTTATAAGAGAGCATGTCTGTGTGGCACGTGGCTCTATTTAAATTGAGAGCACTAATGATTGAAATAAATGATATCTTAACTACACATCTATATTCGCAGTTTACCCTCCGACATGTAAATATACTAATTAAGCAAGCATGTCTTCATCCATTCATGTAGTTAAGCCGTGGTAAAAAAATATAAATACTCTTACCTACATTGATATACTTACACACGAAATTATGTTATCAAGGTTTTATACCTTTTATACCCAAAGCAATTTTTAATACAATGTTTAAGCATTGAATGAAGTTGTGTTCACACGTTATAAAGGGACAGAATAAAAAGTTTATTGAGCTAAATCGGTAAAATATGGAGCGATAAGGCACCGGCATTAATCATCAGACGGCGTGAAATCAAATTACCGTCTACCAGTCACAGGATAAACGAAAGGGTTGCCGGCACTGTTCCACGCGCCCAGTCAACCCTGCCGCTCGGTGCTCGGGGCTTGCTCTCTCTGTTCGCCACATGCGATGATGCCATCAACGGAGAGGGACGGGCATATTCAATTATATCATGGGCCTTCACCACATATCAAGAATTGTGCAAATCGAAAATGCAAACAAATTCAGACATGAAATTGGTTTCGTGTAGGCGATAAAATAAGCCATTATCCGAAATGAAAATGTCGCGCTTTGGGCCCTAATTCCCCGCTCACTCTGTATACACACACTGCTACGGCGACGGAAAATACTTTCTGTAAACAACTGTGGGAAATGATCAAGTGACGTTCACAATGGATTACTTGAAGCACTTTCAATATTTAGATCTATACAGTTATACTTGATGATACGTTGATATCCTTATTCTATGCTTTTTTCCGATATAAAGTTTTTTACGCCACATGGTTGTGTCGACACTCGACAATGGACATTATGGATTGACAGCAGCATGCTGGCAATAGCGGTGGTTCTAAACTACCACGTGCAATCTAAAACGGTGTATTCACGTCAAATATTAATCCCACGATTGACTTTGTAAATGGGGATCGGCTTTTAATTAGGGCAAATGGCTCGCTCATAGCGGAGGCGGTCGTGGCCGGCACAATGCTCCGTGATTGACACAAATTACCTCTAATCGAGAAGTCCACACATGCGCCATCCAAATCTATAAATTCGATCCTATTGTAGTGCGTTTCTGCGAATTATAAAAGACCGGGTCGTTCAACTTTTTCAATGCATTCTATTGCGTATATTCGGCTGATTGGATAAGGCAAAATTCGTTTAAATAAGTAATAAGTTTTAACTTTATCAATTTTAATATACTTGAATTTGAAAATTTAAAATATATTTAATATGTGTAGTCGTTCATCTCACTAAGATCACGTTAATATGGGCTCTGCCTCAGGTTGATTTACACCACAAGCATAATAAATATAACGTTTACTTGCTTGAAGGTACTGATATCTGTAAACGGGCTACAAAGGGTTAGACTAAAAACCTTTGTGCCCGATTTAAAATTAAATTTAATTGTATTTTAATCCGAGCGATAAACGTCAATCAAGGGTCTCCTGCGAGTGTGATACGTGTATCAAGAGAGCTCAGCGACACGTCGCGCCCCCGACGCCATTCAAAAAGGATTTCGAGCAAGGGTGAAATTAAAATGTCAAAATAGTAGCAACGCAACACGACGTATTTGTCTCCGGCTTTATCAGACGCCATTGTGTGCTCTCTCACTAAAGCTCACATGAAAAACGATACCGTTTAAGCTCCTTATTCAAAAACGTAAAACTGTTACGAAGTTTGTATACTTACTAACTAAACATGTCTATCCATTACGTACCTTTAGACCGAATAGCTTTATTCATAGAACACATAATAAAGGAAAAAAAAAGTTAAAAATCAATTCACTGGAACGTAGGTAACTGCAAACTGGAAGATTAAAATCATTGTCATCATCAAGTTTGTGTCTGATAATTCTCACCAATTTTTCTACCAAACTTGAGTATTCCTTTACCAATAATTTTAACGACTAAAATGTATTGACCTTTTCGTACCAATAAAGTGCCGTCAAAATATATTCTTACGGTTTAAGATAATATTAGCTTAGCATTATAGAAGTGCCTATATTCATTCGTTTCATCTGTGTTTGGTGAGATGATTTCAGCAATAACCTGCTATGATACGCATCATACACATGCTATGGTACTTTATTGTTATAGGTATGTTAGGTATGCACATTTCAAATTCTATTCTCTTTTCTCTTATTTGTTTGGCTATTGAATGAGTGGAGTGCGCTCAGCGAGGGCGCAGAGGGCAAATAAATAATTACACGCATTCTGCAGATATTTGCCTCGGGCGGGGGGCGCGACCCGGGGCCGGCGCGCTGCCGAGTGCACCGGGGAACTATTCCATCAAATGGCACCGGTAGTATAGGAACACGGATTTATATTTGACGAAGGGCCTAATTAATCTGAATAAATGTAAGTCTCTAACTTTGTTCGTGTTAGAGACTCCGTAAAACAGTTCATTATAATATGACTAAAAAGATCCATCGCCAAAATAATATTAGTCAATTTCAGTGAGCGTGGAAATAAGTGTCAAATGTGTTCAGTCAGACACAAAACTAACTTTTCGTAAGAACAAACCACGCTTAAGCGCCATAAACAGGAGGCATTTCGTCGACTCCTAGATATGATATATTCTGCATTGAATGTTAGTGAATAAACTGCTTAGGTAAAGTTCGGATGGAAGGTCGCTAATCTGTTTGGAGCAATTCAGGATCATAATCCACATTCCAACGGACCAAAAAATCCGATCGTCCAATTCGCTATAGCTCTGTAAGAGTGAAGGTACGGAAATATGGAGTAAATGGAGTTACGAGTGCTCATTCTTAAGATATAGGTACCACCGAAATCGCTGAACATATGGACGTACTACATTTTCATTTCCAAGGAAACACTAACCAGTGTTTGAGTATACCAATCAAGGCTCTAAACCTGAATACCATCTTCACAATGTCCTTGATAATGTGCACCACCCGCCCACCAACGGCTGATCCAGGGGAGGGGGTCATGGGGGTCATGACCCCCCACCTGAGCTGGTTCCAGGACTTAGGTGGACCACTAATTGAACATAATGATTTTATTTATATATTTTTCCACCATACAGATTTTATGTAACTACATGCCTTCAATATTTAATTAATTTAATATAATATAATAACTTTGTATGATGGCAAACGTTTGGGAACGAAAGACTATGTGACCCCCTCCTGACGCCCAAGCTGGATCCGCCCCTGCCGCCCGCGTTATCGTGCATATTTCTGCAGGTATGCCTTGTTATCCGCCTCAAGAGATCTAAGCCAGTTTTATGATTTTATACCTACTCAAATAATTTGTACTGGGTAGAATTAAGGCAAATTAGCTATGAGGAATTGTATACGTAATATGAATGGTGAATTGAAGGGCGCTGCAAAATAAACGTTTGCACGACGAGGTATTTTAGTGTGTCAATTAGAGTACCTAGTGTGTAGTGACGTCACAGCGTGAGGCGTCGCGCGCCGCGGGGCTCGCAGTGGGAGCTGGCGCGGCGCGGCGCAGTCCCTCGCCGACTCATTGCATATTTTGACAAATTATGCCCCGGTATTTGATAATAAAACTATTTGTAAAATACACATGCTTTCGCTTCCTCCAAATGATTTGCAACTATAAGTTTAAATTTAGAACCTACTTAAGAGTTCCAGTCATCATAACGTTGGATGGAATACTTACCTACCATACATCTGATACATCCAAGTCTACCTGCATATAAAATGACTATAATTTTTAATTAATTAATTACTTACTTATATTTATTAAAATTAAAAATACTTCTCTTTGTTTCGAAAAACATGTAATTATGATTATTTGGATCTTTATTACATCCTGCTGCCCCATTCAGTGATTATTTCTTCCGTGAATTTTATTAATGTCGTAACAAAAGATGTTAACAAAAACATTTTTATAGTCTACACCTTTAGAGAGCAAGCGATTATAACATTGTTCACAGTCGCTATATTAGTATCGACGCTACCTGCTGCGCGCCCTATAATTACGGCCTGAATGACATTTCCAAAGCTTTTGAAAACGATAACACGGAAGCTGCTACGAAAACTTAAAAAACCAAGTAAGTATTGTTACATTAATGCATTTGGGAGTAAATATTGAGTAGGCACAAAGCGGGGCCCGACAACCCTTAACTATAGTCCACGGGGTGCCATTAGAACGACTCAAAGAGTTGGGTGTGCTGCGAGAGGCGACTTTGTAAATCTAATTAAAATATCAATATGCTCGCCGGAGTCCGCGTTGACAATTTGATTTCACGCGTTACACCCTCATCTCTGTACACATGCGAAACATTTTGTTGTAATATGTTAATCTTATCATATTGCCAAACGTTTTTAACTTCTAAATATATTTCTATTAATAAGACTCCCTGTGATTCGCGATTTTACTCATGTAGGATTAACAATATAAAGTTTGTTACATACATTTGCAACGCACTGGCCAAATGACGAATGGAGCTGGATGGGTAAGGCGTGTCAGAAACCAGAGGACTACAAGCTCTTCCCCATGGGCAAAATCTGCCGGCTTGTTCAGGGAGTATTTGAGGAGTCAGGTACGTAGAGCAAAAGGGCAAGGGCGGCACAAAAGATCCCAAGGGTCGACGTGCTTCTGGGCAACCGGAGCCAATACGTTTACTTTTTTCTAAAATAAAAGTCCCGTTAAAATCGGGCCAGCCGTTTCCGAAGATAAGCCGATGCAAACAGACAGAGAATTTTAATTTAAGTTGCTAATTATGAATTTTATTAATGTGTAAAGACATGTTTAAAACATGAATAGGTAGACTGTACGTGCATTCAATCATAGCTTATCGAATTTTATAGACGCAGGTGTGTGATTTCATGGAAAGGTAGTTTATTTTCGTAGGCGTGCCAAACTTCACAAATCTTTACTTCATAGGGTAGGAAAACATCTTGATTTAATAAAGAGACATAATTATGATGAGTTTCATGCGTTTCAGATGAACAGTAGGTAGGTAAAATGTTATTTTCAAACAAAAGTTTCCTTTAGACTCTGAGAACAATATACTGAAGTAGAAAAGTTTGTAACTAATGGTATAAGTTCGATCACGCTACCCTCAGTGCCACGTTTCTGATGGCTTTCCAGTCATCGGAGCAGCGGTATGTTGGAAAAGGCCAAATCAGGAGGCGGCCCAAGCAGAATGTCATCATCGGAGCTACCAACGAAATGGATACTGTTGAGTATGTAATGAATAGGCTGGTTCTGCGAACGAGCATCAATAATTCAGCCGTCATGATATGTTTAGCAACACAATGAAGTCAACGACTGCTCTATGAAACTGTCATGCATCCTCGCTCGCTAGTCGGCGTGAAAGGACCAAACTGTCGACGCGCGCTCCTTCCTACCCTTACTTTTTTTAGAAATAAAAGACTCAGGTAGCAAATACAAACACTAATAAAAACGTGACGTATCAATCGATTTTTTGTCAATGTCACAAATTCGCACAAATCAAATATTGAAGTGTTACATTTTTGTGATAACAATGGTCTCGCTCGACAGGGAGCAAGCAGACGGCGCATTGTTACCCGGATCATTAGTCAGTAGGTGTCATGCCCGTTCCGTTGCGTTCCTTTTGAAATATTTACGTATATTTAACAATAAGCTAACTGAAAGAGTAAACAACTTGAAGCAAGTTTCTCATTAATGTTTTTTGGACACAATTTAAGTATTATAGCTACACCAGCAACAAGGATTTCTGCATTTACTATGCTTGGTAAGTAAGCATTTTTCAAATGTTATATCTACACCAAGCGTTATTAATGTCTATACTATACTTAAGTACATATCAACGTAACATTATTTTAGTCTAGGCATTAACTGACTATGATTAGGCTACAAGTGATTTAATTTGTTTCAATACCCTTAAAACGCCGTAATAAATATTCCTACTGTAATATTATACTTGGATACTAAATAGCAAATGTTACAATGCACGGCTGGCGTAATATTTCATCGCTCAGTTGTTACAAAAAAATAACCCTTTTTTGTTTTCTATTACAATTGTCACCCTTTTACTTCCATTTCAATTAAATAATGTCTGGTCATTTGGGGCGGGTTGGGTGCGCAGTGCGAAGGGCGCAGGGTGGCGGTAGCGTTGCGCAGCGTCTCGTCGCGTCACCGCCGGATCGCGCCTCCCGGATCCCGGCCCTCGGCGCAAAGTGCGCGTCATCCTGCAAGCACATTAATCAACTCCATTATTAAACTTGTTATTGTGTTGATTTGAAGATAACGTTTTATAAACGGTGCCGTCCGCTCCCGACAAAATAAGCTTCTGTAATTATGTGTAAGCGGCCCAACTCGACAAACTTTGTATTAAAAAACTTTGATTAATGATTTCAGCTTATAGCGATACAGAAAATCCGATTACCTAGTATATTGGTTTGCAGAGTTGTTGCATTTGATGTTACACAATCATAGAAAACCCGATCGCATCATGGCTCACTAGACTCGGTAAAACCCAAGTCGAATCTTTGGCTGTGTATCGGTGTCGGCCAGGCCTCGCTGCGCAAGCGACAGGTTTTATTTATTTATTAATTCCGTGACGCAGAGGACGCTTGAGACAGTACTCTATGAAACATCGATTGCGCCGGAATGGTCACGACTAGGAATTTCCGATTTGACTTGACGCAATACCGCCGTTCGAGGTCTACG
This sequence comes from Watsonalla cultraria, assembly GCA_964035505.1. Taxonomy (NCBI): domain Eukaryota; kingdom Metazoa; phylum Arthropoda; class Insecta; order Lepidoptera; family Drepanidae; genus Watsonalla; species Watsonalla cultraria. Next base: position 7,066,941 of record OZ037713.1, on the reverse strand, counting down.
GCAGGCTCGGCCGGCCAATGGCTTCTGAGAAAAACGCAAAGGCCGTAGTGATTATTAATCGCAGGTTTTCCTTATTTACTTTATTTATAAATAACCAAGCGTGGATACATTATGTTGATCATGGTCACTACTTTGAAACATTGAAAGTGGACTTTCTCTTTGATACGTATACCTAACTAATTAACATCATTATGTTCCTCTGATAATTTATCTGTCCGTATTGACTTAAGTCAGATAAAAAGTATATATTTATTTAAATACGTAACTAACTAACTACTAGATTAAATTAGTTTCAATCAGCACTAAGGAAAGGTGTCGAGCTTAAATAAGAACATAATATACGAAGAAGATACGATTCCCTTAATTCAGTGAAACATCTACTAGTCAGAAATACCAGGGTCCGTTTTAATTCCTTCCAATGTAAGTTGCATGGGACATAAACCAAGTACAAAATTCTAAAACGCCAAGAATTAAGTTCAAATCTCAGTTATCTTAGCTGTGGGTAACAACAAACTAATATCACATACTTACTGCGTTCAAATTTTATTTGCCCTGATTGAAAATTTATGAAATCGGGTGATACTTTAGAAATCCTCATGCCACTTATAGATACATAATATAATTTGCACAATAACCGATGAATGAGTGGTATATTGGGTAATCCCTGGCATCAGGTATTTCCGCCGCTCCGGGCCTTGCCACGTAAACAGGTTCTCTTATTTGAGACCAAATTAGAATACCGATAATTACAACATTAGCAACATTAAAATTTTAACAACATGACATAGCATTACTTTGAAATGTTTAAACAAACAATCTACACTGGGATTGGTTTCAAGTAGTATATAAATATGAGAATATACTAAAGGGTAAACTATCCCTCCAATTAGCAAAGAAGCCTTTGGAAACAGCTTTGAATTAACTTAACAATTTTTATTATGATGTATGTATAGATATGTGTTGCGATTATGAATTCATCATTTTGGTTTTGTTGTGACAGATATGGAGACAGCCGTGGCCAGACGTCATGGTAGAAGCCGATGACGTAGCCGATGTAATGAAACGGAATAGCCCTACATACAATCCGGTTTCTTGATATTATAATGCACGCACGTCTACGTTACGTTGGAATAAATTTTGGAATGACTCATACAATGCCTTCTAAGCTGCTATTGTTTGCGCGACACTAAGACAAAAGTTGTTCTTCATCATGGATTTCTCTCCACGTCATTAAATTACTAAGCAAACACAGCTTATGGCTTGGAGTTAAAATTACTTTGGTACTTACTTATTCAAATTAACTAGTAACGTTATAATATCGAAAAATAATTCAAAGACAAGCTTAGCCGTACTTCTTACGAAATACTTGGGTTCTGGAATTATGGGGTCTAAATTCCAACAATAATGACTATAATGTCTTGTTGATTCAACCATTTACCTACCTATCAACGAAGTTATGGACCCATCCATTGTACTTCTTTTTTGATAATGTTTTGTCTACTGCTATATCAATGTAAGGGCAGCATTAATTTCTCAATGTTCTCTCTAGGTTGCCCCTTATTATCTAACAATAGCCGAAAGTACCACGCCCATAAAACAATAGCGTGTCTGCACAAGCCGGCTCCGTCGGTGTTGTCCCTAACTATGTCTGCAGTTCGGACGTTTACAGTTCTTTTAACAAAAGCTAATTTTGTTGCATTTTATTGCCTTGAAATAGGATCACCGACCATTAGGGCTTTTTTGCCACGCCTTTTATTAGGGTGTCGTCCGAAGGCCGCGCGGCGAAAGACAAAGCGTTGACCGGAATTACTGGCATAAACAACATTTTGAATGTTTACGGCCGACAGGACTCTTCACTGATTCTCTCTTACTTCGCACACGGTACATGTGGGGCTTACAAAAAATATTATTTAAGTTATAAATTATTTTAAATAAATGTGTAGGATTTGGACAAATTTAAATAGCTGAATAAAAAAAAAATTTTTTTCAGTTAGTACCTACCTACCTATTCATATTTTTATTAATACCTACTCAAGTATACTTTCATTCAAATTATAGAGTTGTAGCTATGAGTTATAGCTAGGTACCTATCCTTTAATGTATGTTGGTTTGACTCTGAAATACATTTTAAAGGAAACTTTCGAAAACTGATTGAGCTCAATAACGAATGACCATATTATGTGTCACCTAGAGATAAAGGGCATGATGAGAATTACCGCGGCTACGTTATCATGGCTATCCCTATAAGTAGCCTAGCTTATTTAATAATATATAGAATACATTTCCATGCAGAGCAAACAACAAATCACATTTTATACATACAGCAGGAATCGATAAACTTGTTTTAGAATTATTTAACTTTAACTTTAGTGAAGGCCTTTAGTTAATTGTAAAAACAACATTTGGGAGGGACAAAATGAAACGTAACAAATGACTCAACTGGCCGAGCGCGGCTCACATTAAAATACATGTTAATGGGAACACGTTGTAACCCTTTCTTTATACTTGCTTTTATTGTTTTATTCAGGGGTCAATGTGCACTTTTTGCTTTACACACTATGAAAAGGTTTATGAATCAATTAATTAAATGTGACTACGGTCATTGTCACTGTGTAAATATGTAAATGAAACGGTAAGTAACAATGCCTTGATTTATTGGTACTACTATAAAAAGCATGCACCCAAGGTGAGAATTGCAGAGCGTTTGTTGTTCGCTTGACAGTCTGCTTTCTAAACAATACAAATGACGTCTTTGATAACAATGCAATGGGATTTACTTTTTGGACTGGTGACTAACAGTCAGGCATACTTAACTGATCCCTTCACAAACATGAGTCGAGTCAGACAGTCAATACCACCTATTACCACGATAGGTATCCTATTAGCCGACTTCAAAAAAAAGGAGTTTCTATATTCGACACCGACACACGCCGATATGATTTTTTAACACGTTTTAGTACTCAGGCAGAGACATACTGCTTGTTTTCCAACTTAAACCTACAAAAGAAATGTTTTACTCTAATAAATCACTTGATCAATATTTATTGCTTAGATCAAATTATTACTCGTTTGTAATCTCTTTATTCTGCGTACATTATGATGTACTTATTACATTTTATCAAAAAAGGATGTGGTTTCCATATCGTCGATAAAAGCTGTTTTCATTGTTTTTGTTCCAATTATTATGTTACCTCGTTAAAATATTTTAGTTTATTTTCCTTCACCGTAAAACTGACTAACTACTAACAGGAAGAAGGTACTAGTCTAGAAACATTCACTGGTACAGTGCATTGAAGACAACACACCGAGGCACCTAAGTACAGATTTTTGATTGAGTTGTTCAGGAAGAGTTTATAGGAGCTCTTAAAATAAAACAAGCGCATAAAAATAGAATGTTAAACTAAGCATGTATTTAACATCATTGTCTTATTAGCCGGGAAAGAAGACTAGAGAGAAAGCAAGACGTGCACAACAAAAGCGACACAAACGTCCCTGTTTGAGGGCTTTCAACGATATGATCAACTGAGTGCCTAGTGTGAATTTTCTCAAAATCACCGTCATAAGTCATAGGGTCGACATAGATGACGACGACGCAGATTTGTAAGGGCAATCTTCAGGCCGACAGGGGCGCTGTTCCGATCCTATACAAATTTGCGTATACGTCGACGCGGTGACTTGTGACGGCGGCAGTGAAAAACTCGCACTAGGCCCTCAGGGCGCCAACTATGAACGTTTAAGGAGCGCATATTAAGAACTTATTAGATTTGACTTTTCATTTTGGTACCGTAATGTTAAACGTCAAAGCTAAGAAGTTTTAATACTCACTGTTTAAACGATCATAGTTGGACCTCTGGTTTCTAATTAGGATTCGATTGCACGGTATTTTAAGTAAGTTTCTTTCTTGAAAACATACGGCGAATTTAAGCCTAGGCTTTGCACGTTTCGCAATGGTTGTGAAAGTACTTAATAAATATAGTGCCAAATATACCTTCATTGATTTAAGACTTGTGTTAGTACCGTTGAACACTTTATGTGAGAACAACCTATATTCACGCATACGTACATCGTTGCATTCGTTAACTAAAACACTCAATTGGGACATACTTAGTTTTACATAGATAAAACTCGTGTGGGCGTGAGAGAATTTTTGTGGGAACGGCCATTTATCTTTACTATTTGAATGAGAGTCAGTGGTTTTTGTATATAACAGGTAGATAGTTAATTTACATTTAAATCAATTGTATTAATGTATGTATGTATGTGTATGAAAAATAAATAGTTATTTGTTATACAAGAGTGCAAAGTTGCTTTTTAACCGCGTGTTCAATTTTGATGACCGAGCAAGCGAAGGATTCTAAAATTAGAATCCTGAGCGTTAGCGAGGGAATCAAAAGAGCACGAGGTGAAAAATCTTTGCACTCGAGTGCAACACGTAACTTTTCATTCCACCTCAGCGAGGAAATGGCTAAATGCAAAAAAAAAGTTTACAATCACAAGATAGGTACACTTTTATTTCAGTTTAGGTATTAATTACTACATTATGACAGGTAAGTATTACAGAATAATCTTAAAATTATAACAATACTAAGGTATGATTAAAAAAAAAATTAATTCACAAACTTAGTGCACACGATGTTCTAAATTCAATTTACTTTATCCTCTAGAGAATAAAAACGGCTTTTCCACTCAGATATTGAAGATTAAAAATACTCTTTCCGAGATGGTGGGATGAAAATGTTTTTTGCGCACATGATATGGAAAACTGTAGCACTCATACTGATATTGATTACACAGCAGTCGCGTGTCTCGAGGGCTCACACTTGTCCGAGATCAAACAGCAGAGGCCGGGACACGTGGCTGCCACTTCTACAAAGGCTGCCTACGTGACGAAATTGAACATTCGCTTTTAGTTTCACCCATCAAATATCTCATATTTAATGCGTATCGAGTGACGCGCGTGCTGTGCGTTTCTAGATAAAGTACAAATTATTGTATTTGTATTGATTAGTAAAAAAAAATTAGTGTAATTGTTAGAGCATGAGTTTCTCAGACATCTGAGATGTGAACGCGCAATCTCGAACCATTCCTTTTTATACGATACATATTCAAATTGATATGAAACTAACAAACACCGTCTACGGGGCTCAGCCATGGTTGTACATCCAAAAATATGGAGACATGAATTCCAATGCCATTTATATGGCCAAACTGTATTTCTTATTCCAATAATTAATTATATTTTCGGAAACGTACTCCGAAATCAAAATGTGATTCTCGAGATGAAAAAAAAATTTATATGGATAGCAAAGTGGGACGAGCCTGTCAGTAACTTGAATTATGTAGTAAACTAGTTTGGCCTAGGCCGAAATAGTTTGTCCTGAAATCGGTTTTGTCCGGTAACATACTTGTATACCCTGAAAGTAGTTTACTATCTGCTGATACCGCAATAGCGGTAGCTATATCAAATTCTTGTGTTAAACTTCAGGCCTAATCATCTTTTAAGACAGGTACGTTGCTGACACGACACTGGGTGACACGAATTTCAGATCGTGTATGTACTTGCGTCCAGACGCAAATTGTCCCTATATATCCATGTTATTGTGGGGATGTTGAAGGCAATTTTTTGGTTAATTATAGACCTGTTGTTACATATTTAAAGTAATAAGTATTGGATCTCACATTTTTTACGGTAGAAGACCTGCGAGACTTGGTTCTTTGAACTAGTTATGTTTTTGATGGCATTTAATTTTCCCGCAAAAAGATACCTAACTACTTACTATTAGAAATGTTGGAAAAATTATCAATCTGTAGGTGTACAATCTGGTGAGTACGGCGAATGACTGAAAACTTCCACTCAGGTCTTGTACCTTGAAGCTTGTCTGAAAAATAGAGCCGCAGGAGCAACGGTGATAATTGATGACCGAGCGATTGAGCGATCAAAACTGGTTGCAGACGTGCTAGCTTCTTCATTACTGGGATGTTGGGTTCAGGTGCCTTTGGTAATAGACTTTGATCAATCACACCGGCACTGGACTATCACCTTACTAGGGATAATTTTCGTTTAGTGTATTTTTAGTCAGGTGCTGGACCAGGATCTAACAAACTTGCTGAACACTTGCAATTGTAACAGATTCCATTTTGTTTCGCAAGTGTGCCTGTTGGGCGTTTGAGTTCACAAATGGAGCAAAATTGTTTTGATGCGAACGTCAAGAGACTGCTGCCGTAGCTGGTTCAGTCGTAGATTGAATACCTATCATCAGGTTCCAAAAATACCTATTGCCTTCGTCGTTGATGGAATATTTCAAATGTGCAGAACGGTAATTAGATATTTGTAAACTTTAAGTATGGACCTGCTGTTATAGAGAACTATCCAAAGATTATTATTAGGGCAAGCGGGCAAAAACGAGCGGTTGTGTAATTAAGTGCAATGCTTGCTAACTTAAATAAATATAAAATCGTTGATTTATATTAATTTAACCTTACTTATCAGGTTTAGTTTGAACCAGCATGTACCGGTAAGTAAATAAAATACCTACTTTGTGGAATATTGTTCATAATATTATCGTTTGTCTATGGTTAACTCTCTCTTTGACTAAAGTAATAAAGTACTTAAGTATACCAAATTATTTTTCATGGCCAGGTAGGGAGGTAAGTAAGGGTACATTTTGTAAGCAATAAAGTGAGCTATTTGTAACTACACCATTATGGAGGTACACTTTTCGTTCCTAGGAAACTGAAACAAAAAGTAGTAACGAAAGGCCCTTTTAAGTATCTAACAGTTCCGGCACAATATGTTTCGACAATAGCGACACTTTAGCAGTTGTTATCGCGATCTGATCTGTCGGATGCTTTTAGCAACACATGATACTTTTCACAGGGATCTTTGCCGCCTATTGTTCATCAATATGGAACACTTACTATAAATAGTTAAAACTGAAACTTTAGATACTATCTGTCAATAAGATTATCTATGTGAGACGACAAGCCCAAAATTTGTGTATATAGATCACATAAGTTTTTAAATTAAGAACTGAGATGAAAATAACTCTAGGGTACCCAACTGTGTACACAACAGTTGCTGACCAACTTACTTGTATGTAGGAGGAAAACACGGCACGAGTACCTAGGTACCGTCCATAATACCTTTCCCGCTATAGGTCGTTATAGAAACCTACTTTTATGTCCTACGTTTCAGTAAACGACTGGTTACTTAGTCTAAAGTACACTAAAGAATGCCGAAGGCGTGAACACATCACGTGTGTGTACACTCGCGTATTTTACTAGTGATGTTACTTGTTAGGTTGGTTGCGACTGCGATCAAGGAGCGAAGTAACAATACTTAATATAATACGTTTTAGACCCTTTTATTAGCATTACGCAGCGCAATACAATTAGCCAGCTCAACGTCCAATAAATGTAGCTTTTATACCATACAAAAATATCACATTACATTTCTCTATCGCATCCTGGGATCCTACTCCCCTATTATGAAATATTCGTATATAACGTATACATTTATCTCATAACAAAGGAACAAAGCATTCGATACAAGTATATAAAACACTCGAAACTTCAAAAGAGGATAATGTCCATCATTATACATTCATGTGCTTTGTCGTTTACAGTATTTATTTTGAAACATTTCCGAGGGGGGAAACCCTCTTTTCGCTTGAAAGCGTACAAAGAAGGCGTCGGGCGGCACCGCGGGGCGTCATCATTGGCTCCCGGCTCCCCACCTAGAAGAGACTCCGCCCTGGTGGAAACTCTCCCCGAGCGGTAGCACGGGCGCCGAGCGAGTGTTCGCTCATTCAGTTGTCGAACATCGCAGCGACAGGTCACGTTACTTCGCTGTTGAAGCCCTTTTCGTAGTAGGTGATTCGAGTCAAGTGATTCACCGGTGACACAGTGAGGCTGAGTCAGTGGGTGTGCGAGGCCAGTGGCCAGTGATGTTAATGCAAGCCACGTCGTCCTAGCAGAAGTTGGTACTGTCGTGTGATGCACGCCATGAGCGATCCCGCCGCGCTAGCCAGCATGTTGCCTTTCGACTCCATCGGCCTGTACGAGCAGCCCAAACCTCGGTTCATATTCAAGATGCCGAGAGTCGTTCCCGATCAGAAGGCTAAGTTTGAATCGGATGATCTCTTCAAAAGGCTGAGTCGAGAAAGCGAGGTAAGTTGACATACTCATATCCAGTAATTTTTGTAGTATTGTAAATTTAACTACTACCGTCATTTATTTCTATTCAATTAGTTACATTATTCCAACAACAGAACTTGTGTTTTGTTCATAAACAGGAAAATAATGATAATAAATTACTTAATGTCGAAACATTTATTGAACAGATAATCAAGCTTGTTGTAGTATTTTGAGTATGTTAATTTCCTATTGATAAGTACTAAACTATCGAGTTAGTATATATAATGCCGTAGGAGACATTCATCAAGTGCTTTGATTATTTTAATTAACGAACTTACATACCTACTTCAGATCTTATTCCATCATTCACTTTCTTATCTGTAAGAATTCCCTTCAGCCTTCCAGAATTCCAAAGTTTGATAACCGAGTATCTACCAGGAAAGAACTAGATCCGCCTCGTGTATGACGCATGACGACACGATAAAGAGACCGTATTCGGCAGTATTTTCCTCTTTCAAATTAACAATGCAATGAAATTGTCCGCAGGTCCGGTACACGGGGTACCGCGACCGGCCCCCGGAAGAGCGCCAGATGAGGTTCACAAGCGGGTGTCGCGAGGGCCATACAGAAATCGCCTTCACAGCCACTGGCACCAACTTGCAGCTGGTTTTCGATCACTCCCCCTACAACAACCGTGGTTGCGACTTCCAGAAGGAAAATGGCAAGGTAAATCAAACTCCAGATGCTACCTGTTATTGTGCACGGTTTTATTTTTAGGGATAATTATAAATTAAGATCAGGATTATAATTTTTCCCTTTTGATGAACGATTCACTGCGCACCCATGAACAACAATTAGAATCTAGTCTTTGGTATACATACGTATGCGGTCCTTCAGCGGCGATGAAGTGAAATCATATTAGTATTCGAGAGGTATACGTTGCAAAAGATTAACTTGAGATATATTTATTACTAGCTGTGCCCCGCAGTTTCACCCGCGTAGAGTTAATTTCATGGGTATCCCGCAGGAACCTTATGTTATTTTTAGATTAAAAGAAGCCTAAGTTACTCCTTGTACTATTAGCTACCTGCCAGTGAAAATCCCGTTAAAATCGGTCCAGCCGTTTCAGAGATTAACCGAAACAAACAGACAGATAGACAGATATTTTTTTTTAGTTTGTTTTTTAGTGTCAGTAGCGTGTATACTTTCATATGTATACATATGCATTTAGTGAAAAGCTGTTATTTTGGAATTACAAACAGACACTAAAATTTTATTTATCTGTATAGATATAGATGTATAGATGTAGATGGACTACCTTTAACCTACTTATATTTCTTTCATTACATTCTAAAAATAAGAGAGGTAGGGCATAACGGTATCTCCCGTTCAAAATTCGGAGCTGCCGAATAAGGTCCAGAAGAAAAAAGAAGTACAGACCAAGGGGATTTCTCGTTCGACGTTTAGCCCTCCCCGACTGGGACTGAACTTCATCCGGCGGTTGTTACTAGTATTCAATAGGCTGTTGGGAAAAGGTAAAGGAGCCATGCTGGCTATATTGAGTCCCTTGCGTCTTTCATCATGTGTACACACCATTCCTTATAGGTTGGTAAGCGCGTATGACGCCCTTCGTATTGCAAACCAGCCGCCTAAAATTAGGCGGGCCGTGTACGCTTTTTGACACCGTTAAAGTAAAAATAAAATAAGAAATTAGGATAAAGTACCTAGCACTGGGCGAGATACATCCAAAGTGCTTTAGCTTTTGAGTAGCGAAGTACGATGATGAGATGGTTTAATTACATCATCTGTCATCGAGCACAGGGCGGTGTTAGCATGTCATCTACGTACTTCGCTTCCGGTCCACATTTCCATCAACAAAATTAAGACATAAATAACGTCCAAGCTGTTAATGAAAAAATACAAAGCCATAACACCGCACATAACGTGACGGTCACGCTCCGCGCCAGCTTAATGCAATGCTGTTGAGATTGAGGCACATCTTTTCTACTTTGATTCATTCTGGTTCACCTAATGTATGTGTACATGTCGGACGGACATGTTAATGCATACATTTTAATGTCATCATTATCGTTATACTTTTTTGAGCACCGAGCCGGAGATGAATTGGGTTGGGGTCTTGGGGTATATCCACGCGTCCAATTTGAGATGCATGCTGCGTATCCCAATTTTGTTAGAGACGTATGCAGATAATGCACTAATAATTTATGTTTGAAATTCATTAATTACAAGGATCACATCTAAATATTTAAGTCGATTAAAACTCTATGTGGCTCGCGTTCAAATGATTAACCAGGAGTAGGTACAAACAAACATAAGGAAATTTATTTTCAACAATGTAGATTGATAATGTTGAAATGAAATAGTGAGTGGCTACATGACGTGTCCTCGTCATGTTCATATATCATGTATGTACGAATAGGCACATTTAAAACTGCCATTTGGAGCCTGTTTCATTGAATCAAGCCCCTCGTCAGTTGGAACCCGCCTGCTGCGCTGTTGCATAAATGCTGTATTTATTTACATTCGGTTCATTTAACCGAACACCCGAGTGCGTAAGTGTCCATACAACGATATTAATATTATTAACGGTGTGAAGCATTCGAAATATTCCTTTAATAATGCCTTCTTTATCGTCGTCGACTTGAGATATTGAATTAAGATTTATCAAATCAACGTCAATTATATAGGATTTTTTTTTAAACGAATCTTAACCTTTATGCTAGTTAGTTACTCCGTCGTGAGAAAGAGCTCTAAAATCCAATTACGTATACATTTGAAGGTCTTAGCTATATATGTTATAGTTATAAACGTTAAGAGGGAGAATGCCCTCGGGAAAGGGAGAAAAACATTTCCCCTGAAATCAATAATGGAAAAGCGCGTTGCGATTGGAGGGCGTCCCAAGCCGCGCCCGCCGAAGCATCATGGCTGCCGCCGCGCCCGGTTCTTCTCCCTCTCCTCGTAATACCCTCTTTAAACCATTCATTACACTTCGTACTAAAACAGACATTTCGTTGACAAAATACCTGCTGTATATACACTTTATCAAACGCTGGGAATAGTATTTATTCAGCTATTACGGTCGTAGAAGGGTTACTGTTTTACGTTTATGATACGAATTTATATAGAAAGGAACCCCCGCTTAAACGTTTATCTAATAAAATACTGTCCAGCTTGTGTGGGAGCATTAATATCGCGAAAAATCGAAAGCCAGTGTCTGGCCAACAGATAAGAGGAAACTGAGAAGCTGGAGTTTGACAGCGAAATTTTCTTTATCTGATTGATTTTATATTTGGTCTCCTCTGTGCCACCACAGCATAAGGCAACCGTATAAGATTAAAAATACAAAAAGATAGGTGGTTATTAGTAAAATTGCAGCGTTGCCGGGAGTGTCTGACGCCGCAATTAAAGGTTTTTGTGCAACGGGTGCCGGAACAAAGGCGCACGCGAGTCCTCCCGACTACCTTATGGCGTTCGTATTTCGTAACCGGCACTCAATGCCATTCAAGTATCCCTTAGTATCTTCGTATAACTAAAACACACCTATGTCAGTATATTATACTATCCATACAAAAATATTATAATTTTGCATGCCATGCAATAATGGTAGATAACTATGTTGGTATGTCTCTAAAAATATGGTTTTTGCAGTCACCTCTAGTATTCGATTGTAAATATTAAGTTATGAAAAGTTTTCAAACTCTACCTGTCAGTTGATTGACCAGTCCCCTGAAACATAGTATAAATAAATTATAAGCTGCAAAACTGCGACTGATACCAAATTTTTTAGTATTAGGGTTGAATTCACAAAATGTGCTCCTCCTCTAGTAATGGGGTCTAAAATAAGGGACCACTTCCGCGGCACATGTGACTGATAAATGCCCTTGCCCAATTTGCCACCAACAGCGCCCAATTTTTTGCCTCTTAATTTTTTGTTGCAACTATAGATATAGAAACATTTTTTGTGATTTTAAATTAATAGGAAATGTATTTGTTTGTGTGCAGGCCCACATAGTGTCCAGGTTCATAATGAACGGTGTGTGCGTGCGGTGGCGCGGGTGGCTCGACTTGGAGCGCTTGGACGGCGCGGGCTGCCTGGAGCTGGACGAGGAGCGCGCCGCCGTGGAGGACGCGGCGCTGCGGGATCAGATCGAGCGCTACAACCAGCGCCTACGCGACTTCGAGGACAAGCAGCGTGCTTACCGCGACCACGGCGATGACCTGCGAGGCCACGCGCATGCGCACGCGCAGCGCTGCCACCCTCCCCGCCAGCCCCACGGTGCTCACCCAGCGCACCCTCACCCGTCACATGGTCTTCACATTAAGCCTCACTCGCAGGGTGCTCTCATTTCTTAAAATAGCATATAGTTTGTTAGATGCTACCTATCAATAAGTGACTGTATTGCTTTCGGCTACCATAAGAATTTTAATATCAACATCAGAATATGGTAAGCGTAGGTTGTTATATTATTTCAATCGATCTTATTCCCCATTTCTCACCGCTTAGAGTAAAGAAATGTTCTCATACACGTTTATTTTTCTTCTAGGAAGAGTCACTTCAGTTTAATTAATTTCAATTCCAATTTGGAATTATTATATTCATATTATATTTCAGTCATCAATCGGTCTATATTTTGTATGCTCTTGAAGTAACTGGAATACCGAACACCTCACTTAAGTACTTTGTTTGCCTCCTATGAAAGCGTTGTAAATAACATTATAAAAAATCTTATATTTAAAATCAAATAGGATGCAAGAAATCGTCGTACTTAGTCTATTACAGTATTAAATAAGTAACAGTCTTTCTGTAAACGCTATATCACATACTAGATTAATTTTAGGATAGACTTTACTGACATTCTGCTAGAACTGAAGGCTTGTAAGTCTTAAATCATGTAATGTTTACAGTTTTATATAATAGATCTTTGTTTTCCAAATAAATCAATTCGTGAAATAATTTAGAGCAGTAAAGATATCATGGCATAAAACGTACAATCTATAAGTAATAGCTTGATGGTAGTATCATAAATGGGCAATTTAAAACCCGTACTTAATCACCGTCGTAATAATAATAATTAGGATCTCGATTTGTTGTAGTGTGAACTGTTTTAGGTGCAATAAACATGACGAAGTTTTGAAATGTCAATAGTCAACCGACTACCTTTTTATATGGAACAATTTCAAGTGGTAGGATTTTCCTGCTCTTTTATTTTTTTTGCTATTAAACAATTAATATGCACTTTTAATCCTTACTTACGAAGCATTAACAGGACTAGTTAGATGGCAACAAGGCACTCTCTTGAGTATCCTGTTAGTATGTGCGCCAACATCTCATTGTTTTGGACCACTTGTTTGTTCGCTGCACTGCCCATAGTACCTACCTCCTTAGCCAGAATTAGTCAGTGCTTTATGTGAGACGTAAGTATAGGTAATATCATTAGTATGGGAATTTAGAAGTCTAATATTCTTCAGTCTAAACTAATAATTGACTTATCATATATTTTGGCTTACCACTTGGTACTTGACTTAGTATATTTTTACTTGTAATTTTGTAAAAAATGTTATTGTTTAAACTCGTCAATAAATGTTGATTATTTTAAGATTGAATTTAATTTTACTTTTGCATTTGACAAAAATATTATTGAATATATTGTGATACCTAGTAATGTAAATAAAATTTTAAGAATATATTAAAATATTTTTATTCTGTTAACCCACAAACTTATTAATAACAAATTATTATAAATAATTACATACGAAGGTTCGTAGTGTGGTCGGGTCGATAAATGAACTGGATTGTTTCTAAAAGACATTATATTATTTCGGACAGGATCTTCAAATTTTAGAGCTGCGCAGATAGGTAGTGTTTTGCTCTTCGGGGAGTAAGATCTACAATGCTCCATGGGGGGAGGAGTGGAGGTGCTGCGCTTTAGTATTAGTTACTATATTGTTAAACCCTATCATGCGAATCATGCCATTTCATGCTCTAACGAGATTGGGTCTAATATTTAAATGCTTACGTTTTATGTGTAAGTATTTAGAAATTGTTAAGGGTAACTAAACAGGAACCTAAGATATCATTATACAGTGGTCTTATCAGACACTGGTTTTTTTTAACCTGTAGGTCTTATGCCCAGAAACCATGCAACAATACAAATTCCATGCAGACGAAGTCGCGGGCTAGGAAACGCATGAGTAAGTTTTCTTTTAAAGACTTTCCGCTCCGTTATACACTAAGGTTTCTTAGCGTCGAACTCGACGACAAGCGTTTGTTTCAATCATACGAAATTGATACATAATGCATACAGGATAAGGTTCAACTTCGTATATCAAAAACACACACTATGAGTGCGACGACGCTGAGAAACCTTGTTGAATAACGCGGCTGTAGTAGCCGTTTACAATCAGGCGGATTGTTCGCTTATTTCCAAATTTAGATTAAATTATGCGACTACAGCTAGGTTACTACCTACTTGTCAGATATATAAACCGCAAAACATAGGTACTTTATAGGTATCTACATTTTCATATTCTAATGGAAAGCAGAGCTGTACGAACACCCATTGTACATGCTAGATCTAAATGATAATTGCTTTCAATCAAAGGATTTGAGTTAGCATAAAACAATTTAGAATTTCGTTAACAACGAAATTGAAGGATATTTTTTAATTGGTATTTTATTGGGTAATTAATGTTTGTTAAAATAGATACAAGCTTCGTCCGTGTAGCGTTTCAATTGATAGTATTCAAGCATGGCAAGGGAGTTGCGATCCCCTTTGCCCTTGCTGCCGCGCTAGTGGAATTAAGTGCAATTTGGAGTTCCACGTCCCGGAGCCGGTGACCGGGCACGCGACGCACCTGTGCTTGCCCTGCCCTGTACCGCCCTCGCTCATTATACGCAATTTACTTAACTACGGAAATGTTCAAGCTCAATGAACACAGCCGTCTAATTATTACCTGCTTAAATAGTGTTACTCGTTAGACTTCATTTGTTTCACAACAATCGAAAATACCAGAACCATATGGATTGAAAAATCTTTACGTGTCATATGGTAAAGGTAAAGGGTTGAAATATATATAAAAATATATCGAAATTACTAATGTCCATAAAATGTGGCAAAACAGATGATATCATTTTTTTGGTGATAGATTATACGAATACTTACTGAGTATAAGAGAATGCTGCTTGAGACGTTCACCGGTCTCGTTAATTTTATAAGCACTATGATAAAAAAATTAGGGATTTTGTATAGAAAGTTTAAGCTCGAAGAATAATAATTGTACATTTAAGTTTTTTTATAATATCTTTAAATTGTGAATGAATTTTAATCCCAGACAAGTAACCTAAATACTATAATAGTCATTGTATTAAAATATTTCTGATTTTATGAGCAAATAAAACCGTATACGATACACATGCAAAAGACATTTTCAAAGGCAGTGAAACACCGCCAAACCTATAACGAATTAAGCCAATTTAATATTCAGAACTTTGATGTTGATGCCTATTAAAGAACACGTGTATTTTAAGTGGGTTAATACTAAGCTCTTACTACTTACTACTCAATGTTTAGCCCTTGGGTAGTAGGTAACTACTTACCGTCGGATGAGCTAAAGGAAAGGAACAGGAAAGATTTGTTTGTTATGATTTAACTCAAAAATTACTCGACTAGATTTAAAAAAAAACAGAAAACTTATTTCTTTTAATTTATTATTAAAAATACAAAAAAATTGTTCCTCATACCCGGAAAAGATTAAAAAAATCCGTTGATAGATCGTCAGATAAATTAGACAATGTTTTGATATACTATTGCAAATAATACAATATAGGTATGCGGAACTGGGGTATAAGTTATAGCATGACGTTATCTTTGCTTTTGTTGTGTTATTTGTGCCGTGCGGCACCTTGACCGTCAATATTGAGCAGGTACCCTCTTAGTGGATCTCGCCACTGATTGATACCAGAAAAAACGCGGGACTTGTACAATACATAAATCGGCGAACGCTACCCAGATCTCGTACACAATGAACCGGTGATTTATCAGACCTTTCTTTTTGCGCAAAAAGCTCAGGTCAGTGTTGAAGCGAAGCACCAAAAGGGCATTTCGTGTAATCCGCGGGCGGAGCGTGGGAACCGTGCGTGATATGCGCGCGCGCCATTACCTACACTAAACACTCGCTTTTATAGCCGACATTTTATCAAATCATTTAAAATGATACAGAGACATCAAAATCCATATTGTTCTACATATAGACTGGTACAGTCTGTCTGGTATTGAAGTTTCTGAAAGAAAATCCAAGCAAGTAGTACTTAATTGACGTAACTCTTGACATCCGAGAGCCGTTGATGATTCAGCACTGGTAGTTGTTCCAGATCCTCAGTGAGGAGATAGATAGATATTTTGAATACTTATCTTGCAAATGTGAAGGTAGTGCTTTACGTACCTACTTTACGAAAAACAGTCATAAAAATTGGACAAAAGTAAATGATATTGATTACCTTGTCGGTGCCAAGTGACGTGACACCTGTACTATAAGAATCCAGTTTAATAAGGTTTCCCGAAGACATGCGAGCCATCCAGCCTCGTGTCACGCATGAGTGGTGCAAGCGTAAGACCATACATGAGGTAAGATGCATCTATGTGGCTTCCCAGTTCCTTGTACGCTATTGACACAAAACTTACATGTTGACACAAAACGTAGGTACCTACTTACTTAAATAAATTCTTATTTCTTTTTTGCCATTAATTACTATACATATATATTTAACTATTAAAGATAGGTTCTGTCATTAAAAAATGATATTCTAATAATTGACGAAAAATTTAGGAGCCGTAAGTTCCTAGCTGTAATAGGTGTATCATATAAGTCTATACTTAGGTAGGTACCTAAGTAGTTTGTGATCATTTTACGAAAGCCCCAATTAAAAGTCACCGTAGACGTATTACTCCGTTTATACTATATCAACAAACTCAATTATCCTGTTTAGTAATCAAATAAAAAGAAGTTGGAAAACAAATAAACGTGTTTGCTTACACAAGAAGCCCAAATTAGCAGGGAGTGCAGCAGTCAGTGCGCCAGAGCGCTAGCCTCTGAGCTGAGCTGAGCAGGCACATCAAATGGCTGCGTTTTATGGCCGGCGGGCCGCGGCGGCACTTTGTAACCGAGGAGCGCCATTACATCCATATGTTTCCTTGAATTAACGTCTGTTTTCTACGAAGAAAACGGCTGTCATAAAACTCGTTATAGATTTCATGTACATAAAACATTATTAACTGTTTGTTTGTAATAAAAAACAACATAAGATAACCTGCTATGAGTAAGACATTTATATTGCAATGCGCCAGATATAGGGCCATATTGTGCATCTAAATGTTTCTCATAACCAACACCATACAAGCCATATTTTTAATACACAAATTCCTTTTATGTTAGCCCTGCCATATAATTTAAGACTAGCTTACGACCGCGGCATTTCTACCTAGCACGCATGCCATGTTCACACAAAGCCTATAGATGTCTTTAGGAGTATCACACTGGCCTTCCAAAGATTGCAGAAACTAAATAAAACTAGTATTCATATTCAACGGTTTGTTATTAATGTCAAAAAAAGAGAAACAAAACAATGATAGACGAATTTATGTAACGCCATCTACTCACAAACAATAAAACTAAAACATACTCATGTACGGTTCGTAGACTATGTGTTATATGTGTACTACGTATTTTGCTAAATTCGTGTAAAAAGTCATCATAATCCATTCGTTCAGTAGTTTTTGCGTAGAAGTGTAACAAATATCTTCATCCGTAGGTACATCCTAACAAACATTTACATTCATAACAGTGTTGTAACCTAAGTACCTTGAAACACAAAAATATAACAAACTGTCAATCTCACTTGCATCACGGATTTTTTTTACTGTACTAGTAGTGGCATGATGCTAGGCGTTGTTCATTAATAGATATTTAATTCACTCATGCGAAAATCAATAAAATATATTGAAAGCAGGTATTGGCGAGTCCTGTGCGGTTAATCCCAGGGCACGTGCGGGATAATCTCGGCTAATTGCGAGCGTGCGCCGCTCATCCACGGGATCATCAGGTGCTCATCCCTGCCGCCGCCCGGCTGCACTTAAGCAGAACTGCCATCTAATCTTCTAGTCATTATATTATCTACCGGCACAATTAGTATTCGAGACAAGTAGTTATTTAGGATCAGTTAATTGCATGGTAACTAGTGACACACTTAGTTGAGAACTTACTTAATTAATGAAGCATTGGGTTATTAGCATAATGCAGGTAAAAATATGAAGATGTAATAGAACACTTCTCATTGCTTGACCATTTATCACACGCTAGCATAACCACAATAAGGGGGCAAATAACGAACTACAAGACTAGGAATTCTTACAACATACTTACAAGGCAATATGGGTAGTGAAAAATCCAAAAATCAACGACAGTCTGAGTGTGTACCTACCTACTGATTCTGGACTACTACCGACTAGTCTTGTGTAGTACATGTACGATGTACTAATAGGTTATGGTACTCGGCACTCCAAAAAGGAACGTTACCGAAAGCAAACTCTTAGTCTGACAGTCGGACCTTTCGTACACTGTATCGAACGCCACTCAAGTGCAATCACCATACGCGCAAAAGAGTAAGCAAACCAGTGACGGTTGGATTTGGAATGTTTAGTGTACAGGGGCCTTACCACGAGCTCTTATTGCCATGATAGTTTCACTCATTTATGAGACAGATGTATGTGACGTGCATACATCTGTCACTGTCGCACAACTGAATTATCATTGCAATAAGAGCTCATGGTTGGGGCCCAGTACACTTGTTTCGTTACATTTCTTTTTCTTTTAAATATTCCTAATTAATTAAGAAGTAAAATCTTTAAGTTTTTACTATTAGCATTTTGGCGCACAATGATAATAATATATTTTTTAAGAGACTAATTAATCAACATTTTGGCAAGGGAGAAAAACAAAATACAAATAATTTCTTTTAAATATTATACTCAAAACCACACGGTATGTTATTGTATACTAGCGGAATTAAGTCACGCGGTTTAGCCCGCGTACTTAGTTCCCGTTCTCATGGGTACTCCCAGACAAAATGTAGTCTATATTAATCAGTGATAATGTAGCAATCAAATGGTGAAAGATTTTTTTAAATCGGTTCAATACTTTTTGAGCCAATTCGTTACAAATATACTTAAGTACTTACCTACAAATATTTCCTCTTTATAATATTATAGTATAATAGTATAGATGAATTAAGGTAATAGTTCGAGTACTTATAAGTAAGTACTAATAAGGTGTACTAGTGTACTTGGACTATACTATTACAGTGCGCACTTTTTAGTGTCCGATTAAGCATAAGACTGCTACCGAGTACCGACACACTTTTAGGTTTATAGAAATTTTATTTTCATAAAAACTTACATAAGTTCTCTTACAATGAGATTTAGTTAAACAATTACTTAAATCTAATTAAATTACTCTGACTATTGTTACTATATAATTTATAAATTAACCAACTTGTACATATATTGCTTCAATTTATTTTTGTAATGTTTAATATGGTCACAACTTTTAATATCATTAGGTAATTTATTGTATAGCTGCACTCCTTCAAACAGTATAGTTTTCTTGCCATAGTTGGTGCGACAATTGCCAGCAAGCTGTAGCTTGTGCTTGTTTCGGAGATTATGTGTATATACTTTTTTTGGTAATGAGATATTTGATTTAATGGACCGAGTGGTTAGCTTTTTGACTAGGATGCATGTGTTGTATGTATAAAGTTGTTGTAGATTGAGTAGACTGGTTCTTTTGTATAATTGTTTTGTGGGTATTAATCGATCGTAGTGAAACAGTACTTTGATAATTTTGTTTTGTGTTCTCTGCAGTGAAGTCAAGTTAGTTGGGCCTGCACATCCCCAAATTTCAATTAAATATTCTAGATGTGACTTTACAAGGGTGTTATAAATTACATACTGAATTTTCTTGGGTATGCAATGTGCAGTCTTACGTAAAGCTCCTAAAGTTGATGCGAGTTTAGAATTGATATGCTCGACGTGCATCTTCCAGGTCAATTTATCATCAATCCAGAGACCTAGGTATTTTTCTTGATGCGATTGAAGTATTGGCTCATTATTTATGATGAGTGGGGTAAAGTCAGGAATCTGTTTGTTTTTCGCCGCAAATAACATAAATGATGTTTTGGTTGTGTTTATCGTGAGTAAGTTATATTTTAGCCATTCATTTAGAGTATTAAGGTCTGCCTGAGCTTCATTTACAATGGTGTCTATAGACTTGCCGAAATAAAACAGGCAAGTATCGTCCGCGTACAGTGTAAGGCGACCGCTGAGACCTATTTTATTTATATTATTGACATAAATCAAGAACATCAACGGTCCAATTATCGATCCTTGCGGAATTCCATATGTTACATTTTGTAAGGAGCTGCTGAAGTTGTTGTTGTCTAATTTAACTATTTGCTGTCGATTTTCTAGGTATGATGAAAACATTTTTAGAGCAGTGCTTTTTATGGCAAACGGTATCGAAAGCTTTTTTAAATCTATAAAGATACCCATAGCCAGGCACTTTTTGTCAATATGAGTCTTGATTTGTGTAATCAAATCTATAGCAGCTGTGAGGGTACTTGACTGGGAACGAAAACCGTACTGTTCATCAATCAAAAATGTGTTTTCCGTCAAATGAGTAATTAGTCTATTGTGCAAAACACGTTCAAATATCTTTATAGGCCTGTAATTGTTCTTATCTGTTTTTGCCCCTGTCTTATAGATCGGACTGACTTTAGCTATTTTTAACGAATCTGAGAATATTCCTTGTGATAAGCACATATTAATGCAGTTTGTTATCTTATCAACAATCACACATTTTAAGTTTTTGATAGCTCCATCTAGGGGGCAGTAGCATAAGCTTATTTCATGGTCTTAACCAATGGTGAGAGAAATGAAATGATGTGATTTATACCTATATTATAACTGCCTTTCTGTTATATTTTCAACGCTAAATTATTTGAGCCTATAAAATTTTAAAAGACATTTCTTTGAGTCTAAATACTGTGACTAAGATATGTGAAATCACGTAAAATATAGTAGCTGTATAAATTGAAAATGGCAGCGATTTTTTAATAATTACCAGCAGATCGAATCACCTTTACATCGGCTGGGAAGAACAATATGGTCTCTGAACGCAGAAAATATCATCAAAGTCAATCCATAGACGATTATTAATCAATCCCAAAAAAAACGAAAATGTATCTTTGTCTGTGGTCAATACAATTGTCAATGGTGTGTGTCGTCAGTCGTCTCGTCTGACTGTCATTAAAATAAACGTAAAAGCAAAACAAACTTTGATTTTATGTTACAAACTAATTGCAAATTAAATAATGGCTGAAGAACCTACTATAAATGAGAAAGAAACTAGAGAACTCTATTCAATGTTTCACCAGGAATATATTATAATGGCGGAATAGTAAGTCACCCGTTTCTTTTTTGTAAGAACATAGTGAACGTAGGTACTATGTATCTATATTGTATTCAGTTATTCGAATCCAATTATGAAAAAATAAACAGTTTATTATGTTTCAGTCGCATGTTACAAACGGAAAATTTGCAAGGCATATATGTAATACCTTCACACGAAAATTCATTCTGTAAGTATCTTTTTAGTTTTAGTTTGAACTTAGACTAATGTATAAGGAGTTAGAAGTTAGCAGTTAGAAGTTGAAATTTTCTAGTTCATGCATGCGGTAAAAGAAGAATATTTTAAGTACTGCTCCTCTGTGTTCAGTCCAACCAAATTATGTTTGTATTTGTTGCTTTTTGCAGTATGGTATGGTGTTATTTTTGTGAGAGCTGGTCCTTACGAAGGAGGAATATTCAGATTTTCGCTATCATTACCAGAAAAATTTCCAGATGATGATGTACCTGTATGTATCTTTAAAAATATTGGTATTGATTTCTGTTCACAACTACAACTAGTAGCCATTTATGTGTGCATCTTGTTGTTGTAGGTATGTATTGATTAAATACAAATCTGATTTCCAGGTTCTTAAGTTTAATTCTACTCTATATCATCCAGCTGTAGATGCTCACACTGGTATTCTCCGGTTCAACGAAGTGTTTCCCCAATGGGACAGGAAACGTAATCATATATGGCAAATATTAAAATATTTAGACTGGATATTTCATAATTTAAATTTGAAAGTGCCTGCAAATGTGGAGGCTTCGGTAGCGTAAGTACTATTATTGATATTCCTGGATGTTAGTGCATTCACTGAGGGTTAACATTGTTAATGACCTATGAAGCTTTTCTCAGCATATGTAAATTGTATGTTATATAAATTATGTACCTTAACTTCATCTTTTGAAATATTCTAGATAATACTGTTCACTCATTCAGTGCTCTAAAATATCTACCCTATCTACAGGTACAAATCAAATAAAAAGCAGTTTATGGACAAAGTGAGAGAATGTGTTGCAGCTAGCATCGACCATATTTATGATGAACCTCCAACAACAGACAAACATTACATAACATTTAAGCCATACGACCCTGAGGTGCATGATGATGCTAAAAATATTATGCTTAAGGCTCCTAAATCAAATGAAGGAGTCACTCAAGGCATATCATGGGTACAACAAGGGTCTTATCAAGCATTTTCCAAGGAAGACCAAACTAGTATTACACAATGAACTACAACTTTGCAAGCATAGTATTTAAACCTTTTTATACATTAGCTAGCCATATGCCATAATAATTGACCCCTGTGATAATTTGGTGTTCAATTCTTCCGTGTTGTATGTTAAATATTAAAATTCCAAGCTCCAAAATAATAGCACAAAAGATACAAATTAGGATAAATTTATAATTAAATTATAAACATGTAATGTTTAGGTGTATTATTTTTTTATTTAAATTATTAAACAATATCAACATACATCTGGTTTTGTATTAATTTTTAAATTATGAATTTTGATCTGTTCTTCAAACCATTTTTGATCCAATTCATGTTTCTTATTTTTCCATGTGAAATGTGTTGGATATTGAGTATCATTTTCAAATTCAAAATATTTACTTAATTCTATTGCAAGCTTGGATTTTACTAAACCAACTCCACCATATTTGTCATCTGCAGGATGGTAAACTCTTCCAGTTAATGGTAACATGTATATTTTCTCAGGCATGAACAATGTGCTGAGTGCTTCGCTTGCATATCCAAAAGATAAATAGTCATTATCTGCCTTTGATATAATATTTGTGTAGACAATGGGAACGTCATCACAGCGAATATAATTCCTTTCTCTGCCACATAAGGATACAAAGGGAAATTCTTCTTTGTATCTTCCAGTTGTATTTAATTTAATTCGTTTGAAAAAGAACTCCAGGAACTTCTTTTCTTTGAAACATGAAGTGAAATTCTTCATTTTTGAATCATCTAAAAAAAGCTGTGAAAAGGTAAAAGAATAACTTCTGCATTTA
Source organism: Watsonalla cultraria (assembly GCA_964035505.1). Lineage (NCBI taxonomy): Eukaryota > Metazoa > Arthropoda > Insecta > Lepidoptera > Drepanidae > Watsonalla > Watsonalla cultraria. The sequence goes on along the minus strand of OZ037713.1, from coordinate 7,043,265 downwards.
CCATTTGCATTCCATTTCATATAAACTAAGTTATGCGCCTTAAAAAAAGTTGAATAATTGCGCCATCTAGTGTAGAGTAGCGAAGATAACAATTTTCGAGAGCGACTACTGAACCAAAATTGATAAAGTTGTTATTGCAAGTAACACGAAGATCACAATAACAAATTAGCTGTAATGTATGAATTATTTTATGCTTACCATTCCTTGATGATCAATATAGTAAAAATATTCTCTAATTTTTGGTTCTATTTCTTGTCCTTGAACATATTTAAAAAAACGCGCGATTAAATAACTATTCTTCAAAATTTTGTGAAAGCTTGTGTTTTTTGTACAATTTAACAACAAATGCATATTAAAATAACTATGTCAGTACCCAATTATTGATTAAATTATTGGATGAATTGGATGACAAGTTGAGTTTTCTCTATGAAAAGATATTGGTTTGAACAACTTGGATTCTATCAAAATTCTATTGTTTTAGTTAGATTAACGTCAAGGAAGGTTACTGACTTGAACTTTGAATCTTTCTTCGCGGACTTACTGACGGATCTCTACTCACTCGCTAACCTTCCCATAGATATAGAAAAAAATTCGCTGACATTCTTTATCTATGAACCTTGCTTACTTAGACTTTTGTCAAAGACAAAGAAATTGAAATTTTATTTTTCTTTATCTATGACTGTTGTACGTATATATTAGAGGTCAGTGGTGGCATTGAATGAAGTGTGTGACAGTCGAAGCTGTCAAATATGTCAAATCAATCAATGGAGCGATATGCCAAATATTGTGAAGCAAAACGCATTTAAAAAATAAAATCATACAACAAAATCACTGCAATTTCAATGCATTTCACTTAATTTAGTAAAGCAGAACTTTTTAAAAATCTGTAGTCACATAATATAATTACTGCAAATACCAGCAAAGCCTAAACTTAGTATCAATAGTGAGCCCTCGAAGATTGAAGGAGTTTGCCCTAGAAGGAATTGATATGAATTAAAATTACCATGGAAAGTGTACGAAGATCATGGAAGCTCCGTATGTTTTTGATAAAGTTGAACTTTCTTAAATTAATTGCTTATTACCATAACTTTTTTAAATGAGTTTTTTTATATTGCAGAAGAATTTGTCGCTCACAAGGCGAATGTCAATTGCCTTGCAATGGGACACAAGTCAAATCAAGTATTAGCCACTGGAGGAGATGATAAGAAAGTTAATTTATGGGCTATCGGTAGACAAAGCTGTTTAATGGTTAGTACATTTAAATGATACACACTGTATAATATTATCATAGTAATTTATCAAGCTTGTACAGTTTTCTATATCTGTATTTCAATGTTTCCAGAGCCTCAGTGGGCACACAACACCTGTGGAGTGTGTATGTTTTGGACATTCTGAGGATTTAGTGTGTGCGGGCTCACAAACAGGTGCCTTGAAAATATGGGATTTAGAAGCTGCAAAACTACTCAGAACATTTACTGGTCATAAAGGTGCCATAAAGTGCATGGACTTCCATCCCTATGGTGACTACTTGACAACAGGCTCATGTGACAGCAATGTTAAATTATGGGACACAAGGAAAAGAGGTTGTATTGTAACATATTCAAGTCACAGACTGGCTGTAAATAGCATTCAATTTAGTCCAGATGGTCAGTGGATCGCTTCTGCCTGTGAAGATGGTGAGCCTAAAGTATTATTTACTAAAGTATCTGTATTCCACTAGATATTTGAACTGTCCATAAACTCTGTTGGACAGTTTCAGAGCTGTCATTGTTAAGAATTATTTAAATGTTAGATTTTCATGCTTACTCATAATTTTCAAAGTTTTTAATCCAATGAGTATTTAAATAACAAGAAACTAAAACTTAAGTCAATACCTCCAGTGCTAGAGATACTCAACTTATTCTATTTTAAGTAATGATAATTAATAGTTCTAAGAGTAATATTTTGTACAAACCCAATCACTCTCTTTTTAGGTTTAGTGAAAGTTTGGGATGTGCGAGTAGGCAAAGTGCTCCAAGAGTTTGTTGAGCACACATCTTCAGTGACATGTGTGAAATTTCATCCACACGAGTTCCTGCTTGCTAGCTGTGGTGCTGATAGAACAGTTAACTTCTGGGACATGGAGAAATTTCAACTAGTTTCCAAATTTGTAAAAGAAAACACCTCTATTAGGTATGTAATAGCTGTTCTTATGATGCAAATCATGAACTGCATGTTTGCATGTTTTAAGTTTGATGTACTGGGCAGTAAACTTTTCTTCAATTAACCAGTCTGTCCAAGTTTATCTTTTGAAAACTAGGTGTAAGTTTGTATAGCAATTATTTAAATGTTCAGCCCATTTGTAAATATATACAAACAATAATAAATATGAGATTTATCTTATGTGGGTTAAGCAAAATCCCCCTTTTTACAAATCCAATAATAGACCAAATTCAGACTTAAACTATGTCCTTTTGAAATCTGTATCACACAAATAAATTAAACTACTTTTAAGCCAAAGATTATCTTAGGCAAAGTTTTGTAATAAGGGGGTTAAAGTGAACTCATTACACAGCTCCAATTACTAAAGTAGTGAAAGCTAAATTCTTTACTAATGTTTTTATTGACATATAATTTGAACCATCTAAATGAGTAACCACATATTGCAGGAACATGATATTCAGTGATGACGGCGAGACCTTGCTTGGGTGTGCTAATGACGGATTGCATGTGATTGGGTGGGAGCCTGCGCGCGTCCTGGACACTGTGCATGGCCACTGGGGGCAAATTCATGACATTACTGTAGCACAAACGCAACTTGTGAGTATCATTATCATTGCTTTGCAAAAAAAATATTTCTATCTAGGTGACAAACACGCATATGCTTAATGGTAAGTGACCACTGCAGCCTATGGACATGACCAAGATCTGATTGTCACTATCACCATAGTTAAAGATTTGAGAAGATAATTATTGGGCTGGAATCTTCTGTATGGTGGAGTGGTACATTCCCCTGTGAGTCATATTGAAACACAATAAATAATCCATGGGATGGGATGACTTGAGCCTGTTCATTTATATATTATCTAATTTATTTTTAATTTAACTACTTTAACATATTTTCAGATATCTGGATCATTCCATTCTACTTATGTGGTATTAACAGTAGTGGATCTAAATAAAGTGCATCCGTTTGGAGGTCCGCCGCCCACCTCGCCTCCAGTCGTCAGAGACCTTTCGCCATTCCAGAAAGGACATTCTGTACGAAAAAGTTTTTCAAAAGAGAAACCACCAAAAGAAGGTTTGATATCACATAAAATGTATTTAGATGTTTATTTTTAATAATTTGTTGATAACTTAGTTGCCAAATCTACTTCTAACTCTAACCAAGCATATAATTTTTAGTTTTACATAGACCATCTCTGCTTGACGAAAAAACTGCAGAGGAATCGACTTCGGGAACGGAGGCTGACGAGGACTCAGGTGCCGTTATATCCAATATTAATGACTACACTGAAATATTTCGACCATCTAGAGCATGTGAGTACTGGCCAGGGATAGCCAAGATACATATAGCTTTTGATGAGAAGCATGACAAACATAACGAGACTATGTTACCTATTATTTATAATAAGTGACTTTAATCAGTTACTCAATATTGCTAATAAATAGTATAAAATAAACAAATCACATAACTAAACACGAAGCCTATCCTAAAATTTTGTTTTTAAAGTGCATACAATTTTCAGTGACACGGACTCCACCACCAGCTTCAAGTTTGTCTATGGAGGATTATTCAATTCCAGGTAAAACTAATAAGTTTCATAATCGTAGTCAGTTGGAGTATGAATGCGGACGAAGCCAGAGTTGCGTGTGTGTGTATGTGTACTAAACTGGCACTACCAGACTTGCACAGATTCCGTCACGTGCTATGAGCGCTCAACATAAAAAGTGCCATACAGACACATAAAGACAGGCTCATAAAATGACTACAACGCATTCAAGGTCCGTCCATACCTTGTTCTAAATTGGCGCTTTTTTCTCTGTCCACGTAACTTCGTCATGTTATGTATTATTATTTATATGTCGTACAGTGCAAGAGACTAGTGAGAAGCTGGAATTGGAGGTGAGCACCTCGCTGCGAACACTGAACGTGGCGCCGCGGCCGAGGACCGACGTGGTCTCGCGCATCCCCACCGCCACCGGCCCCAAGGAACACTACGCGCTCCTTGACAACAAGCCTGATGCCTTCTCAGGTAAGGACCACGTCGCTGTACGTGGGACCGACCTCGCCTCGCGCATCCCCACCGCCACCGGCCCCAAGGAACACTAAGCGCTCCTCGACAACAAGCCTGATGCCTTCTCAGGTAAGGACCACGTCGCTGTACGTGGGACCGACCTCGCCTCGCGCATCCCCACTGCCACCGGCCCCAAGGAACACTACGCGCTCCTTGACAACAAGCCTGATGCCTTCTCAGGTAAGGACCACGTCGCTGTACGTGGGACCGACCTCGCCTCGCGCATCCCCACTGCCACCGGCCCCAAGGAACACTACGCGCTCCTCGACAACAAGCCTGATGCCTTCTCAGGTAAGGACCACGTCGCTGTACGTGGGACCGACCTCGCCTCGCGCATCCCCACCGCCACCGGCCCCAAGGAACACTACGCGCTCCTCGACAACAAGCCTGATGCCTTCTCAGGTACGTGAGACCGACCTCGCCTCGCGCATACCTAGTCCGAGTAATAAATACAAGAAATAAATGTTGGTAAAATTAATAAGCTGAATCGTATAATCGTAACGTATTTTCAACAGTGCAAACATCTGCTATAAGGGACTACGCTGCCAGCCCCATCCCAACCCTCCCAGTAAATACGCTCAATCGTCACAACTCCTACAAAGAAACTAAATCCACCACTGACATGTGTAAGTGCCATAGCAAAATCTGATAATTTTTTTTGTTATTCAATTTATTTATATTAATTATCATTTCGTTGGCCGTCACGCTCATGGATAAATCATCTCTTTTAGCCACGAGTAATCTACGTCAAAGCAATAGTGAGATATCACTGGGACCACCCAGCCTGGGCCCGCGATCGCTATCGTTCACCAGAACGCCTACTGACACTTCAAGGTTCGCTTTGCATCTTATTATTACATACATACTACGTAATGACTGTAGTCTTCACTTGAAGGGGCTGACTTTTGAGTCGTCATCGTTTTTTTATTGTTAGACAATATTTCCGATATATTGTGTAGACGCAGAGCTGAGCCCGCGACGCTGGACAACGTGACGGTGTCACGCAGCGTGGAAGCGGCGGATCCCGAGCCCGAGTTCGTGCCCTACACCACTGACCGGCCCGTTGGACTAGACCTTGACGAATTCTTGCCAGTTCGTTCATCATACTCTATTAAATATTAATCTATATCGACACTGGAGTAATAAAACGGTCGAAATAGCCAATTATTGAACGGAAATTTATAAAAATGCTTCATTGTAAAGTTTTACTTAACATGGTGAGGTTTTATGTTAATGAAGGATGATTTTTTTATAAATACTTGAAATGAGAAAAACAAAAAAGTCAGTTAATAAAAGCTTTAGTTTTAGATTTTTGTGTCCGTAAGAACACGCTAGGCTTAACTGGATACGCTATTTGTTTAAGACTCGACTAAACTCAAGACTAAAACTATGTCTATACCTTTTTTAATACGTCTATGTTTCGTAATATACTAATTCGGTATGAGTATCATGTTTTGTTTTACAATGCAAAAAATATTTTTGTGTTCAGCGTGGCCTCGTGGGGGGAGGGGCGCGGGGCGGCGCGCGGGGGTCGGCGGCGCAGCCCTCGGAGCAGGAGGTGCTCGGCGTCATGATGCGCGGACACGACTCCATGATGGCCGTGCTCACCGCCAGGCAGCGCGCCTTGCAGGTAATACCTCCACACGACTCCATGATGGCCGTGCTCACCGCCAGGCAGCGCGCCTTGCAGGTAATACCTCCACACGACTCCATGATGGCCGTGCTCACCGCCAGGCAGCGCGCCTTGCAGGTAATACCTCCACACGACTCCATGATGGCCGTGCTCACCGCCAGGCAGCGCGCCTTGCAGGTAATACCTCCACACGACTCCATGATGGCCGTGCTCACCGCCAGGCAGCGCGCCTTGCAGGTAATACCTCCACACGACTCCATGATGGCCGTGCTCACCGCCAGGCAGCGCGCCTTGCAGGTAATACCTCCACACGACTCCATGATGGCCGTGCTCACCGCCAGGCAGCGCGCCTTGCAGGTAATACCTCCACACGACTCCATGATGGCCGTGCTCACCGCCAGGCAGCGCGCCTTGCAGGTAATACCTCCACACGACTCCATGATGGCCGTGCTCACCGCCAGGCAGCGCGCCTTGCAGGTAATACCTCCACACGACTCTATGATGACCGTGCTCACCGCCAGGCAGTGCGCCTTGCAGGTAATACCTCCATACGACTCCATGATGGCCGTGCTCACCGCCAGGCAGCGCGCCTTGCAGGTAATACCTCCACACGATTCCATGATGGCCGTGCTCACCGCCAGGCAGCGCGCCTTGCAGGTAATACCTCCACACGACTCCATGATGGCCGTGCTCGCCGCCAGGCAGCGCGCCTTGCAGGTAATACCTCCATACTACTCCATGATGGCCGTGCTCACCGCCAGTGGGTTGCAGGTGCCTGTTACTACGTGTACATAACTACATTATTGTTATACTCACGTGCAGGTGCCGTCACAAGTATTGAGTGTTCTGCTGAAATAGTAGAGATAACTGCATAAAGGCTCACCTCAAATTGCATATATTTGATTTCAGATTTTCCACTCTGTGCGAGTCAACAAGAGTTTAAAAATGGCCCTGGAATCTGTGATTGCTCTTGAGGAGACATCTGTGATAGTAGACATCCTGAATGTGATGGCTCACAAGCCGTAAGTGCAAGCATTTAAGTAAGTGATAAATTTGGGATAAAACTCACATGTACTCACTCTGTGTTGTTCTTGTTTCAGGTCACTATGGAACTTAGACATTTGTCTACTGATGTTACCTAAAATTTATGATCTCTTGCAAAGCAAATACGAATCGTAAGTGTTTTTATCATTTCCATTCCATAATATTTTTCTCAACAAAAAGCAATCACAAATAACCTTATAGTATGGATAAGAAAGTGTTATAGTATATACTTATTTTTGTAACCTACATTCCTCCTTATTACCAAAACTATATCTCTCCCTTTTGAAATCCGTATCACAAAAAGAGATGGAACTACTTTTAAACCCAGAATTATCTTAAGATTGAGTTTATAAAATGTATCGGGCAGATACATGCAGTGTGGATGCAACGCGTTGCGGTTGATCGTGCGCAACTTCTCGTCGGTGGTACGTGCAAACGTAAGCGCGCCGGTGCGCACGCTGGGAGTAGACATCCCGCGCGAAGAACGCTACCACAAGTGCGCGCAGATACATCGCCTATTGCTCGACGTGCGCGCCTTCCTGCTCAAGAGGCAGACGCTGCAGGGACGCCTCGGCGCCGCCTTCAGAGACCTACACACCCTCATGCAGCAGGGGCTCGACTGACACACACGCACCTCCTACTGACCCCCTAACCAATATACACAATACAACACTAACACTTAAGTCACAGTATAAATATAAGATTACTACAAGCAGTATGATAACTAGGCCTAATTTATGAAATGAGTGTTTGCTCCATTGGACCGTGTGAATGTCACACTTTTTGTGTAGTTTTAACATTTACTTCCTATTTTACTGTCAAATAAAGCAGATTTGTGATATTGATGTTCTGAAGAATATCAGTTAACCACGGAACGCACCACAACACATGAAATCCCTTAATGATAGCACTGCCATGGGTGCATACTGCTTCGAATCTCGTAGATATGTGGGTCTGTACGAGTGTGCTGTTACGAATGAGTTTACTGCTTGTTGTAAGTTTATATGTATACTGCAACTTAATCGTCATTCACAAAGCAAAATTGGACACAAACAACTGTGGGTGAAGTGACTGGGAGTTCAATAAGACTATTTAAAATTATTAACAAATTTATTAAGTTAACGTAAAAGTGTAACATTTAAAACTAAAAGTCATTAAATTTGTTTTACATCCTTTTTATTCTTTACAATATAATATACCTATGACCTAATCATTCCATAACCCTGTACATAATATAATCAAAGTGGCATCCGTTTTTGTTTTTAACAGAAATACATAATGATATTTAAAGCAACTTGATTATATTTAGTGGAAGTGCAAACAGTTCACTTTCTCTGGATTCCAATGCATTAGGTGACCCTCAGGATATCAGCATTACACATGTACTAAACCCTGCCTAGTAATACACAAAAGTGTGAACTAATGGGTGTGATTGCCCTCAGAGTAACACATTATCGCTTATAGAATATAAATCTGTGAATACAATGTCCATGAAAAAAGTTTTATGATTAGAGCCCAAGGAGAACATACATGTTTGATGGTGACAATGTCTTTGTCAATAAAAATAAAAAGAAGACAGATACTTTACATGTATTTTAGAAGCTGATAGCTGTGGAGACTGCATAACGAAAGACTGCAGGTGCTCTTGCATACTTTATGACACATACATGATGCTTTGCTAAGTTGCTGATTAGCTAAGAGTCAAAAGGATATTTTGCTTTCTGGAGGGAACTTTATTCTATGGCATTGGATACAGTGCGAACAGAACATGCTGGTGGTGAGCAAACTGGACACAGTTTTAAGCAAGAGCCATTGTCAAGCATCAGTTGTGATTTCAACCACTGATCAGATATTATTGCAGGAACATAGTTGAAGTGGCTTCAGTCTTCACACACTTATGTTTGTCCAAAACAACTGCTGCTATTGCACTACTTTGAATATGGTACTTATTTCTTCTTTTTAGCTATAGCATATTTACTGGGACTATTCACATTATGTCTCTTTCTTTTATTGAATGCTTCCATTTTCTTTATGAGGATTTCATCTGAAACATCTTTTTGCATATCTCCATCAGGCTTTTCACTTTGTTTTTCTTGTTCCATGAGCCGTTCAATCTCTGTGTTCATGCCTTTAAAAGACAATCTCCCTTCTAATAAATCTTCGCAGAAAATGAAACTTGATTCTGATATAAAATTACCTGAAGCACTTCGCATTTCATGCGTTATGATATTAGAATATAAACTCCCATGATCTTGAGTATTTTCTAGTTCTCTTTCAATTCTTTCCTTAGTTTTTCTCATAAATTTCATGTCTAAAACAGATTTTGGTAATTGTGGTTTCTTGTGAGTTGACCCGACCATGTTGTATGATTTGTGTGATCAAGTGGAGAACTTAAATAACGCAGAAAAGGAGAAAAGTTGATCAAACTGTTTCACAATTTTGATACAGGCAGTTACTATTCTATTTTATTCATCAAATTCACACATGGTTCAAATCAAATCAATTCAATCAATCGATACAGTCCAATATCATTATACTATACATACGGTCAATGTGCTAGGCTAGGCTAAAAGGTAAAAAGGTTACATCTGTCCATCACGCTGACATTGACAGCTGACATGAACAGTCAATGTCAGTGACGCCCATAAATCTAATGTTGACTAAACAATGCTTTCGGCATGGACAAAAAGCGATTTTAATTCACCATTTATTTTACAAGAAACGAAACGAAGCGAAGAAAATCGAGAGTTTTCAGAACTAAATATAAAGGGAAATAGAATACAACAATACCCTGAAATGTCATTTTTATCCTGTCTATCGAATCTAAATCTACCTAACGAAATATTATTTAATTATGTTCTACCTAGACCCTCTCGCCCCATGGGCTTTAAATCATCTAAATATTTATAAGCAAAACAATTTAAGAAAGAAAATCATTGGTGAATTGTGTATAGGAATAGCCAGTGCCCATCACTTCCACCTTACTTGTATTGTACAGTGGTGGTCAGTCATCTAGCTGTCAGTGTCAAATATGCATGGATATTTATTTCAAATAATATTTATAGGTTATGTTGTTTGTGATGTGTTTTAAAAGTTGTGTGCAAGTTTATTTTTTACATAAGTACAGAGGAACTAAACGATACATAACAACAGCTAAACGGTACAGCTAAATTCTAGAAACATGCAAATATCTGAAATAGATCATGTTAAAATCTACAATCTCAGCTTTGGGAAATCTTTACCTGATGTAAGTAATTTAACCTTCTTTTTCAATTCACTTGCAGAATGTGTGTTTATTTTATTTGAGCTCTTTCAGAATAATTTCGAATGAAAATGATATAATATTCATATTTTTTCATTTCAGTGGTTGACCGAGAGGAAAAAACGCGCTTTATTAAAGAAAAATGTAGGTCTTAGGAGAAGAATAGAATTGATTCAGGAATTTGATATGCCAGGCCTTAGTACAAACATACGGGTCTCTAAAGATGGACAGTACATAATGGCAACAGGTATCTACAAACCCAGGATCAAATGCTTTGATGTCAACAACTTATCATTAAAGTTTGAAAGATGCCTAGACTCTGAAGTTGTTAAATTTGAGATCTTGAGTGATGATTATTCAAAGGTACACGGCATTTTGCTTAATTTCAGTCTATAATACAATTATAATATTTTAACTCAATAGCAGTAGCAATATTCTTTTCATTATTGTTAAAACCATCCCATATACCTAGAAGTCATATTGTTACCAGAAGATGCAAGGAGTATAACTGTGATTGAATACCTTAAACTACTATAACCACAACAACTTGAAACTTACAAATTTGGTTCTGGCACTACTTGACTAAGGCCTTATGCTATGCCGCCCAAAATTCATCTTAACTCATGATGGTATAGATTGACAATTAAATTAATTATAAGAGATTTGTTTCAGATAGTATTTTTACAATGCGATAGATATGTTGAGTTTCATGTGGGACATGGTCGCCACTACCGACTTAGGGTGCCAAGATTTGGAAGAGACCTCGCATACCACAAACCAACTTGTGACTTGTTTGTAGTGGGTGCATCATCTGTAAGTTTTCATATTTCTTAAACTATATTCAGATTGAGAAATTATACTATATACTAGTACTAGCCATGCCCCTTAGTTTTGCCTGCATATAGTTAATTTCATGGGTGACCCACAGAACCCTAATGTTTATTCAAACTGAAGTAGCCTGTTACTCCTTTAAAATTGGTCAAGCCATTTTGGAGATTATCCAGAACAAACAAGACAGAAAAAATTGGTCCCTTCCTGTTAGTAAAGTACTTTCATATGCATTTAGTGAAAAGCTTTATTTTGGAATTACAACTGACACTTCAATTTTATTTATCTTTATTATAGATTTAGAATAAAAAGTTTTCAATTAATTTCAGGAAGTCTACAGATTAAATTTAGAAATTGGTCAGTTCCTTGCTCCCTATGTAACTAAGGCCACAGAGATAAATAGCTGCTGTGTTAATGAAGACCATGGATTACTGATCCTTGGCACATCAACAGGCCATGTTGAAGCTTGGGATCCTCGAACCAAGTCTAGACAGGGCATACTGGACTGTGCTATACACTGCACAGATTCTGAATACAAGTGAGTACATTTCCCTATACATTATTAATAACACTGTTGTTTTAAGTTTTCTCTACATTTCACTAATTGTATAATATTTTACATAGAAATGACAGCTTGCCTGCAATAACAGCCCTGAAATTTGATGGACCACTTCAGATGGGGGTGGGCACATCAACGGGACATATTTTGGTGTATGACATCAGATCAAGCAAACCTCTCTTAGTCAAAGATCATATGAATGGTCTTCCAATCAAGACAATAGAGTTTCATAAACAAATGAATTATGTCTATTCTATGGATTCTACTGTTGTTAAAATTTGGGATAAGAATACTGTAAGTATAGTAAAGTAGTTACCAGTGCTAATTTTAAATATAGTTGCAATACTTATTATTTCAACTTGTCACATTGTTTCTTTTAGGGTAAGCAATATACAAGCATTGAATCATCAGTGGACTTCAATGATCTCTGTGTCATACCCAACACTGGATTAAATATGATGGCAGTTGAAGATCAAAAAATGCAGATTTATTACATTCCATCACTAGGTTTGTGCATGACTTTTGATTATTATATTAATACCGTGAAAGTAAATATATGCTTATAACATATTTATGCTTTGACCATATATGTTCTTGTGGTTAATTGCAACAATCAAAATTGATATTATATTTTAGAAAAGAGTAATAAATTGTTGAGCTTTGTGCCGGGTTCTTTTCAGAACAAACTTCCAAATCCGGTCGTAAATGTCCTGTGTAGAAATGTAAATCTAAATGTACTCTGATTTGAATGTACTTAGTTAAAAGGCAGATCATCGAAATTATTATATTTGTATATTATATTAAATTTAATTGACTGTCTCTTAACTGTATGCCCTCAGGACCAGCCCCAAGGTGGTGCGCCTTCTTAGACAATTTGACAGAAGAATTGGAGAGTTCAGCTGCACAGACAGTTTACGACGATTATAAATTCGTTACCAAACAAGAGCTTGAATCCCTAGGATTAGATCATTTGCTTGGTACTAATCTCTTGCGAGCATACATGCATGGGTAAGTTTTCAAAATGAAAACAGCAAAAGAGCAAAAGAGGAAAGTTTTTGTTTTATTTTCTCTTTATTATTATCAAACTAAATCATAGTGCCATTTCAGATATTTCGTAGATGTGCGGCTTTACAAGCGAGCCAAATCAATAGCGGATCCGTTTGCATTTGAACAATACAAGAAACGCAAAATAAGGGAGAAGATAGAACAAGAAAGACCATCTAGGATTCAAGTTGAAGATAATTTACCTAAAGTGAACAGGGATCTCGCATCCCGACTGCTTAATGACGATGGAAAGAAGAAAAAACATACTTCCAATCTGCTCAACGATGACAGATTTAAGGTAACGCAATATTTTTAAAATTCACAATTAGTAAAGTACTTTGTTTTTGGCTTGGTTTTGTTTCTTTTCATATAATTACATTTTGATTTCAGGCCATGTTTGAAAATCCAGACTTTGAGGTTGATAAAGGAACAGAAGAGTACCGCCTGCTTAATCCAGTGCTGTCTAGGATGGATAAACATAAACAAAAACAACCTGAAAGCACGCCAATTGCAGAGGTATACTTATACTTAATTTTGGTAAACGCAATTCTGAAACAGACTTACGTACCACTAGGCAACAGTGTCTTATTTTACCGACTTTTTAACTTAAGGGAATGTTATTAATTCAATACAAATGTGTGTGATTTGCAATATACAACATGAAAATGTCAGGGCGTAATCGGATTGTGACCATTCTTTTGCTTAAATTTACTTCCAAATTATTGAAAAGTGTAAGTTTCATTAAAATTTGTATAGTACTTTACAAGATTTGAACCAGTGTTTCCGCCCGGTTACTAATGAACTGCTATTGGTGTCTAAAGGGAAAATAGCAATGAAAGAAAAATCGAAAATTAGGAATCAATATAAATTGTTTGAATGTTTTCTTGGTTGGTTAGTTACGTTCACTTGTTTATTTTATTTGTTTTTGAAATCGATTCATAAAAGCACTATTCATGTAACTATCTAATAATGTGGTATGGTTTTCGTAGAATAACGAAGATATGGAAGAGAAAGATTCCGACGCCGAATTGTACGGCACTAGCGACGAGAGCTCCGACGAAGATCGATCCTGGGTTAAAGAGGTGAAGAAGCAACATAAAATCATCAGGAACAAAAACCAGAGAGATAATGAATCGGCTCCAGCTGACGATCATACCACCGAATATAGTAAAGCACCGAGGTCGAGTAACATCAGGAGTATCACAAGAGTTAGTAAAACAAGCTTAGGCGACAGACTAGCCAAGGAAGGTACCTCCATGGTCACTGGCACCGGAGGCAACAGAGAAATGCGATTCGCTATGAGAGGGAAGAAATCAGAATCAGATAATATGAGGAGAATACAGAAACATCATCAAGAAAGGAAGCAATTCGTTCGAAAAACAGGATTTTTAATGAAAAAGAAGCTGCCGAAAATGTTTTAAGGTTGTAATAAAATAATTGTTTAATACGCAGTCTTATTTTTAGAGCTCTGTCACACGTTTTCCCTACCTGTATGTGATTTCTAAAAACCGATATATCAGATATATTCCACGGAGAAAGCAATCGGTATAAGTATGTATTGTATTGTATATGAACTATATGATACCTATCTAATAAACATAACAAACAAACGCCCTCTGATTATTGACCTTATCATTATTTTCGGAGTTATCAAAGTTCACGTCATGACTCAGTTTGGTAAAATGCTCATTTAAAAACATCTCGTTTTACATTACATCGCACAATATGCAGAATCAAAATAAAAAGTGACGTTTAGTTTGAACGTCCAAACAAACAGCGCCATTGGTGACAGTACCCCGGGGTCGCGCCGCTGTTACGGTCACAAAGTATTGAAAGTCGCTGATATATTTTATCTCTACGTGCTAATTGCAGTGCATGTATACCTACTCAAAACAATAAGTAATGAAAATAAAGCATTGTCAGCATTTGCTTGTCCGACTATACATCCTTTTTATTAAAATATTTCTAAAAGTGGGTATATCATGATAATTTGTCTATAAATTGTGGGTGGGTATATACGAACGAGAACGATGCAGAATGACAATGGATCATATGAAAGCAGTAAGTGATATTTGTTTTTATTAGCCACCGACATTATGTACCCGTTGTTTGCTCCACAATTATTAATAATTTATCGTTTTGTGTAATGTGCATTATTGCCATTAATGTATAGATATGGGTAATAAAGTGGATAATGTGCAGTTTGTTAACGATTGTGTAGCCAGCGACCTGCTGGACAGCCATGCACTGGCCAACGAGAAGCTCACGGAGCCCACCATGCACAGGTCCACGCGGTCCAGCCTCGACGCCAATAGTGTTGATGTGAGTGCATCTTCGTGCTACCTTCTGCTAAACCTGGATTTCAATTTAACATAGTAGGTGTGTACTCAGTTAACTAACAATTCGCATATTCTCAGATTGGTGAGATAACTGAATCACCAGACACGGAGTACATGAGCACATCAGCAATTTTACATTACTGTAAATCAAAAGTGAGTATTTAATAAGTATTAATTTATCATGCTTTCAAGTAACTGTATTAAGTGTAGTGAAGAGTTGTTTCTTATTATATTTGTGATTTAATTACAGATATTAATTCCATATCTGAAACTTTTAACTATTATGGGGCTCAGACCGGTGCTAGATGCATCGAATTCTTCGAAATGTGCAATATGTTGTTCGCATTTCCATACAGCGCAAGTGGCTGTGCTTATGTTCGTGGGGTATATTCTACAATTCATGGCATGTTTCAGGTACGTATCTACACATTAATGAAGTTACGTTTTTATATACTTAACCGTTATGGATTGCGAAATTTAGGAATCTATCTACCTAATGTAATAATCTTATTTTATGTGCCTTTTAGCGTTTGTAAAGCGTGGATTCAAAAACATAGATACCCCAAGTATATGTTCGTCCCTATATCTTTGAACGTTGTCGTCATTCGATCGCGTATTTGGTATAGTTGGCGTGACTCAATGTGTGTGACCGCACTCTTTGGAATTCAAACATGATGGTCACGTTGAAACTAGTTTAAACACATACCTACCTGGGGTACCTAAGTTTAATTTAAGCTACAACAGCGCCTCCTAAAGGAACTAGAAAGCTTAATTCCCGAAGTAGGGTAGTATCTAAAGTTACTTTAGTACATAGTGTATTCAGCATGGTCATTTGTAGCGATCCTAGTTTTGGCGCCAGATCCCGTTATTATGGCTGTTTATTTATTAACTACTGTGGCCCGCGATTTCACCCGCGTAGACTTAATTGAATGCTTATTTCGAGAGACACATTTTTTTTTATCATACAAATTTTAGACTTGTTTTTTTATGTAGGTAAGTATCGTATATTATATAAGTACTTTGATATGCATTAAGTAATAAGCTTTATTGGAATAAAACTTAAATAGTATTTAAAATTTATTAGATAGATGTACCTACCTATCGAGGGTACCTAGGTTTCACCAACACATACGAAGCGTCCTCAATTCCTAAAATAAGCTTATTTTGTTATTTCAGACGAGACAGAGGATTTTGCTACAAGCTGGTGCCCTTAGCGTTAACCTCCAGTTTAGAGTACGACACGTACAAGCAAGTCTGCTACGGAAATGTGGGATTCACCTACATTGGTCCCAGTGTTCTACATTTCGTGGGATTCTTATATGCGTTATATTTGTTTCGAGTATCTGATAATGAACAGCTGCAAAATTTAATGGAAAGGGTGAGTAGTTATGAGAACTTAATTTGTGAGAGCTATGCCAAGCATAAAATAATGGATAGGTGTTTGTAGGTGTTTCTGCTGTCGTCTAACGCCCCTCAAGGCACGCCTACGGCCAACCCCAAGCGGCTGCTGCGCATGCTGTGGTTCTTCATCATCCTGAGCGTGTTGTGGATGTGCCTCTCGCTGTGCTCCATCAGCCTCATGCTGGCCAATGGGAACATTATGTTCAGGTGGATGGAGAACAGGTCAGCACTTTTTGTTGTAGCTACTCTATTGGTAAAATAAATATACCCACGCATTCCCTGAAAAGTCTCGAAGAGGAAGCCAGAGGTGTTACAACGTCCACTTTTCATGTTATTAGGTGCCAACATGCCAGTTCATCGCCGTCTCAGGCATAAATCTTTGAATTATTTCTCAAACATATCTCTCATAGTTACGCAAGTTTCTTCTAGATATTTTCCTTGATTTGACTAATAAAGTTCATTGCTAACCACAGGCCAAAAGAATTATAACTTGCGTTGCTGGCTCAAACAACTCGGCTAGCAATACTTTTACTGCTACCTACCACTAGTACATTGAAATCTCACAAAACGTATGCTAACGTAATGCTTCGAGAGAATTCCCGACTCCACATGGATCCTCTATGAATCCATAGGTATAACTCGAGAGGTGTAGGAACACTTGAGGAAGCCAATATAAGGTATTTATTTAAATAAATGAGCAGGTATACAATGTGGAAAAAATATGAGAAGGAAGACATGACTGATTAAAAAATATGAGACATAATTATAAGAGCAAAAATATTGCGTTTTTTTTGTTATTTTCAAAAAGGTTGTTTTTAGTTCCTATTATGTTTAAATATGATTATCTTTTGTTTCTTTTAGCTTTATAATAATAAAGTTTATCTCAATATTATACAAATACTTTTAATTTATGAAACTTTGCTTTAAAACTCCATCATTAAATATGTTCTACAAATGTAGAGCGCGCGACTACTAATGTCCCAAATAGAGGCGCGCCTACTGGAGTGTTAAAATAAATAAGCAGCTATACTCGTATAAATAAACAATCGTTTATAGTTATGGTAATATTTGTGTGGTGGCAGTTCGTATGAAGTGAGGATGTTGCTGAAGGTGCTGCTGCTGGTGAGCACGATGACACACGACATGGTGCAGGCCACCATCATCACCAGCTACTGCCTCCAGGCGCAGCTGCTGCAGGCGAACCTCATGTTCCTCAAGGACCGCCTTCTCAATAGAACCATGACTCCGCTCCACTGGATGAGGGTAAGTTACTGTTCGCTCTCTCTCAATTGAGTTAAGTGGGTTTTAGCATTATTATTGATGTATATACAGATAGTTTAAATTTAAGTGTCTCTTTGTAATTAAAAATTTACAGCTTTTCACTAAATCCAGAAAAAACTACAAATGGCCTACCGTTGGGTACTTACCTATAGATATAGATTTAACAGGACTTTCAAAGGCAGATATGTTTGTTGTTTCTTGATGTTTTCTGATGTTTCTTGCACTTTTATTTTAAAATATAGGGCTCCTTGAAATATAGCCACCCACGAAATTCAGTTACACGGGTGAAACCGCGGGGAAAAGCTAGTTTTTTTATATGAATCATGTGGAGGCTGTCTATTGGTAAGTATGCAAAATATTTACTGTAGCAGTATATCAGGTACCTATATTTGTTTTCAGGAAATAGCAGAATTCGGCAAGCTATTGAAGTATTTGAACGAGGAGCTGGCGCCGGCGGTGTGCCTGTTCACGGTGGTGAACGTGTCGTGGGCGGCGGCGGGCGCGGCCTGGCTGCTGCGCCTGGACCGCGTCGACACGCACACCGAGCCGCTGCCCGCTGTCAGCGTGCTCACGCTGCTGCTCTGGCTCTCCGCTGCACTCGTGCCCTTCATCCAGGTCATCACATACACATACTTAACATTTTCTTCGCCCATCACAGTGTCGTGGTTTGAGTAATCACTACGCAAGCGACTCATGTTGGTATCCAAACACTGTCCCGCTCAAGGGAAATATCGTGAGGAATCCTGTATGTCTAAGAAGAAATTCAAAGATAAAAAAAGGGCCTGAGAAGGTGATGGATGGCCTTTGTAGTTCATAATTATAAGTATCTGGATGACCGAGCAAACGGTATTTTTATTTGGAATATTTTTATTTAGTTTTAAATATTTTGCCCTACTATCTTTAAAATTAATAAGATATACAGTGTGTCGGTATAATCGTATATCACTATAATGAAATCGTAAAATATCTAGCTTCAACGATAACGTAGTTATAGGCAATGGCCGAAGAGCTCGCGGCTTTAAGCGATTGAATGAACGCGCTTCCGCGTTTACCTACATTACGTACGCGGTAATTAAACTTTTTAAATTAAGGGGAAGGTTAATGTTTTCGAAAAATGGTTTTATGGGATTATTTCAGGATTTATTAGTGGGAGAAAAAAAAATGAAAACGTAGTTAGATTTCACGTCACCAACTCTACGTTACAGCTGATTTTTATGCGAAAATAAGGTCTTGATATGGTCAACTTTGAATTACTCGAAAACGGAAGAAGATATTTTTGTCATAATTTTACCCTCTCACATATTTTAACGGCTGTCCTATTTTCCTCGACATCCTGAATAAACTTTCGCTAGTTTAATACAATTCAGGATAAAATTCGGAAGGTTACAATGGTGTTTTGTAATGTCAGGCGGCGCGATTGTCCTTGGAGTGCCGGCGCACGCAGTCGGTGGGCCACGAGCTGTGCGTGCGGCCCTTCTTGCACCAGGCCACGCCGCAGGAAGACATTACGGCCGTGCTCATGTTCGCCTCCACGCTGCGCCTGCGCGCCAAGCTCTTCCACACGCCGGTCGCTGGCCGATACCTCTGCATTATCCTCACGCTTACCATCGTCTCGCTCTTTGCACTGGGAATGTGCCACATTATATGATACGCCCCCATTCCCTCTTATTAGAGTATCGTAAATGAATACTTCATTATTATAAATTGTAACATATTTATTGATCAATCACATATTTTTTAACAAATACATAATTTGGCACTAAAGACTAATAACATTAATATATACTTAATTCAAATTATATACGTTTGCTACGTTTTCGCGACGCCACCTGCAGGTCAGACTGTTGGGGTGAATGTAGGAGCGGGCAGAGTTGAGCTCCACTAGTCATGCAGGCCGGGATGGGCCGCACCGCTAAGTAGGTGAAGCTGGACTATTCCGCCCAGCTAACTAGGTAAGGCTGGGCTGTTCCGCCAAGTTAACTAGGTGTGGTTGAACTGTCCCGCCCAGCTGACTAGATGAAGCTGGTATATTCCGCCCAGCTGAATAGATGAGCATGGGCTGTCCCACCCAGCTGACTAGATGAGGTTGAGCTGTTCCGCTCAACTGAGTAGGTGAAGCTGGGCTGTCCCACCCAGCTGATTGGATGTCGATGGGCCGTTCTGCCCATCTGAGTAGGTGAGGCTGGGCCGTTCCGCCCAGCTGACTAGATGACGATGGGCCGTTCCACCCAGCTGAGTAGGTGAGGCTGGGCCGTTCCGCCTAGCTGACTAGATGACGATGGGCCGTTCCACCCAGCTGAGTAGGTGAGACTCGGCTGTCCCGCCCAGCTGACTAGTGAGGCTGGGATATCCTGCCCAGCTGAGTAGGCGAGGCTGGGGCTGAACCACCCGCTACATAAGTGAGACCGAGCTGGGCCGCTGTGGTGGTGCCTAGTGTGTGTATGCGAGCGCGTGGCGGGAGAGCTGTGCGCCCCACCAGGCCTGCACGTCGCGGAGCCCAGGCTGCGCCGCGCCGGGGCCTGCGTGGTGATGTACCGCGCGGCTGTTGGTCTTCAGAGATGCTGTAATATACAATTTCGGTTGTTTTTTGGCATCGAAGTCACGAGCAAAAATATTGCTATCATACAACTAAGTTTCGATAAACATATTATGAGACTCAGAGACTTTACCTACGAAATTGCGCAATACATTGCGCATACATTTTATACATTGCACTTGATCGCTGGGAAGTTTTGTGTAATAGGCAAGGCTACTTACGCGTTGTTTTTTTGCTCAGGGCTGGATGGGGGTCACTCAAGGTCGGTTGGAGATATTTCTTAACAGGACTTTCAGGTCTGAAAATTAAATAAAAATGTATTTTTTTCAAATCAATTTAAGAAATATTGCTTAGAGAAATGAATGTTCTCAAAGCATAGTTGGTATATTACCTAGGCAATGTGACGGAGGGCAGACCAGCTCTCTTGAATGGTGTTTTCGTCGAAGATCTCTTAGGTTGCGATTCAAATGAAGATGTGATGATATCTATAAATTTCAGATAAACTTTTTGTTAGTAATCTATTGACTAATAAATTGTGTATCGTTAAAATAACTATGAACTTACTGGACATAACTGGCTGTGAAGTAGATTCCGTAATCTCTGTTCGTCCAACATTTGCAATAGTTTGCTGAAATTAAACAAGAAGGCTGAAATTAAATACTCGTTATACAAGGTTATATGTTATATGTTAGCAGCCGTAGCAGTTAGTTAGTTAGTTAGTATGGTGTTAGCTTCAAATGTAAAGTATAGTACCTGAGCTTCGGTTTCCATTTTCTCCTTGTCAGTTTTCTCGCTGGTCATATCCACAGCTTGTTCGTTCGTCTTCCTCAGTCCAGCTATCAGGCTGGTTTGTTGTTTCTGTGTAACAATAGTAATATTGTAAGTTGTAATCTTAAGGAAGCATTCCGGATGCATTAGTTTTTCGTATTAAGGTAAGCTAACATTAGTGCATTATAATTTGGTTACGAAAGTATACACTCATATTAATTTAGAGTACTGGTATATAGTAAAAATATTATATTTTAGATTTTTTTGTTATTCTGTGGTACTGGACTGTACTTTAAAAAAAAAACAATAATTTCAAGTCTCTTTTGTCCTCAATTGCAAGCTGCTATTAAATAATAACCTAACTATACTATAGTATGTAAGAAGCGAATAATAAACAATACAAAACAATTAAAAAAATGTTGTGTTCCTTACGCTGCTGTTGGCTCGTATTTTCTTGAGACATCCCTCGAGCCACGTACGTATCGTCTGCTTGGCGACTTCTTCTTCGATTAGGAACTCGAACTCCTCCCGCGCCAGCAACTCTTCCATTTGTAATGATTTGCGAATGTCTACGGTCCGATATGATAACATACTGCAATACAATCACAAGTTACATTTTGACACTCATTCCAGTTGCGATATTTATTCTCTCATAAATCGATCGTAGACATAATAGCCTATTTATCGAGAAAGGCTATAGGCTATACTATCATCAGGCCAAGACCAATCGCGGGTTAAAGTTAGCGTAAGCCCAAAAAAACGAAGTCGCGGGCAGAAGCTAGTGTAATATATAGGGTGTGGTTATGTAAAACGTCACCCAACTCAGGGGTAGTACACACGAAATAAATTCCAAGAAAAACATAAAAAAAAAGACTTACTTTATTAATAAACTTAGTTCAAAAGTTTCCTAAAACTTTCGAGAAGTGTGGCTCCCACGCACGGGAGGTGACCGGGACCTGTCGAGTACATACACCTGCCCCGAGCGGGGGGCAATGACCGATAGCGTAGCTACGTATTTGCCGCGCCACGATTGCGCAACAGTAATTAATTTCGCAACACCAAGTTCCCGATTTCATAAATTTTTCATAAGATTTTTTTTTTTATTATTTTGGCATCCGTGTTGTGTTTACTACCACCCCAGAGTTCGTTTTACAAAACCACACCCGTATATTGATAGATAGACAATGTGGGTGTACACTGACTTGATGACGTCATGGAAGGTGACATCCTCGCCGTTGTGTAGCCGCTCGAGCTCGTAGCACATATACTTGAATAGCAGCCGCTCCTTGTGCGTGTCGCATTCCAAACGACCCTTCAAGAGGCGCAGGATGAACTTCACCTGGACACATACACCAAATAATTAATATTAGCTGTTGTACCTCAGAACGCCTGATCGAACTAACCGAAATTTTAGTAAAAAATCCGAGATGTTAGTAAATCGAACTACTCTTGGAATAAACGGATGGTTTACATATCTAAATGGTAAAATACAAAATTATTTTGGCTGTTTGAATGCATCACTCTTCACGTGTCTTGGTTTTACTAACATGTAGGAGTCGAACTCCGAGGGGTTTATAGCTAAGATCATTCCATATTATATTAATTTTTTTAAGGATAGCGTATAAAAGTCAACGTTTTTATTAGTCGAGAGGTTAAATGTCTCTGCATTGCGGACATCCAATACCACGGTAGCTAAGATACACCCCACTCACTAAAACTATATTTTATTTTTATAAAATGTAATACATGCGTAGGTACACCTAGACGAGGCGATAAAGAATGAAATATATTGTGTTTTCAGGGACAGTTTCCACGAAAACCAGTACAAATAAACAAACCATATTAGTAAAAGAAATCAAAGATAACTATGCTGTTCACCTTTCTGACAGGGATCACTCCTTTTTGATGCACATCAACCACATTCCAAGTGTTCTGAAAGTTCCTTATATCGGCATACGAGAGCAGTGCGTCTTCTTCGTTGGAGTAGAACAGCGAGAAGTTCTCCATTATAATAGCTGCAATAACATTCAATAACATATTTTAAGATAATCTTTACACATTTATATCCATGGCACATCAATATTGAAATTATATTGTCTCAACAGTAAACATTATTCGACAGAGGAAACCGTTAATAATCAATGTGAAAACGTTTTTGTGGGTAGGTTACAATTTCACTGTTAAACTGCTGAATCGATTTGGCGGACATTCTTAATATAAACGATTTAAAGGATATAGGCTTAGGGTACTTAATAATCGTCATGTGGACGATGTGCTCATGTTTTTGAATGTAAAAATCTTTTGCATGCTTTGAGGTCAATTACAGGCGCGGGTAGACAGAGTTCTGTATCCCTTCCACAAGTTTGCAACCATTTTCCTAATCTATACACGAGATTACGACGATGTAAAACTCGTAATAACGGTCCTGTCAGTCATAAATGTATGCACACATTGTGTGCGTGTGCGCGTGTGTGTTTGTTTATGCGTGTGTGCGTGTGTGTTTGTATATGCGTGTGTTAGGTAACTGACCGACGAGCAAGTTGAGCACGATGTATGTGATGATGACGTAGAAGGTGCAGAAGTAGGCGAGCGAGGCCTTGAAGTTGCCGCAGTCGGTCTCCCAGTAGTTGTCGGCGGGCGTGCAGTAGGGCGGCGCCACCATGCAGTCGTGCATTATCTTGTTCCAATCCTCGCCCGTCACGATGCGGAACAACATCGCCACGCTGTGCGTCGGTGAGTTGAAGTTCGCCCGTCTACACAACAATTCATGTTATATTTAGTAAGTACATACATCATAGGTGCGGGAAAGAGTGTATTTGGGTAACCGCATGCATACATGAAAATGGCATACCATTTTTTTTAAATGCTAGATGCGATGAATAATTACAAAAGAATCGATATATTATGGAATATAGTAGACGTGCCTCGAATCTATCTATTCTATCGGTTGTTTTCCCTTACATGTCGTAAACAATATGCACGTTTGACGGATGATAGCGGCATCCATTCTATTCATGTGAGCGTTAACTTAGCGGACGCCGACACCTTGTTAACGACGAGAAGTGTTGACGATGACGTCATTGTCTCTCTATACTCGCTAGGGTCACCCAAAATATGTCGACTATAGATTACGAAATCGGTGATTCGAGATAGGGGTACTGTATATTATATATTATGACATACATATAGTATGCTAGTCGTACCTTCCGATCCCCTCGCCGTACTTGACGTTCCCGAACACGATGGTGCCGGCGAGCGCGTAGAAGAACACCAGCAGGAACATGCCGAATATGATGAAGAAGCTCTTGCACACACTCACGCCCACCGTCAGCATCAACATCTTGAGCGTCGTGTGCTTGCCCGTGATCGTGAAGAACCGCAGGATCACCACCATGAACCCCACGAAGTACGACAAATCGTTCTGCACAAACATATTTATACTTAAAACTTCATGTTTCAACAAGGAGAAAGGAGTATGCAGTTTTTACAACACCGGAGATAATACGTGCTAACGTGACAGATGAATAATTCTGCTGGGTATATGGACTACTTGAAAAAATAAACTGATAACCGTAATTCGTATTTGAATTCATTTTCTTAAAAATTATTAGGAAAAATACAAACACAAGATGGGATGCGATCCCACGACCTCTTGCAAACCGTGTAGTTGCTCCGTCAATTGAGTTTCTCGTGAGCCACTTGGAAGAAATTTACATTCCACATAAATATTTCCTATCCATTTTAAAGATTATACTTGTCTTAATAAATATTTAAATAATGTAACTATTGTAGTGTGTGTGTGACCTTGAGTATGAAGTGCATGAATATCCAGATGCAGCCGGCGACGGTGACGAGCAGGTCGTATCTGTTGCGGCGGCTCTGCCAGTAGCCGCGCGGCGTGAACGCGATGGTCTTCAGTAACACTTCCACGACGAACACCAGCGTCAGCAGTGCTGACGTCAGTGCCAACTGCTCCGTGTACGGAGAGTATCGCGACCACTGCACAAACATACATTAAACAATATTATAATAAAACAATATCTTATTGACCATATGTACCAGTTATATATACAAGAGCCGTTACGAATTATGTCTGGTTAGCTAAAATAGTGTGGTCATGACTACGCTTTATTTGTTCGCGCTTGCGTCAGTCAAAAAAAATACTACTGCGCCTTCAAGGCCAGCGCTCAAAACTTCTGAAGACAGCTGTATAAATAAATGAATTTTCACACCTGTAGGTGCCAGAGTAATCTCGAATTGACGAACCAGCCTATTAGAACAAAAAATATATGAATATTTTAGCATTGAAGCTCATCGGTGGGTGATACCAAACTACTTGAAATGTGTTGGAGGATGCACGTGTATAGTAGGATGTCTACTATAGATTATAAGATCCTTACAATACGTCATTGTATATCCATTTCTTTGATGCAAAATAAAGCTCAATTATTATGCTTCTTTATAAATTGTTAAAGTTATCTATAACATACCGTAACAGCCAACAATGCACTGTTGATGAGCACGACGATGGCGATCACCCGTTTGAACGACAGATTCTGAGTGACATCGTAAGCAAAGGCGCGAACTTTCCTTTTATTCGGTCGAGGAGGCAAATGGAGAGGCTGCGCGATTTTCAATCTCTTCTTCAAGTCACACCTGTTGAATAAAAAACAATTAGGCATTCTCACACAGCATCATGGAGTCCCAATCTTGTACTATGGGTACCAGGCAATATTTTGTGTAAGTTCATACTTTTTTGTTATTTGAAAATGGGAAGGTAATCACAAGATTTAATAACATGTTTTTTTGCACTGATGCGGGAATCGAACCTGCCACACCTAGCGTAGCAGTAAGGTTATACTAGCCAACCTTGACCATCGATAATACATTATTCAAAATTATTTTTACTTGCACTTAAGTGTGTCCAACGATAAAATAGCACCTACCATCTTCTCTGGTCGACGGTCAAGAGAGCAGTTCCTTTGTTCTCCGAATAGTTGGCAATTACAACACCCACAAACAGAGTGAGACCAATCATACATCCCAGGAATATGTACACGTGTATGTAGATAGCGTGCACCTGAAACGTCACAATATTATGTGTTAACACTAGATTTCACCACTTTCGACCCCTATTTAAACCCCTTAGAGATGGAATATCGGAAAACCCTTTGAGTATACTTAACACCTCACCAAGATCACACCCTATTTTATTTCTCTAGGTCCAGCAATTTAGGCTGATCGTTGAAATGTAAATCAGCCAATCAGGACTTTGAATGTCATATTTGGTATTGATTTCAAAACCCACTAATTGGATACAATCTATTCTATCTAATATATAGGGAAAGATTCGTATATTTGTTTGTAATTAATGAACTCAACAACGACTCGACAGATTTGAAACAAATCACATCACTACATATATCTTAATATCATACGCTTTTCTTTACAGGTCAGTCGGAGGCCTAAAAATAATCTGACAACTGGTTTAACCCAGATCACAGATTTTCCTCCTAAATGGGGTTGCGAGTGTCAGATGGCAGTCGCTTCGTATAAAAATCAGGTGATCAGCCACATCGGGTTGAATCAAGTGCCGACCCCAACATTGTATGGGATAAGGCCAGGGAGATGATGATACGCTTTTCTTTGTCAAGGATCGACACTTGTTGATTTTTGGTGAAAAATAAATCTTTTGACCATTATATTAGGTTTTTATTTAGTCAAAACTTTAACAGACATGGGTGTCTACTTGTTCTTGTTCTAAATCGAAACAGAAGTTATTATATAATACTAACCGGGCCCAGAGCTTTGATAAGAACATCCCTCACGTCAAGCCAACCCTTGAATGAGAGCACTTCGAACAACGTCAGCAGCGCGTCACCAATGTTGTCGAAATTAAAACGTTTCGGGTTGGCCCTGAAACAAACACTACAGTTAAAACAAAATGCTTAACACGAATAAAATAAAAGTTTTATCAGTAATATCTCTTCTATCATATTTGGCCGTTTAACAAAGTAGTTAAAAGAGAAGTACAACAAACAGACAGACAGAGAAAAACTATACAAATTGTATTTTTATTTTCAGTACCGTATATACTTTCATGCGTATTTAATGAAAAGCTGTTATTTTGAAATTAAAAACAGACAATTCAATTGTATTTGTGTGTTGAGATGTATAGATAGGTAGGCTCCGAATGTATAAACGGCAAAGAGTTTTCTAGCAGACCGCGTTGGGACGTAATTTTAGAATAATAACATGGTAGGAACTTGGCGAACTTTCGGTCGAAGCTTCGTTTTTCAGACAGAGAGAGGCCCGCTGTTACCTTAAAACCCTGTGTTGTAAGTAAAATGTATTAGGTACCAGACTCTAGGCACGAGCATGGAGGGGAAGGTCTCGTTGGGTCCGGGCCGCAGCTTCATCTTGGTGACGAACACTCGCCGCATGAACACACCGACGCAGTCCTCTCGCCGCGTGATCGTCGGGTCGTTGCATCGCGCCAATCTTATCACACACACTCATTAACTTATTTTTTACATACTTATATGACGATTTTAAACAGAAAGGCCGAAAAAATTATAAGTTATTTTATCCTAATTATTAACTGTTAGGATGTTCTCAAATAAAACACGTCATACGTTACGTGTTTATTCGTTGAAAATTTGAATTGAACTGAGCCACAGAAAACTATTAAACTGAGCACAGGAACAGAGTGAACTACCCTCTCAACAATTTATATTTGGAAATGCATTTCGTTACAAGTGATGTTTGTGAATGCTTTCTCAGCTAATACATAAACCGAATCAAAAGATGATCGTTTGTCATTCGTAATTTTCAATAAGTACTTACTTCCTTAAACATTTTTATTTTATTTATTTATTGCATTCAATGTGTATATCATATGACATATTAATACTGTTGCAATAATGAAATCAAAATAAAAAAATGTTATTACCTGCCACCATATAGTTGAACACCGTAGCTCGCAAACACGAACATGAGAAGAATGAGCAACGTTGATACCTGAAGAAAATTACTTCTTTGATCCTAGCCGGCTTATAATTTTATTAGTGGTGGCACGCCAGTATCACTTATGTTGAAAGTTTCATAGGACAGACAGTATCAGGCAAACTGTATGATTTTTACATCAGCATGTAGCATGACCGATGGCAAACATTTTTTGTTTCTAAATTCTTCAGGTTTCGAAAGAAACGACCACAAACACGGTTTGATGGAGGTCATAGATTGGACTCCCTCCATGTGTTTGTATTTTCCTAATCTGTATGATGGTTTGCGATGTTACGTAAAAACACATAAGGTAACATCCGTGACTTCGTCCTGCTAGTGATTTTCGTGTCCTCTGGCCATTATTGGGGAAAACTAACTCTATAAAAATCTCAGCAAATGGCACAGCTCAGTGAACCAGTGGGGCTAACTGAGCATATATTTTATTCGCGTCGCATACCGAGAAAGACGGACTCATGAAATGACTGCTGCGCATTCAAGGTCAGAACTCATAACTCGTGACGGAACCTGCACTGTCGTGAAAAGACACACGGAGACACTTTACCATTTGCAATATTAGTATGAAGTATATTATTACCAAGAGGATCTCCTTGAATCCGCGACACAGTTCATAGACGACCTTGCGCATGTGTGGCACGAGTGTGAATATTCGAAGTGGACGAACACAGCGCAGAATCATCAACAGCTGCGCCCCAGAACCAGGTGCCACGCGCTCCGGCATCCAGCACAGGAACGTCAGAGATACCTGGACAACATTTTATCAATGAACATTCACACAACGGAGGTAAAGAGGTAAACTATCTGGTAATACAACTATAAAAGCGACTATATTAACAGCTAACCATACGTGAATACTATCACGGCTTTAGCATTTACCAAACGCACAGGGGCCTTAGAAAGTTCTTTCTTTTTGCGACATAAAGTTACATGCACCATCTTTGATTACTTTTATAAAACGGCAAATAAATTATCTGACTATTGTTCAAATTGTGAGATATACGACTTTTATATTAAGATTGGTATAAATATGACTTTTCGAGAAGCAGAAAAGATAACAGTCAATATTAAATTGGAATATGTAACATTTTGAGCTGCTACTCCTTAATTAGACATGGTGGATTAGGATTCGTATCACTCAGACTTACAATGTATATGAAAACATCCAAAGCCGCGGCCGCATCTTTAAGGTACGCCTTCGGTGTGAAGAACAGACCATCAGCCAAAATCTTCAGTGCTAATTCCAAACTCATAAATATGACGAATCCATATTCGGCGATCTGCAAAGAATAAAAAAATAATAGAACAAAATCTAACAATTTTGCTTTTCTCGATACAATACTTTGCTTTTATTTAAATATCTCACCTGTAAAACAAAATTTTCCATGACTCTATACGTGGGCGTTTCAAACATCATCGATAGGCAAGACAGAGTGGTGACCATGATCATCACCCAATCCATGTAAGTCACCAGTCCAAGGAAGTTGCTACGGACACAAATTGATTCTTATAAGCTTGGTAATAATACAAGTATCATATTTAGAGGCGAAAGAAGTATATAAGGATCGTAGCATGTGGCAAACGGTGGTCTCTGCTTACCCCCGTGAGATACAGGCGTGAGCATATGTATGTATGTATCTATTTAGAGGCATGCATAAACTAAGGGATGTACAGAAGATCACAGCCAAATAATGCAACTTTTGAGCAGTGTTGCGTTCGTGCGGTTACTAAGTGCTCTATGGAGGGGAGGAGTAGGAGGTGTGAGTCGCACAGGGATTTCATTCTTTATAAGGTAGTCAACGCACGAGTGACGCTTGGTTTTACAAGCATTCATAGACTGCAGTAGTCGCTTACCATCAGGCAGACTGTACGCTTTTTAGTTCAAAAACCTACCTACTTTTGCTCAAATATAAATCAAAAAGGTTTTTTGGTGAAAACATTCCCTCGTTGGTTTAAGGTTAGATTCTGGTTAAGGCAGATTCTTGGTTAGTATGAAGGCATTAAAAGTATTTAAAAGCATGATTGTAAAGTGTGTGTACTCACTGGAATCCCTTGTAGTGGACCTTGCGCTCGTTGCCGGTGACGGGGTCTCTGAGGCGCGCGTCGTACCTGGCATCGACGATGGCGCGGCACACCTTGCGGAAGCGCGACTCGCGCGGCACCACCAGCAGCGGTGTGTCGAACAACGGGTGGTTCTCGCGCAAGTCTTCCTCGCGCTGGTTCCTACACCACACATACCAAATACACAAATATATTTATTGATTAGACCTCTTATAAAGTACTTTCAAATCGTCGGAAGGAAAAAGAAAAAATACATTATACAGAATTATAAATGTTACCAACGCGTTCAGAAGGTTGTTTTTACTGAAAGGAACCCGAAAAAAACTCAGCAAATACTCTTTACATAAAATATTTTTATAATTTTTAAAGTTACATAATTGTTTAAAGTGTATATGGCAATAATAATATTCAATAGGTATAAAGCTTAAATTAAAGTAATTCCTGAGTTAATGAAGCATAAATGTGTTTGCGGTATTGAACCAAAAATTGTATATATCCAGACCAGAACATTGGTGCATATGCATAATATATAATACTTGCAATAAATTATTGAAATTAAAAGTAACCTAAACATAGTATGAATAAAGTCCTATGATATCATCAAAAGCATAATTTGTTCAAGCGAAAAATCAGTGTTTAGTGGTGTATAGAATAACCTCCTCATCTCGGCCTGTTGCCGCTTGGCCTGCAGCAAGCGTATGTCAAGGTAGGGCGGGCGAGCGCGCGACGACGGCACCACACGCGACGCCGCGCCGATGTCGCCGTTCTCCAACAAGTGCTCGTACGTCTGCTTCAGCTTTATCGATCCGCTGCGCACCGACCGACGGATTGACCGTGACCCGAATCTATCAAATTACACACCCATATGAAAAAATATCATAATCTGTCCATTCCTGACAGAAACTGATTACAGGTCAAACTTATAAAACCCTTTTTTATCAGTGGTTAAAAATATCAACTTTACTGTATAATAGCTATGACCTGCGGTTACACCCACGTAGACTTAATTTAATGGGTGGCCTGCAAAATTTAGTAAAAAGCTGTTAATTTTAAATTACAAACATACACTTCAATTGTATAGATATAGATATTTATTTCTTTCTATATTAAGCCTTTCACAAAACTGAGTTTATGGACTTTTAATTAAATTACGCCCTTCAAAACTTTTTCACAAAAGATATATTAGGTAAGGATAGTTTCGTTGGGTAACCATTCAACTTCTGTCTGCGTACACTCTGAACCTCTCAATATCAACCTTTTTCTTCCTTCCTTCAGCCTTTATCCCAAAGAATTTGAAGCTTAACATGTAGGAACAGTATACGTTACTTTTTTTGGTCGACACGTAGTTGCTTCGCACTCGATATAGTACCCTGCGGTTTCAAGCCCGACTTTCCGCCTGTCGCGAGCATCGCCGAGTCACCCAGCAACGGCCGGTGGTTGTTTGAATCTCTGAAAAACAGGTTGTCACATTTTTTATATTAAAATGTGACTAAGATTTAATTGAAAAAAAGAAAAAAAATAACAAAAGTAAAACCTGAACATTGAGAAGACAGACAGCCTGAAAGTAAAAAAAATATCTGAAAATAATAGAAATAAAATTAATGAACCTAAAAAGAAACAGTTTTGATGAAAATTATACAAATAAATCTTACTTAATTACTACGACGATGAATCGATGTTCATGTACGACTGGGTACAACCGAGTATGTTCTGTAGTACTCGGTTGTACTCCATAATGAACACTTATAGGTACCCTATAAGTGTTCATTATGCAGTAGTACTATCACATTTTAGTACATAACGAGCCATAACCCGATTTAAATGAAATTAACTGCCTCATGTAACGTGCTAATAAGTTAAGGGTGACATATAGTTTATTTCTTATTTAAGCCATTACGTAATACATGCAATGATATGTCTAGGGGTGACTAACTCAATGATGGAGCTGACGACGTGTCTCCTAAGGGCGGAGCTGGGTCTCTGTGAGGGCGGTGCGAGGCGGATGGTCTTGACGAGGCATCGCTTGCGGTAAGGGAAGGCGATCTTGGCGACGCCGATGTACTCGATGGCGCGGCGGGAAGCATCGCGGGCCGCCCGGGCTACCCCCGCCCCCGCGCCCGACCCGACCCCGCCCTCCTCCTCGCCTTCCACTTCACACACGAACTGACGCATGAACGACTCGCGGACCTAAACAAAATCCCATATATGCAAACGTTATCCCAGAAAGTTCCAAGGTAAGTATAGAAACATTTCAGCTTGTTGTTGCTGCGAGAGGTTTCTGTAACAACAACAATCTCTTGATTGTTCTGGCTATTGATCTGCCGCAAACAACTAGTACCATGGGAACATAAGTAAAACATCTAATGGGTCTTAGTACAAGTATGCAGTATGTATAAGCTTCACTTTTCCTATTCCTATAGGCAGTAACTATACCGTACAAGGCACACATAAAATTTAATAATGTGTAATAATAATGCCAATAGATAGAGTACTAATGTTTTGATATTTTTGATTTACACTCTACCTTAGGTAAGTTGAAGTCGCCGGGTACTTTGTGCAATTTCGTCATTTGTGGACTATGAGGGAACTTCTCGAATATTCTAAGACGGAATGGCAGGGTCTCTTTGATTTCTGCACTCTGCTGGCGATACCGTAACTGTTTCAACTTTTTTATATCTTCATCCAATTCCAAGTTGTCCAGAATGACCGCTACGAAGAGTGACAGCACGATCTACAAACAATATTTTCTTATGTAATAAGTATACCAAGTACTGACCGACGATGTAATTTGTGTTATACTAACCAATGTGACGAAGAGATGGTACAGTATGAAATAGATAGCGACTAGCGGAGTCAATGTTTGACTCGTGCGGACCATTGTTTCGTCCATGACTTCCACCCATGCTTCTTGAGTAAGAATTTGGAACATAGACATGAATGCCTCGTCAAATGTTTCGAACTTTGTGAATTCGCACAGGAAGCAGAACAGCTGCATTGATATAGAGGAGCTGATGATGAGCAAGCACATGGTGAATATAATGAGGCTGCCCAGCTTCTTGCCGGGACCGAAGATCTTGTATACAAATCCTTCTAGTAATGGTGATGCCTTGATCAGTCTAACTATACGGAGAACCTGTAAGCAAAGCAAACCTGCAATTACTGAATTTCTTGCTGGGTTCTTGTCAGGTAGATATAATGAAAGTTGACTTGAATGTACTTTGATAAAAGTCTAATCAAATAAATATATTTGAATTTCGAAAGGAAATACATATATTATGATAATCTCAATCTCCTCATAAAGAAATATGGGATTCTACTGTTACCTGAAAGTATGTGAATCCTGACATGTACAGCTGAGGTATTATATGAATGGTGGTTCCGATTGCAAGCAACAATTCAAATTTATGCACTGAATGTTTGAAATAACCCTTCAATCCCAAGCACCAAATCTTTATCAGCGCCTCCAAGTCCAAAAATATTGTGAATGCAATCTGAAAGAGATATTTAGAAACTTATATAGGGTCTAAACTTTTTAGGCGAAAATTTTCGGCACCAAAAATATTTAAAGAAATTCTTAACATTATTAATGAAATTTTAATAACTACTAGTGTACTCAAAAATTCAAAGTAGGTATGACAACGAATTTTTTATACCTTTTAATTAAACTAGTAAGTCTAAGCCATGTATAGCATATTATGACATTAATATACCCCCTCTGCTCAGTTGTGTATTTACCTCAATGTAATAGTATTTCTCGTAAAAGAATTCCCTGGGATTGCCATCGTGTTTGAAGTCCATGGTGGCAGTTATGACTCCATTAGCTAGGACGACGCCCATCACCAACAAACGACAATATGCTGATCTTAACATTTTGTGGAATATCTCTGGTGCACTACCTAAATAACAAGAATTACACATCTATACATCTATACAGATAAATAAAATTGGAGTGTCTGTTTGTAATTTCAAAATTACAGCTTTTCACTAAATGCATATGAAAGTATACACGCTACTGACACAAAAAAAAACAAGTTTTTAAATTTTTCTCTGTCTGTCTGTCTGTTTGTTCCGGGTAATCTCTGAAACGGCTGGACGGATTTTAACGGGACTTTCACTGGTAGGTAGCTGATGTTTCAAGGAGTAACTTAGGCTACTTTTATTTATCAAAAATATTAGGGTTCCGCGACAATAAGGATGAAATTAAATCTACGCGGGTGAAACCGCGGGGCACAGCTAGTTAATAAAATATAAGTGAGGTAAGGTATCAAACTAAGTATTAATAAGATAAATGCTCCAAAACAGCAGTATTTATAAAAGTACGAGCTACGAGCGCGCAACGAAAATAATGGGGATATTAAGCGCATTTATTCACGTCGCGCCATGCAGCTAGACAGGGAGAGACTCATAAAATGACTACTGCTCATTTAAGCCTAGCACTCATAAGTTGAGAGTTGAGATGGCACCTGTAATACCCTGAACTGACATAGGATGAATGTACATGTAATATTGTACAACATAATAATTTATGTCAATACTGAATATATATAGGTATAATTAAATATTTTGTGAGTCACCTGAATGTTTGTTCTCATCTATTGTGACCAGCCTCCAGCCGTTGTCATCGCCAGTAAAGAACTGTGTGGTACTGCCCTTTGTGATAGGATTCCTCACTCCCCACATCTGTTGGAACTGCACTCTTATCTCATTGAATGTTTCTGTTATGACAGCTATGAACACATTCTTTACTAGCCATGCCAGGAAGAAAATCATTGTACTGGAAGAATAATAAGATTATGTGATGTAATGGAATTAACTGCTAATTGTTGATGTTTTGTAATAAAGATTATTGTACCATGAAATTTTAATTTTACTTTAAATAAGTTACCTAAAATAAAGAGCAGATCTCCAAGTAGGTAATGAATCAATGGCCCGATACATGATAAACACCCATCCTTCTTGAGAGGAGGCTTGGTAAACGGTGAACAAGCTTGTGGCTGGAATGGTAGATAACATGTTCAATTAAAATTGTACTATATTGCAGACATAAGGATATATTTACAGTAAATAATACTTACTAAATTCTTCAAATCCATTGAAACCCATTATATATTTAGATAGGTTAAGTTTCATGCATTTCATCCCAGCAGGGCACTGATAACCTGAGTCAGGGTCTGGTGAACAAAATGTGTCCGGAATGGCCAAGGAGTTTATAGTTATTTGACTGAAATTAAGTAAATAATATATTATTTGTAGAAGGTTGGAATAGAATAATTTTGTGAATAAGCATTGATAGAGTATTTAACAATGTTTTACTTACTTTGGATTTGTTGTATTTTTCACACAGTGATGAGTTAACTCTCCAAAAAATTGCACTCCAAGTAAACTGTACAGTGACATGAAGAATAGGAAAAATAAAGTCACATTATAAATCTGCTGGCTTGATCTCCTGCAAAACACAAATGAGTGATAAAATCATTATTTTTTAAGTAAATATAGCTTGAGCTTCATACCAATGGACTTACTTAAATATTTGGTTGATCCTGGATTTTGGCATTGAGAATTTGAGGAATACTCTAAGGAATCGAATCATGATGAGAGGCCTGGGTGCTCGTAGGATACTCAAGTAACTGTATCTGGGGACTATTCCTGTGAGCTCAAACATCTGCAGCAACACTGACACCCACAGGAAGAATACCATGGACGCATCAAACTGGCACCAGTGATCTTTCAGGTATGCTACATCTCCCTGCAAATTAATAAGCAAGATTTTAATACCCAAATATGTTTATGGGAAATTTAGTTATCCATTCTTGTCATATTTATATTTGGTCATGGCAAGAGTAAATTTGAATAACTGCATTTTAACCAATCAATAGTGACAAAGTAAGACATAAACTTAATGTACACATGTGCATAAGATTAACATGATTCTGCACTCTTTATAGTTGTACATAGCACATAGTTGGTGCCAGCGACTCGCAATACCTTTATAATCAATGTGTTCTTATGTGTATAAGCTAAATTATCTGTTATACTACACATACCTTCAATATGCCTCGGATGTGCATTTTGGCAATCATTTCTGCAGTAAATAGTAGTGTAACAGTGCAGTCCACGGCAAATGTAACTGTTTGAAGATAAGGGTATTTTTCGAATGATTTTGGGGTGTTTAAAGAAACTGACATCAAACTCAATAGTGCACAAAGCCTTAAAATTCTTCGGACCCATAACTGGAACACAAGAGATTCACTTCAGTAACTTATTTTCTCTTTGTAGGCTTTTATCAATACAATCAGTATTGGACTTGGGATAGCCCCATGTATTATTGTAACATCTATAATTTCATGCTGTGCAGCGACAAGATTATTTACCTTATTGACCCACTCTATATCAGCACTTTCGTTTAATGATTCTTCTGGGCCATAGTCGGCGAGCACTGGCTCGCCTTTTAGGCTTTGCTTTCGCCCCAACATTGTAACGATGCTAAAGAAAATTCTTCGAAGAAACCTGTTTCGTTTCTAAGAGTTTATGAAATTGCATTCTGAGTGTGTTGTTTTTAGCTGCCTGCTTTCTATTCATTCAGAATCTGTGTTCTAACAGAAAGGCGAAGTTGGTACTATGAAATCGAATAGCAACGCAAATTGCAATTTGTAATTTCTTAATAAAATTCAATAGATTAAGATAGAGACTCGACCAAGTTATTGATTTTCCGCGGGCGGCGGTCGGATTTATTTGTTTTTTTCCTTTTTTCTTTAATCTTCCTAATGAGGTAAGGCAAAAGTAGCGTATGTCGTACAGAAAATTTATAACGCCATTTTGTTTGATTACAAAAGGTGTATATTAAATGAAAATCCATTGTCATTTGCACTTTTTAAGAAAATGATCATAAATCCATGCAGGGATGCATGGATTTATTTTTAATTGTTTCTATGTCTACGCTTAAGCTTTTGTAAATTGAAATCTATGAGTATCAGACAAAATAGGTTGTGTGTTCTTTGCCGGTTCTTATATAAGCAAATGAAAAAAGACAAGACAGTAATGACATGAGTCAACTGTCAAATGTGCCAGCCAAGAAAAGAATGCAATTTAGTGTTTGTTTGTTTACAAAGTTCATTGTCATAGGTACGGCGAAAGCTTGCCGTAGCTAACAATTTTATTTAAACAGCGTTATATCTGAAAGTACTACATGAAAATTATTGAATTCAAGAAACTCGTTAATACGTATTCAATTCATGAATTCGTTGGAACCTTTGTATTGTTCCTTTTAGCAAAACCTTAACATAATCTATAACATAGTGTTTTATATGTGCATGTATAGTGTAAAGTTTGTAGATCACTAGAAAAATGTTTATTTATATGAGTAAAAAGGTAAACTTCGATGAATGGTTTCCATGCTTATAGTAAAATTTGATAATGTCTTTTAGTTTGGTTTTTCATATCAGCTTTTTACAATGGATATCAATTTCTTCTTAATTCAACCGTTGGAACAGCATAAATTACTTTAACAGCAAGAGAACTATGTATATATTTGTCCTCAGATTGCTATTCCCAAACAATCAAATGTAACATGCTTGTCATGGAATCACTCATCAGGGTACATTGCAGTTGGGGGCGAAGATGGAATGCTAAAAGTACTAAAATTAGAATCTGGTAAGTAGCAAGACCCAACATAATTAAAGCTGTCTGCTTATGTGTGTATGCACATAAATTGCTTTGTTACACTTTTGGAACTTTATAGTTTAATATAAAAAAAAAAATTATTGTGAAATGGAAAATTTATTTGTAAAAGTTGAATGTGCTGTAATATCATCTTTTCAATAAATAAATGCTTATTACTTGTCTAAATCTATACCAAGTGGTAAAAAGATAAATAAAATTTTAATATCTGTTTGGAATTCCAAATAAACAGCTTTTCACTAAATGCACATGGAAATTTTGGCCCATTTCTAAAATGGCTGAACTCATTTTAATGGGTCTTTCACTGGGTCATAGCTGATGTAACAGGAAGTCACTATTATTTTAGAATATCACAATTTTTTTTAAAACAAAGCACACAACCTCCAGAGGGCACAGAAAAAGCATTCACAACCAATTTGTTTCTACAATTGTTTATATACTTATATTATGGTCATTGCTTTCAGCCAGATAGATTTTTTTAAGAATTCCCTGTCTGCAAAATCTCTCAAGTTGTGTTGAGATTTACAAAATAAAATTTGTTTAAAATATAATTTCTCCAGGTGGTGGCGGGAACCTTTCAATGAACTTGAGCCTAGAAGGGCACACAGGGAAAGTTTGTGTTGCTATTTGGAATGAAGTGTTTCAAAAACTGACCACCAGTGATGAGCATGGAGTCATAATTGTTTGGATGCTGTATAAAGTAATTATCCTTATATCATTTTTTTCTGCATAATGCTATATTATTTTATGTGTTGTGGATATTTCTGATGCCCAGATTTTGTTTTAGGGCTCTTGGTATGAAGAAATGATAAATAACAGAAACAAGTCCACAGTGACTGGTATGGCCTGGGGTTCAGATGGACAGAAAATATGCATTGCTTACGAAGATGGTAATATAACATAAACATTACATAAAAAAAATGATTCCTTTTAGTACAATATTAACATAATGCGAATTCCAGGCGCTGTAATTGTTGGTTCTGTGGATGGGTCACGTGTTTGGGGTAAGGATATAAAGGGACCAGGTTTGTCTGCCGTTCAGTGGTCGCCTGATAATACTCTCCTCCTGTTTGCACTCTCCAATGGGGAGTTACATCTATATGATGACCAAGGGAACTATACTGTAAGTGTGACATACAAGCTATATAAGTATTACCACTTTACTTATTATTATGTACATTCTATTAGCTCTTGAGGCTATATAGATCACTATTTTATGTAGTAAGTCTTACAACAGATGAAATATGGTTTATGAAGATAATGTATATGTAATTGCTGCAAACAGAATGATTACAACTTGTACATAATTAAATGGTTGGAGTTACAGATGCCAGTGGTAGTTCATGGTGTATCTGGTCCAATGGAAGTTGTCTCCATGGATTGGTTCTCTGGAAGTGTTGCTGGCAACAGGCCCGTGCTGGCTATATGCTATAGAAGTGGTATTATTATATTAATGAAGAATTGTATTGAAGAAGGTAAAAATATACCCCTTATAATTATCACTATCATTACAATACAGTATAATTAATAAATAATGTTTATTTTCGTGCATTGCAGATAGTGTAATAGTAGAAACGAATATGGCAATAATAGATTGTCATTGGAACCATAATGGCACAGTGCTCGCCGCAGCTGGCTGCACTACAGAAAAAACTAATGTTGTTCAGTTTTTCAATGCTTATGGAGAGGTATTTACTTTAATTAAAACAGCTAATCCAAAGTATAAGGCGTAAATATTTTTTATTAATGTATTTTATAATTTTCCAGCATATAAGAACATTGAGGGTTCCAGGCGGTTCAATGCGGTCATTGTCGTGGGAGAAGCGGTCACTCCGCCTGGCTATAGCCATTGACTCATTCATATACTTTGCTAATGTTAAGCCAGACCACAAATACGCCTATTACGGGAACACATTAGCTTACGTGTCCGGAACAGATACTGTCACGTTTTGGGATACTGTTACCCATCAGGTACTATGGTACATTTGTGCTGAATAGTCATATTTTTTGTAAACGTGTTGAGCTTATTACTAACGCAATTAATATAATTTTCAGTCGTGGGTAAACCATATTCCTGACGTCATAGACATGAGTGGGGTTGAAGAGTATTGCGTTATAGCTACACTCAACACGCTGATTGTTTCTAATCAACAAGGCATTCAATGTGACGGTTAGACTTAAGGCATTATACATTAGGACGCTTTTAAATGTTTTTTCAAATATTCCAACTTTTATGATTTCCCGCTTAGCACACGAAAGCTTCACAGACATTTGAATCTCACAAAATTATATTTATCCTATCCACCTGGTCTTGAGATGTTCTCAAAATCCAATTAAATGATTGCAGCTAAAACCACCACCATTCCAGTGGTCTACGTGGCAATTAACAGCAAGGCGATTGTAGTGGGTGCCTCTAAAGAGTCCTTTCTGATCTGGAAGTTTTCAACGCCATCTAGACCTCGTAAGTATTTGTGATTTAACGCATAGAGAAGTATATGTTCCGCCTGTATCCCATGAGGGAGGCAGAGGAAACCACCATTTGCCACATGCTACGATCTTTACATACTTCTTTGAATTCTTCCACATTCATGCATCTATTCATATATAAAAAATACCATTCATTCGTTGTGTATTGGATGGTGTTCTTAAATTGTGTTTGAAATGTTTCTAGGAAGTGTAGAACAGTTGTACCATGCGGACGGCTCAGCTGTGGCGTCCGGAGACGGCGGGTTCCAGGACGACACGATATGCTGCATCGCGTGCTCGGACACACATCTGCTCGTTGGAAGGGACTCTGGCACTATATTGCTGTTCTCTTTAGTGAATTTCAAAAAGATCACCTCTATCAACATGACCTCAAAACCCTACAAGCTGGGACTCAATTCAAATTCCAGGTATTGAGATACTATTTCGCTTAAATTTGTTTTTCAGATGCCCAAGAATCTATCTGAAAAATCCAGGTAACTGAGCTTCCTGTGGTTCCAAAAAGTCTCATGGATTGAAGCTATTGCTAGTCAACTTCCAGGAAAATCTGTTCAGTGGCTTTGTCGTGAACAGACAGGAAAACTTTAGTATAGTACCAGCCGTATAAGCTGAAGCGCTCTTCGATAAGTAGTTAATCCAACCACATCGGCTATTGCGCATGTTCAAGTTACTTGGCGCAAGTCTTGTATGTAGGTATTGGGCGTAGTCAGTTTTTTTTGGTACTTCTCACTAAGGTGGTCATCAAGCATGGGATCCACCTGATGGTAAGTGTTTACCACAACCTATGGTCGCTTGCAATACCAGGGGCATTACGCGCTCGTTGTTGACCCTGTAAATCTCTTCACAACCTTCTTGAAGAACCCCAGTCTGTACTCTTTTGGGTAAACCACGTTGGGGAGTTCATTCCACAGCTTAACCTTCCAGGGACGGAAGCTCCTTTGGATAATGTGTGTATACTTTTGTTGTGTAGTGCGTTCTACGTGATCGACCAGTCGGGCAGCGTGTTTGTGTTGGAGACGGAGATGGCCAACAACATAAGCGTGGGTCAGCCGCTGCGGCGCGAAGCGTGGGGTGCGCGCTGGGCGGCGGACAACCCTCACTTGCTCGCCGTCGCCGAGAAGGCGCGCCTCTACGTGCTACGTGACACGCTGCCCGAGGAGCCACTCCCCATGAACGGATACTTGTGTCACTTTAAGGTAACTATATGAACTTATGCCACTTGAAGGTACAGGTTCCGTCGCGAGCTGTCAGCGCAGACCGTGAATGCACAGTAGTCATTCTATGAGCCTGTATCTGTCTTTATATATAGCGCGATGAGAATAAAATACATGCACAGTTCTGCCACTATTCTTGCCCAGCGCTCATATGTCGGTAGTATTATTAATATGACGGCAATATTAATATCAACTTGTGCTAGTATAAGATACCCTTAAATACTTGTTCCACTTAGTAACTAGGACTACCGGTACTGCAATACCGATCTTCTCGAGATTCGCGGATTCGATGTTTTGGTACTTCCTGGGGATTTTAAAAGACAATAATAGAAAAAACACGTCACAGGAACTGGAGATAACCACAGCGCTGCTAGACAATATAACGGACAAGTGCACTCCGCAACACATCGTGCGAGTCGAGGTTAAGTCGTTGAGGGACACGCGCCAGCTCATCGACAAAGTCGGACTGAAGGAGGCGGAAAATTTCATAAAGGACAATCCGCATCCACAACTATGGTAACGATCTTTGCTTTCAAGCAAAAGCAGATTTTACAGTTAAATAAGGTTATTTTTTTTAATTTACCGTATTATTTAAATACATATTAGCTGAGCCCCGCCCGCGGTTACACCCGCGTATAATTTAACTTCCATGAAAATGCATTATAGCCTATGTGTTATTCTGATGTACCTATAAACTATAATATTGTAAAGTTTCATTAAAATCCATTCAGTAGTTTTTGCGTGAAAGAGTATCAAAGATACATCCATACATACATACATAGTAGGATAATATACAGATTTTATATGTGATATTCTATAATTTTTTTTAAAATAAATGTGTGTGTGTCTTCTACGATTACTTATTGAGCACGCTTTGTAAATCATCCACTATATCCATAATTTAAATTAATTGGATTAATATTTATTTTAAATTGAATCCCAGGCTATTGCTGGCAGAAGCAGCTCTGAAAAACTTTGAATCGGA
The DNA here is from genome assembly GCA_964035505.1 of Watsonalla cultraria. Lineage (NCBI taxonomy): Eukaryota > Metazoa > Arthropoda > Insecta > Lepidoptera > Drepanidae > Watsonalla > Watsonalla cultraria. The sequence goes on along the minus strand of OZ037713.1, from coordinate 7,000,852 downwards.
ATCAGCGTTAGAGACGGCAGAGGCCGCATTTGTACGGCGGAATGACTACGCGGGCATTCGTTTTGTGTCGCGTCTAAACGGCTTGCATTCCAATGCGCTGAAGAAAGCAGAGATATTGGCGTATTTTAAAGATTTCGACGCGGCAGAAAAAATATACCACAATGAGGATAGACGGTAGGTCTTACAATACTGTTTGGGGTAAATTAAAAAGAAAATAGGACTCAAAAAGACTACGTTCTTGCATGCGGGTATTTTACAAAACTTTGGCTGGAGACATAAATGTCGTTAATATGTATCACTCACCAAGGCGTGCAAAGGGTGCGGGCGGTGATCGCTTAACATTAAGCGGGCCGTACGCTTTGTTAACTACCAAATCAGTACAAAAGAAAAATATTTTTGTTACCTACCTATTATTTCAGTGACTTGGCGATTGCACTTCGAAAGCGATTAGGACATTGGTTTCGCGTAGTGGAGCTATTGAAGATGTCGCCGAGTACTACGGATGCGCAAATCAAACAAGCCTATAGCAGCATCGGTGACTACTACATCGATAGGCAGAACTGGTACATATAATTTTTATATATTTTGTTGCCACGGCCGGATTATCCATAAGTCTTAATAGGCAAACTGCCTAGGGGCCCAAGCCAAAAATTGCGTTGGTTAGGGGCCCCGATAGGGTTAAGGTTAATCCGGCCCTGTTTGTTGCCAATATCTGCACCGTCTATTATCCAGCCCATGAATTTTATTGACCTGCCACTTGCTTATTATTATGTTATATTATTAGACCCTTATATAACCATAGAATATGTAAAACTATTGGCATACCTATTTACCTCAGATAGGTTTGATATTTAAGTATAATTAAGCATGTTATAGAATGAAGAATATTATTTTCAACAGGACTGGTGCATTGGAATATTATACGATGTCAAATAATACCGAAGGTCTAAAAAAATGTTACATGGCATTGGAAGATAATGAATCTTTATCAAAGTTGTACACAGGCTCGCCGCGACCAACCAAGGTAACCGCGTACCATCGTACTAACTACATGACTTCGCGTTTACATTATAGTAAATTCATAATTTGTTAGTTAAAGGACCTAACTATATCCTTATAGAGGTTCAAATTTTCAACCAAATTGACTTTCAGCAATATAACCATGAAAAGAAAATCTATAGTTATTAAACACTGTTCTCGTTTATAAGTATTAATAAATGAATGATAAGAGCTCAAATATGATTGGCATTATTTTCATATTGTGTCGCTTTTAGGAGGGGTCAATCAAACAGAGCGTGGTTGATGAAATAACCGACACTTTTAATCAAATTCCATCAATTCAAAGTATTATACAGCTGAAAGAAAGCGGCCGAATGTTGCAAGCTGCGACAATGGCATTTCAGGTAAGCTGAATGAGGGGAAGTTCAAAGCGCTATACAATTTTTTTTAAAAGCTTACTAAACCGTGCTTGCTAGGGACTAAACAACTAAAATGCAAAAAAATTCGCACAAACTTATGCATTGTAACAATTTTAGGACAATAATAAAATGATTATTCGATAGCTTTAAATGTAAAACCCTCATCGTGTACCCTATGATTAGTTCTATAAATCGTATTTTTTTATTGGCAATACTTTTACAGTTAGATATATTTTTTTAAAATAAAATCATGTGTCCTATTAGGGAAATTCTATATTAACAACGATTTCCCCAAATCCAATCATACAACACAAAGACAAAACTTTTGATTTGCACTGTTTGTTCACTTTTCTAGTTGGCCAATCTGGAAGCATCAAAGAAAGCTTCGCCGTTACGAGTTAAGAAGCTGTATATTCTAGCCGGACAACTGTATAGCCAGAATGCCGTCGGTGAGATATTACATCGCATTCACGAGGCCAGGGGCGTGCATTCCATATAAGCAGATAAGCAGTGCTTACCATTTGTGATGACTGAATACACTCGTGTTGTGCTTATGTGTGTGTTTACCAAAACGAATGTATCTACGCTGCGCCATGTATCTAACCTACGTACCTACTTATGGTTCATGCTTACCCCGCTGAAAATCCAATGCGCGCCCCTGCATGAGGCGAAATACCAATTATCAACAGCTACATTCACACAGACAATAGGCCTGATTGTTACCTATAATACCTATACTTTCAGTTTATGTCTTTGAGCTTATTGGTGCATCATATACCTAACTTGTAAGTATATTGTGTGATAACATGAGTTCTCGAATTTGCCGGGTTTTTCATCTTACAGACCCTGCACTACTATCATATTTGTGGGAAAACCTTAACCTTGGCGTTAGCAGAACCCGGCACGACAAATATTTTTTTGTCCCGTTTCTTATTCCACTCTCCCTCTTCTGGGGCTGGACGAAACCTGCACACGAAGGTACTTGGCGTTAGCAGTCTGAATGTGATTTAGAGGGTGGACGGAGTCGATCGGCGATGCGTTGTTGGAGCCATGCGACCGCGCAGCACTGGGCCGCCGCCGCCGCCGCGCGCGCCGCCCACGCGCACCCGCGACCCGACGCCGACCGCCGCGCCGCCGCCGCGCTCGCGCACTGCCTGCCGCTGCTGCATCCCGCCCAGCACGTGCAGGTACTGTGCCCGAATTTGAACGTACCGTACTGCATCACTAATTTTAGTTACAACACATCGATCAAAACTTTGCTGCCACCGTATTCAGTATTTAGCTTAAATTTTTTAATTGTATGTATTTCTTACAGGCGTGGTGTACAATTGCGTCAATAGCAATTCAATCGAGAGCTTATGATCTTTGCTCAAAAGCGTTCATAAAGTTAGAAGCTTTGGATGTGAGTGCATTCCTTTACGTTATCATTAAACAAATTGCATTAAGAATATATTATGAAACATTTTAAATTTTTTTTCAGTCAAACACTTTTGAACATTTAGCAATAGAGATATTCACTAGATGCAAACCAAGGGATGCGAAAGTAAATAAAATGAACTGTCCGAATTGCAATATCAATATGCCAGATTGGTAAGTTTAAATTTGATCTATAAATAGGTAAAGTTTGTGAGGTTGTAGGGGGTAATCTCTGATCTGATTGATTTTTTTTTACATTTACGTGTGGTTTTTAGGTCATGTCATACTAGAAAATATTAGGACATTAGTGGTAATTAAATAAATCGCAGGTGAAGCCGCGGGGCTCAGTGAGGAGGTCCCCGCTGGTCTAAACATATATAGTGATGGTGACTAAAAATAATGATGTATACCTACACCGGTGGTAATGTCCTTCTGATGACCTGAAAGTACTTTGTAAGAAGTCTAATTAAATAAAGATATTTTGAATTTCTTATAATTAAGGATGCGCGAGTGTAGTAGCTGCGGAGCGCAGTTACCGTCGTGCGTTGTGTCGGGGCGAGCGCTGGCGCCGGGCGGCGGTTCGATGATCGCCGGCGGCGGGCCGGCTGTGGCGGGCGGCGGGCCGTTGGCAGCGGGCGGCGGGCCGATGGCGGCAGGCTGGGTGTGCTCGCAGTGCGGCGCCAGCGCGCAACGACACGAGCTCGTCCTCCGCCACTCCTGCCCTATGTGCCACCTACTACTAACGCACACATAAATACCTTCTCACGGTTACAAACACACCAAGCTATGTAATTTAATAGAATTCGGATTTCACCCTGCGCCACCTATTCCCAAACTAAGCTATGTTGGCACTACAGGTATCAGATAACAGATATACTTAGTGGCATTTATACATAACAATCACCCAAATTTAAGCCCAACGCAAATAAATGTTTGTCAACCAAAACCTCACTTCAGAACCTACAAATACAGAAATTATCCCGCGTATTAAGTCCTTTTAAATTTATATTGTGTTTCTTGAACAAAGAACAATGTTGAATGATAAGTTGCCGCCACAGACAATGAAAGACCTTGTTATAGATTTCCTTACCAATATATCATCATCGGTGCCGTCCAATGCTTATCCATACAAGTATAGGTGAGATTGAAGAAATATTTTATTAGTATTTACGTAGAAAATGTGTTGTATCATGTTCTCCTCCCTCTTATCAGTACAATCACAATGTTATGTTTCTAATTGCTTCTTTAGTATAGGTATGTTATTTGATTATAAACATACATACCTACTACATACATTTGTGGATACTTAGTAGATAAGATAACCATTATACAGCAAATTTATTTATTTTCCCTTCAAATGGAACCTTTGTCAAAATCTTTTATTCCTATGGGTAATGCATTCCAGAGGAAGATGGACAGAAAAGAACAAATAATTATATCCCCGATGGGCGAGTGTAGTAGGTAAGAGACGGAATCGATTGTCCTTAGACGCAGACTTTATGTATTGCTGGGGCCGATATTGAAAGTGGGGGACGAAGGGCTAAGATACGAAGGAACATTAACACATTTACTGCTGAAATTTCGTGTTCTTCGTAAATTCTCTAATAGTTGGACGCGCAGGTGCGTCGTTAGCAGTGAATGCGTGAGAGGGGAAAACAGGTAAAACCTAGTCTGCAAGCTGCGTCGCGGACATAATTTTCATTTTTGTTATCTCCATATTTTCAAAACGCATCAAGTTTGTATCCTACAAAAATGTATTTATTATGCAATTCCGTCCAATATATTATGTATTAATATACAAGATATTTTGTTTTCTTTCTTCGAAACAGGTCAACTGTTTGATAATTTTGCAAGAAAAAATTACATAAATTTTGTTTGGGAACCTTTGTTGCACTTTTCTGAGACAATCGAAAGGTTGAAATTATGGTGATTGATACGATGATATGATCCTAGATAAAAAATAATAGGTACACTAAGTAGGTAGGTCATCAAATACTAGTTAATGATTTAAGTAATTTATTGGTTATTTGAGGGTTTACAAAATCAATAATCTTCAAACCATTACTGAATGTAATCATTTTGACTAGGTGGTGAATTAACAACTACAAGACACTATGGAATCTCTTTTACTGAATTATAAATAATACAAAACCAATTACAAACCAAATACAATAATAATTGTGGAAAATATGTTAAGAATACAAATTTGTGAGAGTGAAAAATCTGTTATAGTGTTTGAACTGAGATTCCATTTTATCCACATCACCTTATAACATTACAAATGGTAACAATTTTGCTAACTCAGATTTTTGTACTGTTATAATAATGAAACAAATAGGTACACACACACATACCTACCGAATGAAAAATTACAAGATTACATGTTTTTTTATGTTCAGTATTTTTTTACACATCTGTTTGACGATGTTTTAAATGATTCATCCAACCTAGATCTGTCCAAGAATTATTATTTAGTAATTTTTATTTCATTATTATTAGGTAACAACATTAATTTGTCAAAATTCAATTAGATATTATATTGCAATCTCACTAAAAATATGATAGATTATTTTATTATATTTGGTATGTGTACTATTTACACAAGCATGTGTTGTATATGTCGCCTGCAAATAATTAAACTCATGACGACATGTGGGTGTACATACAATGAAGATACATTCTAGAAATAATTTCAAGAATTAATATGTCAAGTTGTGCCTGAGTGAAGACGACAGATCTTATTGCCACCTTATTTCTTCAATGCAATACATATATATGCTCACGCCCGTATACCCAAAGGAGAAGGCATTTCACCAGTTATGTTTATGTCTCATGTAACAGGGGGTGAACCTATTGACTATGGGCTGCTACTGGAAAATTACAGATTGAAAAACACAATACCGCTTTCAAACACAGTTCCACAGTAGCGCTTACAACCACATAGACCAAGTCAGGATACACACAAACAATGCAGGGAATAAAAAAATATTTTGATGCATTATCTTAAGAGATTATGATAAGTATACATTATGGTGTATCATCATAATCAAAAATCACGAGCTAGTATTTTGAGGTAAAAAAAATTGCAAGTTTTTTTCGCAAAAAGGCACATAGATTTAGTGAGGTTTATTTATTGTAGTGTGACTTGACAGATGAATAATAAAACTGTGTAAAAAAGATATTATCTAATTATCATATTAACATCTCAACCTATAGTATTATGTAAACCCAAATCCCTCATATGCCAACCATTCAATTCTAAAAGATACAACTATATACTATGAATAGTTTACAATTGGGCAAAATTGTTTTTCGGCAAATCCATCTTAGCAAACTGTAAAGTATTATCAATTATTTGAAAGAGTTCTGGTGGTTGTGGGATCCGCCCTGTCTCCAACTTTGACCAGAGTGGAATATTGTTTAGAGATATTTCAAATGCTCCTGATGAGACTAACTGGCCTTCAACCATGTTAGCTAAGAAGAACATCATCATGCATGCATATAGTTTGTTCTCCAGGCACCAGCTCCACCATGCAGGCTGTGGCTTGTTAAGCCAGGCAAATATATTCACGCCACTGAGTATACACATGATCAAAATCATCTTGCCGAAACCCTGAAAAAAATAAGTTAAATGGTAAACAGTGTGCACAAAATCTACAGATAGGATAAGCAACCTTTTTACAGGTCAATCTCACAGAGGGTTGGTTCAGGAAGAAAAGAGTAATCATTCAATATGGTATTCAATATATTCTCATAATCATTTTAGATGGGAATGTAACATGCTTAAATATTGAAATAATAATTAAAATTACTTACAATCAATCGAGAGAGGTACATATTTAGACCTGGTGGATCATAATTGGCTCCAATAACAGATATTTCAGGGTATTTTTGTTGAATAATACCTGCATAATCTTCAAATACTTTTCTGTATCCACAAGAATAACTGTAAATGAAGTTCCGTTTAAATTAAAAAGATCATCATTAGGGTCACTGTAAGTGGTAATTTATCTGTAAAAGAATCCATACCAATAATTGATGTTCATAACGTGTCCGACCCCTTGTCCGATTTTTGAAATACTTTCGGCGTCATTTTCACTTGCCTTTACGTAGTTATCGGCAGATATAATAGAACAAGTAAATAAAATTGAAAATAGACTTATTGAAAAACAAAAATTCGTCGACAAAGACATGTTTAGATAAAACTGCTGCTTTTCGTGACTTTCAAAGTAAATATTTTGTGTTTAGATTAGCGCCCCTACCACGTATGACAATTAAATGCAGTATCCACACAATAGAATGGGATCTTATTAAACGGGAGGAAATAATCTAATCTATTCTCATTTCTCAATTCACGATTTGACGATGAAATGAAATGAATGACCGATGACCGACAGATAGACACGGCAGCGTGAGCGACGTAACAGATGTCACATGCATGTCATGTCAATACTCATTTATAATGTCACCAGTTAAGCAATGCTGGCTTGGCTTAGAAGTTTGCTTTTTTCACAGCTCCAGGGATTGTCCCTTGGAGCTGTGAACAAAAAAGACCTGAGTGTTTTGATAAGAAGATCTGTAGGTCTAAAACGGCCACTTTGGGAGAATCATAATGTGATCCGAATATGATTCAGGAATGATTCATATTTCGCAATTCACCTGTTTGACACTTTCCTATGAAGATTCCTAAAATGGTCCATCAAATTTAAATTGCTTTTGTGACAAATAGCAGAACCATAAAAAGTTACATAGGGCATAACATCTACAATTATTGTAATCATTCGTGAATCATAAATATGAATTGTACTTATGTGACCATTTTGTCATGTCGGTGATGAATCATATTCGGATCACATTGTGATTGTGATTTTAGACCTACAGCTTGATACCTATGAGGATAAAACATCCTTTAAAGGTGCCGTTTTTAGGGTTTCCTAGCCAAATGGCAAAAAACGGAACCCTTATGGATTCGTCAAGTCTGTCTCTCTGTCCGTCCGTATTTCCCAGACACTCATTTCTGAAACTATAAGAACTACTATACTGTTGAAACTTGGAAATATAGATGTATTCTGTGTACCGCATTATGATTTTCACATAAAAATAAAAATAAGGCAATACATTTTGGGAATATTTAGAACTGAAACTCAAACATTTTTTTTTCTTCAAACCCATTCGTGTGGGGTATTTATGGATAGGTCTCCAAAAATGATATTGAACGGAATAGTTTGCGCGAGAGAGAGACACTTCCAAAGTGGTAAAATGTGCCCCCCCCCCTGAAACTTCTAAAATAAGAGAATAATAAAATTAAAGAAATATATGATGTACATTACCATGCAAACTTTCGCCGGAAATTGGTTTGAACTAGATCTAGTAAGTAGTTTTTTGTTTAATACGTAATAAACAGCAATTTACCCTTAAAACATCGATCAAAGATACAACGAACTATAAAAACTGTAGTAAGCTTATTTTTATTCTGTGGTACAATTCTGTACTAGAACATTAGCTACGCCTAATAACTGGCGCTTGAGTTCTTTTTTTTTCTTTTATTTATTTAATGTTTCTATTTCTATTTCTAGGCGACGAGCATGGTGTCCTAGTAGAGGTCAGTAGCAAAATAAAAGTGACAAACAGTAACAAAACGTCAAATCTCTACTCTACTCAAAACTGCCAATGCAACAAGCGGATGCCGGATACAAATGTCACTTCAATTCTAACAATTCATTCATTTCTTTCATTAATATACTGTTCATTCATAGTAGAGTGTAGACCTCTCATTCTTGGAGGCTACCAAACCAACGTTATATGAAGAAGGTTCAGTCATACAACAGTACAACGATCAACAAACAGTATTTATTAGCTTTGATGATTCAGTTTACTTATTCTATTGGTCAATTGCTAATTTGTCCGTTTAATTTAATGTAAAAGAATTGTTTAGTCATAATATATAGGTAGTTGTGCCAGGTAGAGAATAAATGAAACTTACGTAGGTATAACAGGAAAAAGGTAAGGAAGAATCACAGGAAAGAATGCTATAATTTTATTGATAGAAGTCTTATTATCATCACAGATTGTCATACATAGATGGCTACTAGTAATTCTAGCTGATTTTGCACCTCCGGATTCAATGAGTGTTGAGTTGATTCTTTAAATTGATTTGAAAGTATCTAACAAATACTATGTACAGTTTTTGATAGATTATTTGTGTTTGAATGGGAGTTTAATAATAACACACGCTTGATCAACATAAAATCTCACCTGTGTCCTTAGTTATTTTCTTACTATTATATCTGGTCCCTATGTATTATTGTTCAAAGATAACAAGTGTTTTACTTCACATGCAATAAATCTCTACACCCAGGAGTTGAACAAGTTGATGTCTAGTGAGGTTTAATAATCCACATCTGTCGGCCACCAAAGCAGCAAATAATGTGCATTCACAATACAAATTACAGATTTAAGCTAATTTGAGGTCTATTTGGTATACACAAAACTTTGTTTACAGGTTACTATAAATTGCCTGAGGAATATAATAGTGATAAAAAACCTAAAAGATGCCCCACGGTCATTGCCACAGTCACCATGATCATGATCATTCAAGTGCAGAAGAGATAGGAATTCAGTATAATCTGTATGAAAAAATAGACAAAGAAAATTTACAATGTTTGAATGAAAGTATTGATGGATCAGGCAAGACTGTGTTCAAACCTTGGGACAAGAGATTGGATAGGACCCATGTAAGTACAAGATGCTCTGTTTTGACTGTCTGACATCCGGTAGCAGTTCAGACTGATGTAAGTTCTATCTTGTGAGGGATATATGAGGGACCTGTTGTGATGATGGAAAAAGTTCCTAAATTTATAATATTATACAGACTGTTACATGCTTACATATTGTGCATATAAATAAATTAAAGGTCAATTAGTGTCAAAGCAAAACTTTTGTACTATATGCAATGCAATGAAAGCAAATACTGTATTCTAAATAAAAACCTATTTTTAAATGTATCTCTTACAGCCGATTGTTCCAACTATTTAATCTCTGAAATAGAACTAATTTGCCGGGACTTTCACCACCAGTAAATAGGGTTCCATGCAAATAATAAAACCTAACAAATTTTGTCTCTGAGAGTTAGATAATATATGTAACTAGCTGTGCCCCGGGGTTTCACCCGCGTAAAGTTAATTTCATAGGTTCCCACGGAATTCTAATGACTTTTTTTTTAATAACAAGAAGCCTAAGTAACTCCTTGTAACATTAGCTATCTGCCAGTGAAAGTCCCGTTAAGATCGGTCCAGTCATTTCGGAGATTACCTGGAACAAACAGACAGACAGAGATAAATTAGAAAAAAAAGGTTTTTCTGTGTCTGAACTGTGTATACTTTCATATGCATTTAGTGAAAAGCTGTAATTTTGGAATTACAAACGGACACTTCAATTTTATTTATCTTTATAGATATAGATGTATAGATTGTACAGTAAATCTAACTTGAAGATATTCACATGTTAGTGTATAGCCATTACCAATATGTTGTTGTATTAACAGTTTGTAGAGAGTGATGCTGATGAAGAGCTACTGTTCAACATACCTTTCACTGGCAATATCAAGCTCAAGGGTATTAAAATATCCTCTGAAAATTCTGAAGTACATCCATCAAAGTTGAGACTGTAAGTTTTATTTTTGCTTTGCATTTAGTATCCATTGATCCACACATGGAATGAATAGGTGACAAAATGTCTGTGGATCTTAGTGGAAACTCCTTCCACTTTGGTTCAATAAACTATACCTTTTTATATATCCATAGCCCCCACTGCATACTTCATCAATAGTGATAGCACATGTACCTGGCACAAAAATATAACCATGGCACACATAGATCATTGAAGTAGGTGAAAAATGGAAATAAAATATGTTAATGATATACATTAGTATTTCATACAATTGAAATTATTTATGTAAGGAATATACATATCTATTTCTAATACAGATTTATAAGGTGTCTGTTTGTATTTTCAAATTGGGTTATGTGAAATAAAACCACCCATGAAATTAAGGTGGAACCACGGGGCACAGGTAGTATGAAGTTTAACATGTCCAAATCATGTCTAGTTATGGATATAGTGATATAAATTTCTGATTCCAGGTTCAAAAATAAACCAAACATGACATTTGATGACATGTCTTTGGAACCTGATCAAGTATTTGAGCTTCAAAAAGATAGTGAAGGACTATTAGAGTATTCCACCAAGTAAGTAACAAAATCATGTTTAGTTGTTTATAAGGTGAGTGAGTATTGTGACTGAAGAACTGGGGCACAGGTCTAAATGTGCATTTTAAACAAATATTGAGAGATTATCATCTTTAAATTGTATCTCGTCATTTCCATACAAAATAATTTTGACTGTTTGAATGCATAATTCTTTTGAACTATGTTATAGATCTTGATACAGTTTTTACTAAAATGTAGGATCTAAACTTCGATCCATATAAAGCTAAAAAAAAACATTTGATATCTATACTATAGACTATGTTCTTAGTTCTTATGAGAAACTAGCTGTGCCCTGCGGTTTCACCCGCGTAGATTTAGTTTCATCCTTATTGTCGCGGAACCCTAATATTTTTAATAAATAAAAGTAGCCTAAGTTACTCCTTGATATATAAGCTACCTGCCAGTGAAAGTCCCGTTAAAATCGGCCCAGCCGTTTCGGAGATTACCCGGAACAAACAGACAGACCGAGAAAATTTTTAAAACTTGGTTTTTATAGTGTCTGTAGCGTGTATATCATATGCATTTAGTGAAAGGCTGTTTTTTCGGTATTACAAACAGACACTTCAATTTTATTTATCTGTATAGAATTCTTTAAACCTACTATAGACTAGCTGAGCCCCACGGTCCCACCCGCGTAGATTTAGTTTCGTGCTTAATTTCGAGGACCCCTAATATTTTTTCTAAATTAAATTAGCCTAAGTTTATCCTTGAAACATCAACAATCTGCCAGTAAAATCCCGTTAAAATCGTTCTAGCCGTTAACGCGTGATGACGTTTCAACGTTTTGTAATAGTCTTAAACAATCACAACCTGAATTAACTATAAAAGAAAAAAAATATTTTTCATCCCACCATCTCGGAAAGAGTATTTTTAATCTTCAATATCTGAGTGGAAAAGCCGTTTTTATTCTCTAGAGGATAAAGTAAATTGAATTTAGAACATCGTGTGCACTAAGTTTGTGAATTATAAAAAACATTAAACCTATTTACGGCTACCTCTATGGTGCCGAATATATCATACAACTTTTTTTTAATTTGTTAAAAACTCAGACTCTGAACCTTCTTGGTGTTCTTTTTTCAATTTGCTTTGTACGCGGTTCTTTACGCGGCATTTTTTCACGTCATTGTTAAACCTTATATTAAAAACAAGAAACTTGAAAACAAGTGAAAAAACTAAAATGAGTGATCCTAGCGACGAGGAAGATTGTTTGACGCCAACAGAATTGACTGAAACTGTTAATAAGGCGCAAATGAGCTTTTTTTTTGCATTTAGTCATTTCCTCGCTTAGGTGGAATGAAAAGTTACGTGTTGCACTCTAGTGCAAAGATTTTTCACCTCGTGCTCTCAATTTTAGAACCCTTCGCTTGCTCGGTCATCAAAATTGAACACGCGGTTAAAAAGCTACTTTGCACTCTTGTATAACAAATAACTATTATTTCATTAACAATTTATATATTTTGAAATTAAAGAAATATATATTTTCTATTTGAATGAATTATGTAAAGTACTTAATTAACTGAAATTAAAATGTAAATTTTTTTTTCAGGATAGTAACATTTTCGTCTGTTTCACATTTGACTATGCATTTTCCCGCAAACTTTGGTGCAGATAATACGAAAATTTATTACATTGGATTGCGAGGAGAATGGAGCCCTGCCCACAGACACGGTGTCACAATTTGTACCTACGAGGCCAGACCTATTCTGGATGATCATAAATTAAAACATCTTGATGGTGTGTCTAAACCTATAGAATAATGTCAAATTCTTATATAAGAAAATAAATGATTTTACTAAAGTTCTCACTCAACTTTTTTTTTAAACCTTTAAGTAATAGAAAAGTAGGTAAATACGTCCACATGTTAAGACATCGTCGAGAAATAAAGGAGAACAAGCACCTGGGGGCCTACTATCATCGTTATGGCAGTTACATCTTACTGACTTAGCTTTGGCGCTTAATTTTTGTATCATAAAATGAAACGTCAAAGCTAACAAGTTCTTAATACTCTGCTTAAACCGATGGTGTCTCTGATGCCCCTGGCATTGCAAGCGTCCATAGACTCCGGTAACCACATACCATCAGGTGGGCTTTATACTTGTTTGCCGCCTTTATTAGTGTTATAAAATAACTACTGAACTCAGCAATTGAGATAGAGGATTCGAGTTCTTCGGTTCAAATGTGATTTTGTTCTGGTCTCATCTCCGAAATGGCTGGTCCGATTTTAACCGGACTTTTAGTGACATATCTGGTGTTTTTAGAAAATTTCGTAAGATTAAGGCAAGAATGAGGGGACCTATATTTTATTCTCAGTTTAGGTAGGTATCACGATTACAATGCATAACCACAAGGGATGTAAAAAATCGTGAAGGTCCGTCCTACATACTACAAAGTTTGATTGCAGCTCATAGAGAATGGTAGCGCTCTCCTCCACATGCACACCTATAAACTTATACCTTATAGCATTTCTCCATTCGCATTGATATTAATTTCTTCATAAGAACGTCCTTTAAATTTTATCACAGTTTGAGTGACGGGCGCCACCCGCCGTTGAAATTTGATTCGATATGCCTCTACTCTGCGTAAAGCGACTCGACGTCACCTGCATACTTCGATGTTTCGGTATTAGCTTAAGGTACGAAAAAAACTTAAACAATTATCTTAGTTTCAACGTATTTTAATGTAAGTATGTATACATTTCTATATTTACAAAATAATGGTAAATTGGTTCACTATCTAGCAAGCAATAATGTCTGGGTTATATCATTGCTTGATTGTGCTTAGACTATCGGGGATTGGTTTATAAAAGAAAGGTTTTGTATTTCAATACACTGCAGGTAAGAACATAATAGTAGCTTTAGTGTTGAGTCTTAATTTCACAAATTAGTAAAGTAAATATTTTTTTATTTGTTCGAATTGAAACATAAAGTAGGTACCTAGAGCCCAGAATACCTAGGTATGTAAAAGAACAATTTCATTGATCTGTTAAATCAACATTATCATTAAATTTATTCTGGCAGTGATAGATAAATAACTAAGTAGGTTCGTAAAATGACTCGTTGCCCATTAGGGCCCTAATACATAGGTATCCACATTCCATCACTATCGATGTTATATTTGCCTATAATAATGTGTAACAATTATACAATAGGTATCACACGAGTGGGAACGGTGTTCATTGTCGACGTCTTCCGCGTACTATTCTGCCGCGCGGGTAATAGCCCGGGTACGGCCGGCGGTACCGGGGCCGCTGTCTGCCTTGCGTGTTCAGCTCCTTAGGCACCGAGCTTACGTCTCCCCCTGGGTACTGACTATTCGTTCTTGGACCGGGCCATTGTCTCATACACACGGCGCATCTTGAAATGAAATATAAACTATTTAGTTATGCGACACATGACCTATTTGAATTTTGCAAAAGACAGTTATATGTAACCTGTTAGGTACAATAATACATAACTATATACTTAAGACTACCAGTAAACTTACCTGCTGACTTTAGATACTTGGTCGGCTTTCAATGTTTGTTGTTCTGGTTTTTGGAACATCTTACTGTCGTCAATGATCGAGAGCCAATAGGAGACCGCTGTGGCGAAGTAGTTGCAGCGACCGAGGCCGTTACACTCAATGAAAGGCCGTGTACGGAACTCCCTCAGACAAGATCCTGGGGACACAAGACTTTGACCCGTGGCATCGGCGCCAGAAGTGTGCTGAAATCGAAATTATTGTCAAATTACAGTACTAGTTTTAACAGCTATCAATCAAGGCACCATCATGCCGGCAACCATATGTAGGTAGATACTTGCCATCAAGAAGCTGTAACCGATCCATAATTCATCCCAACCGCTAGGACATCTTGGCACTTCGCTGCTTTGACTGTGAATTGCTATAGCCCTTGTAGGGGCTTCACAAACCTGACACCTGTAATAATTAATATATATATTTTTAGATAGTATAACATCTATTATCCTCGGTATCTAGTGACAAAGATTTTTATTAGCTATTGATGTAAAATTGTGTATTTGCTTCAATGAACGCTTAACATTAGGTACTGAATTAAAGCTTTAAATATTTGTCCTATAAGTATGTACTAATTTGGATAGGAGGACAAAGGAGTTAAGTAATAAAGTTTTATTATAACATAATAGACGTTATTAACCTTGATATGTAAGTTCCGACGTCTCTCGCTTGTATAGGAGTCATGGCCATTGGCATTGGTTCTGGTGTGGAAAGCCAGAAACTGTAGTCTTCGCGTTGAGCAAAGTCACATACATTATTCAAGTTGCAGAACATGTACGGCATTGTCGAGAATTTGCGTAAGCAGCTGCCAGGAGCACCTGTAGGTATTAAGTATTCAAAGTTAGTTTATATCTTAAAGCTGCACAATAACTGGTTGGTCGACTTTTAGTATATTTACCTAAATCTTGACCGTGTGCTTTGGCGTTGGCAACAATATGAATAAGTGAGTATCCATCCCAGAGAACTGATGTTCCTGCTGGACACGGTGGAATCATGTTGGTTTGTGAATGTATTGTGAAGAAGAAGCCTCGTGACTGTGGTATGGGTGGAGGCGGCGCTGCTAGACCTGGACCTCCCCGCGCTCCAAGAGCTCCTTCGTAACCTTTCAAACCTTTCAACCCTTGAACACCTTGCATGCCTTGTAAGCCGACACTGCCTTGTATACCTTCGTAACCTTGGTCTCCTCTTTCTCCTTTCCTGCCTGGTATACCATTTCTTCCGAATTGCCCCGGCATTCCAGGTGGACCTGGTTTTCCGTCAAAACCTGGGGGTCCAATATCACCTCTTGCTCCAGCCCGGATTTCTGAAGGGGATATTTCTTCTCCACGCTCTCCTTTTACACCCTTGGGACCAGCAACCCCATAAAGGCCTTGCTCACCTTCATCACCTCGAACTCCATTTAGACCAGGTAATCCTTGTGCCCCTGGATAGCCCATCGAACCAAAGTCTCCCATTTCACCTTTTTCTCCCTTAATACCTTCTGGACCTTGCCAGCCTTGGTCACCAGTTATACCTCTAGGACTTATGGCAAAACCGGGTTCTCCGACATCACCTTTAGGACCACTTAGTCCAGGAGCACCTTCCATCCCTCGAGCTCCAGGAATTCCGGAGTAACCTCTTCTACCTGGTCTTCCTACCATGCCTTCTATACCTTTGGGGCCTCTGAAAGTAAGGCCTGGGCGACCTTTTATACCAATAGGACCGTCTTCTCCATATTCACCCGGGGCACCTTTTTGGCCCATAGGACCAGGCCATCCAGGTAATCCATTAAATCCATTTCGTCCCGGAGCACCCTGCTCAGTAAAATCGGGAGTAATGCCTGGTAACCCTGGCAAACCAACATCTCCTGTTAGACCTCTTTGACCAGGTGAACCATCATCTCCAACTTCACCTCTAAATCCCTCGTCTCCTCTTTGTCCTCTTCTACCCTTAAGACCCGGATATCCAGGTTCTCCCGTCATACCCGGGTTTCCAGGGAAGCCCTCCATCCCCATGTCTCCAATGTCTCCCTTAGTAGCTGGTTGATAAAGGGTTATTCCGATTTCTCCTTGGAAGCCTTTAGGTCCAGGTTCTCCTCTACGCCCACGCACACCAGGGTATCCTACATCTCCAGGAAGTCCAGGTGCACCGATACGGCCAGGTTCTCCTTCTGTACCTTGGTCTCCCTTAAAGCCATCCATGCCTTGTGATCCCGGTAATCCTCGAATTCCTTTTCCGCCCTGGAATCCATACCTTCCCGGCTGCCCAAATGTTCCTGGGGCACCCTGGTCACCAATTAAACCAGGTTGGCCTTTAAAACCCCAGTCGCCAATTTCACCTTTTGTTCCATTCCAACCGTGAAGACCTGGACGCCCTTGTTCCCCAGCGAATCCTTTAGCGCCTGGGGGTCCAGTAACGCTAAGTCCAAAGTCACCACGTTCCCCTTTGAAGCCAGCAGGACCTTTTAAACCAGGCATACCTGGCATACCGTTATAACCGTCGTCACCTTTGTCACCTCTCATGCCACTCGCAGCATTTTCACCTTGCAAACCTTGTAATCCTTCAAAACCAATATCTCCTTGTTGACCTTTAGATCCTGGCCAGCCATCTAAACCTGGCATGCCCGATAATCCTATGTCACCAGAAACTCCTTTAGGTCCTGGGGCCCCAGGCAAACCAGCATATCCGGGTGCTCCTGGGTAACCAATAGCTCCAGGTTCTCCGCGATCTCCAGTGACTCCATTTAATCCAGGTTTTCCCATTAGCCCCTGAAAACCTACATAACCCACTGGACCAGCCATTCCAGGCCAGCCCCTTGCTCCAATGCGTCCCATTTCACCCTTCATTCCCTTCGGGCCAATGTCACCTTGTACTCCATGTTCGCCTTGCAGACCCGCATCTCCTATTGGGCCTATAAGGCCTGGAGTTCCCGGAAGACCACGAAGTCCCGGCATTCCTTGTCTCGAGATACCACGGAATCCTTTTCGTCCCTAGAAATAAAAGAATGTTGTTTATTTCTTAAGCTTCCTTGATCATTTTATATCTTTGAAACTACATTCATACATCATATTAAAAATTATATCGTCAATATTTTGAAGAAGAATAGAATTGTCCTCTCGTATAGTACTTGGCTCATTACGCGACACGCCAAGAAATATTTGTGAAATTTAATTATTTAGGTGTGTGTACTTTCTTGACTTGAACTATTGAATTCTACGAAGGAGGCAAACAAGGGTTACTGATAAACAGCTTATAAACGCTTGCAATATGAGTAAGCTTAGTATTTTATACATAATTCCATCATTAATGTTTTCAAAACTTACTGGTGATCCCATCGGTCCAATAGGTCCCTCACCTCCAGGCGGTCCAGTTTCCCCCTTTGTTCCCAGTGCACCAGCACGTCCAGGAGTGCCTGGGTATCCGTATTCGCCATTGTCACCCTTTTCTCCATCATAACCATCGATACCCTTTTCACCCATAATATATGCTTGGCCGATGTCTCCCTGTGCACCCTTTTTACCTTTACCCGCTGGAAAACCAGTTGGTCCCTGAGACCCAGGAGTCCCAGGAATTCCAAAGCCACCAACATCACCTTTATCACCAGTGAATCCTTTATATCCCTGAATACCCGGTCTGGATGCCCCAGGACGACCTTGGTCCCCTTTAAAGCCCGGTAAGCCGCTGATGCCCATTTCTCCACGGTACCCTTTTAGCCCACGATATCCTGTAACCAAATAATTTTAAGTAAAATAAATTTGCCAAATCAGTGCACAATATTAAAAATTATTTTAAGTTCCTGGGTAGCACGGAATTACTATTTAACACAAAAGGGGGAGACACCCTTATTAAAATACAGAGTTTAAACCGAGACTAGACTAAACTCGGACTAAAATATATGGATGTATTTTAAAACTAAAGATTTTCTTAGGTGAGGTTTCGTTTTAAGTTTAAATCATTCGTTTATCAATCCTAGTCACATGAGAATGCTTTCTTATTTATTTATTTTTTATTTGTAAGAACTTAACTATTTTATTACTTGTTAGAAGTTTTTAAATCACCTTTTCTTCCTGGTAGTCCAGGGAAGCCCTTTTCACCTCTAGCATCGAAATTTTCACCCATAGTATCACCAGGTTCACCGGTTAAACCGTCATCGCCAGGCTCGCCATGCATTCCCCTGAAATTATGCAGAGGTAAGTGACTCATTGGTAGAAAGTCATGCGAATCAAGATACAAAGTGGGGCAAAGTGGTTTAATTCTAATTAGGTAGATACCATGTTCACGAATACCTTCTGCCAGCTAATTAATTGAGCTATGTAGGTACTTAGTCATAATGTAGCATTTTACAAGTGAAATTTTTTTTTTTCTAAACAGACGAAATAGGTCATCGAAGAATAGTTAGAGGTGTTGTTTCCTTCACCGTAAAGCTCGCGGCTTTATTACTGCACATTTAGTTTGAAATCTCATTGGTACCAGTGTGTTGAGATTAGAAATTTGTCAATTTCGTGTTTCGTATTTTCCCTCAAACAAAAAAAATCTTACTACAATGATAATAAAGCATACTACATACATAATCTTCGTATAAAAAACTTGATCACTTGTTTCTTATGAAAAACTCACGCTTTACTATCAAAATCGCAATTTGTAGTAACTGCAGTTTCGTCCACGTTTCGCTAGACAAGTTTGCCAATATTGCTCATGGATGATTAGAAATTACCCATTCACCAGATACATTAAAAAAATATTTACGTAAGTCCAGCGTCTCCTTTTTCTCCACGTAGAAAAGCCATCGGGATATCAGCAGGGAATCCGGGCATTCCAGGAGTACCATCACGACCACGGCTGCCATTACGACCAGGGAAACCAGGTTGGCCAATGTCTCCCCTAACACCTTTGTTACCTTTAGGACCATTGTCTCCAGGAGGACCTGGCCATCCTGCATTACCGGGTAGTCCAGGCACGCCCATGAAACCTAAAAAGTTAAACAATAGGTTTGTTAGCATTCTCGATAAACAACCAACCTACCTCATCATCTCCCTGGCCTTATCCCATGTATTTGGGGTCGGCACTTGATTCAACTCGATGTGGCTTATCACCTGATTTTTATACGAAGCGACTGCCATCTGACCTTCGTAACCCCTTTTTCGAGGAAAATCGGCAATCTGGGTTAAACCAGTTGTCAGATTGTTTTTAGGCCTCCGACTGACCTGTAACGATTGCCAAAGATGTTAAATTGGCAACCGGGACCGACGGCTTAACGTGCTCTCCGAGGCACGGAGGGAACTCGGGCGGTCACCCATCCAACTACTGGCTAGGCGTGTGGTTGCTTAAATTCGCTAATCGAATGATATGCGCAATAGCAACTGTGCCACGAGCTCCTCCTACCTAAACAACCAACCTACCTAACACTAGAAAATTAAAGATAATTTATTTCCCGAAGTACCATAGCAAGGTAAACAAATTATCGGCAACAAAACACGGACGTACGACACGTCCAATGAAACCAAAAAACGCATGTTATATCGCATTTTTTACCTAATTAGAAGATAACTATTGTTATTCTATATAAGTATTGCTATTCGGACAATTTGTTTTCCTAATTCATAAAAGTGATAGACGTCTAAGCCAAATATTTGCCCGGCTATATACGTATTAATACTTTTATATGCGTTTAGTGAAAAGCTGTCAATTTGGAATAACTAACAGACACTTTAAATTTATGTATGTGTATAGTTTTATAAATGCTAATGCTGAAATTTTAAAGCTAATAATGATTGTTACTCTATCGGCCCAACGGGTAAAGGTACCTATACTAAATAAAATAAGTTGAATATAAATTTGGCACAGGTAGTTGTTATATATAATAGTTGGCATTTTGTAACATAAATTATACTTAGGCTTCTTTTTCCCGGATTTTTTTAGGTTCTGCGGAATTATAAAATACCACGCGAGTAAAGCTGTGGACGAAAGCAAGTTTCATATATATATTTTTATTTACCGGGGTCTCCTGGTGTTCCACCTTCAGCTATGGTTAGTGAAAACGGTGGCTGTATAAGACGTCCTGCAAATCCTTTAGGTCCTTGAGGCCCGGCCATGCCAGATTGTCCTTTGTTGCCTTTGGAACCTTTAGGGCCAGGTAATCCATTAATTCCGGGAAATCCTTTCTGACCTTGAGGACCCTGTAAGCCTTCTAATCCTGGAAAACCCTTAGGGCCTGAGAAACCATCGATACCTCGCTGTCCTTTTGGTCCAGGTGTTCCTAAAACATGTAACAAATAGAATAAGTTGTGGCTTACGGATCAGGGGCAAGGAAAACGCAGCAACTAAAAGATAAAAATAAATAACTTATTTTATCATTTCATATTATGTGTACATCATAATTAAAAAAATCGTCTATGGATGTATAGGATCATGTAGGTGTACTAGGTAGTAAAAAAAACCGCCCATGTGTGCGTATTCGCATACAGCGGGTTCTGTACCCTGTCTCAATAAATGGAAAAGGTGTTTCTGGCCGCTTGTCTATCTGCCACCTTTCGACGTCTAAAGAACTAACCGATTTTATATTTGTATTATATATTTTTAACCGTATTTTTATCAACGTAAAAGGAGGGTCTGTAATAGTAGTATAAAGTCGAAGTTTTTGTATCCTTTTACGTATGACTTTTTGTAGAATTCATAAATTTTTTCATTGCATTGGGTTTACTTAGGAGTTGGTCTATTTACCATTATAATTTAAAAAAAAACTTAATCCTATGTATAATAATATATGTAAATAAGTAAATGATTAGGTAATTGTTCACTCACTGTAGGTATAATGTGTTACAGGTGGTCTAGATTTGGTACTATTGTGATTTTTATAAGGATCTGAAGGCCTGCGGTGACAGAAAAATCAACTATACTACTGTAATTGTGTGGTTAATATAGTGTATTTTGCCCATAGGCACTGAAAAGTGTGAAAATAAGTATATTTCAAAATATTTTTTTAGTGTTAGTATGATATTATGTTCAAATTTGTAACCTCTCAAATCTGGTGTTCATTCACAACAATATAAAATAGCTGTTCAAAACAAGGACGTGTGTGTACATAATTATTTACCTGATGGACAGAATGGGCAATCATCACCACGTCCGCCTTTTGGTCCTGGTTCACCTGGTGTGCCATCGTTGCCAGTATCCCCAGCCATTCCAGGTCGACCCGGAGGCCCGTCCTCCCCGGGTGGTCCCGCCCAACTGACACCTCTTCCTGGGTACCCCGGTGGACCCAACAGTCCTACCTCACCACGGTCACCTCTTAAACCAGGCACCCCATCTAAGCCTGGCATTCCCTCTTCGCCGTCTGGTCCAATCACTGTATTTCCCTTGAATCCTTTGTGACCCATGAATCCCATCGCTCCAGAAAATCCCATTGGACCTCTGTTCCCTGGTAAACCTTTAAAACCGTCGTTTCCTGGTTCACCTTTTGGTGAGGTACCTGGATTTCCTGTTCTCCCGGGAAATCCTTTGCTACCAGGTAAACCTGTTGGTCCCATAAGTCCAGGTTCACCGGGCGCTCCGTCTAAGCCTGGATCTCCTTTAGGTCCTATAAATCCTATTGGACCCTGAGGCCCTTGAGACCCTGGTGTTAATGGTTCATTTAATGTCTCGTCATAAATTCCAGGTTCACCTTGGTAACCTTGGGGCCCAGGGTTGCCTGGTCTTCCATCTTCACCTCTTTCTCCACGTTTACCATCCTCGCCATCGAGGCCGGCGTAACCTGGAGCTCCTTTGTCGCCTTTATCTCCACGGGGTCCATCTTGTCCTCTATGACCTGGCTTTCCTCGCGAGCCATCAACTCCCTGTTCTCCCTTGTAACCTTGAGGGCCATCAGAGCCATATGCACCCTAATAAACAAACAAATTAAACATTATTACTATAAGGTATTGCGTATTATAATTATAAACAAGAACAATTACGTATGTCACTTACAGTTAGACCTCTCGAGCCTATTTCTCCTTTGATACCTTTTTCACCTTGCTGACCCTTTAAACCCTTTTCTCCTACGTTTCCTTTAGCGAGAATTGTTATATTGCCTCGTACTTCGTTGTAAATTGCAACAAGTTCGGGTCTTCCGGGTTCTCCTATTTCTCCTTGTTCACCTTTCTCACCCATTGGCCCTATTACATCATCACCAGGGTCGCCTCTGTATCCCGGTTCTCCTCTTGGTCCCATAGGACCCTAAAATTAAGAATGTATTATATTAAGGTAAGTTTATATTATGTTATGTACCATCTATTAATTATTATTTGTATGCTCTGACAGAGGGCTTATTTACGCAGTATGATATTAAGTTATATGGAAAAAAGGCAGATTGGAACTTGTGTCACCGGTCATACCACGCGACTTCTTAGTTCAATGTGTACATGATACCTACGCTCAATAGGTATGCTCTATATTTAAATTAAAATAAGAAAGAAAGATTCTTTGATTTGCACATTGATCTCATACCTACAAGCTGAACAATATAAAATTTGCTATTTTAGATATATGCTCTATTACGTCTATTGCGTATGACTAAGCTTTCACCTGATCACCTTCCTCTCCAGGATTTCCACTGTCACCAATCCAACCCATCGGTCCTGGAAGTCCGGGCGAGCCCGGTCGGCCGCTCTCTCCTTGTGCGCCTTTAGCATCTCTGGAATTCACACCTCCTTCACCTGCTAAACCTTGAGAACCTTTGTCTCCATAGGGGCCAGGCAACCCTCTTGGGCCGGGATACCCTTTGGGCCCAGATGGCCCCATTGTACCGTCAACCCCACTACAGCCATCAATTCCTGGTATTCCAGGGACACCATCTACGCCTTGCATCCCCTAGAAGAAGAATCACTTTTAATATAATAGTTTTTAATTTAACAAACGTGGACAAGTTAGTCCTAGTACTTCACCGAAATCTGCTTAATTACCATCTGAAAACTTACAAGAGTTCTTACTGTTTCCGAGTACAAACTATAGATAAGATGTTGAAAAAACTAAGGAGAACTTATGTAGGTAGGTAAAAGACCCATTTGTTTCATTTCATACCTGAGGTCCAGTGTATCCTCGTGGTCCATATTGTCCCTCAGCCCCCTGAAACAATTAAATTTGATAATTAACATTAAGATAGTAACGTGTACAGTTTCATATATAAATATTCATGCATATCGTAGAACATTCAAAATTCGCTGCGCTCCCTATCTTTTTTTAAATCTGTGTCTGACTCTATTCGCTCTCTATATATACAATTTTGTTCTGAATGAAACAAAGCATGACATATTAAAGTACCAGTGTTATTTTTTTCAGTCTGCACAGCGTTTAATAGAAAATAATGCTGATGAACGTATACTGAGCCACTATCATATAAAAATGAAATGAAATCTTCTTCAGTATATTTTACAGCATGCAAAGTAAAATCCTTGCGTCTACCACATCTGCTATAGGGGGAGCTATACATATTTTAGTATTTATATAATTTTCAGTCAACATTCATATAATAGTAATATACCTATTTATGTACTTTATAGATATAGCTAATAGTACGGTAGCTATTGTTAAATTAATTATAATAACATTGTAATTACCCGTTCTCCTTTATCGCCGTAGTCTCCGCGATCGCCTCCGTCTCCAGGCTCGCCAACAATGCCCTCCCGGCCCATGGGCCCGTCGTCGCCGTAGTCACCCTGAGGGCCAGGTACTCCAGGAGGACCATTCTCGCCGCGGTCGCCTTTCAACCCCTTGCAGTCGCATAGTGTTTGATTGCACACCTGGTAATTAACAAACAATGTTTTTAGGTTTATTATCTAGTTTCAGTCGAGTTTTTTTGAGAAAAACGTAATTAAATGAACAATGCTAGGAACAGTACTGAAAAACATGATGAAATATAATACTTGGCCCACATACTTATTATAGAACTCAAATAGGCCAAATTTAGTCAATTGAATATTGTTTGAAAACTAATGAACCTCTTGTTTTCTAGGTTATTTTAGAGTGAATTAGTTTGTATTTTTTTAAGTTTACTAGATAGAATTACAAAACTGCAACCATCGAAATCGGGTCCCTTCACGGCATTGAGTCAATGGTTTGTCACTGAGTACCTTACATTGGTGAAAATGATAATAAATTACTTGTTAGGTTGCATAAGAAAGTGGTTCATGTAGTATAAAGTAAGTATGTTACTTACTTAATAGCAGGAAAATATGAAAACGGATACTTAATGGCAAGATTGGGTACATTAATGGTAAATAACAATGAACGTGCCTTATCGACAGGACCTCTGACACACATACGGGGTCGAGTTATACCTACTTACTAGACCATTGCACTTCCTTCTTCAGAGCGTGGAAATCAATTTCTCCCGTGAACAAATAAAAAAAAACTACTTGAGTCCATATAGCAGGGGCCTTATCATGATCTCTTATTGCCATGATAGTTTCACTCATTTATGAGACAGATGTATGTGACGTGCATACATCTGTCACTGACTCAGTCGACGTCACGAAATAAGATTTTTCGACATTAAAACTTCAGGGTTGCCGAAGAAATACATCGCTGTACAGGGGCCCAACCATGAGCTCTTATTGCAATGTTAATTCAGTTGTGCGACAGTGACAGATGTATGCACGTCACATACATCTGTCTCATAAATGAGTGAAACTATCATGGCAATAAGAGCTCATGGTAAGGCCCCAGGTACAGCGATGTATGCACGTGGCAACTATTCAAACCACGCGGCTTTTACTATAAGATAGGTTCTTCGTAATATTATCATAGCATGTTATATACATACTTACCTAATATATACGATTTAGTTGTATTAAAAACTTATCGACTTCATGAATCTCAATCAAAACCAATACATAAAGATATTAGTAACATTGGAATCTCGTGTGAGCCGCTGAAGATTAGCAGGTATATATGTAATAATTATTGAAATTGTCAGTGGTTTCGTAAGTGTTGTGTCAGTGCCATGACAATATTTATGTAGGTGACCGTTGATGAGTATAACGTAGTATCCCACTATACCGATCACAATTAGTCGGCTGAAATGGTTTTTGCAGAATGTTTTATGACATGGTGGGTGATGTCAGCGCGACATTACATCATCTTATGCCTTATGTTCCGATAAGGAGGAGATGTGGAGGGTACAATATTATTTGCTACTAACCTTAATAATCACATTTATAAAATGTTGTTCGTGTGAAAAAGTGATCCCTAAAAGCTATCATAAACATAAAATTCATCCTTAACAACTATGAATGATTCAAAATATTAACTATTTACAAAGTCTGGTAGTAAATAGTACTAGTGCATACATACTATGTATTCATTTATTTTATACAAACGGTTAGTACCTTGCAGGTAGCTATGGTTAGCTAGAGCTCTGTGTATGTACCAAGGTGCTTTTAAGGTAATGCTATGCATGAATCTAATCAAGCATTTGATAAGGGGTGCGCGTTGCATTTATTTAAAAGTAAAGTTCACAATAGGTATGGTGTTTGATTACTCGTTGGTAAGTAAAACGTGTTTATACATTAGTTGCCATGTACGAATTTCGATACGTGGAATAGACGGACGCCATCTTCGCCCATTAGATTCCATTTGAAAGATATCAAAGTGCAGTTGACACCACGGCTAAATTTGCATGACTACGCAATTCAATACTTCTAGCACTTGTTCATGACTTTATGAGCTTTGAATTAATAGTTTATTTGCTTGGCAGATATTGTGATAACTCGTTTCGTTTCATTGGCTAAAATCAAATAGGATGGTTGATTTACTTGGCCTCAATTCTTCTTATTTCAGCATTTTGAAGCCTTTTGGTAAGTATTGTTTTGCTTAAATTGTTACAAGGTTACCCAAATAATCTAGTGATGAATCTGTTATATAATATTTTGTAGTCAAGACTGTTTTTGTTCGATGTAATACTATCGCCGTTTGCAATCAAAATGAAGTTTAATGGAGTAGAAGCTAGGACTGTGGAACTCCGTAGTTGAAGATCAAGTTTTCAGGGGTCCTACACAGATACGTGTAATGTATATACGGAATACTTAGTTTGACTGCGGTGCGCGTGCTACGCAGTTTCCGGCCAAGTGCGCCCACGCACAAGCCCACGTCCGCCGCGCTGT
This sequence comes from Watsonalla cultraria, assembly GCA_964035505.1. Classification (NCBI taxonomy): domain Eukaryota; kingdom Metazoa; phylum Arthropoda; class Insecta; order Lepidoptera; family Drepanidae; genus Watsonalla; species Watsonalla cultraria. The sequence goes on along the minus strand of OZ037713.1, from coordinate 6,974,125 downwards.
CCAATACATTAATACTGTGTTATTTAAATATACATTATAAACATATTAATTTTACTCCACAGATATACAGAGGACAGTCGCAAAAAGAGCAATTAGCTTACTAGCTCTGTTAAAAGGATAATGACTTTACTGCAAAGCAGAATCACTAAATAAGTTACTAACATTATTATGAGCCACCAAATATATTCTAGCTGTAACACGTTCGTTCTTAGGGTTCTTCCTGAATGAAATCTTTCCTTTTACCAAATTCCAGATAAAAGTGTGCGTGTGAGAATAGCCACGTGTAGCGAGTTATTAAATTTGATCTAAGACAATGATGACGACATAGTGATGTATAGTAAGCAGTTAGTGATTATAAAACGCATGAGTCATTAGTTGCAATTCAAGGAACGGTCTGGATAAACAATCATTGCAGTGTCCGAGGCGATAACGGCCATTCGCACATCCCGCGGCTGCCCGCCTCCTCTCCTCGCCCTCTACACCCCACCCATCGACACACCACGTGTTGTTTCTGCCCACGCATTTTTTCCATTGTTGTACATAATTAATAAAACAACATTAACATGATTTGGGTTGCTTTTAGATCCTCATAGTTTCATCATATTTTGTGATCCTATACGATTAATTTTCAAATGGGACGCTGCCTAGCAGCGAATTGCGAACAAAATGTTTAGTAATATGCTTCTATTGATATTAAAGGTTGTACCTATTTGCTTGACTGTAACTTAAGATCATATCAACGCGATTGTAATATAAATTAAATTTCAAATGTCGTGGACCCACTAGGAAAATATTACTCATAGAATTTTTGGAACAATAGATGTATATAACTGGATAATCGGAAACTCAACGGTCCTGTATATACAGCAGGGCGTAGTTAGTTACTGCTTTTGGCGTGTTTACCTATGGAGCTACACTTAAGTGAATAATATTGATTAGGGATGTCGTCGAATTCTATAATTAAATTCTGCGGTACTTAAGTAAAGTGGTAGCGATTTTTTTTCACACAGCATTTGATGCAATTGTTTCATTTGAATTATTCAGAATTTTACAATTATTTCTGATTGACTAGTATCATTTAATTATGGCAAGACGTAGGAAAGGTAAGGTGTCGATTTTTATTGAAAGCTCATAAGCATACTCAAGCTCAAGCCCACCACACCCACAACTTACTCTTAATAAAGATAATGAGACACCATTTTTTAAGAAACATTCCGTAATACATTGATAACATTTACATTGTTCAGCTTCGCAGTTCATTATATGTTCAGCTACACTATTTGTTTTTGAGATTTAGTTGCTTTTTATTTGCTAAACATATAACTCAGCACAGCTACACGTACATGTTGTTTTATAGATATCAGAATGTTTTCAATCCAGGGAGTGTAATTTTAATTATCAATAACAACCAGTCATCGGCTATTATTAAAATTGTATTGTAACTATGTCAAAAGTTGAAAAATGGAACGGTCTGTAGATTTACGATCGTTCGCCGGGATCTGGTGACCCCGTGGCGTCGCCGTCGGTTGTCGTAAATGCGTTCCCGATACCAGGAGCGCGCGGGCGTACAGAGACTTCATGCTTGCCGCTGACTGACTGTATACTCTACACTACATACCTACGTAACAAATTAATTTACACCACTTGTCGTCTTCTGAGTTAAATGAAAATGAAAATGATTTATTCCGTTTAGGCCCTGGAAAGGCACTTATGAATGTCGAGGAATGTACCAAAAAACTTAAAAGTATGCCATAATGCACACGATACAAAAGCCCCCTGATAAAAATATGAATCTCGAGCAATCCTTTTGCTACAAGCCTTTACATACTTCAGCCAAATAATATTAAAGTTTCAGATTGAGCTCATTCAATTTTGCTCAAACTTTGACGTTTGATTTTTCGGTACAAAAATGAAACGTCAACGATCAGAAGTTCATTATGATAGGCCTCATGGACCCATATGGATTAATTTGTTTGATTAAGCATTAGTGTTTAACGTGTGTTTAAGTTCAATATGTTCGAATTCTCATATATAATGTTTAATATTTGCCTGTGACATCATTCGGTTAGGAATCAGTAAAATATGACCTGGATAGATCTGACCAGTGACCCGGCTAGTTTGGAATTTGGTTTACCAATAGATTCTTCATTAACGGTCCAGTATTTTTGCGATGATGTTATTCTTCAAAGTTCTACTATCATAAGTATATAATATGGTACATACCTGCCTAATAATAAATTACCTAGATCGACTCACTATGAGCGACAGTTGAACCTAACATGGGTAACATGACGTGTAAACTTCTATCAAAGTTACTCGAGTTGATATTCATATTCATAATATTATATTGATTGCAAGACGTTACACTTCATAAATAACAAATAGTTATATAAATTTTGTTGTCGGTAAGGACAACATGAGAAGAGGAATATGATTTACATAATATTCCATTCCATCTCGATTTTAATTTAATGTGAGTTGCACTAGATTCATGAGCTGTCGGCTATTCGCGCTAAATATAAACGAGAAACATAGCTGCATGTTCACTAGCTTTTGTTACTGTACTGAAACTATTGACCTATTTTACTTTACTGGAAGTAAGCTATAACTTTCAGTGCAACGTTCGCGGCAATAAAATCGACTTGTGAGAGTTGTGAGTAAGAACCGCGAACGGCGACTGTAATGTGATGTGGTACTTGTGTTGTGTTGTGTTGTGTGTGGTAGGTGTAGCTCGCCGCCCGCGGTGTGTGAATCGCGCGGACGCAGTCGGATATCTGAAAAACTGATTTATGAAACTCCTCTCGAAATATCATCAATCATCTTCTACTCGCGATTTTGTCTGATTGCAGGAAATAAAATATAGCTCATGCCATTCACATTTAGGGTTCATTTTCTATTAAAATTAAATTAATTTAAAAAAAATCTGGATGGGACCGGCACAATGAAACTCTGATGTCAACAACACGGAAGAATATGTAGGAATCTCAATTACTAGGTTTGCTATCCTAGTAACATACTTAGTATATATGTATCCGATATCGATAAATGTAAAAATTGAGGAACATGGAATACTTCCTCTTGGGTTCAACGTGCTCCGTCGGTCTACGTCATAGTGATAAAGAACGACTCATGAGTGAACTCGTACATTGACAGGGCGACTCACCCCGGAATAAGTTACTAGCCACGCTCTAACATCAATTACAACTATGTTATATTTAATTATACTTTGTTCGCTTCTCTAGTTGCGTTGCATCAAATTACGACTAAAGTCATCAACAAGTCGTGTAAACTGAAGCTTACTAATGCTGGTGGCGTCGAATTGAAATATTTTTTTAGGGAAGGCAGATGTAAAAGAGAATCAATCCATATATAATTGTGTCAGTTGGTAAGTTTTCAGTAGTATTCATTTATTTCACGTAGTTAACGTATTCTTCACGTAGTTCACAGTCAAGCTAGTCAAGCGACAGCTCATACTCTTATGTCAGTTAAGTAGCCGCGGCAAGGCAGTTACACCATGCCACGTCTGCTTAGATAAGTTATTTGAGTACATGGGGATGTAAAGTTATCATATTTTTCTTGCGCGTTGCGAGCTCCCATTATCTGTGTTCGATATGTGATCGTGGGAGTTGCTATAATTATTTCGGCAACGATTGCAAAAATTGTGTTACATACCTAACGACAAGTTGATAGCAGCTTCCTGCTGGAATGATAAGCGAAGCTGCTGTTTGTGTCGCGACCTCGTTTAAAACCAGAGCTTTGTCAATGGAAGTTGATTTTGACCTAATTTATGAATGTATGACGGACCGTATAACTATGTTCTCATAAAGCCGATTCATATTCCGCAATTCACATGAATTATGCCTCGCAACGGATACGGAAATATGTGTTAGACTGATACGTTATATACTTATCAATGAAGCGCACCATCGAAACAGACTGCTGTTGTATTAAATGTTCTGGCATATTTTTAAATTAACAAATATAATGGTAAAATATTTGTTTTTATTGGAGGTTTATGATGGCTTGTTTCCAGACATCCACAGCCCATAGATTATGAAAAATTTACTTTTATATATTAATTCCCGCGACCTCCATGAACATTCAATTTCTTGGATGTCGTGAGAATTCTTTGTATACCAAAACAAAAGCCGTGGAGGTGGTGGTAATAGAATTGATGTGCAGTTGAGGTGGAAGAAATATGACGTTGTTGGTAAATAATTATGTATAGATACAACTATGCATACAGATAAATACATTTAAAGTGTCTGTTTGCAATTCCAAATTAGCAGCTTTTCACTAACTGCATATGAAAGTAGTTATATACGTGACTCATATTCAAAAACTATTATTAAAAAAAAACTCTATCTATATCTATACAGATAAATAAAATTGAAGTGTCTGTTTGTAATTCTAAAATAACAGCTTTTCACTAAATGCATATGAAAGTATACACGCTACGGACACAAAAAAACCAATTCTTAAAATTTTTCTCCGTCTGTCTGTCTGTTTGTTCCAGGTAATCTCTGAAACGGCTGGACCGATTTTATCGGGACTTTCACTGGCAGGTAGCTGATGTATCAAGGAGTAACTTAGGCTACTTTTATTTATTGAAAATATTAGGGTTACGCGACAATAAGGGAGAGACTAAATCCACGCGGGTGAAACCGCGGGGCACAGCTTTTTTATTGTTTGTATGTATATCTAATATATAAAATTCTCGTGTCACAGTTTTCGTTGCCATACTCCTCCGAAACTCCGAAATTTTTTGTGCTTATCCGGTATCTATGAGAATCGGCCAACATCTATTTTTCATCCCCCTAAATGTTAGGGGTAGTCCACCCCTAAATTTATTTATATGGCAAAACAACGTTTGCCGGGTCAGCTAGTATTAATATATTATTAGCTTAATCTTTGAAATGACTGGACGATTTTTAACGAGACTATTTGGCTGATGCTATAATGAGTAACTTGGGCCTTAGAAAAAAAAACTTAGTAAGTAGGTTACATACTTTTTCTTTTTAATCACAGAAATTCTATGTCTGTGTTTTTAGTCATACGCGGGTAAAACCTCGGGGCACAGCTAGTATTACAATGAATATGAGAACCAACATTTATAGACTTTGTTTTCATAAAATAATAAATAAATAAATAAAAAATAATATGGTGGAAAGTCAATGCATAAAATAATTAATAATGCATACTAGTTTAAACAGTTTGAGAAGAAAAGAAGCCCAAACTTCGAGTGAATCTATTTAATACATCACGTTTATGTTTTATCTCAATGTATCAATAATTCCCGGTACTGGTTAGAATATAATAATGTGGGTCGATTTAATTAAAATAGGATATCATAATGCGTCATCCATCCGTCCGTTTATCAGAGGTTACGAACTCTATAAAAATCTGAATTAGTTTTGTAAATAAGTTGATAGGGTAACGTGCCTAATTTAATTCATGACTTTTTTGCAAGCACCGTAAGTCTCCTACTTATTTACTTAGAATAATAGTGTTAATTGTTGAAAACCTGCACAATTTCAGTGCATACTTATGTGGTTTTTGTTAATGAATAGCGTGCAGCGGAACTGAATGTTTTCTGGGGTATTTTTTTATAAACATCGTTGTGATTTTAAATGTAGGCCTAGACAAAGTCACACTATCCTCGCGCTTCGCTTATAGAAGCAATACAACATGTATGGGAATGATGGGGATCGCTTCTATTACTGAAATGAAATAAATATTAATTCCATCTAAGGTTGAATTAATGGTGGTAAATTTTTAAAATATTTATAGTCTTTTTGCAGGCAAGGAGTAAGTAGACAGTTATGCAAGTTACGCATCACGAGGAAGGCCAAAGCTTAGAGGCTTTAGTTGATTTATTTGGGAATAAAAAGAAATGTGCTTTTTGAGCCATAGCATGTGTCTCCTGTTTATTCAGGAAGGATGCATAATTATATAAAGCACGCGCTGGCTTCGTAGAAGACGACATTTTTCTGAAATATATGTCCTTTAAGGGTGAAAATTCAAATAGTATCCTAGTGGGACTCTTCTTAAAATATCCCTTTGAGATTTGTGAGTGAGTGACGTGATATGGTCACCATCATGGTGATATATTCATTGTAGAAGACAACTGGGGCGCAACTATGAACTATGAGCTTAAACAGCGCGTTTAATTTGACGGTTCCAAAATTAAACGTCAAAGCTCAGAAGTTCTTAATGTGCTCTACTTAAACCGATGATTGTAGGCCCCCGATCCTTTTTCATTGAATCCCCATAGATATAGATATCATTCAGTTCTATTTAGAAATGTAATGAACATTCGTTAAGTGCAGAGTGCGGACTCGAGTCTCGCACGACAGGCAAGAGTTATCAACTAGCAAAAAAAAATGGTCAGACCTATCAATCAGACAACGCTACTAACATTATAGATGTTTGGTATATTTGTTCAGAGCAGAATTCTGCACTTTTCACCTAGAAGATCATTAGATGCCAGACGTTACTACGTTAGTTACTGTTAGACCAACTCGGGTTGTAGGCTACGTGTGGTACTGGGATACTTAATAATTAAATAACTCTATTAAATAATTTTAATTAATTTGATGTTACTTTAAAACATTTCACGTGCTTTTTGCAGTGGGTATATTGTTTTTCTGTTCTCCTTCTAGGATTGCAATCTAAGACATTGAATAAAATAATAAATTTATTCCTGATCCTCATTGATCCGAGTGGCCAATGAGATTATCAAGCCTTAGATACAGTACCAACTAATAAATCTGTGTGTCTTTAAATTTCTTCTCAAGCTCCATATTTCTGTGATAAATCGAAAATTTGAATATTTTACATTATTCGTAAGTTGAATTAAATTACAAACTTATATTTAAAAAACCTGGTAGGTATTGAACGGATCATATCGGGATCTTAAGCACGTAGACAGTACTGTATAAGCATATGAGCAAGATTTTGTCGTGTAATATAGACACGATACATTTTTAGGTCACGAGGCTAAAGAATGATAATGGACTGTTGTTGCCAGTTGATAATTATAATAATATGTACCAAATAAAAAGACGATAATGGAGCAAAGGTTAGCGTAACATCAGATTACTGAAACAACGATAGGTACTAAAGGTTGGTTGGCAGTCGTATTAAGAAACTATTTTTAGTTTTTTCGATGTGGTGTAGTAGTATTTATTTCCTTACAAAATAACGAGGGCCAGTGACCATCTCAAAATAATTCAAGAAAATATATTTAGCTCGCAGCAGATAATAGCAACTTGACAGTAGGTACGAGGAGTTTCGAAGACATTTTGAAGTGCAGTACCAAACATTCTTCCTTGATTAGTTCAACGTACTGTTTGGAAGCAAAAAGCTACATAGATACTTCCGCAAAAGAGGTAACACTATATTACGCTACACCTGATTCACCAAGTAGGTAAATGTATCATTTATTTGTAGCATAATTCTGTGTACTATGTTTACAAAATGAATGCAATAAAATATTCAAGTAGGTCATCCCAGATAGCGTTATACTCGTACCTCAGTTTATTTTCGGATCAATTAAACGTAGTCAGGAACATACATAGATTGTAATTTCTGAAGGGACATCTCACCATACAATTTATAGCGACCGCGGTCGATAACAAACAAACAAATTACTCTTTATTAAGACGAATTTCATGGGAAAATATTAGATTATGTTCCCAATGTTAACTTCATTATCTTTGTTCTTATATTTTATACAAAGATGCTTTGTGTGCGGGCAGTATTGTTCAAAATTGTTTTATGACACTAATAGGCCAATATTATATATTTCAGCTAAGTAAGTACTCTTTAGTTAAGTATCAATGTACTCAATCATAGTTAGAAGTAGGTAGGTGAGTACAAACTACGAAATACATGATAATCTGTGACCTAAAGCAACAAGTAGGTGGGTGACGATTTAATATATAAAATATTTATTTAACGTTTATAATTACCAAAATGATGACATCAATGTTTTGTATAAATGATAGCCTTTGTAGCAAAGGCATCTTATCGCCAAACCGCCTTCTTCAAACCACTATTTTTTAAAAGGCCTTACATCTATTCTACGATAAGAGTTTTACAATTTGTTCATAAGCAGATTTTATGAATATTTTTTTTAGTAGGTTACTTTCAAACGATTAGAAGTATTTAAATCGATTGAAGAGATATCTATGCGATTGTACTCTAAAACCGACTTCAATTATAATTCTGTCAACTGCGACGATTTGCACATCAACGGTTCCGCACCCAACATCATATCCGTAATAACAAAATATAGTGTTTTTGTCAATAAGCTATTTTACAAACTACCAAAAAAGTTTGCAAAATCTTCAGTTGCTGATTTCGAACAAACCTCATCAATACTTTTTTTAAATTAAACATTTGGTTTGTCTTTTGACGATAGTCGAATTTTACAACGTGAGAAAACTAAAGTAAATTTTTTTTTTTTTAGTAAATTTATTAAATTTATTTAGATTTCTCACGTTGTAAAATTCGTGTGTAAGTAATTATAATAAGTATGAGCCCTCTAACTTTCGGTCAACAATATCTATAATACAACACATCATAAAATATATTGAGAAATATAAATGAATATATTATTTATTTTTCAAAATGTTATTTTATAGAGGACATTAATATACAGGCCGTCCCACGTCTATACCTACAACATGTAGAGAAAGTAGCTAAATCGAATCGAACCAAGATGTGAATGAGGGCATTTTGTACTTTAGGATACACAAGATAAAGAGGAATTCCTTTAAAGAAACATAGTTAATGAAATATTTCAAGTTATTCCTTTATATTAAGAATAAAGGAATAACTTGAAATATTTCATTCAAATTATATATTGACATGTTTGCTCTAAGTTCTACAAATAGTGATATTTAGTTCTGCATGCAGCATAATATGGGACCCCTGTATACGGAATGCCCATAAATTTAAATTCTGAATTTGGTGTAGATATAGATTGATCAATGTTGAAGTCTAAAGGCATATCACTTCTGTAAGCAGTACGCCGATTTATGTGTTTTGTCCTTGACTAAAATAAAAAAAATCGGTTTTGTTTTTCGGTAATAAAAAACAAGGATTATTTATTGTATTAGTGTTGTAATCGTCGTCAGATGCTGCTATCTGCTGTATTGCTCAATATTTAAAATGCGATTATGATTTGCCAGAGCAAACATTTTATGGGATGACCATTATGTGTCTGAGTGTTCTTTACTTTACTTATATTTGAAGTATATATTTAGAAAAAAAGGATATAATTATTGTATCCCTTGTCTGGAACCCATTATAAGCTTTGCTTGGAACTAGATGGCACTGCCTGATATAATATTCGAGCATTTTTACTATTATATCCACGTGTGACATTTTCTATTCATAAAAATATGACTAAACATATTTTAACTGTGTATATATTGTAGTCAGTATAAGTAAGAGACAAATTGATAGTTAGTTAAGTGCCGTCGCGAATACTACTTTTGAGCGATTTGAATGTAACATCTTTATGCTCTATCATGGTAATTTAAACTTTTTTACCTGAAAATTACAAACTCTTACTTACCGTATATTCGGTTGAATTAAAAGCATACTTTTTCTTCCTAAAACGATAACTGTGTTCTTTCAAGGCTTATTTCAGGAAGTAAACTCTTATTAATGACCAGTTTTTTTAATGCTGATTGATGAATTTAATAGCTACTGCTGATAGGCCTGAAAAGTTTTAAAAATACTAAAAACGACATCTACATCTACAAATTTGAAAGGCATCAACATTTTCCTTTCAGACGTCTATCAATGGGCCGCCTGGTATATTAAAATATAAATCAAATTAAGTAAAATATAATCAGATATATGATGGTATATTAATACTATAACTCCGTCTGTTGTGGGCTTTAAGCTGCAGGTAAGGCTAAAATTCCAGTTACCAAGTCGCGCGCAAGCTAGCTCTCTCATATTGAACTACCCTTTAGCCGAGATGTTCAGCGTTTTTTAAGTATTCTTTGTTAAGCCATGTAAAGGTACCAGACACACTGACAGAGACAATTTCTCAATTAAAACATACATATACACATCTTTACGCATGTATGCTTATCCTCAACTAGCGGACGTCACGCGGTTTCCCCCGCGTAGTTCCCGCTCCCGTGGGAGTACGGGGATTAAATATAACATATACAGTATGTTACTCGCTAATGATGCAGCTATCCATTGCTGATAGAATTTTCAAGAACGGTCAAGTAATTTTGGAGCGTATAAAATGCAAACAAACAAACAAAAACTCATGTTTTGTAGTGTAGCGCTTGCCACCAGTAGACTAACGAGGCAGCCAATTTATTAACTGCCTCGGTGATGTGTAGTGTAGAATTAAAAAAATAAAACAACAACTTATACCTATAAAATGACTTCAATAAAGTCATAGGAACCGCTTAATATTATGAAATAGTGATACATCATCTTAAAAATATCGACTCAATTTTGGATATAATTGGATTTAAATAAATATATTTGGATATAATCAATGGAAACCTCTGCAAAGGAGGCTTATCACGGTACTGAGAAAAACTGATAATTGATATAGAAAAGACACTTCAAATTGTTAGCTTCCGTTTATATACAAATAGATATAGTAAGACTTTCTGATCAACACCTTGAACCTGAAAAAGTAGGTGAAAATCCGGGCCAATAAATAGCGTGAAGTAGCTAGTACGTAGCGTGCGACTAGCGGTTAGTTCCAGCATTCATTTAAAAATTTTGAGATACAATAAATGCGAACCTATAGGTATTTGTAGATATGTCTAAATCAATAACAATACACGTGATGGTTATGAATGAATTGTAAATTCATAATCTCACTCATAATATTCGACTCATTTACTCATAAGACAATTTAATGTTGGATATACGTTTATATGTAGGTACGAAGCATGCGTCAGTCGATACAACAACATTACATGATGGAAGATTTAAGTTTACAGCTATTGTTTTGTCATAGCAATGTCTTCGTTATTTTATGTAAAAAAGGGCTCTCTCAACCAAATATTACAATCCTGTTCTCAGAGTTAAGTTCTCGGTTCACGCGTTGATGTCTTTTCTGTGCGAAATGCATAGGTATCATCATCAACCTCGCCAAATTTGCGTAAAAATTACAATATGAAATAGATTGGCGTACTTACCGCTGATGTAGTTGTGGAGAAGATGAGGAGCAGAAGTGCGGGTGTCACGAGATGGAGCGCTGTGAGGCGCGCGCGCGCCGGACCCGACATGGCTGCGCCGCACAACTGGATGCGCGCCCTCCGGCCGGCCGCGGCAGGCGTCGCGCCCGCGCCCCTGCGGCGGGGGGTGGCCCAGCCGCCGCCCGAGCGCTCCTCTTTCCTTTAGTATCCCGGCACAAACGGCGCGCGCGCACGGGACTCAGGCGCAGCGCGCTCCGGGCCATGGCGGTCCACGTACTATGGTAAGATTTTTAACCAAGTTTAGAAAATAGTTGATACGTTAAAAAAAATCCTTTTTAATATTATAAGAAATAAATAGAATATTTATTAAAATTTAGTGCAATTAATAAAAACAAAATAATATATTAGTAATTTTTATCTGAAACTTTTATTTCATCTATTGATAGGTTGGTAGCAGCTTTTGCATCGCTTATTGGAGTAAACACAGTGAGTATTAAATTTAATTATTTTTTTATATTTTCAATATTATGGTGTTATATCATAAAAATATACTTCATAGAATACCTATCACATTTGATAAAAACTTGGTCCAATTGGGGAATGTTAGGAAGCGGTGCGCGCCGCGAGCAGGTTGACCCGCCTGTCCGCTTGCATTCGTCGTTTTGCAATTTCGCCAAAACTCTTATTAGTTTCGTATCGGTTAAAAAAGTGTTACTTGTTTGGCCCTTTGCAGATATAACTTTTTTAGAAAGAATATTATCGCTTATGAGAATTTATGTTTCATTTATTATATGAGTGAATTGCTTGCTAATTTATTCGAACATTTCAATATGATTATAATTAGTTACTTAACTCAATTCGTACGTAACACACATTTGCCGAGAGCTCCGACAAAGTTAAAGTTTATCACCGCTCGGATGTAATGGTCGGCATTGCGCAAACTTACTGTTTCCTATTTTAAGTAGCTACAGGACGACAGAACTCGGAGTATACCTATATTCTGCGGGTTAAATAATAAAGTGCGTATTTTCAGTTCCTAGTACTATATAAGTAGTAGAAACTACATTACAACTCAAAGATATTTTTTTGGCAATATGTCTGACACATTAATAGTTTTTTTTTCGAAAAAAAATTTATTATTCTGAATAGCAACTTTATAATAAAATAATTCTTAATTCTTATTAAATTATCACTTATTGCGCCGCGCCGTCGATCCCGTTAAATAATTGGATCAAGTGAACTCTACAATACAATAAAAAAATAACAACTACGGAAGTCGCGTAATTTGATAAATTATCTAAGCATTTACACAGTTTCATGAAGATATCTTCATACTGTGGAATTTATTTGTGTTATTGTATAATCATTTAATTGTAGGTATAGATAAATTTATTATTTACTATTTAATTAAGTATTATAGATAGGAAATTATTCAGACGAGTAAAAAACTAACCAGGCTAATTTTAGGAAGAAGGTAAATTCATTCGGATTAGTAATACGTGATAAATACGTGAACATTGGAAACTATGAATAGAGCTTTTTCAAATAAATAGCACGCAGGAAGGAATTTAATGAGTATATCTCTACTAACTACTTGGTGTCGCGGGCAGTTAAAACGATTTGTCTCTTTTAAGAATTGCCTGAAATTGTTGTATTTTACTCTGCAACTTCTCTATAAATTGGTTTAATTAATAATTTAGAAATAGCCCCGCGGATTCATAGGCGGCTTTATCTCGCGGAACTTCTTACTTACTTACTTTTTTTAAATAATTGAGTCCTATGTTACTCGTTGCAACATCAGCCCGTGAAAGATAAAATAGGTATGGCCGAAACAAATAGACAGAGGAAATCTTTAATTGAATTTAAGTTTATTATGTATATCACCGAATATATTTAAATATACATTTAGTGAAACAGGCTAGTATTATAGTATAGTATATAATAGGCTGTATTACAAATAGACTCTTAAATGTTCTTTCTCTTTATAGTTGTACGTGTATAGATACTTATAATACAATTGAATATTTTTTTATCAATAGTACCTACTTACTGTCGAGAAATACAAAAACCAAAACAGTAGTTTCTTATTTTGTCTGTGTTCTGTCTGTTTGTATCGTAAGGTAATCTTAACCACGCATCGTACTGAAACTACCGGATATATTAGTAATGACTAAATTATAATTGTTGATGCGTCTTAAGCGATTAATGTTACGTATTTTTTCCTAGGTAAAATTTGTAACAAATTTAAATTACAATGCGAGTATTGATAAAACTTTATATGATGATAACTTTTAGCACTCAGGTCAACATAATGTGAGATAAATACTTTTTACCGCGAGAAATGTTTCAGTAGTCTATATAGTACGATTCTTTAGAAATATATTGTTTAATTAAACAGGGCGGTTGTTTATATGTAGGTTAATTCGAGCATCACAATAAAACAGGTGATTTGATTTTGATGTATCGTTATAGGTTATCAATTTCCACGCGGACGTCATAGGCTGCTTTAGAGATATGAAATTCTTCACATATTTTTGGGAAAGCATTACCTATATCAACATTTGCCTACATTTGTGTGTCATGTTTTAGTACTGTTTTAAACCTCACGTTTCAACGCAAATAATTCAACGCATTATGTTTGTAAAACTAGACCGAATTCATAACTCTAAAATAAGAAATCCAGTGACCTAAGCCACTCGGCTATTTACATGTATTGAGAAGTTGCAATGGTTGTCGACTCTTCTGAGGGAAACAGTGCTGTTTTGTAGAAACTGTGTATTCTAGTGTATGTAGCGCATCGCTTTACTAAATGTAGAGTTGCGATAAACGGTTTCAGCTAGGGAGATGACGATGAGACGATCACCTAAATCTAGGATTATCTTCACATTTACTACTTCGAAGAGGTGTCTGTCAATTGAGTGAGACTCAACGACAAGTTGGAATTTTACAGGATGTTTCTACAGTCAGTACATATACTACACCAAGTGTCGGTTTACGTTTACAAAGTCAAGTCAGCAAAATATCGTATATCTTTCTGGAGACGACATAATACGCTAGTATTTATCTTTCATTAATAATTGCATTTAAATACAAATACATAACGCTAAGTCCTTCGCGGGGTAAAGAGGGAATAAAAAAACCAGTCTACAGTTATTTAACAATTTGATTTTATGAATTGCCTCAAATGAATTAAGAACCAACGCCTTACGAGAGTTGCATGCAACGCAAATAAAATTACTGTAATCAGCACGTTGATCGATCCTTATATGCTGAGCTTTGGGCCCACCGTGGAAATAGGACGGCCGCTAGTGTGGGATGCCACGCGTATTGACATTTGATATCCATCTCCCTGGCACCTCAGTGGCCAGAAGGCAAAGACGTCAACCGAGATGGGGCTTGTCTCACTCAAAGAATCAGCATTGCTATTCATCGTGGAAATGCATTTTGAGGTTTCCTTTTTCACGACTCAGTATTAGTAAGTCATGAAATATTGCTTACTTTTCAACCTTACTCTAAACAACACCCATATGATATGAGGAACTCTCGGTCTCTCATCACACCACAAGATGAGAGCATAAGGTGACAGAAAACATAGCGAGGAGAATACTAATAATATAGTCGTGTCTGAGAGACAACTACACGCTATCTGCCATATTGGCGTGGACACGCTTATCTAACTTTGACTACGCATAGGACATAGCCACGTATACTAGTAGAAACAATTGTGTGATTTCTCTTGAGTGTTTCTGTTATTTATTTATTTTGAGCTTATTACATCTAACTGTTAACGTACGTAAATATTGCCTTAACATTTCACAGTAATTCGTTTTTGGGTTTAAAATATGATTGTATTTTACAGCAATACGAAGGATATGAAAGAAATAATATAGAATCAAGCCGGTGGCCCCCGACGCGTCCTACCAACTGGCCCCAGGGTCCCGCGGAGTCCTCGCGGGCCACGTACGGGCTGTCGTCGCGGCCCGACGTGCCCCCGGCATGGCCCGACGCGCCTCCTCCGGCCCGGCCGCAGCCCAGCGCCGGCCTCAACTACGCCGTCTACGATCCACTCACCAGGCAACGCACCACTGCTTTTGACCGTAACTGTACGGCCCCTGGATGCTGCGTACCTAAATGCTTCGCTGAGAAGGGTAACAGAGTAAGTAGCCCCATCATAATAGTCAAAATTATAATTACCTTCTTACTTTGGGTTTTCATAAAATTGTGTTATAAAATATATACAACCATGCATACATACAGAGTACCTGATCGTCACGAGGTTATTGATATAAATAGTGTTCTCTTTTTACTTCCGCATTTAGATAATAATATACCAACTTTTGCCTTTAATTAGGGATTCCCGGGAATGCCTGGACCTACTGGTTTAAGAGGATTACCGGGTCACGAAGGAACTGAAGGCCCACAAGGACCAAAGGGGCAAAAAGGGCAGTTAGGACCACAAGGGCCACGTGGGCCGCGGGGTGACAGAGGCAAACCCGGAGCCCAAGGATTCGTCGGGCTTGCTGGACCATCAGGGTTACAGGGTGAACCAGGAATTCCCGGAATACCTGGAAGAGATGGTTGTAATGGTACTGATGTAAGTATTAATTTATAGTCATTTTCATGTATACTTTATCGTAGTATCACGTAGTATCACGACAGCAAATTATTTTTAAGTGAGGAAAAAAGTAGGAGGGCTCTTTAGTCGACCTGTATATACAGGCTGCCCCAAAATTCAAGGATTAACCGGTAACAATGTTTGAAATCTGATGTAATGTAATATATGTATATAATATTTGTTCAGGGTGAGCCCGGAGTCATGGGACCTATTGGTACACAAGGTCCGCGTGGTTTCCCTGGTTCTAAAGGAGACAAAGGTGATAAGGGAGAGGCAGCCCACATTGGCAGATATCCGAAGGGTCAGAAGGGAGAACCCGGCGCTGATGGTATGGAAGGACGGCAGGGACTAGTGGGCCCCGCAGGACCGACAGGTCTGCCGGGAACTAAAGGAAGCGTTGGACCTGTAGTAAGTCATTATTTATATGTATACCTCCTCATTACATCCACTCTCTACAAATAAATTTGCAAGTACTTCTACTTAATTCAGAAGTATATTTATTTTACTGCATTAAGTATAGTTTTTTATAAGTTGAACAATTGTTAAACTTTATTGTTGTGTACTTTGAGTTAAGAGTTATGAAAAACTTATATTCTTGGAGATGGAGGCAAGCACCTCTTACGCAGTTTATCAACTGTTGCAACGATTTACGTTCTATGATATAGTTATTAAGGTTATGATATTCTAGGCAATAAACTCTCAAACATGAAATTATTCTATTTAAGGGTCATATGGGAATGAAAGGTGATAAAGGTTTAAAAGGAACGAAAGGTCAATCATTACAAGGCGATAAAGGAGACAGAGGCGACAAAGGTGACAGAGGTCACAATTGTCCAAAAGCACCACTTCTGTACACCAATGACAAAGGAGTAGTGAAAGGCGTTCAAGGTGACATGGGTTCCAAAGGTGACAAAGGTGAAATGGGCCGAATGGGTGAAAAGGGCGATACTGGAGCTATAGGTGAACCTGGTCGATCGGGGCAAATGGGTATTAAAGGAGAAAAGGGTATCCGGGGAAATCCAGGTGGACGGGTATGTATATTTTATACTACGTATTTACGAATATGACGATATGTACATTACAATATTGCAAGTTGTGTACTGTCTTGTTTAACCTAGCTCAGGACCGACATTCCGTAATTGATTGTTAATTCAGTGAGTCGAGTGACATGTAGGTCTCGTTAATACATCTGTACATTTCAATACTTAATTTTTAACGGTCCGTCTTCGTTATGAATCTTCAAGTGCCACGGCACTTGACATGGTTGATGCCGGTTACTCCACGTGACATGGCATGGCAACACTTGCCATCAAAATAATAAGGAGAAGAGTCAAATGGTACTACCCTGTCTGGTCTGCTTTTTCTTGTATGTACAATGTTTCACAGAATTAAGAATTTATTGAAATATAAGTTCTTTGGTTTGAATCGTTTTAGGGTCGTGACGGAATGTATGGACCTCCAGGGCCAAGAGGTCAAAAGGGAGACAGTGGAGAGGAGGGACTACGTGGATTAGATGGTAGACCTGGAGGAAAAGGAGAGCCAGGAAGAGATGGAGCATCTGGACCTAGGGGGCTTAAAGGTATACCGGGTCCGGCAGGTGGACGAACGGGATCTCGTGGACCTCCAGGGCCAATGGGACCTAGAGGTTATCCTGGACCTAGCGGACCAAAGGGTACTGATGGCAAACCTGGTGAACGAGGCCAAACTGGGCCAATGGGAGCTCCAGGTGGTCAAGGTGAAACTGGTAGTCCTGGACTTGAAGGACCCTCTGGCTATAAGGGTGAGAAAGGAGAACCTGGTCGCGATGGTGCGACTGGAGACATAGGACCGCGAGGTTACGATGGCCCTGTCGGCCCTCAAGGACCACGAGGTCCGAATGGTGAACCAGGATTTTCAATACCTGTAAGTCTAAAACAACTTTACATTTATTTACTAAGTATGCTACGAGTATCAGGTAGTCTTATTATGAACTAGCTTTATCTTGTGAAAATATTTGAATTAAAATATTAGTAATGAAAGTATTCTTTTGTGTAATTACTAGCAAATAAATATTAGTAGCTTGTCTGAAAAGCCCAATAAACTGTACTTAAAATTTTTCCAGGGTGCGAAAGGAGAACCTGGTTTACCTGGCTTATCTGGAGAAAGGGGTAATAAAGGAGATAGAGGTTATACAGGCTTGAGAGGTGTTCCTGGTAATTCAACTTTGGGAATTCCTGGCATTCCTGGTGAAATGGGAGTACCCGGAGAAAAGGGTGATAAGGGTAGACCTGGTTATGACGGATTACCAGGTAATCCTGGAGCTAAAGGAGATCTCGGTGGACGCTGCAATGAATGTTTGCCTGGAACACAGGGGTCCAGAGGTGATCGTGGGCTGGACGGTCTCCCTGGTCCTCGTGGAGATATCGGGCCTACTGGCCCTATCGGGATACCAGGTGAAAGAGGATCTGATGGCGTCAATGGTCAGCCTGGTGCACCTGGGTCACCCGTAAGTGTATATTACTGTTCTTTTTTCTGTTCTCTTTTCAATCTAAGACTCTGTATATTTTGTGAACTCATTAAATATGTTCTACAGCTTTAAAGATTCCTCTTCTTCCAGGGAGAACATGGAGATGATGGACCAGTGGGTCCACCAGGTGATAAAGGAGCTGATGCGTTAATACCTTCGAATTTAGTAAAGGGCCCTCCAGGAGATAAAGGTGCCCCTGGTCCCAGAGGCTACATGGGACCCAAAGGAGAAAAGGGTATTGCAGGGATGAAAGGTGTGGTTGGTCAAATAGGAATGCCCGGTGAAAAGGGAGACCAAGGACATATGGGTTCGCCAGGTTTTGATGGAAATCCGGGAGAAAGTGGTATACCGGGTCTTCCTGGTATGAAGGGAGCTTCTGTTAAAGGAGAAAAGGGCACACCAGGAGAGTATGGACATAAAGGAGATAAAGGATTCCCTGGCAGAAAAGGTTACAAAGGTGAAGCTGGAAAGTGCGACCCAATTTTGGCCGAACTAAAAAGGGGTGATCGAGGAGAACCGGGAGCACCAGGACCCCAAGGACCAACAGGTACACTCATATAATATAGTCATAGTAAAAGGTTCATGAAGAGTAGTTACGATTTACATTTTTCATGTTAATTTTTATTATTTGTCGCTTTAAAGATTCATTTAATAGAGGCGTCGGCATTCTTGAGGAGCCAGTATAGTATAGAAGAGCTAGTAGAGCTATTTCCATATTGAGATGGTTTTCATTTTATTCTGTACTAGCTGTGCCCTGCGGTTTCACCCGCGTAGATTTAATTTGATTACCGCGGAACCCTAAATTTTCTTTATAAATAAAAAGCCCATGGTACTCGCTGTAACATTAGCTATCTGCCAGTGAAAGTCCCGTTAGAATCGGTCTAGTCGTTTCAGAGATTACTCTTTGGCAAATAACTCATTATTAGGTACCAATTCTTTGCATTTTTGTACTCGTGATAATTTCTAAACGCAATGTCCTATTGGAATAAAACAAACAGTATTTTACTTCTACATGAATACCCTTGATAGCATAATGCTTAATTTGGTTAAGGATTCAAGGATCAAGATACACATTTAAAGTAGTTTCTTTCTTCAGGCGATATTTTTTTTGTTATGAACATTAAAGCGTTTATTGTGACCAAACTATGAGAGTTAGATATATGCTCTCGCGCACTTTTTTGTAGATCTTAATAAGACCTACAAACCCGTAGTACATTATTTTGTTCTATTGTCAATAGTTTTTGCAGCGTACGCATAAATAGGTTTTCGATTTTACACCTTAGGTTACAAAATTGCAATTTACTTATTATTATGAATTTAAGAGTTGTGACTCTTGTCGGTGTAACTGATGCAACTTCTTCCATTTGTCTCTATCCAGTGCCATCTCCTTGACTTCCCTATACGTCATGGCAGACACATTTTCCTTGACTTGTCTCATGTATGTTAGCCTGGGTCTTCCTCTTCCTCTCTTTCCTTCTACTTTTCCTTCTAGTATGTTTTTAAAGAAACTGTCATGTCGTACAAGGTGGCCAATCATCTTTCCTCTTCGATACTGGATTGTATTCCATAGTACTCTTTTTTCATTTACTCTTTTGAGTACATCTTCATTTGTGACTCTTTCCGTCCATTTGATTTTCTCCATCCTTCTCCAACACCACATCTCAAACGCTTCCAGTATCTCTTTATCCTTCTTTGTCATAGTCCATGTCTCACTTCCATAAAGCGCTATACTCCAGATGTACGTTTTAATGAACTGTTTCTTGACTCTACTTGAAATGTGAGATGTAAATATATGACGCTTGTTATTAAATGCTTGCTTAGCTATTGCGATTCTTGATTTTATATCTGGAGTACATCTAGAACTACTTGTTATGAGGCTTCCTAAGTATTTGAAGCTATTGACATTTTCTAACATATTATTATCTAAATGGATTAAGTGTGGTGTGCCTATATCAGTTTTAGTTGTGACCATTACTTTGGTTTTTTTAATATTTATTTGAAGCGAAAATTGTTTAAAAATTACATCCATTGCATTGATTAGTGTCTGCAGATCTTCCTTTGTTTCCGCAACTGCTGCTATATCATCAGCAAATCTTATAAATTGTATTAATTCCCCATTGAATTTAACCCCTGTATTATTTACTGTAGAAATTTTCTTAATTGCTGCCTCTATAAAAATATTGAATATGAGTGGTGAGAGTGAACAGCCCTGTCTAACTCCTTGTCTGATTTTAGCATTTGTTTTTTCTAGACCTATCTCGATTGTAGTTTCTTGGTGCTTGTAGAGTTCATATATTACCCTCCGATCTTTATAATCTAAACCTATTTCTCACAATACTTTCATCATCTGTTTCCAATCTACCCTGTCGAACGCCTTCTCTAAGTCTATAAATGCTATGTGTGTATTCAACCCAACCTCCATTCTTCTGTCAATTATTAGTCTTAATTTTAAAGCAATTTACTTACGGACCCCTAATTTTTATGAGAATAAAATATAGCCTATAGCCTTCCTCGATAAATGGACTATCCAACAATGAAAGAATTTTTGAAATCGCACCTGAGAGCGTTCAAACAAACAAACAAACTCTGCAGCTTTATAATATTATATTCTGTATATGCCAAATGAAAGAGATTTTTTTTATTGACAAGTATGTAGGTTAAGAAAGTTCGTAGGTTCTACTTTACTCAACCACCTCTAGGAAGTCATAGGTGCATAACGTTGCCCAAGTCGGCATTTGTAGAGAGGGACATTCGAAAGCTGCACCTTCTTATAATTAATTCTGTTAAGAAACTGAGAACTAAATCCGCCCTGAGATTAATATTTTAATAATTCAGCATTGTTAATCTTCCGTTCGAAATTCAATATTGCCCGACTCCAATATCTTGCTTAAATAATGCTACCTTAAAAGTAGCGGTGTGTTCCTGCGGTGAATGTTCCATTAGACGAATGAGTAGCGGCGCTTTAATAGCAAAATTTTATGTTCTATCGTAATGGGTTCCACATTCCACATTCATTTTCTCACCAATTATCAAACATATTTACAAATATTCACGATTCATCATCTTGTTTTATAGGTGATCAAGGGGAAAAAGGTGACCGTGGCTTTCCGGGTGAGAGAGGAGAGAAAGGTGATTTGGGAGCCCCTGGGAAAATGGGTCCAGTTGGTCCACGTGGATTGCCTGGACAGAGAGGAGACAAAGGAGAAGGAGGCCCAATAGGTTTTCCTGGGACCCCTGGTGAAACAGGGCCAAGAGGATTTCCGGGATTACCGGGTTTCAAAGGAGATAAGGGAGAAATTGGACCATCTTTACCTGGGCCCCCAGGTCCATCTGGTCAGCCAGGACGCAAAGGAGAACAAGGCTCTAGGGGATATCCTGGTACACCGGGTAATGATGGCCCTCCTGGTTCTATGGGTTTAACTGGGGAGAAAGGTGATCAGGGGTACATGGGCAGGCCGGGAATTACTGGTCCACCAGGACCAAAAGGTGATGCAGGCCCAATTGGACCACCAGGAGTAGCAGGTACACCAGGAATACCGGGGAAAAATGGACAAAAAGGACAGCAAGGATTCCCAGGACTAACAGGAAAACAGGGAGTAATTGGCTTACCAGGTTCAAAGGGTGAGGTAGGTTTCCAAGGCCCAGAAGGCCCGAAGGGATTCCCTGGTGGACGAGGGCGGCCAGGGCCACAAGGTCGTCCTGGAATTGATGGTGTTCCGGGTCAAAAGGGAGATAAAGGAGACTTTGGGTATCCAGGACAATCAGGGCCTCCAGGCTTATCTGGACCACCTGGTGCAGCGGGTCTTCCTGGAATGAAGGGGTCACAAGGTAGTACGGGAGTTCAAGGACCTCCTGGAAGAACAGGCTTACCAGGAGAAAAAGGTGACCAAGGATTAACAGGTCCTACTGGGCCAAAGGGGGAACCTGGATTAGCTGCAGAAAAGGGTGATAAGGGGCTAGCTGGTGCACCTGGATTTAGAGGTTTGGATGGTTTGCCAGGTATACGTGGGGATAAAGGAAATAAGGGAGATATTGGCTTACCTGGTTACGGTGTAGCTGGTACACCCGGAATGAAAGGTGATGTTGGTCTCCCTGGCATAGATGGTTATCCTGGACAACCTGGTATGAAGGGTGATCGAGGATACCCGGGACCTGCAGGAGATAAAGGAAACATGGGGCGCCCTGGTGAACCTGGATTACCAGGAAGAGATGGAGTTGATGGCGCTCCTGGACCACAAGGAGACACCGGCTTCCCTGGACTTACAGGTGCTAGGGGTGAAAAGGGCGATAGAGGTTTCCCAGGTCGTGATGGGATTGACGGTCCGAAAGGCGAAACAGGATTACCAGGGCCTGAAGGTCCTGTTGGACCCATTGGATATATGGGTCAAAAAGGTGAAATAGGGCTTCCCGGACCTTCAATAAATGTGAAAGGAGACAAGGGTGACGTCGGCCAACCAGGTTTCCCAGGAGCTGTCGGACAAAAAGGTGAAAGGGGACAGGAAGGACAACAAGGGCAAGAAGGTGAAAAAGGAGATAGAGGTTTTGATGGAATGAAAGGAAACGTGGGATTACCGGGATTAACTGGAGAAAAAGGTAAGGCACTATACTATTTTATCCATTTTATAAAAAAATGCATTACTTACTTACAAGAATCTTCGACAACAAAGATTGAACAATAAGTTACGTAACTGAAAATAAAATGTTAATATTATTTCTATTGTAAATTAATTTTTTTTATTATTTACCTCGTATTATCATAAGAAACAAAATATAAACGTTAATCACCCGGAGAAGATTATAATGGTAACTTATACTTGTTTTAACTAAAAAACCTGTTAGGGCACAGCAATGTGAGAGGTACTATTATAATTACTACTAATTAGTTGTTTGGATTAGTTTCTTAAATAAATTTTATCTAAGTTTTCATGCATGTTATACTTAAAGGTATGTAGTTGGCATATGGAGTTATAAAGCTGTGACGGACTCCAAATAATATTTAGATACTTTCTTAGATTTATTTCTTCGTCCCAAATCTCAGTATAATTGACTCCGTGGAATACGAAAAGTTTAAATGTCGACTCCATATAACGCGTGGTTTTCATGGTTAACTTTTTTTGCAGGCGACCAAGGACCCATTGGTCCGACTGGCATTCCTGGGATGACAATCAAAGGAGAGAAGGGATTACCTGGTATTCCAGGTAAACATGGCCACCCCGGGCAGACCGGCGCTCGGGGAGAAAAGGGTGAGCAAGGTCTACCAGGACTTCCTGGGCAGGTAGGTTTACCTGGAGAAAATGGCTTACTCGGCCCAATGGGAGAAAAGGGTGATACAGGACGTGAAGGTGCTGCCGGCCCGCCTGGTATAGATGGCACGCCGGGTATGCCAGGACCCCCTGGAATACCTGGTGATAAAGGAAGCAGAGGTGATAAAGGAGCTACCGGGTTTGGCCTTCCCGGAGAAAAGGGTAACCAAGGGCCTATGGGACAGCCTGGAATTCAAGGAGAAAAAGGAGATAAAGGAGACCGTGGTTTAGATGGACTCAATGGCCAAGAAGGACCGATGGGCTTACCTGGACCTAAAGGTGACCGCGGTTTCCCCGGCAGAAATGGTTATCCAGGAGCTCCAGGTATGCCAGGCGAGAAAGGAGAACCAGCAGCATTTGTATTAGGGCCAGCAGGAGAAGTTGGACCTCGTGGTATGCCAGGATTAGACGGACCACGTGGAATGGATGGTCTACCTGGCACACCTGGAATGGACGGAAAACCTGGTGAGAAAGGAGATCGTGGATATCCAGGGCAACCTGGATTGCAAGGACCAATGGGACCACTTGGTCTTCAAGGTATTCAGGGCGAACGAGGAGAAGTTGGTTTTGTTGGAAGAACTGGACCTCCTGGTCCTCCTGGGGCACCGTGTGCGACAACGAATTATTTAACAGGTATTCTCTTAGTCCGACACAGTCAAAGCGAAGTCGTTCCCCAATGTGAACCAGGACATGCAAAACTATGGGACGGTTATTCATTACTATATATAGATGGAAATGAAAAAGCTCATAATCAAGATCTTGGATATGCGGGCTCGTGTATTAGAAAATTCAGTACCATGCCTTTCCTATTCTGTGACCTTAATGATGTCTGCAATTATGCAAGTCGAAATGATCGAAGCTACTGGCTATCAACCGGACAACCCATACCTATGATGCCGGTAGAAGGAAACGAAATTGTTAAACACATATCGAGATGTGTAGTATGTGAAGTACCGACCAACGTGATTGCCGTACATAGTCAAACACTAGATATTCCCAGCTGCCCTGTTGGGTGGGGTGAACTATGGATTGGATACAGTTTTGTTATGGTAAGTTTATATTTATATTTGCAAACCAACTCTATGTTGTACCTACGCGATGCCTATCAACAATGTCATGTATTTTCACATCATTCGTAATTTGAATTTCATATGACATAATATTATGATAGTTTACAATATGTTCAATTATTAGAGATATGCTCTTGACAGTGAAGTGGTGGAGTATCCGCTGAGTCGTTGCGTGACTAGTCAAAAGTATCTAAATATAAATAAAACTAGATCCCATGATACTAGCCCATGTTCGTTACTGACTTAAATTCCGAATTTACAAGTTACAAATAGTAGTAGAAGTAACTTGCTCCATGTAACATTAGCTATCTAAGAGTGAAAGCCGCGTTAAAATCGGCAGCTACATCTACCGTTTAAATAAGCTATGAAAGTTAATTATTGAGCTGAATGAATGAGGATAGTACTAATAACTTTGTCGTTACAGCACACCGGTGCGGGTGGCCAGGGAGGAGGTCAAGCATTGGCCAGCCCCGGTTCCTGCTTGGAAGACTTCCGTGCTATACCATTTATTGAATGTAATGGTGAAGGTGGTACATGCCATCACTTCGCCAATAAACTTAGCTTCTGGCTCACTACTATCGAAGATGGTCACCAGTTCGCAATGCCAGAAAGAGAAACTTTAAAATCCGGACGTCTACTAGAACGGGTGTCAAGATGCATTGTTTGTATAAAAAATACCACATAGTCATCGTATGAACTACAATAGTGAAGTTCTCAAATACTTATATCGAGTATACTTACAACCGAATAATAATTTCCTAGCTACTAAATTAACAAAATAACATCAACATAAGTTCAGGCTTAGACGTTCTAAAAAATAACTATCATTAAAAGTTAGAAATTGTTTAAAGTTGATGGGTAATTAGTAGTCTCTTAAATGATATATATTTATTACAAAAGACTAAAGTTGATAAATTATTCAATCTAATATTCATACAGTCTTTTTAACATCAACTACGCACCAAAGCTTAATAGTTAAGCACTTTTATTTAAGATAAATACTTAAGTAAGTTCTATCAACCTATAGCTCTTATATTATGTTCTCTAATAAGAACATAATCCGTCAAATAAACAAATATTATGTTGATAAGTATGACGGTGTTACATGAATCGGTAAAAATACACCTAATCTGAAAATATTTTCAATTATTTTGTTTTATTATGAAACTAGTCACACATACATATTAACTGAAAGTAACATGTATCTACGTTCAAGTTTATCTCATTTTGTATTTGTGATAAATAAAGTTTTCCGTTATGTACATAATATATCTAATGTTTTATATACCTTCCTTGCTGATCTAAATTAAATAAATGTATATCTATATTATATAGATGCCTGCCTTATGTGAAACTGTCTGAGATTTAATATTTAATGTGAACATATGAGTAAATTCGTCGACGGGTACTTACTTGCATATAATACTAAATGTATTGTATATTATGTAAAAAGTGCCTTCATAATTTTTTACGCTAATATTACAAAATACTTAGATTAAAAATGTTGATAGGAGCACTGCCATTCTGTAGATATATTACGTAATGTTAAACTAAGGACTCATACTGAAATAAAAACTTTAAAAGTTTTGGTGTTTTTATATTTAAATGCACCCGAGACACTCTTAGGTAGGTATATCTTGCACCTTCTCCCACTAACGTCTTCTAGTAGGTACACTGTATGGCAGTACCTACCTAGGTACCCACAGTCAGCCACAGAATTTAGTTCGTCAAATAAATCTAATTTCCAGTTCAAATGTTTCTACATGATATTGATCATTGTGTCGTATGGAATTGTTCGTTCATGAAATTGTAGCTGACATAAACTTAAATAACAAAATCGGTCAAGTGCAAGAACTCGAGCATCTAGGCTTCTATACAACTACACAATTTATTTATATTTGTAAAGCCATCATGAAGTTAGGGTGGAAACTAGGTAGATCTATAAATAATTAGATGAACTGATTCTCAGAAATTATGTCACATGGAGTTGTTTTAGTAGGTATAGTAAAACGAGATGAAACGAGTAGACGGCGGCGGAGTGAGACCAACATTACCTACATGCGGGCAACATAATCTACACTAATATTATAAAGAGGAAAGATTTCATTGTTTTTTTGTTTGTTTGCATTGAATGGGCTCCAAAACTACTTGACCGATCTTGAAAATTCTTTTAACAATGGATAGCTACATCATCAGCGAGTAACATAGGCTATAAGTATTTTATCCCCGTACTCCCACGGGAACGGGATCTACGCGGGTGAAACTGCGTGACGTCTGCTAGTATTTAATAGAAACACAGCCACTCTAGCTAACCAATTTCTAGAAAAACTATCATGGGGGACCACTTCTTGACAAGTCCTTTTTAATAAAATTTCAAAGTTCCTCGCCTTCTCAATACCGACGCGTCAAGGTGTCGGGACTGATTTACATACATAACACTAATAATTCGGCGACGTAAACCCTTCGTAGTAGACGGCCCACCCTTAAACACGTCTCTACAGCCTATATGCCTTGCAGCAATATCGTTTTATAGCATCGTCTGTGACCCCCTTTAATATTACTTTTGGATGAAACGGAACACTTGGCTACTTGCTACTTGATATTTGGCAACACTGAGTTCTAGATGTCATTAGCGGGAAATGAAATTTGTTGTAGGTTCGTAAAATCAATGTTAGTCTATTTTCAATTGAAATATGTACATATTTAAATCATTTATAAAATACTGAAATACCGTTTATTGAAAATGTTCGAGTGGGCTTATAGTGGTGCGAATAGGGCCGTTCCTCGAAATGTCGGTCCCGAGTGTGCTTTTTATCTAACACCACAAAGACAAATAATTGAAACGTTAATTGTTACGACGTCCTGTGTTTATATATTAGTAAGTACATTCATTATTATTTAAATGTTATGAAATTTAAGTAAGATAGTCGTTACCGTATTAGGTACTTTGAGTGCCCATGTAAAAATTGTATCTACTTGTATCTACTTAATTAAATTATGTTGCGAGTAGTTGCGACGAGTAGGTAAGCATTACCATACGAATAAGAATATTATGAATTATTAGATTATCTTGCTCAGTAGCAAGGTGGTAAGTCACTATTTAAAAAAACATTATATTTTACAGATAAAAACATACCCAAAATTGTCCATACCTCAAGAGATTAATTATGTGAAAAGTGATAGAGGTGGGAAAAGACTACTTGTTATCCTTCTGGCTCTGCTCTGGGGAATGGAAATTGGTTTTAAGTTTGCCTCACGAACTGTTATATACTTGCTAAATCCTTGTCATGTTACAACTTTAATACAGGTAAGTCAGCTGCCAAGAAGGTAAGCTATACTTTGTTTTAATGGCAAATTTATTGAAAAGAAATCCAGTTGATAATTTTTTCCTGATATAATTACCTATACAAAATTACAATATGTTGTCATTTCAATGAAATTGCCAGGAGCCATTTGTCCAAAATCTAATCAGTAAAGGAATTGAAAATTGTATATTAAGCATTCTTCATGAGTTCAGATAAATTGTCATTTTCAGATATATATCAGTCTAATTTATAATTTAATACAATTTATTGATTGATTTTATGGACGCAGTAGTCCTGAGTTTAAGAGGTATAATTTTGTGTGCAGATTGAATTAACGCGTTCACTGCTAACGACGCACCTGCGCGTCCAACTGTTAGAGAATTTACGAAGAAGACGAAATTTCTGCAGTGAATGTGTTAATGTCATAATTTAAGACTAGATTGAAAAAGGAATGGACATTGCAAGGCTTCTAGCAGCACTCTGAATGTCATACTAGTACTCTTTCTCTTTACTCACATTGAAATTATACAGGTTTACTTTATGGGTTCCTATGAAATATTACATGTTAATTCTATTTTAATTAACTAGTGCGAGAAATATCACAACTACTAGTAATTATAGGTACAGGTACTATTAGTCAGTCCAAGTCTAAAAATCATTGGAAGCAAATTAGAGTTTTTTTGTATAAAATCTGGGGTGATAGTGTTTGTGTGATTGCACACATTTGTATCAACTCCTGGAACTGGTTTTCATCAAGCTCCACAAGTTGGGTGTGTACCCAATCTGTGTAGATTAGAGCTTTTGCTCCTGGAATGTGATCAGCAGTTGAATGCATGTATATAATTCAACATTTAAGGTCAGTCGGCTATGGTTTTTTTCCTCAAAGTTCAAGTGAAATAGGTGTGATTTCCATATTTGTTTCAGATTTACCTGTTGGCTGCCCCTCCCAGCAAGACAGTGACTGCACTTTTTCGAATTCATCTGAACTTATTGAATGGGCCATTATTAGCATTCCTATTCCCAGAAACAGCGTCTAGAACGGTATACTTATGAGCCTCATTATAAGATATAATTGTTATAAGTGTATTATACACAATTGTTTTGTCATAGATTCTGGCTGAAGCTGCCCTTTACTGGATACAACATGGAATGATGTGTGTTATACCATATTATTTATTGAGAATTGGGGGTGAGGTTTATTTTAACATCACATAAATCTTTGTGATTTACATACCTAGATTGTATTTTTATTAATCACATATATATTTTTTTAGGAGTTTACAATATTGAACCCCTCTGGGATTTCAACTGGGCAATCTTCAGCTATTGCCTGAACTTATTGTATCACTTCATTGTATTACAAATAATTGCGATTGTGAGTATCACTTATTGCATATTATAGATCAAAATTAATTGAACTACATTGCTAAAGATGTATTAGAATTGCAGATATGTGATGTGTGTTTAATTTTCAGCCAGCTCAAGTAAATCTGAATCACATGCTCTGTCCAGCAATACTAGATCCGTTCGAAGGCTCATGGTACCGCATCGCGGCCGTCATTCATCAAGCTCTACTCTGTCCTCTGCTGTGCAAATTCTACTGCCTTGTTGCTGAATTCTGCCTAACCAAGTTTCCACCCACGAAAGTTAAGCCACAGATGAAAGATCACTTGCTAGACAGCACACCTATTGATAAAGCAATTGAAAAAGAAAGCATGGACTAGTGAGGTATATTAACTTGTTGTAAAATACTACAGTTTTATCTATTACTGTGATTCCCCTTGCGCTTGCATAACTCACATTTGCACCATAAAATTGACACATTATAGTATTGAATTGTGAGCGAAGAGGGATTGCAATTAGAAGTGTAACTTATATTACAATATTTCACTTTTGCGGACGCTCAATGATGACAACTAAAAGTTGATAAATTAATTAAATTATAATATGATGTACTTGCAATTTGTGCTCAATGATACCTATACAGGATGTAACACGAAAATTCAGTCAATTTTTGGAAATAATGTAGTAGTTATTATTCTTAGGTTGGTTTTATTTGATATTTCTCAGACAAATTTGTTTTCCATCTGACTTATATATATTGTAGGTAGTGTTATATTATGATATTAGTCACTTAGGCCTCACAACCCCACATAGTGTACCAGGCCGCAGGTATCTTAGAATTTAAATATTATGATTGTATATGGGGATATATATTTTAAATCATATTATTATTAGTATTACCAGCTAAACCCAATTTCAAGACAGATATATGCGACAGAATAAGCCGGTATATACCAGGCCAAACTAGTCCGGCCTAAGGAGTTATATCGGTTTATCCTATAACACTAGATCTTGTTTGGCCTAGGCAAAACTAGTTAGTATAATATATAATACATAGAAGCCTCCGCCACCCACCCAACTAGGGGATACGGAATAATGAGAGAAATAATTAACAAAG
Organism: Watsonalla cultraria; assembly: GCA_964035505.1. NCBI lineage: Eukaryota > Metazoa > Arthropoda > Insecta > Lepidoptera > Drepanidae > Watsonalla > Watsonalla cultraria. Next base: position 6,943,673 of record OZ037713.1, on the reverse strand, counting down.
AGTGCAAATAATAATACTGAATAATTAGAAAATTCATAACATTCCAAAGTCCATTAGTAATTTAGGATGAATTAAGAAATAAAATTATGTTGTTTTTTCTCGTGTCATCCTGTATATCGTATTATGTTTTGCAATTCTACGTGGATCCTCTACCACAACGCTACGCTGGTATAACGCTTAAGCGTGTAATGATATAACTATTGTAAAAAATGCCTAAACTAGAAAACAATAAAATATTTATACATCGCGTCCATTTGGTTTGAGTGGTTATAGAAGCTAGTTAATATATATAAATAGTTATAATAAGTATATCAGGCAATATTTCTCGACTAGCATGAGTATTTTGATTGTTTAGTTTTATTTTCATTTGTATCTGCAGTAGAATTGGGTACTTCGTTTTATATATTTTAAAATATATTACTTAATTATCTATGGTAATACAGATAAATTGTTTTGATTATGGTTTTGTGTGAAGGTATAGGGACTCTGTACAATAAAACAGATGCAATTTATTAGTTTATCTCTGGTTCGTTTCTTTTTTGTGTCATCAAGGGTCTTACTGACCACTTATTGCCGTGATAGGTTAACTCTTATTATGAGACAGATTTATGTGACGCGTATAAGTCTATCACTGTCACACGGTGGAACTATGATGGTAATAAGAGCTTATGGTACGGCCCCTAATCTTGATATTTGATGTTGATATCCATATTCCGTGTACGGATGACGGAGTTGAGCGGTTATTAGCCACATAATCCGCATCTCCGCGTACATTCATTCAAACAATAACTCGTGTTTCATATCTCCTTCGAAAAAATAATTAAAAGGGAGCCTAATAGAAAGAAAAAAGAGAAGAGAGTAGTAAACATATTTTAGGTGGAAGCGATGTATGTGTCGATAATACCAAAGTATGCTTGAATATTATGTAGTATAATTCAGTAATTTACATCATCATCTCCCTGGCCTTATCCCAAGTATTTGGGGTCGGCACTTGATTCAACTCGATGTGGCTGATCACCTGATTTTTATACGAAGCGACTGCCATCTGACCTTCGTAACCCCTTTTTCGAGGAAAATCGGCAATCTGGGTTAAACCAGTTGTCAGACTTTCTTAGGCCTCTGACTGACTTGTAACGATTGCCAAAGATGATAAATTGGCAACCGGGACCGACGGTTTAACGTGCTCTCCGAGGCACCGAGGGAACTCGGGCGGTCACCCATCCAACTACTGGCTAGGCGTATGGTTGCTTAACTTCGCTGATCGAATCATATGCGCAATAGCAACTGTGCCACGAGCTCCTCCGTAATCCGTCCTCCTAATTCAGTAATTTACATAATATATGAAAATGTATTAAGTTGAACTAAAGGTGCGTCCGGAATAAATAATGCGGTTCAATAGCCCATTTTATTAATGTGGACGCTTTGAATTATATATATTAAGGTAGGTACCTACCATCCTTGATCCTATAATTATATTGGTAACTTGCTATATAATATTCTGGACATACGTACTCGAATTTTCAATGTTTCGGGTTCAATCGTGCGGGTGACCCCAATATTCCGTCCGCCGCTACGAGAGAATATAGAATTTTTGGCTTATAATAAATAACATACCTTTATAATATTGTTCAATTTCAATGATATGCCTTTTAGGTATTTAGATAATATCTAATTAGTTTATATATAGGTACCGTCACGAGTTATGACCGCTGATCTTGAATGAGAAGTGATTTTCAACTGACTTAAAAAAAAAGAGGAGTTTATCAATTCGTTGTACCTACGTTTTTTTTTTTGTGTCTAGTATGGAGCGAACGTGAACAAATGCAAGCTCATATATCCCCACTATATTCGCGGAGCGCTTAACACTCGTGACGGCATCATTATAATAGTATATTTACTATTTCACCGACACTGGTCTACGTGACGTAGATTTGAATATTCATGAACATGTGAATCGAACATAGCTATTCAATCGACGAATTTAGAATTAAAACAATTACCGATGAGCTGGTATCGATATATAGTTTAAGAAATGTATAGCTACCTACCTATCCACATAGCATCACCCACTGCATAGGTTTTTGTTTGTCGTGTGGGAATATGTTAGTAAGGTAAGTTACCTGACCAAGGAACAGGAAGGTTACGTAAAATATAATATCAACTCACAAACAATCTCACTCGGTGATTTTCGCCCCGGTGCTTTTCGCAGCCTGAGAACATCTCGGGGCTAGAAATACAATTCCTCCGCCCGTGTTACACATGCTGTGCTTCTGGGCACCATGATACATCCACAACATACTCATGCTCGCCCAGAAGCCCCACTCTGTTACACTGCAAGCTCGTCAGTCCCCTCGCCAAAGTAAGATTGCAAAGTACCACACATGCAGCGCCTCTAGCGGTCCCACCTCTATTGACTGTGTGATTTAGAAAACTCATAATACCTACAATAGCCATAACCGAAAGTAATGGCTAACCTAGATTAAACTAAAGCCTAATATAAGTTAAACTGTTGATAAAATGTATGTGTTTTAAATTATATTATGCAGATAAAATAATTTTCAAAAAATCCCTAAGTGTCAAGTCTGTGCTCTCGATATATGAATACCTAACGATTCGATTATAAGTTGCCGATAAGGGTACCCAATATGTTTGCTTACATATAAGTTTGTTATTTTTAAGAATATACCTATATACCTAGTATTTATAAAAGTATCTACCTAGTTAATACTTACTCGATAAAATTTGTCAAATCCTATGAGGTGCCTAGTTCATAGTGATATAGAAAATCATTTGCCTACATTAATGCTAGCAGCTAGCGCTGTTGTTGAATGAAGCTGTTGAACGCATTTATTGCACTATATTACCTACTTAGGCATGTAGTTGTAGTTGTAGACTTGATTAATAAACTTAGTGATTTTTCCGAAAGCACGTTTGTCTGTGAACCACATTATTTAACGATAGCAATAATTATTATAATCAATCAAGTACATACATACCTAACCACATTCATATTAATTTATTAGCAACCAACTGGTATAATGAACATGTATTGTCTACTGGTAGGAATTAAATAAAGACGGCGGGGCCGCGGAGTTTTACTGCTATACTTACCTGCAAACAATTTATAAAATTGCCTAATAATCACTTGCAATATTCGTAATGACCAGTATTGACCAGACACTGTGATAATACATAATGTACATTAAATACGTATTATTGCCAGATTATATTTGTCATTATTCATGCCTACCCACTACCCGTCAATTCGAAATATGAGAAACCAATTCCAGGTTAATTTGTTGTAGTAATCGTAATTCATGGGAGGCAGCCTACCCGTAAAGCATTTCACTATTCAATAACGTGCCATTTTCAGAAAGATTTGTTCTCATTTGTATGCTCGCTTTTGTGATATTTGGCGCCATATTTATACAGCAATGTAAATTATCCGTGGTACTACTACATACATTTTGGCATATAAATTTTAATTACTTACTAGCGTCCACCCGTTAAGTATATACATACAAACTTAATCACATTATCGGCCTTGGCCATGGACACAGCAACCCTGTTTGGCGGCAACAGCGCCATCTAGTATCATAAATGAGCAACATTAAAATAAATGTAATTTACAAACTATAAATTTAGGGGGCACCCCACATGTGCCAAAATGAGTTCCCCCCCTAAATAGTAGTAGTAGCTTAAATAAGAAAGGAGACTTTTATAAAGTATTTAATAGGTAGGTATTTGGTACTGCATTCAAACATAACTCAGTAGAATAGACTCAATAGAAGTCAGATAACATGGAAAAGATCACATCTGTAAAATTGTGAAATAAAGAATAATCCTTTTAAATAAACATAGTATCTTAAAGTATGAATAACGTGAAATGTTTAGATTTTTGTCAATTTCATTAGGCACGCGTAAAAATAAAAAATAGAAATAACTAACAATAATGTTTAATTATATAATTACTCATAATAAAATCCATAACACATACATTAAAACAATAAAATTATTTTCATTACACACGTACTTTTCAACTGTCTTATCTCCCGTTAATGACATTTTTTGTAAAATGAACAGTCCACGCTGGTTACAAACGGGTTAAATCCATTCGTTGCAAGAGTAGTGACTACAGATGCCGTAACGAGTTTTAAGCGCTCAGCTAAAATAGTTGCGAAATGAGCAAAATGTGTATTAGTTATTTGTACCATACAAACCCTTAAATGACAACAGCACATTCAAGGTCAGTTGCACTCAAATCTCGTGACGGTACGTAACTATATATTTATTATTATTATATGAAATAAATACATTCTGTCATATTAAACAACGTATTCACTATAAAAGAAATAAATTGGATATCCTCTATACTGACAAACAACTGGGAATTCCTCCCGTTTGACACCAGTGGGAATGAAGTCAATGGTTACAACTATCGTATGACTATGATAGTTCTTTTTAACTATTGTTATACAATTATTTAAATTGATGGATAATTTTGGACATGATAAAGATAAAATAATAAAATACTTATATTATTAATTTATCCATCCATTCAAAAGAAATAGATAGTCCAAACTTAACTTATTAAATGTTGTTACAAGGCGCTTCACAGTATTTAATTAAAGCAAATTATTGGTAACAAGGTCACTGCAGACAAGTGTGTGTAGTCAAATTTATTTGTGATTTTACTGAGTATCCTAAATAACTAAACTAAAATTAAACAAGCTTTTTAATATTATGCACCCAGTTGTTTTTCAGGACCTTTTGTTGTATAGTTTGAGATAACTAAACTTATCACGGTATATTTTAGTGATGGGACACAATATTCAATAACTACAATTACTAACTAGGCAATACTGCAGTTTGAGGTGACATACATTTTTATTTTTTATTTTGTCTAATTGTAACTGGATTGCAACATAATAATTTATTTACTTTTTTTTATTTGTTAACTAACTGTGCCTCGTAGTTTCACCCGCGTAGACTCCATTTTATAGGTGGCCGGCGGAAACCTATTTATTTTTTTAAATAAAAATAGCCTATATTACTCCTTGTAACATCAGCTACCTGTTAGTCCCGTTAAAATCGGTCCAGCTGTTTCAGAGATTAGCCGGAACAAACAGACAGACAGACAGAGATATATATGTTTATATGCATGGAGTGAAAAACTGTTAATTTGGTATTACAAACAGACACTTCAATTTTATTTATCTGTATTGATGGGTGTCATGCTGTGGGATTTCCAGAGAAACCTTTTCAATCTTAATTGCATTCTGAATGTTAAAATCTCTTTTATTCCTATTGGTTATTATGATTCCGAGTCAGAGAATAAAAATATTAATGGTCTCAATTTATCTTAGTTGCAATCAAGCCATTGGCAACTCCAAAATCTAATAGCAACAAAATATGTAAAAAAAATATAAAGAACAAAGTAATTCATGGTAGTTTCCTTGGAACAAAATATATCACATTAATGGTTGACTAGAAATAAATTACTTTCTAGGCATGGTATGGTGGTTTACAATCAGCCATCCATAGGGGGTCCCATATACACCATGGACACCTCAGTATTGCCATACACAGCTGATACAGTTGGGAACAGTTTCTTGTTTGGAAGGCCTGGAAGAGAGAATCCATTTAGATACACCCTTTATTAATAAACAGAGGTGTCGTAACACCCATATTTCACTGATTATGACCATCGGCGTCTCAGGTATTATATACATCTTTGAATTTCTGCTGACATTATGCAGGTGTCCTCACAATGTTTTCCTTCATCGTAAACTGCAATGATATTTAATATACAACCAAACATACATTCAGTAAGGTGGACAATATACACTGACTGATATAAGACTTACTCAATAGAAGATTTTATTAGCATTTATATGAAGTGCATGCTGCAAATAGGCAAGAATGTTGTTGAACAAAATCACAAATTTAAGATTACCTAATAATAATGTTTAGTCCTCTTTGCTTATCTGATTCATTGTTTTGGTTGAACTTGACATAATAACATAGATAGAGGAATCAAACAAATGCTAAACTTTGATGTAAGTAAATGACAAACTCACCCCTGAATGCCACTCCTAAAAATTCATAATTTCTCTCAAATGATAAGGTTCTGCCTTCACAGTCTAATATAACCCTTATGCGTTCTCCTATCTGAAAATTAAGTGCAAAAATAATGAAGGGCATATCTTATCTAACATTGATTACATTATATAAATATTTTGAAGGTGAATGGTGATAAACAATTAAAGATTAGATACTTCCGGGTTTTCTTAATGTTTTGTGCAGACCAGTAAGAAAACCAACTCTTGTGGTTGCAAAATGAACAAACTCCAGACAGTTTAAGAGAGGTAGGGCATAACAGGTTCTCCCATTCTGCCCGACTGCTCCAACTCACAGAAGATAGCAGACAAATACTGCTACCTTAGAGTAGTATTATGTTCCTGCAGTGTGTAAGGTGCTCCTTGTGGGGAGGGGAGAAGAATGGAGGAGCTGTGCCAGCTGTGGTAAGACCCCTTTGTCTTCTACTATGTTGACTCAGTGATTCCATTCTTCATAAGGTAGACAATGCATGAGTGACATTCCGGATTACATTGATAGGTTGCAGTAGCTGCTTACCATCAGGTGAAAAGCATGTTTGTTTGTCACTTATGTAGTAGTAGATCATTTATGTTTTACATTAGTTTTTGGGGGACAATAAAGCGGTTGATCTACTTAGTTCCGGTCTGCCTACAACAAACATAATATAGATGCTCAAATCTACACCAATATTGTATAGAGTAAAGATTTGATTGTTTTTTGGTTTGTTTGTTTGCATTGAATTGGCTCTGAAACTACTTGACCGATCTTGAAAATTCTTTCAGCAATGGATAGCTACATCATCAGTGAGTAAAATAGGCTATATTTTATCCCCGTACTACCATGAGAACGGGAACTACACGGGTGAAACCGCGTGACATCCGCTTGTCTTAATCACAAAAACATACAGCACATACTTACTTCATATTTGGGGCTATTATTAAGAAGAGGATAATGTCCTTGGATGCTGCCATTGTGCAACAGATGATTATCTACCAAATTCCAGCCCCAGCTCTGATCATCAGAACCCAAAAGGCCAACATATCCCTGGCACTGCAGCGAGGCTTCCTTGGTTGATATGCCAACCACTGCAACAGTTCCCAAAGGCCCTTCCCAAATCACCTCCCAGGAGTGACGACCATGATGAAAACCAATTTTTCCTCGACAACCATCAGTACTTTGTGCTATTGGATTCCTTAAAAATATTTTGATAATTCATGTTAACATTTTTTAAGTCATATCATCAACAGTTAAACATCTTTATATTGTACTGACCTATGTAAAGTGAATCCATTTGGCTTTACAAATATATTTCTCGAACTGTCATGTGGATTCCAAGCATGTAGAAAAGCCCGCAATTTCGACTTGTATGTGGGGAGCGTCGAAAGAAGATCTGACTTCACAACTTCTTCTGCCAATCTTTTGTAACAATGTAGTCTCCAAACATCGCTATTTTCATCATTGAATATTCTGTACCAACTTTTGCACACCAAGGCACAATTCCTGATATCCTTTAGGCTTAGGTACGAGAATATATTTTCTAATATATGTTCTGGTACAACTTCTGCAATAGCACGCCCATTCACGGCAAATGCGTGCATTCTATAATAAATATGCATGAAGACTATTGATGTAAGAACTGAACAATCAAAAACGATATATTCACGTCTAACACCGTTCCTCAGGTCAAAAAGGCGCTCCCGAAACATAAATCAGTCAGTTCTGTTTGGTACCTCTGCAATGCTTGGGTATTAAATACAGCTAAAACCAAATTCCAACTTTTGCAAAATAGAACCTTATAATTACTAACAGAATCACACACACGAGTACAATTTCAATTAATTTGCTTCACTATCAACACAATAGGTTGTTTTTTACATCCACTGCCAAAGTAAGCACAAAAACGGGGAGCCCCAAAAACTAGGTAGGTAGATACCTACTCCTTACCACCCACCACCCACACCATCCACTTCCTTCGTTTCGTTCCTTCAAGCTTCACGTCCTGTCAGATCGAAAAAGTGATGTCCTTTTTCCGATTCGATTGTACAAAGAGTGCCTATCGATTTAACTATAGTAGAATGCGAAGTTAATCCGTATTATGAAAATCTATTTGCACGAGTCTGAGGCACACTTGGTCTGGTCAAATGCTGATGTAAACATATTTTTTCAAGCCCGGTGTTGATCTTAATGAATAATTGGTTACGGAAAACAAATTAATTATCTGATATCAATTATATTTTGCTACCTACGTCCCGGATGGTATGTTCGTTTTCAGGATATTAACGTTTGATTTTTTGATATGATTTTGTATTCGAATCATACGAATGTCAATTTATACTAGAGTTGATTCAATTTTACTTAATATATAATCGAACCGTTGTTGCATTCGGCCATTACTATTTGAAGTGAAGTTTCTATCTGTCTGCTGTCAGCTGTCAATGTGTCAGTCAATTCTGTCTATTGAGAAATCTATCCATTCATCCATGGATGGGCTTAGTGATGTGCCAACTTGCAATAAACATACATCGAGTTAACTCGAGTTGAAATTCAACTAACTGTTTGAATGCGAGTTAAACAGTTCGAGTTAACTGGAAGAAGTTGAGTGTATGATTGTTATGATACAATATTACTTTTTTTAAATATAAATAGAAATAAAAATAATATTTATTCTCATGAAATATGGTACAAAATAGGTCTTATAAAGGTCACAAGAATCGCATATTTCGCCCAATTTTAGGGCTATTAATATTAACTTAGTTATCTGCTTTGGTACTGCAGTTACATTTTAACCACATATTAATATAAAACATACTAGAAAAAAAAATTCCATCATATCTGCAATATTATGATATGACAATTTGATTCTTGTCATCGTCAGTGTCAATCGGTCGCTGCAATGACGGTAGTTAAAAACCCAGCGAACGAATCGCGCTCTCACTCTTTCGCTTGTTTCGTTCCACTAAACTCGAGTTAGACAGAATTCAACTCGAGTTGACACATCTCTAGATGGACCGATCCCGCCAGCCAGCAACATGTATTTATTTTTATTTGATAATATAATTTTCTAGTTTTTTGTGTTCCCCTATAAGCTATATGTGTATAGATTTAAAAACTAACTAAAGTGGGAAGTTTTTGGATTTTTTTTATTCTTGGAGAAACGTAATTTTAACCATGCCTACCATTGATGCTGTTCTTAGTGATGAAGATTATATTATTGCAAAAGCTAAAGATGCACAAAAATATAATATTCATTCTGCAAAAGCGTGGATGCTTACTGCCAAAACCTTATTTCCTACTAATTTCAAAATTCAATTTGAAGCGTACTTGATGGAGAAGCAATCTGGCAATATTCAAGAAGCTGCAGAGTGCTTCAGTTCATTAATCATGTCGAGACAGAACTTGACTGCCCTCTTACCAGAGATATCAGCTATTGCCAATGCCCTTCGATCAACTGAAGGAAGTTTTCTTAGCCAGATGTTTGATAATATTAGCCCAGATATTCAACTTACTATATTGAAAACCAGTGTAGAAAATAGCGATGATACAATGGAGCATTGCAGATTATTGGTTCTATTATTGAAGAAATTTCCACAGTTAGGGGTGGATAGCCTGGTCAAGACTTTGATTAATGCAGAAAAGTTCTTCTATGACAACCGCTATGCAAGACTACTAGTTGTTGAAACATTGCCTCTCCTCAGTTCACTGGAATCACCACGATTGCTGCAACGCTTACTGGTGAAGGCCATAGATTTTTATAATTCATATGTATATGCAGAAGTAGAACATGATATTACAGACCCTTGGCAGAGACTCTATGGTGTATTAGACTTACTGGGTCGACAGTTGGGATGGGATCCTTTCCTAGTCAACTATAGCAATAGTCTAAATAAAGAGACATATTTTCAAAAACTGATGACATTGAGAAGCTGTGAAGATTGTCGTCAACTATTGTATTGTGGAACCACTTTTTTTTTAAGGTCCCTCTATGAACAGCGATCTTTAAAAGGAAACCATATTCTCATAGAAAGTCTATCAGATCCGGACATGCCTCCATCAAAAAGGCGCAAGGGTGAAATTGAAGTAACCGGTATATCAGCACACCAGTTCCAAGCTGCAGCTAACTGTTGGGAGTTGCTGCACAGCAATGATGTTATATCCAGAGAGTTTGCAAAGTTAACCAGTCAGGTGCAAGCCAAGCCTTGGGCTGAGAGTTTTGCAGATGAACTAGCACTCTACAGAAGGCAATACGAGGAGGCCACACCACCACCTACACTAAACACACTGTCAGCTTACATTGCCAGAGCATCAATCAATTACTTTCAAAAGAAGTATCAAGCTTGCATTGAAAACATACTAGCAGCTCTTCCACAGTTGCCCAATGCTGAAGGTGTGTTGGAAGCAGAGTTAATTGTAGGTGGGAAGCACAGACACCTACATTTCTTGCCTCTCACCAAGGTTGCAATTGTACACTATTTTTGCACCCTAATTATCAAAATTTTACTTAACACAGGAAACAACTCAGATCTTACATATGGGCATATACTTGTTCTGATGCAGTTAGGTTGGCCCCAAGAAGAAGCAGTATTCATACACATTTTAGACATGATAAGACAAAAGGGGGTTTTTCGCTACCATTTATTTTCTGCCTATATAATACACATAGATATATTGGAAGAACTTACATTCATTTGGAATGAGCAAGGTAATAATGTTATCTTAGACATTTTACCAACTTCTCAGCAGCACTTGGGACAAAGAAGAATTGGAACGCGTGGTGCGGATAAGGGTGTCAAGGAGGATTTCAAACAAGCAATGAAAGCTCAAGTCGCAAGGTGTAATGAGTCAATACTTAATTTAACTACACAATTTATTACTTCAGAACGGTCTTATCTTCTACAAATTTTATAATATCTTGCTTAGCATATAAGTGAACATATATTATTAAATCAGTTTTAACATTTTTTTTGTGTTACTCCACCAAACCAGCTTTAGAAATTTCTTAGGAATACAACCCAGCAAATGGGGAATCAAGCAGGAAAGTAAACTTATAACTAGAATTGGCAAACTAGTGTTTCAAATTTTTTACATTATTGATTTGCATTTTGAAGGTACAAATGAAGTCATGAGCAGGTTATGTTCGCAGTTCCTCTAATGATTGAAATTGATATTAAAGATATCAATTACTTACGAGCTACCTTCATATGTGCCAACAGCGAGTAACAAATTACGTCGAGTGAAATGTAAACCCTTTATTGGTGAGATTTTGGTTGCAAAGGATCTCAACAAAAACTTGTCTTCTTTTTGAACTGGGTTACTAGTAGTACTAGTAGTAGTTGTAGTAGTGGTAGCCTCTTCATTAGTGGTTTCGTCTGTTATAGCGGTAAAGTCCCATAATTGTATCGTGCAGTCCAAAGACCCTGTAAAAATAGATTTTTTTTTATGAGTTAGAAAGTAAATTGGGTGGCTGTCATCTGTAACTTGTGTGTTTGTTACTCAGATAAAGACAGATTGGTTTGGATGAAATAAAACATTACATACTCCATTCATTTCCAGAGGGTTCACAAGTAAATAGCTAATTCTATAAGTAGCTTAACTAAATAATATTTTTGTTGCATTGATGATTTGAATGCAATATTTACCTGAAGACAAAATAGTACCATCTCGACTAAAAGCCAGTGCGTGTATGGGCGCGGAATGCGCCGGCGGCAGCGAGGCAGTGGGCGCGCCGGTGGAAATGTCCCATATATTAAGCTCGCCATTGCCACCAGATGCCAGCCATCTTCCACACACGGAAAACGCCAGTGTGAAAATCGCAGACTGCAACGACACGATTATTAATTAATTAATTAATTAATATAAACTTGCTTAAACTATATGAGAGTTTTAATAACTATACTAAAAGAAATCACATTTTATTTAGAATTATTATGAGACTAATGGAAAATTTGTTAAAAACGTAATTTCAATTTTACGCTAGGGTTCTCATAACAGACTTCTTGACCCAAAGTGACGTCACCAATGACAACTAATGGTGAAATAAAAAATATATCAACTGACCTTATGTCCAGTCATGATTCGAACTTGTGATCCTGCCAAACAATCCCACATTCGGACTGTTCTATCACTGGAACCAGTTGCGATGTAGTTCGAGTTGGGGTGGAATTGAATACACTGAAAAATCAAATTAACATATTTATGCTATCCGATACACAGATATACTGTTAACTGACGAAACTACCCGTCTATTAGTAAAATCTCCTGATTTTGACTATATTATAATAGGTGAATAAGCCATACGCGCGTTTTAAGTCGTGAGCAAGCACTAAAACAGTAACCATTTGCCATCGGGCAGGCTGCTGAATTGATGTGACTTTTTATTAATTAAAAGAAAATTAAAAAAATATATACATACGTCCACATCAGAAAGATGTCCGGCGAAGATCCTAAGCGGCTGATGATGGTCAGTGGCCCAGAGTCGTGCGGTGCGGTCGTGCGAGGAGGAGGCGAAGTAGTGCGAGTGCGGCGACCAGCGCACCGACCACACCGGCCACACGTGCCCGCGGTACACCACCAGGCACGACCAGCACTGCAGCGACCACAGACGGACTGCGCAACACACACACACGTTACACCTTATACATTAGTGCGAGTGCGGCGACCAGCGCACCGACCCTTAAATTCCTAGGCCATACTTAGGCTAGGCTTTTGTGCAGTTAGCTATTACAGTGTATCTCACTAATCCGGCACTATTAAAAACCGGAGGATGCCGGATTATTGGAATGTTCGGATTACTGGATTATACTGAAAAAGTCATAGGTAATAAATAAAATAAAGCATTTCATAGAGAGAATAAATGTATATAATGTATTTTTTTAAGTTTTGAAATAATCCTTAATTGAGGTCTGCTTTTGTGCAACTTGTAGTCCTTGCTTAAAAACCTTTTCTCGCATGTTGCGAAGAATTATAATATCTTTGCCAGATAGTGGGCGGAGGGTGCCGGATTATTGGACGTGCCGATCTATCGAAATGCCGGATTAGTGAGATTGTACTGTATTAACAACATGAAATAAATAAATTGAAATACCTGTCGAATCTTCAGAGCACGACAGCAGTAATGTTTTAAAGAGATCAAATGCCACTTGGTAAACTGGCCCTGAATGTCCGTAGAGGGTACGGCAGGTGTCTCTGTCTTTTTCTTCCATCATCCTTACCAAAACATCACCTAAAAACAGAAACTATTTAAATAAAGGTTATGTGTCAGGTAGAATGTGAGAATAGAGTGCCAATTCTTTAGATTAGAACATGCATGTAGGTTTAAATCATTTTCTTTTTATTTCACTTGACTCTGTTCATTTGGGCCTATTATAATCTACATTGAGCATGATAGGTACGTGCCGTTAAGTCCATTCCGCTTATTACGAAAGACTAAGATAGTCCTAGGTTTAAAAGTAGCTCCATCTCTTCCTGTGATATGGATTCAAAAAGGGATGGACGTAGTTTAAGTCATTTTTGTCTAGTCGTCGAACCGTGTTTTGTAATAAGAGGGTGTATGTATTGATACGTCAATGATGCTTCACTACAAAGAAATGTTATTTTGTATAGCATCCTCAATGTCCAGGCATAAACTGATATGAAGGTATACTTCAGGATTTGTATGACAGTAGACTTGACAAGTGTCACCTGCTTCTCTGTCGATATCTTGCAGTTTCTCTGCTGATTTCATTCCACGCAGCTTTACAGGAGTCAGCGTCCATACCTGGCGATATTAGTACACATGAATTTAAAAACTTGCAAAACCTATTATTCTTTAGAATTTACTGCTGTTATATTTCTATACTCATGATCTCCTATCGAATTTCGGTTACGGCGGATAATCTCAACGGGATAGCCATGGAGGAGATATTATAGTGCAAGTGTGTGCATAAACACTCTTTATTCCCTCACTCTGAGTCCCATAGGGCGGCAATACGACACGTTTTCTGAGGCACAGGATTCTTATACTGAATCCAAACTACGGACATTTATTGTGAATTTCTTGACAGAAAAACCCAGTATTTATTTTTGACCCGACCTTTTACTAACCACTAGACCAACGAGGCATGCAATTTCCATAATAGTATACATTTAAAATAATTAGGTGGTTTTATATTTTCTTCTCCATTCTATTGATTTCATGCATTCTATCACAAAGGTGTAAATAACACCATTTTTCTATGCAAATAAATTGGTTTGGTGTAATACCTTTATAGTGGAGTTACTAAAACCAACTGCAAGCAATGTGGAGTCATCACATATGTCGGCGGATATAGCCGTGTGTCCACTGTTCAGTAGTGTGTAGAAGCAGATTGAAGGCAAACACTCTGGCCCCAGCTGCACGCGTTTTGATGCTTCTCTTAGAGCTTTGCCTTTTTCAAGCTTGTCAGTTTCTTTTCTGTAATGATATAAGTTATTTCTAGTAATAAAGCATAACTTAAATCTAGTAAAATAAAAGGAAAAAAATAAAATACATAATTTAAATTGTCTGAGGAATCCCAGTAAGCTGGCTAAAGGCTGCACTACCTCACTGGCTCGCTAAACTGATTCTCTGACCGAGGTAAGAACCAGCTCGATGGTCAGACAACAACCAGGCGTTTTGAGGGATCCGTTAAAAGGAGGTTTCGAATTTAATGGTTGCTAAAAAAAGTACTTACAATTCAGGCAATGGAATGCGATCATTTGGTGGTGCATTTGGGTCAGACTTTGGTTTTTTCATGAATATGTTATCTTTTTTAGCCTTTTTCTTTTTAGGTTTGTCTGGAGTTTCTTCAGCCTCCTCCTCGTCTTCAACAGGAGCCGGAAGTACTTGTATATCTGGCTCTTTTAGAAGCCCATAGTAGACCTTAGTACGGTTTTCTATGAAAAAAAATTTATAATACAACATAATAATTTGAAAATAGATTTGAATATACTCCTCACCCTCGTTAATTACAATTAAAGCAAAATAAAATGTAAGTTTCAAGAAATGCTGTCACAAGTTATGAAATTAAGCATTTGAAATGAAAATATGTAGTAGAGTACACCAAGATCATACAACTACTACTATTCAAGGTCAGCTTTAACTTAATTTATTTTTTTATCAAATCTGGATCAAATTATGTACTTTACAGGTCAGAAGGTGAGAGTGAGAGTGTCAGTTTAAGTAATACAATACCATTTCTTGTGGCTTCTCCTAGCAAACCCCCTGTAGTGGAGCGGACTTGAGCCTGGGTGCGGCCAGGGCCATCATGCACATCTAATTGTATGTGATTGTTTATTATGTTGATGATCACTGTTGAACTCTTTTGTTCATGAAGGTATCTCTTGAGCTGAGTTGATGCATCTCTAGACAGATGTACCACAAACTTGTTGGTGCTGCAACATAACTTTATATTAAACTTTATTCATCACCAAAGCTTTGTATTATGAATTTAATACCAAAACAATATCATGGTTCTTAGTATTTTAAATTCACTAGCACAATATTTGTATAAGAGGGTATAGAGCAAACTTAGCAAACACATAACAAACATTTTTCATACAAAATATTATAAACTACCTGTGCCCCGCGGTTTCACCCGCATAGATTTAGTTTCATGCTTGATTTTGAGGAATCCTAATATTTTTTTATAAATAAAAGTAGCCTTTGTTACTCCCAGCTACCTATATAGTATAGCTATATAGTGAAAGTCCCGTTAAAATTGGTCCAGCTGTTTCAGAGATTACCCAGAACAAATAGACAGAGAAAAATCTTAAAACTTGGTTTTTTAGTGTCAGTAACATGTATACTTCATATGCATTTAGTGAAAAGCTGTTATTTTGGAATTACAAACAGACACTTCAATTTTATTTATCTGTATAGATTTAAACAATATTATGTGTAAGGCATGTTTAGCAGGTTTTCTGCACTGTCTACATAGATGGTGCTATATGCTAACAATTGCAAAGTTTGAGTAAAAACTCACCAGAACCTAAATTGGGCAATAAGAGCATATATACAAGTATTGTATCCACCTGGCGGGAAGATCTTCTCTTTGCTAGGAGCTCACCCCTATTATGCTCACATAATCAATTGCTCTCCACAGATGTACACTTGCATTATTATATTACTTAGTATAAAAAAATAATAATAAAGAATAATATAAAATAAGATTTGTTATAAAGACTATTAAGTGTACCTGTAAATTTCGGCCAGATCATTTCCTTTTATTTGGTCCTTGTGCTTTACAATTGCTAAGCGCTTCAAGTCCTCCTGATAATAGTCCTCTTGTTCGGGGCCAAACTTTTCCAAGAAGTTAGTAGCATGCTCCACATGGTCGTACAGAACCAGGAGCAGGTACATGTGTACCAACACCGGGTACAGTAATGTTGATAATTCATACTGAAACATTTTTTTATTCTCATTTTGACACAGCTATTAATTAGTAAGAGTAAATGCACATCCTAGACCTGGTTATAGCAGCAAAAATATTGTGTGAGTATTTTTATCATTATTAATAAAATATATATTTTTACAAGTTTATAAGTTTTGTCACCTTATAGATATCCAAAGAGTTTTCAACAAACTTTTTCATATTATCATAAGCAAATTCGTAACTGTAAGGATCACTCTCAGTGTGATGAGCTGTTAGAATGCTAGCCAACTCAACCTCTGGCAAATCCAAATTTTCATACTCAGCATCTCCAAGACTTGCTTCCTTTCGGAGGATCTCCTCAGTACCCTGGAAATGTTTGATAGTGACATCAGCTGCACAATCAGGTAAAAATTAGTATATGTAATTTAAACTTGCAATATCTTTACATACTTTAAGGTTATACTTCCGAAGGAGCTGCAAAACGGCGAGAAGTGGTGTCGATTTTTCACCCATCGTAGAAATGCACTAGAGACTATATTTTAAATCGTTGTTCTCAGATACAGACACACATTTGCAATACTTTTAGAGTTTACTTTACCAAAGACCAAATTCACAAATATTAATCAAAAATCAAATAAAAGGTTTTGTTATTAGATTTGAACATCAAAGTTGTACCAATTATAACCAAACAAATGTAGTTGCTTGCAGCAGGTAGCTTGATTGCATTACATTGATACAATCATTTATAAAATAATGTAGAATAAATACGAGATGCTTGAAGCTTTCATCACTTCACAAACAAAAATTAAACTACTACAATACAATTACAAAATAGAGTGACATGACATAGACATAATTTGACATTGACATGTATTCAGTCGCTTGTCATATTAATAATAACATAACATATTATTATTTTGGTTTAGTAATATTTTGAATATGCCAAAGAAAGCGGTGCCCATACATCCCAGTGATTATTATTTTGTTTTGAGTGGTGTCTTAGGTTGTACATTATTCTAATCGCAAAAATAAATCTTGAATCACTCTTGGGTGAACGCATTGTAGCTGTATCTAGTTACTTAAATAACTATATCTTAAGATAAGGTAGGCAAACAGACTTATGTAATACATACTTTAATAGGGATCGACCATGAAAGTGTATTATAAAGCTCCTCATCCATTGCGTTGAAAGTAGCAAGAAGCGTTGTTCGGCGTTTTAAAAAAATATCGGTTATTTAAATGTCTTTAATGGCCTTTGGGCTGCATCCGGATTTTCATTGGCTTATAATATATTTTTCAAAGGAATATATATTTCGCCTTTGAATCACGCCCCTATTTGAATACAGGGGTATAATCACGAGGATAGTGTCGATCGTGATGTAATAGGCAGATATAACGGTTTCCTGCACGTTGTACTATAGAAAACAATAAAACGCAGAAAATCTGTTGCAGAAGTGTCTTGATGACTTAGTGGTTTGAGCAGTCGCTAGCTACGCTAGCGACGGAATTTCAAGTAAGTATGTGCAAATGAGATATTTAAAAAAAAATAAGTGTGCTAATTTTACACCACAAGCTTTACCATGAATGAGAGGAAAGAGAACTGTGAAATTATATAAATCAGCTAAATATCACTTTACCCGACCCGGGAATCGAACCGAGGATCTTCTGTTAAGTCTTCTGGCTGTCTGTCAAGGTTAAACTTAGTATCTGATGAAATTAATTATGTACCTAAGTACCTTATAAAGGTAATTACGATGGGACAAAGAGTAGGTAATAAAATAAACCATCAATTTGTTTCAAGTACTTTAATTGATTGGCTATTTTGCATTATGTTTGGAAGAAAAAATGGAAATAAAAATAGTTTCCATGGTAATGAAAAATCTAAAAGCAATCGTATTATTATATTAATAAAGCTATACTATATCATTCTACTGTTATGCAATCAGACACAATGATTAATTTAATGTATTTTAAATATTATGTTGTATAAAATGGGCGTCATTATAGAAATAACTACAGGTTGGAGCTTAACAATAACACACCTACTAGCTAATATATCAAGATATGTTTCGCAGGTATATAAAAAAATTTTAGCAAATATGCAAGGTCGACGAAAACTATAGTAATAATCTCTCCATTAAGGAATAATAAACACATCTTAAGATATTATTGAAAGAGTAACCGTTAACCTTATTCAACATTGTAGCAAACGTACACTTAATTACATGAATCGTCGTCAGTCTTAAGATCCGTCTATTATTACCGTACACGACAACAAATACAACTATTTATACTTAAATTGCATTACGAGGTATACAATTCATATAATAATAAGTACTCACTATTTTAAAACATCGACTGTACCAACTACCTAAATTACTTTAAAACAATGAATATCAATAGACAGTTTTACAAGTTGGTAGGTTCTGTCGGAACATATTTGTGCAGATCACAGTCACAAAACCACATTGCAAATTTTATCTAAAGATAAATACACATTCAAGTCTAAGTTTGACAAATTGTTGCTAAAAACATACGCGTCGAACAATTTCCTTTTAAAATCGGCTAGAACAGTCTGCTATCCACCGTATAAATTTTAAAGTAATTAAAGGGGTGTTCTATGATGCATTCTTCTCAGCAAAAGCAACCTTCCGAACCCGGTGGCAGCATTTATAATCATGTGCAGTGTAAATTTTATTTTAAACGACTATTGACGATTAGAAAGTACTTTGTTAGTAGTCCAATCAAATTAAGATATTGTGGATTTTACTTAAAGTAAAAGCTATTTATTGTATATCAGGCGGAAGGTTGTGTTTGCATCAATAAGTCATTTAATTTTGAGCAGTAAAATGTTGCAAAATATACACGCATTCTCATTGTGATTGGTCACGGTGCGTAGCTATGACGCCTACGGCGCTACTACGGCGTAGCAATTATTTTAGTCAACGACTCACAGATATATTATGAAGATATAGTTACGAAATCCCTTATATATCGCATTTTCAGAATCGTTATTAATGGTAGAGTTTTATATCGCATCGGCTTAGGGCGGTACAAACGATCAAGCAGAAAAATGATTTTTTGAATTTGGTTGTGCGTATTAAATTCTTAAGTTACTTTCCTTAACAAAAAATGTTTATTTTCGAGACAAAGAATGTATACGTGCAGATCGACAATTATATAGTAAAAAATTTAGATGTTCAAATTTTCATGCACGTGGCTGTCCCGTCAAGTGACTCCGTAGCATCAGTGCTTCAGAGCTGATGCAGTCAATGCTTCTTGGGAATATTTTAAATTTAAAATCTATTAATTTGGTACAATACAAACCCGGCTAAGGTTCACTATGATTGGTCGTTTATCTATAAATATGTAAATTTTATCGTAAACGTTCTTAACAATTGAATCAAAATAAGTAAATGTAGTACTAGATATATTTCTCATTCAAAAAGTAATTAATTTGTTATAATAAGTTTCTATTTTTTTCTATTATATACTACTTATTGCCTATCAATAAAGATAAATGCTCTTTTATCAATCGATATTCCGTAATAAAAATTTAATTGTAAAATGGAATTCTATAACAACATGTCATCTATAATGCGTATCTCTTTTAATTACCTACTTAACTAATCACATGGAACATATATGACATCATAAATTTTATAATCTGCTAAAAGTAAATGATCTTTATTGATAGCTTGTCACCACGATTCAAGTCAACATAAGGCTACGGTGACCGCTGACCATCACGACACGTGATTGCTACTCTTTTATAATAACGAAAAGATAAAAAATATTTATAAAGTCCCGTCCCCCATCAGCTCCTCTGAAGCTGATGGGAGAATCCTGAGTGGATAATAATTACTCAACAAGAATAAGTTACTAATTCCGATAACTATTAGTTACTATAAGAAACTTTTTATTTTAATGAAAATTATTTTAGTTTATATTCGAAGTAAGTCTTATTAACGCTACTACCTATATTAAAGCTTGGAATTACTTTGTTGGCAGCCGCAACTACACCAAGGTTCCATTTGTGGGTACTATACTGCATTCAAGCGAACTGTCGATTGGCCAATGTAGGCGTATTATGATTATTCTCAACATTCCTATTATATCACGGAAAAAATACTCCTTAATGACCATAGTGAAAATCTTTGGGTAACATTTCGAATAAGATTTAAAATAGAATTCGATTAAGAATTATTAGAAAGTAGGATAAAAAAATAATATTATATACATTCGAATTGAGAAAACTCCTGTTTTGATGTCGGGAAAAAGAAACAATGACATTATTGTATTGGTTGGGTAACATGCTAACGACAGGATTATCAGGAACTTTATCTTTTCGCTTTTTTTATCAGTGCTACTAACCCACCTGATTGAGTCTATGGATTACGGAAAAAAGCGGCTAAGTGTGAATAATGCAAGAGTGTGTTCGTTTTGTACCATTGTGTGGCCATTTTGCCCAAAAAATTTACTAGGACAGTTGACAATACGCTTGTTTGGAACAGTCGCTTAATATTAGTTTCCCCAGTGACAATACTAAGGGGACTAAGCAGTTTGGAGCACAGAACCGATTCTGCAGAACTATTCTATAGAATTTCTCCGAATACAAGTTTTCAATTTTCGTCATACGGAATTAAGCTCCACTTGCGGATTCCGCTTTCTAGATTCTTTCAGAACTGAATTGCTAATCAATAGTTTGGAACACGCGTAATTGTGAGCGACAAAGGGAGTTAGAACATGTAGTTATAACTTAGAAGTCTTGACTAGAGCAGTTGTGAGAGTCGAGTGCTCGTGGGTGTGATTCTTCATAGGGCGCGACCCGTGCGGCGGCCAGTTCCTTCGACACGCGCTCCGCAGCGCCCAGCACCCTCAGAAGGTTCAGGCCAGCCAGCTTGCGCAGATCCTCTATACTCCACCCATCCTCCATCAACTCCGCAAACAGTAGCGGGTACGATGACACGTCTTCTAGTCCTTGAGGAGTACTGTTTAAAATAAAGAAATACACTTCAACGCTTTTAAGATGGTTATTGCGATAAGATTTTCTTTGACATCAGATCTGTCATATTATTTATTACTCAGAGAAGCGGTAATCCCCAATGCCTATTGCAGCGGCCACATATCGGACATCTCATTACGATGGCTAACGGGCCGCATATTGGCCGCATCGCATAACTCATCGTGAAGCCCATTGTGAAGTTAAATTATTAAATTTCTAGCGATTTTACTCCCATTACAGGTGGATAACTAGGTAGTTAGGTACACTTACACGAACTCAGAAGCTATATAATAATAAATACTTAGGGTAATACGTTGTTTACGTCTATTGTTTGCTTATTCAGGTAATTACACTGACAAATGTAAAGGTATATCATGTCTCTTTTAAAACACATATGATGTTCGTATGCATACCAACTCATAGCTACGTCGCTTGTATGTTTGGTTAATTGCCGGGAATGTAATATCCACACATGTGTTTGATTACCCAACATTTCATCTGCGGAAACATTAATAATAACATCATCAGGTATGTACGTTATAAAGCGGCGTGTAACACATTACGGTGTGAATAACTATCTGTGGAATTCTTAACAACGAGATAATGAATGGATGTAATGGTCAGCCACGCAGGAGCTACTTAGCCACCCACACACACACGATGTTACGTACTGTGCTATATAGAATGTACGTAGGGTATATAATGTACAAGTAGTCATCAACACTCACTAATTAATCCCGTCGTAGCCGGCGCCCAGCCCCACACTGTCCACGCCTGCTACATCGCGAATATGATTTATGTGCGCTGAAAAAATATATTCATTACTTTGACTTTTTACTGCGGCTAATAACAAAACAGTAGGATTGAGCTTTATTAGGTAGGTACTAGCTGTTGCCTGCGACTCCGATTGCGTAGAGTTCGTAACTTGTATGTATTTTCAATAGTATTTATCCTAAAAATGTTGGCACGAAGTTTTCCATTACTGAATTTTTTTTAAACATCCATTAGTTTTTACGTGACATACACACACACAGGTAGGCAATCATCTCAAAAATGTTGGTAAGTTTATTATCAGTTCATGTCAAAATTATTCACAATATATATTTAGTATTTATAAGTAAACCTTACATATCAGAGAATAAATTAGACGTACAGAAACTAAGCAGACATTCTTTATTCTGAAGTTACCTTGACAATAATTGAGCAAATACGTTCAAGTATTGTGCTTAATTACTGACAAGTGTAACAGGCATGTAATATTGTAAGAAACATCTGTTTCGCTCTCGAGCCAGCCACGCGGTGGCAGTTAAATTGTTTTATAGCATTACTTATTCGCCGGTTTCACTTACCACTTGTAATGAAATGCCGGGAAATATTTTGGACTTACATTGATTAAGTCGATAGTAATTTACGAAACTGTTGTATAAATTTTCTTAACTAAGTACTGACGTCTTTGGACAAAATACCTACTGAATAAGTTGGACTAATTATAGATTAAATTATTACCAAAAGTTGAATCTACTGGATACTACTCACTTTTCAATTTATGATAAGATACGACAAAATAAAAATGTAATCTCTACTAGCTTTTTCCCACAGTTAGGCACGCATTTAAGAGTCTGATAATTATTACAGATTAACTAAAGGTTAAACATAATATTAAATACATTCCAGGTATTACGTGGTAGTTAACATTTTCTATGGAAACCAATGATCTAACTCGTAAAAGAGTAGTAAATTAGGTAGCATTGGCAGAATTGTAGTCGTTTAACTTGAGTTACTGCGTGTTAAACCTCCAGCTTAAATATTTGAAAGCAATTTTTATGGAGATAGCATTTGAAACGATTCTCGTCGAGTCGTTTCACGCTGCTAAGAGGCTGCAATGAGAAGTTATGTAGCTCATGTTGATTACATTTTTATGGACCTATCAAACGAAACCTCACTTGATAGGGCACGGGAAAGTGTCTATCCCTAATTTCGTGTTAAAGCGCTTATCTACAACCTTTTTATTTGTGATATTATCTTCTCAGTTGCATGAGTAACCTTTTTGATTGATTTGATTACAATTATATGATCGTATACTGACATATGTGTTAAATAATGTATGGTTCGTAATTGAAAAGTTCGTACTTTGAATTAAATAAGAATCAATTATACGTAATACGGTATCTACACCAGTTGTTACCTACCATTGGCACCCACCCGTATTTCATTGGTATACCTAATATTATGCAATGTCAACTGACCTATGGCATCCTGAACAGTGGCTGTTTCCCTGCAGGTTAGAAAGGATGTGTAGAAGTTGACCATGATGAGTCCTTTGTTGGCGGCGAGCAGACGCAGCACGGTGTCAGGCACGTTACGCGTCACGTTGCAGAGCGCGCGCGCAGATGAGTGAGAGAACATCACAGGCGCACGCGACACTGCTAGCGCGTCCCGCATCGTGCGTTCGGACACGTGCGACAGGTCCACCAGCATTCCAAGACGATTCATCTCCTTGACCACCACCTAGCAGGTAACCATATAGCTTCTGTCTCAAATCTTCATTGAAAACGATGATATTCTCCCACAAAGGATGCTTTGCGTATAGAAACAGACCTGAGGAATAATATCTCGGACTTTTGAGTAAGTATGTGTAAAACCACAGACTCTTGGTAAAGTTGTGTCTGCGACGCGTGGTCGTTGGCACTTCAGTAATACAACATTTCGTCATTATCGTTCATGACTCGTAAGTAACTACGGGTAATGTACTTAAACTTATTGATTCTATGTCAATCGCTTGTGAGTAGAATATTTGCTTTTTGAAAGTAGGTACACACTGGGAGCCCAAAGCTGATTTTTTACGTTGTTTGGCCTTGTTTCATACCTGTTTTGTTTGACGAAAAAGCAAACAGCGAAGGGCTTTTAACCTTTGTACATCGGACATAAAAATAAATTGGAGCTCCAAACGAACAAATCAAGGATATGAAAAATATGTCTAAATCCTGCCACAAACAACTAGTGGTGAACGGAATACCAAACTATCGATATCCAAGCCAACAGCAACCGAACATTTTAAAATGAAATATAGTGTTTGGATATGAAACAGCCATTGAAATGATCAGAGAAAAGTTCTCTCCTTGTTGGTGGCGTTTCAATATTTATTATTAAGTGCTCTTTTGTTCCATTACGCGCATAAGTTGGTATGACTTTGTGAAGGTTTAAATTAATAGTTAATTTGCTTGGAATCTTCGTGAAGTGCAAATGAAATTTAGGATGGTGGTCGACAATTATTAAGCTAGGTAGAGATAAAATGTCATTATCATATAAATAGTCCTCTCCGTCGCTGCTAATGATAACCGGTAAAATTTTAGCCACATTAAATTGATATATAACATTAAATAATGCAATAAACGATGCAAATTATAATATATCTATGTATGAACCGTCTTTATTCAGATTATTTGCAGGGTTAAAGCTGTACCAAATTATTCTGTACAATAAATATGTACTGTGGATTTGGAAAACAGTTGTTCGCAATGAGAAGACAACAACCTATTATACTCGTATAAGTAACGGCTCTATGAAAGAGCATATTTTCTTTTCCTTGTAGTCTATGCATAAGTAAGTGATGCTTGGCTGTGGTTGCACGTCACACGCAGTGAGTGGTTTTAACAAAAGGAAATATTCCGAAAAGTATCGTTGCAGGTAAACAAAGAACTGCTTCGCGAGCAGCCGGAGTTCATACAAAGCGAAATATTGCGGTGCGCCAGGATGTTTATGATTATGGCTCACTCACCGGCTCACCCCACTCGTCTCAATCACGAACTTTATGTCTTTACATAGATTTCTTCATAACCAATAATACAATATGCATATTAAGTATACTTTTAAGCACACAAAGCCAAGCCAAGTAGTCAGTAACAAAGTGATGAAATTGAAAGATCAGTAGATGTAATTCCATAAATCCGATCCTAACAAGATACTTCTGCACCGGCTGCAGAGAGATTACGATTTTATCAGAATATTAAATACTTTGGAGAAAATTAAGGAAAGATAAGATAAGTCCATGAGGAAATGAATTTTGAGCCTTCTATATCTTCTTGATTTATGTAATATTTTACTTCAATCTAATGAAACTGGGAGGCTTGGGAGTGTTTATTCAGTAGACAAAATATAAAATGTTAGGAGACATTGAATAAACAATGAGTAAGATAGAAGAGTTGTTTATAGTAAACCTTTCCGAAGGGTGTGAGGCCGCCACGTGGGGAGGGCTCAGGCCGGTCAGCTGAAGCGCATTCGGCCCAAGGAGTGTCGCACGTGGACGTGAGGGTCAGGTAGCGCACACCCACTTGGTACAGGGTCCTCAGCACACCCAGGGAGCCCCCGATGGCGTGCCCACCCTCCACACCGACTAACGAACATAGCCGGTGGTTTGCGTGGGCCGCTACGATATCTGCGACAAACAAGATCTATATCTATACAGATAAATAACATTTAAGCGTCTATTTGTAATTAACAGTTTTTCTGTAATAGTCTACTCTGTATTTACATAAAAAATATTTTTTTAATTTATCTCTGTCTGTCTGTCTGTCTGTCCATTCGTTTGTTTGTTCCGGCTAATCTCTGTATCGTCTGGTCCAATTTAAGAGATTAGCGTTTGATTTAAAACTCATTAAATTAGTGCAATATATTTTTAAATATATCTACCCTTTCACTCTATCCTATTTTCTGAACCAAAATAGTTAGCGAACACTTCCATAGGTATCTCAATCATTCCTAAGATTAGACAAGTTACTTTGCCTTTGGTCCAAACTCAGCTGTATTTATTCAAATTTCATGTAGATATCTTGCTTCATATCTATCGAGGAACTCGCTTTCTGCATAAACAACTACGTGTGCCTTTCTGGTAATATTTGTTTGGCTCACCAACACAGATAATAATATGACACCATACACTTCCATATTACAAGTTATCCGCCTTGCAATATATTCTTCATATTGCTCATGTCATGAAGGTAAACATGCTTCAAAGAATATACAGATTCATTCAAGGGAATTTGCGACGACTTCGGCTTTCGGGTGATGCTAATACAAAAAAACTGCAATTTAATTTCATAATTATTATAGTACAGATAAGTAAAATTTAAGTGTCTGATTGCAATTGCTAAATAAATAGCTTTTCACAAATTCATATGAATGTATGTACGGTACATGCATGTAAAAAACCTATTTTACATGTGTTCTCTATATGTCAGTTTGTTTTGTTCCGGCTAATCTTCGTAGCGGCTGCACCGATTTTCAGCTATCGCTGAAATTACAAAGAGTAACTTAGGCTAAAAATTAAGGTGCCGCGAAATAAAACCAGCCATGAAAATAATTCTACGCGGGTGAAATCGCGGGACAGCTAGTGTATATAATATTAATTTTCATTCTATATTCGATGCTTTTTATTACACTCATAATTTAGTCAAAATATGTATAACAATAGATGGCTATCTTCACCAACATAGCTCGGCTCATAAATTATGGTTCAACGTCAACACGGAGGGAAAACTTTGTTGGTCTTGGATACTTATACATACATATATGGTTTACGTTACATTTGTATTCATTAATTTTGTCGTTGTTTTCTCATATTAACAATATCATCCCTGCCCCGTAGGGGGAAGATATAGCTATTTGTTTGATTGATCTCGATTGCAACATAAGACATCGCTTTTATAGTTATTTTCTTCTCAGGTACCTGACACTAGTTTACTACTCTGAACAACATCAGCTCATACTAAAAAAAAATAAGTTATTGTAGTGGTTTTTTGAACAATGGTACAGAAAACACAGAAAGCACTTTTCTTTCAAAGCAATTATACTTAATTTAAATTTCAAAACACCAAAACAAAAGAAAAGGCACAAATTAAGTTAATCCTTACCATTTATTCGGGTGACAGAATAGGAAAAATGACAATGAGTTTTTAATGTAAATATCTTGGTTGCTTCTGCATTCACTGTTTTAAAATACATTTGTGAAGTGGAATTATAAAATTAAACGGTAAATTCTTATTTTCGCGAACGCGAACGAATCACTACTGCATTATTCATTAACAGTTTCATACATTAATTATCAAATGAAAATTTTAAAGATATATCAGTTAACTTTACACATGGGTCCCCGGCTGTGTAGTAGGATTGCGTTTGCTTACATTTGATTGATAACTAGCTGTGCCCCGCAGTTTCACCCGCGTAGATTTAGTTTCTTCCTTATTGTCGCGGAACCCTAATATTTTTAATAAATATAAGTAGCCTAAGTTACTCCTTGAAACATCAGCTACCTACCAGTGAAAGTCCCTTTAAAATCCGTCCAGCCGTTTCAGAGATTACCCGGAACAAACAGACAGACAGACAGACAGAGAAAAAATTTAAAACTTGGTTTTTTAATGTCAGTATCGTGTATACTTTCAAATGCATTTAGTGAAAAACTGTTATTTTGGAATTACAAACAGCCACTTCAATTTTATTTATCTGTATAGATAATCAGAAATGCCAATTTAATGTTAGGAACTCTGTATCTGAAGATTAGTTCCGTTGCAATTCGAGAAAGAAAGAAAGAAGATTATGAACACATATCACTCAAAACAGTGATAGAGTTCTCTATACTGCGGTTAGAATAGAGAACTCTATCATAGTCCTTGGTTTAAAAGTAGCATCTCCTCTTTCTGTGATACGAAGTTAAAAAGGGATGGATATGGTTTCACTCTAAGTTTGGTGTAATCTTCATTTGTCCCTTGTTTTTTAAACAAGAGGGTATATAATTAACAAAAAGAGTGCGGGGGATGATAATTAATTAAAGTCGATTAAGGCTTCATGTCAATCAACCAAGTTTAAAAAAGGTCAAAGTAACATTTCACGTAGAATATTACGAACCAATTTGTGGCATAGGTTGATATTCTTCTGATGTACCTAACTGATATTGTTTAGTTAGCCAATGAAACACGGACTTACTTTGATCTTAATAATTGGTAAGAAATGTACAAACCTACAAATCGTGCAGTTGCTCCTCTAATTGAGGACTTACCGTCAGCAGAAGTGCAGAGCGTGAGTTGGGGCTGGTATTTGTCAGTGAGCCGCTGTATGAGGTCTATTTGTTCGAATGTCAGCTGCACAGCATCGCGGTGCTGCGCGTCACACGGCACGTACGCGGCCCAGAACTGCGACAGAACACCCACTCATCCACATCATATGCTACTGATTAAATATCACGCTCGACTCACAACACGCCCGCGGAATATCAAATCTACCCGCAAACGTTGCACAGTTTAATGGGAAGCTCATTGATAAAATACGTGAGGTTACTTCTCTGTATCTACAAACCTACAAGTGAATTTGCAAACTAAACTGTCGAGCTGTGATTGAATGTTTAATATGGTGATCAATGTCTAATGCCTGAATATTTATAACATTTTAATAAAATTTGTACATAAGAAAGGGTACGATGGGCTTCAAAATGAAGGTGACGCTTACTATCACAGTAATTAGTAGGAATTTTTGTAGGAGGTATTTTTAGTAGGAGTCTTCAGTACTATAAATGTCTAATCGTAAACTAGCATGTGAACTCACCTGCGCTGCGACCCTGCCTTGTTTTAACCGCGGCAAATCCGTGTGACTCCAAGAACTTGTGGCCCACGGGGATATCGTCCGTAGATCTTCGTCGAAACTACACAAATAATATATCAAAGCAATGTTTGACAAAGAGAATAAAGTATCTGAACAAACAAAAAGGTACAAAGCTATCATTTCAATATAACACAATCGTTTTATGTGTTAAGTTTGCCTGAAATTGGTAACAGCGCGATCAACATAAACGAAAAACAGGAAAAGGTAACAGAAAACAGAACGTAGCAAACACTCATAACCAAATCGAATCTCATGGCACACGCGCTGCAGACAAATGACTTGGACATGTGCCAACACGTCCGTCAGTCATGGCTTCAACTACTATGATAATATTAATTCTTTGAGCTACGCCTGAACGATGATTCCGCACTAAATAGTTCTTTGCCGTGTCCAGTCACCACTCGCATCAACAAAAAGTGAAACCTTACAGGTTGTTGTCACGATCATCAACTTTTGAGGGCTTTTTTAGTACGAGTATCATCACATATTTGACGGGAGTTGTTGAATATTTATAATTTATCGCAATATTAAAAAAAAACAAAACCTTTATTTTTACTTCGCCGTAGTCGGGTAAACAAAGAGGTAGAAGTAGAGACCGCGCTGTTGAGATTTTTCGTGAAAACCAGTGCAACTCGCCATCTCTAGATCCTACCAACTATACAGCTACAGTATGAATTAAGGTCCTTGTTGATCGCACATATTATATACTAATTGAAATAAAAATTTTAAACTTATATTAGTCGTAGCTATAGAATAGAATAAGAAATACAGCAAGAAACTAAAGCTGCTGAAATATTTTTGAGGAACTACTGGTAAATACATTCCGAGGGCGACGGCCACATTTGTACAACTTTTATTTCGATTCGCCACAGCCTCCCGCGAGAGATTTCACAACACGAAGCTACTAAACCAACAATAAAACTGAACTAATGTCCTCTTTAGTTAGTGTAAAATACTTCGCGGGCACATATTTAAAAACTGAAGTGCTGTGCTATAAACCCTAGTTTAAATTTCAGATTAATTATGTGAAATTATGACGTAACTTTGGAGGGTGGGTGTTCGTCCAGCTAACTTGCAGATATATATGAACGAAACAAATGTGCTACTCACATGTCTCTTGAATGTTTTGCATTTTAAATATTCATGTTAATTTACATTCTTATATTATTAACATGTATGATATGATGACGTATTTGTATAGATAACATGCTTGCATTTACAATTCATACACATCTAACCGTACGTTATAACCATATAAAACAGACTAACAAATAGTTCGTCATTGCAGATTTTAGTATTCAACAGAATTCTCGGTAGCGTGGAATTGAAACAACGTATACCATACCTATCTATACAGTATGGTATCCATTGATTGTGTAGATTTAGTTGTTCTAGCTGTGTCTGTGTGTGGCTCAAATGCGCAATATCTTTTATTTTGTTTCCCAGTTTCCTATTTTCCTAACGATTGAAGTAGACTAAGCTCATGATTTATTCTGGCACAATACCTATGTGCCATAAGAGCGTGTATTGGCTCCCGTGTTGAGAGCCCGCTAGCTTTGTGTAATTTAAGACTCGCAATCAGCACTGTATTTCTCCCGCGAGCGCTGCATGTCAAATGCTAATAGTGTCTTGTAATAGTTGCTATGAATATTGTATTCAATTTAATGTGCTCTAAGAAGGAAATAGGTTTGATTGTACGCTACAACTATATGCAGATAAATAAAATTTAAGTATCTATTTGTAATTATCCAAAATCTGAACCGGTGGAAAATATTTTCACAGCATTTTTTCCTAAGAAAATGGGTTTCGCGAAATAAAGTCGCCATCCGCGGGGCAAAGCCAGTGATGTATAAAATTTATGTAGAGAATATTACCTAAAGTCCTTGATCTTGTTGTGTAGAAATTTCCTTATGTTCCATGGCAGATCGTTGTGTCCGTCAACGAGTGGCGTGTCGTGGAGCAGCCTCTCGGCGAGGCGCAGGCGTTCGTGCAGCGGCGCGCCAGGCGGGGCGCGCAAGGCCATCGGGCCCGCCACGCACGCCGTGCCTGCTACCAGCACCAGGATCGCCACGCAACACCATCGCCGGTGCCATACTGACAAACCTACGCGTTATACGCTATTAATAAGCGTCTGGGAAAAGTTTAGGCACGTACCAGTAATGCCAGCCTGAGAGACGGCGGCGAGTGACGACGACAAACATAATATATCACGTTGACACCTAATTATTTTCAGTTTAAGTGGGTGTTGTTACACTGCGAAACTGCGTCCCCTTGCGGGAAAGAATTGACTTTTAAAAGCTCAGTGTTTAACTAACTAACTTTAACTGGTTCAGCAAATTCAAACATAAAATATTTATTTGATTACACTTTTAACAAATTACTTTCAAATCTTCAGTAGTTATATAATATAATATGATTACAGGCCTATAAATGTAACCTAAAGAAGCCTTTTAACCTCATGGTGCTAAACAATTAGGCTGTGCTCAAAAAGTATCTTTGTTTGACAACGATTGGCTGGCGTTACACATTTTACAGAAACGCTGGATTTGGATGGGAATTTTACTGAGGAAAATCCTGCAAGAAACACAGAAATTATTATTTCAAATAAAGGTAAAATGATCGTTATAGTCTTTATATTTTAAAACGTGCTTCTAAGCTGAAAACGTGTAAAAAAATATATTTAGGTCATAGCAATCGCTCGTTACGGGGGCTTCCGATAATCTCCCTGTCAAACGCAAACTTACTCGATCACGGCCGGCTGTGGGTGCAGCGGCTTATAATGCTACTAAATTGCTCTTTCGTATATTTGTTGAAACATTTCATTTTTTCTAAAGTTAATTGAAGCAATAAGCCATGTCACGATGACAAAGTAATAGCATCCACTTTGCCCCAAAAACAGTGTTCGTCGACTAAATATTCGTTGGTACTCTGTTATTTTTCAGTGTAATTGAAGTGTATTACATTATATCGAGGTAAGTACGACATATTTGTTCCTAAATAAAGCAGAAGGGAGTAGGTAAAATAGCCCAAGTATTATAATAAGGTATAAAAGCATAGACGCACATTAAGAGGGCTTACAAATTTCCAAGAAAAGGGGACTTAGCCTACGCTAAAATTAATTTAGAAAGATGATAACATATTTACACTGAGAAGATTATAATAATATAGGAAATATCTACTAGTTTCCTCCCTAGGCTTCGTCTGCGTTGATTTTAGAAAGTTAAAACGTCTTTTGTATTAATTCGAGTGTACTACGTACTACGTGCGTCCTACCTTGTAACTGAATCTATATATCCTGTTCAGTCATTGAGTAACCTACATAAAAACATAGAAATACTCACAAGTCATAATAAATATTCAGAGTAAGATGTCTTAACCTCATAATATTCTTCGAAATGTGACTGATACTGAGAAAAGTAATGAGATGAGAGGCCTGATACAGGTATGGAAAAAACACATTGCGCCGACTCCATACAACATGCCCTTATCCTTGATGATGATGATAAGAAATGTAATGAGTAGGGTAAACACTAACGTGACGAGTTGCCCGTTGTAGTGGAGCTGTGGCTGGT
Source organism: Watsonalla cultraria (assembly GCA_964035505.1). Classification (NCBI taxonomy): domain Eukaryota; kingdom Metazoa; phylum Arthropoda; class Insecta; order Lepidoptera; family Drepanidae; genus Watsonalla; species Watsonalla cultraria. The sequence continues at coordinate 6,910,980 of OZ037713.1, read as the reverse complement.
GGTGGAGGCGGTGGTGGCGTGCCACTGCGGCGCCTTGCACGCGCTGCACGACCCACGCCCGCCCTGACCGCGCTCTGTCACGTCGGGCGCGGGCGATGGCCGCTTCTTACTCTATGATCATCAAAATACTATTTACCTTCCTTTCTGATATTTTTCTGTACCTAAATATGTTATATTTTCAATCGAGAAGTAAATAATGCTATTCTGTAATTACATGCTACTTATATGGTCAAATCTTTAACAATCAAATGTGTGTGCCGATGATGTTCTACATTATTTCAGTAATTTAATATTATTGATATACAGGGTGTCGGAGAAACCGGGACAGCTCTTAAAATATGTAATACGGTATAATTTTAAGAAGCAATTAAAATTATTATGACAAAAATATTTTCATCCGTTTTCGAGTAATTATTGTTCAAAGTTGACCATACCTTATTTTCGCATAAAAATCAGCCGTAACGTAGAGTTATTCACGTGAAATCTAACTACGTTTTTATGTTTTTTCTCCCACTAATAAATCCTAAAATAATCCCATTAAACCATTTTTCGAAACCATTAACCTTCCCCTTAATTTAAACAGTTTAATGACCGCGTACAGAATGTAGGTAAACGCGGCCGCGCGTTCGTCCAATCGCTTAAGGCCGCGAGCTCTTCGGCAATAGCTTATAACTACGTTATCTTTGGAGCTAGATATTTTACGATTTTAACATAGTGATATATTCATAAAACCCTACAACTTCTAGAAGACAACTGTTCCTTTTTCTCCGAAACCGTGTATATTCTGCTTTACAAGTTAACTGTCTATCAATATGGCATTGTGTAACACAAAAAGTGAGGGTCTCACCTGTGAATCGTAATACATCGGAATTCTCTTGTCGTGATTGGGGTCGCACGTGCAATGCGCCTGTGCGTTGCACGAACCACCCATCATCATTACGTCCGCGTCTATAAACGTTTGTGCTTCGTCATCTATTAAATCACTACGAGTACTCCGCAACTCAGCCGAGTTCTGCTCCCGCGCCCAACTTTCAGACAATCTATCTCTAAACCGTTCACTTGGAAAATCGTTGTAGGACATTTGCCTTCTTATGCTTCTACATCTACTACGATTATCTAAAGTTGAAAACTTCATAGTTTCTAAAGCTGGAAAGTTTCTAGTCGCGACTTCATCGTTATTGTCAAAACTTCTCATTTTTACCATTTTATGAGGAGTTCGTCTATTTATGTCTGTGTTTACGTTACAGTCTCTGAGTCTATCGAAACATTGGTCCACGTTCCCTGAAAAGTTTGCATAGGTAGATGCGTTTGTTTTGAGGTCCTCTTTCGCTTGAAAGCCAGAAGAAGTAAAAATACAACTTTGACTATTTACTCGCCGTTGCGACTTGTCTGCTAGTGACAACATTGAGAGCTTCTTTAGTGAACTCGAAGAGCCCGATGTTATCTCTGCGAGTTGAACTGCATTTTGATTTTTCTTTGAGATTGCTTCGCCACCTATCTTTTTTAAGTTTGATAACTTCCTTTTTATTTTCTGCACCAATGTACTTCTCGGATCATATGAAATTAATTGTTTGGAAATGTAATTTGAGACACCAATGGTTTTGCTTTTGTTATATTTCCGATCCAAGCTCCGATGTGAGCCGACGCTAAGCTGACTTCGTCCTGTATCACGTTTAATCCTTTCCAAATCGTAAATATTAAGTGTGTGACCTCGCTGGTCACCGGCACTACGATGACAGTTCCTGTAGTTATTCTGTTGGACATTGCAATTACACACTAAATCAATATTATGTTTTGATATGTGATCGTCGAGGCACTGCCGCTGGGCGGCGATGGCGAGGCAAGCTTCGCAGTCCACTCCAAGTAGAAGCTCGAGGCTGGTGTTCCTGATGAAGCCGTCGCTGAAGGTGCGTGAGCGGAAATGTGCGGCGTGATTTGCCAGGCGTGACTCCCAGTCCGGGGGGTCAGCAGGGGTCGAGCTGCCGGTCGCCTCCTCCACCATGGTGGACGCGTCGCGATTCACATGGATGACACGAGGCTGCCTCAGTACACGACTGTCGCTACGCACTGAGCTGCGTGATGGAGATGGTGATGGTCTTTTGAAGCCCTCCACTTGTATCATACTTAATTTTTATGGGAAGACTCTCTGTAACAATACAGTAAAGTAGTTTTTTGTAAAGTTGCTTTGTCATTATGTCTATTAACGAGTTAGAGTTTGTTGCCCGCCGTGTTTCTCTGCTACCTTCACACATCAATATCTAATAGAAAATATCTTTCGATATTTGTTAGTTTCTATACGTCCCAGACGTATTATTAGATACATAAATGTTATAACAAAAATTCTAATTAAAAATCAGTGAGAAATATTGTTTGAATTACAAAGAAGAAATAACGTACTCAGGAGTATATGAAAATTGTTATTGATTTTATAAGGGCGGAAATAATATGGTACCATTTTCTCGGTGCTTTACTTTTTTCCTTAACATTTAGTCTATTCAATTGAATTTCTGACCATACGTGGGGTCTAATTTGCATTATACCCACATCAATATAAAGCTCGAGGATTTATGTTGTCCGATTGGTAAGTAAGTACATGGTACAATACCGACTCGGTAAAGAAAGTAAATATATTGGTATCTGGAAATTATGTAGAAACAATATTCCAGTTCTCGTCTACGATAGTTTGAGTAAACCAAATGGAAATATCAATTAGGTGCGAGACAAACTAGGGGCCCTATAATGTTGAGATAAAATTAATTATCCCACTCACATTTGTGGAATGACGTGGAAAGTTCCTTGTTTCATGATTAATAACCGCAGAGAGGGAGACAAAATCTTAGTCAACGGGTCGTTGGTCTCGGTCGGAATACCGGCTTTTATGAATGAGTTTGTAGAAACTTTAGGTTCACGTAAGGCACACAATCAAATGTTCTAATCGATCACTTATTGTATACTCATTCCAGTACAGACAGTAAGTAAACTCAGCCGGCTAGTTCTACAATATACCAGAAAGATTCTGCCGAGGCCACAATCTGTATGTGGACCTAACCAAGCATGAAGCTTTCCGGGAAGGGTCCAACAGAAGGGAAAGGCGGACGTGGGACATCCGCTACTATTGACCAAAGATATATTCAGTTGCCAACTGGAATGCTTTATAAAATTGTATTTTAAATGTTTGTTTGTAAATGTAAAACTACATTTTACTTTATTATTTTTTTAGGTGAGACAATAGGAACGGGTAAATTACAGAACATTATTTGAATTTAATCACACCAAAGTAAATTGCCGGCTGTGTTTGTTATATACCTACTACGCAAACACATGTCAGTTAAAAGGTTCCTGTGGGGAATGGAAAAGTACGCTTCAAAGCTAGAGAAAACGAAATCACGCACAGTATTTAAACAAAGGTTATATTACAAATTAATACAGCTGCCTCGTTGGTCTAGTGGTTAGTAGGTTCGCCTGCCGATCACGAGGTCCCGGGTTCGATTCCCGGGTCGGGTCATTAACAGATATTAGGTTTTTCTGTCAAGAAATTCACAATAAAATGCCCGGAGTTTGGAAGTTGGTGGTGTTTACACCCGTGCTTCGTGCCTCGGAAAGCACGTTAAGCCGTCACACGCCTGATCTCTCTCCGGCCGTGTCGGATTGCTGTCCCATCGGACTATGAGAGTGAGGGAATAAAGAGTGCACCTGTGTTTGCGCACACACTTGTGCACTATAATATCTTCTGCGTACATGGCTAATCCCCGTTGAGATTAACCGCCATAACCGAAATTCGGTAGGAGATCATTATTTATATTACAAATTAAAATTTCCGAACTTCTAAAAGCGAAGTACTCTATGGACTATGAATTCACATGATACATTTTTTATTATTTGACGCAAAGCCATTAAATACATACAATGAAAATTTAATGTATTATTTATGTTGAGCAATGTTGAGCATATTCCACAGCTTGCATTCGAGTTCAGTGAGCACTGCTTCGCAAGAACTGGTGAATAGGTCTGAATGGAAGGTCGCGCGGAGTCGAGATGGAGCGCCGGCGGACGACTCAAATAAGCCATTTTTGTGTTACGGTTATGTCGCCGCTGTGCTCTGACAATACAGCTTTTGTGTTGAGCGCTCGTTTCAGCGTTCATTATCATCAGATTATTTATGCGCAGTGCAAGCAAGAAGCAGCTGATGTGAAATATAAACTCAACTTATCACTTATCTTCAGATGTTTATTTTCAGTATTGTTATTTTAAGGTTTAACTCCTTTCTTATGAATGTTTCATACACTAAAATAACTGTTCGCAACAAAGTATCCGCTCTACAATATGAATTGTGTTTATTTTATCAATATTAAGGTTCATGTGATCTATACAACATCTGCGACAATATGAGGTTGATTCACATGTGTTAGAAATACCGCCCTCAGATAGGCTCGCATTGTTTGGGCATCTTTGAACACCGTTCCATTAACAGAATAATGGAAGTATCTTTGGGGGAAATAAAATGTGGAAAAAGATTTCCCAGTACCACAGCGGTCATTTGTAAGGCCGAGAAAAATGCTCGCTCATCCAGAAAAAACAATCTAGGAAACACGGAACGTCTGGCAACCAGGCTTGCTCCCTCCAAGTAGTGCTTTAGAACATACTGTTTCTGTAGAATAGAAAGCATGACTGATGAAATGCTGAAATGTTTTTACGATTCTGAAGTATCCAATAAATTAATTATATTCGGTAAACAAAAAATAACAGACAGCAGATGTTAGGATATAAACATACATTATTGTAAATTGACACATTATAAGCGCTTCGCCAATGTGGTTACTCAATCTCATCGAAATATTAGATTTGGGAACAAAGATTATTTTAGAATCTGAAAGATTAAATAAATATACGTGTACATTGACCAAGCTGGGTGTTCTTACTTCTTATATGGTATTAAAATAAAATAGATTTTACCCCGACTTGTTTTAGGCATTAGGAGAAAATGAGACATGCAAAAGCTTACTTGAAGAGATGTGGCATTAATCCACCCCAGACCTATAAACCTGCCCTTGGATTATGTATGTCAGAACGAAATCGGGAAATGGGCCCGGTCATAACAGGTATCAGGAAAATATAAAAAGAACCTAACTTATATTTTTTCAAACTATGGCATTTAAAAAAAAACTCAATATTCTGTAAGAGCTCTGTGAGAGTATTTTAACTTCCGATAATATAATGTATTATGGTTTTATAATAAAAGCAAGCAAAGCTTTGTAATAACGGGAGTTAAAAATCACAGAGTGAATATATTTTGTTGTTTTTGCCTCTGGTTTGTAAAATACTTTAGTATTATAATACAGAATAATAAATAAAAATCTACGTTTACGTAGATTTTTATATTTCCCTGATGACTTGTCATGGTCTTTCACATTTAATTTAATTTAATTTTGACATACATAATCCAAGGGTAAGTAGGTTTATACGTCTGGAGTTAAATAATAACACTTATTCCACCACCCTTCAAGTATGTTTTGTGCATGTCTCTGTTTCTTCGAATGCCTAATGCAAGTGGGGGTAAAATATATTTTATTTTAATGCTATATTTCAAATATTTTTTCAGGTGGATTTATTTTATGATCCCACATTTCCTACCTCTCCAAAACATCATATCCAACTGAATGTGGTCACGAAGATCTTGTTAGCTCTAACTTACTGTTTGTTCGTAACAAAATCAATTAATAAAACGTTTACGAAGTATATTTGCCTTGCCTCGCACTAGTTAATTTATTGTTTGGTTAGGACGGGACTGGTTTCCGATAGACATTTCCCTCAATCAAATATCACAATATAAACGAGTCAGGTAATATTAATACGCATTAAGAGTACTCGTACTAGTAAGTACATATTGTTATAGTGACTTAACTTATGATAGTTTTACGTTCTTTTTATTTGCGGTAAAATTGGGTCGCTCTGTTTTTATTTTTTAATTCTCAGCAACAGAGAATATTCCCAGGTTTAATAATTGTCTAGATTACGCTCTGAAATTTGTCTGCATGCCTGCATGAAACTGAAACTACACGAAAAAAAAGATGTTATACATTTCATTCTGATAAATTAATGTATTATGGAAAGTAGTTTTTGTATTTTTCCGCGGCGTGTGAGAGATTAATTTATCAAATGTGGATTCAGTAGTTTTCGTATGTTGTGTACACAAAACATTTGAATTCGGTGTTTTGTTATCATATCGGGTAATAAACATTTCCATATTCAAATTCAAATTCAAAATATATTTATTTGATAACACTTTTGTTAAAGTACTTTCAAAGTGCCAGATTGCCATGTTTATATAGGATTTTAAATGCTGCCGACGGATTCGGAAGGTTGATTTTACCGAGAAAAGCCCGGGATATAATTGGTCAAATAAGTTGCTCTTTTTAACTGAGATCAAAAAGGAGATTTACTACTAACGCATTTTTTTCCAAAAATATTTTTTTATATTTTTCATAAATATTTCTTCAGACAGTTCTAGAGTCCAAATGTCGATACAAATAATTGTACATAGCATTTAGTACTATCAAATATGTATATTTCTTGTGTTGCGGTGTTTGTTACCAAACTCCTCAGAAACGGCTGTATTGATTTGTATAAAATTTTGTGTTCAGGTTGGGTAGGTCTAAAAATCAGCCAACATAAATTTTTCATACCCCTAAATAATAAGACTGATCTACTTCAAAAAAATATATATGGCAATACAAAGTTTCCCGGGCATAGCTAGTATTTCTATATTTATCATAGGTACATACTTATTTCTTTGAATAGTTTTGGAGCCCCAAATGTCGTAGGTACAATTACGAACCAAATAACAAAGCTTAGGATGACCATATATTATATAATTCATACACGAACATTATGTGTAAAATGTGTGAATTATAATAATAAGCATAAACTTATATCGAAACCCCCGCCATACATGTATGAGTATATCGGAAGAGGTAAAAGAAGTAAATAATATAACAATCTTATCACGATCACTAAAAGCTGCAAAATTGCCAAAGTTTTGAGCTAAGTCGTAAGGTCCGGGTCTAATAACTTTACAGACATACAATTTATTCCGTAGCCTCTCGATACTTCAGCACGCGGGTATTTGGAAGCAAAGCAAGTAATATCCATAAACCCACACTATTTACGATTCTATTCATGTGTAATAACTCCATGCAGAACTTTATACAACTTTACTGTAGATTGCTTGTATATTTATTATTTTTAAATATAAGTATATACATTCACAAAAGTTTAGTTATATTCAATAAGTTTAACTATTAGTGAGAAAATATTATGAACGTCACATTACTTATTTGAGTCTCTATAAAATTATGTGATAATATAAACAATTTTATCATACCTTTTTTCCTGTTAAAATTAAAATAAATAGGTTAATATACACAATATTGCTAAACTTAGTTCCATAGGCAGGCGTACTTGTATACTATTTTAAAAATAAATATTTTTGGAGTAAATTCAATTACTAAAAGTCGACAAAAGTTACTTCTTGTAATTTAAACTAGTTTGCAAGGTAAATTATACTCACACAAAATCAACACAAGCGGAGATTTCACTTAAAACATAAATTAATGGTTCCACAGGTGCTTCTCATGATATTATAGTGTAACATTAGTCTCGTTATTTGAGCGCAATGTGAACCATATGAATGGCATTTTTTCAGTTACGTCGGCAATGTGAAGGCAAGTTACGGTAACATACGCGCGAGTTCGCGAGCTACAGACGCGCTACGCGTGGCTACGAAGCTACGAGTGCGCTACGCGGACTGTGGAGCAGCCGGGCGAGTGCTACGCGCGCGTGACACGGACTGGCACTGGCTTTGCTCGCCGCTCGCTGCGAATAATCCATACCCGAGAGGCGAGGAGGCTGTATTTACCGGACTGAAGGGCGGTCGGGCGAGCTAGCTCCGGCTGCTCCCGCCGCCCGCCGCCCGCCGCTCACCACGCGCCCTGAGCTCCTTCGTGTTGACACAATTTCAAATAATGTCGCATAATTTTAAAGTACCGCACACTGATTGCGTCTCGTCAAGATTATGTAAGTTATGTGCAAGATGTTCTCGCTAATGATATGCTAGAAATCAAGTTACATGGTCAGTCACATTGTAAACATTGCGTGTAAATTGGTCGAGAAACTAATAAAACTTTTTTGCAAACAAATTTAATTTGCCAGTTCATTGCGACTTGGTAAAGTTGTTTTTCCTTCGGAAATTTTGCAACACACTTTGGAAGAATTTTGTTTTTATATTTTAGGAATTGTTTTTCATAAAATAATGGACAACCTTATACGAACCTAAGATTTTCTGGGTTTGAATACAAGTATTACTTTTTATATTATATTATATAGAGGAGCTCGTGGCACAGTTGCTATTGCGCATATCATTCGATCAGCGAAGTTAAGCAACCATACGCCTAGCCAGTAGTTGGATGGGTGACCGCCCGAGTTCCCTCCGTGCCTCGGAGAGCACGTTAAGCCGTCGGTCCCGGTTGCCAATGTAACATCTTTGGCAATCGTTACAGGTCAGTCGGAGGCCTAAAAAAATAATAATCTGACAACTGGTTTAACCCAGATCACAGATTTTCCTCATAAATGGGGTTGCGAAGGTCAGATGTCAGTCGCTTCGTATAAAAATCAGGTGATCAGCCACATCGGGTTGAATCAAGTGCCGACCCCAACAATGTATGGGAAAAGGCCAGGGAAATGATTTGTTGTATTATATATTTTGAAATAATTCTGCTATTTTTATTCACTTGGAAATCGCGTGGATTGAAATGTTATTTATTTAACGATTGTTCGTATGTTTTCTACTTATTTTTCTTTTCATATGCTATTGGTCGAGGATCAGATTGTGAATATGTTCAGGATATTTAGGTATAATGCCTTTATTAAAATAATGAGTGTGACTTAAATAGTATAAATTTCAGTCGCCATTTCTATACAAAATTATTTTGTCTTATGTTTAGTTCCTCTAAACTTCGTTACGGATGGTGAAACGTGTTTTAGTAACATAGAAGAGATAACTCTTCTCTTCTATGATACTAAAAACTCCTCGTTTAACTCTGCTGGCTAAAAAGCGTATTATATTTATAGAAAGTAGATGAAAGTCGCCGGTTTATAATAATAGTATTAATAAATCGTAACCCGAAGTGAACCGAGGGCGGGTTGCTAGTTAACTATAAATCTAATAATGAGATATATCTCACGCCCAACGAATTGCCTTCTGGTTTCTTGTTCCTTGTTGTTGGTCTATCGATAAATAACGTTGACGTGACCTGTTTATTAGTACCTGTATTATGTGAGGTGGGTAAGCTCCACGTACAAAATTAGATCTCCAATTTTGGACGCGCTTTGGCAAATAAAGACCCTTCAATGAAAGATCACCAAAATATGCCAACCGAATGGCGTAAAATTTATTTTGTTCGCTCAGTTACTTCGCTTCAATCGTAGCTATCAATGCCGTGTTTGTTTATTGACCATATCCTTTGTGTCCAAATGGCTTTTGAGCGTGATTTAATGTCTGCGCACTTGGAGTCCGGTCCACGTGGTGATATTTTTATTCATAACTAACAATAGCCCAAGTTCATATTCCCATTCATATATGAATTGCGTTTAAGTAACTTACATGAAAGATACAGTATAAACTTAATTATAATGGCATCCTAAGGTAACTTAAAAGTAACCCTGTTGGGACACAGTAATCTGAGAGGCACTACTTGAACTATAATTTCCTTTTTATTGCCTTTATTTTATTTCTATCTTATATCTATATCATTATATCTATCAATAAGTATTTATACGTTAACATCATTATTTACTTTTTACACAGTGTATTGAGGTCACAAAGTTTTCGATGTGATGTGTATATATTTATCCGTGTGCTGATTTAGTACTTAGCTTTAGAGTATTTATGCTCACTTGACATGTAGTCGCGTCCTCTCGAGGTGGTTGGCGCATAATACGCTCAGTGTTGCCAGTCATAGTAACAGATACCTTCACCATATTTTGCATATTCATTTCGGCTTAAAGAAGAATTTGGAGTTTTCAACGCAATTCATGCGATTATTTCTAAAAAAAAATTTACTAAAAATCACTCTTGCAAAGCTAGTACATCCATTCAATTTATTTCTTTATATATAACATCTTTCGTCCAAATAAATCAAATTAATGAAGAGACGCTATCGTGGAAAAAGAATCTTGTGCATAAGTTAAATTCACTTTGAGAATAGGAACTCGTATACATTTTAAGCAATTTCACGAAGAATAGCATGAGGCGGGAAGGTAAGAAACGAAGGTGGATGACAAGGAGGTTTACGCCTCTTGAGAGGAAAGTAAAAGATGTTTGGGTCGCGTTAACTGACATGTATACTTATGAATGCTTCGTACATTTCACACCCTCTTCACGGAGGCTCTCGCCTGAAGATTTCACATACTGATACTTGTTCGGTAACAAGCTACCATTGTAGTTTAATAATAACATTTTTTGGATCGCATTTCGTCGTCGAGATATTTATTCATAGTGTATCATGTCTGTGCGAGTATACGGATAAATTCCTGTGAATTCATAGTTTGTTAGTATGGACTATTTGATAGTATTTATTTACTTTTCTGGTATTTTGCATGTTTCAATCGGTGAATCAATTTATTTGTGTATGTTGTCCTCAGACTGTAGAGCACAAATAATATAGTTAAGGAATAACGGGATCTCCTGTTCGAAACTCTAAGCTGCTGGGGACTGTAGTTCCAGCAAACAGAAGATAACAGGCAAGTGAAGCGACCATAGTTGTGTTCTTGGGGCAAAAAACGTAGGTAACACACGAGCTACGTTAAGTATTGCAAACGTTATTAGTCAAGTATTCCTCAACGGTCTGGTTTGCATAAGGGATCATATTTTTTTCGTTCTTTTAACAATTATACTTTTTTATTTTTAAATTTATTAATACCTCCTCCTTTCTATTTTAAAGTCCGTTTAAAATTTAGCTCTGAGTTAAAACTATTTTAGAGATAACATTATATACAGTAGAAAAGCAAACATTGAATTGAATTGAAAGATGCGGTACTTCCCAGTAGTTTAAGTGAATCGTTCAACCGATTGAACTTGTGGGAACGTTATTCTTGCTGCTGTAAAATACGGTTACACAAGTCTACATTTTAGGTTACAAATAGATCAAGTATAACTCGTTTGTCGAGTAGTTTTATGCGAATAAAATAAAAAGAGTCGGCATTTAAAAAATATGTTTGTTTTATACAATTTACGCTAACTTAATTAACATTTTTATATGGGAAAAGATCCGAAAATATACCAAACTTAAAAAAAGTTAGACGGTTTCGCAATTTGTAGGAATTAATAAAATTAAGACCTATGTGCCATCTACGTCTTCCATCTTTATTTTACAAAGCCTTTGTCCTTTAAGGTTGCGTATCCTCATTGGCACCAAAAAGAGCAGTAATATTAAACTCACCTGAACAGCTGGAGTCTCGATGTAACATTTGATAAATAGGGGCACAAAGCCTATTAATATCTTATTAAGTGTTTGTTAATACAGTGTAACAAAGGCATGTTTATGTTATATAGTCGAACGTAATCCACGTAAGCCTAGCTGCCAGTAAATTCGCTGGGATAATGTTGTAGGTACGCTATGCTTACCGCGTTAACTTGTCTCATATGCGGGATACGTGACGTCAATCGAAAGTAATTATTTTACCTGTATTAAGACACCTTCATCCCATATATAAGGTCTACCTTACATTACACTCGTTGAATTTTTCTGATATATTTATATGAATGATAATATAGTATAAATACTGTTTTTGTATGATGGAGTCTTAACATTTAAGAAAAATTAAAACGAACATTGTATTGTAGTGAATACTAAAAAATTCGTGCGCTGATTATATTTTTAAAATTGAGTTCGTATATATGAATGATAATATAATATTTACATATATAAAAATTCAAAGTCCTGACTGGTTCACTGACTATTATATATCAACGCAACCTAAGTCGCCGAATTTTGTTTCCTTTGTGAGATACACGTATCCACTAAGTCTTTTCCAAAATTCTACAGGTATGATGGTGAAATGGAGACAACATTTTCTAAGTAATTCTTTATTCTCTGAGTTGAATACCACGCATAGGAAGCCGCTGGCGTTTATTATATTTTTTATTATATATAAGTTTTGTACTGACCATAAAAACTAATTGTAAAAAGAATTGGTTCAAACATTTTCAATCTAAAGCAATTTGAGCGAAAATAATATAAGCGTGTCACCAACTACTGATATAGTTTTTCTTTTGTAAATGAATAGGTATATAAATTGTACATTAAGGTTGGCAAAATGAATGAGATACATTTCATGACTCTATTACCTATTCACCGTAGTGTCAATGTGTGTACACGTCCTTTTCATGAGCAACCCCCCTTATTAAACGCATTCCTAGAGCGGCTCGCGTTTCAGTTTCAAATTCATTGACCAAATTAGTCAAAGAAACGGTTTTAGAAAATTCAACACGTGCTTGGGAGACATTGTTGATATTTCCGTATTCAGTGCTCCATGTTGATAAATCTTCAACATTATCTCTCACAGACAAAATAAAAAAAAATTGCTGTACCCCTCTCGACCCAGCCGTTCTAAATTATCCAAATTACGTCCTGAGAGATAGTAAATATCAACATGTAGAGTCAAAATTGAGCGACGGTGACATTAAGGGGGCTGCCCGCCTCCTTTTCTCCAGCGATACACTTGCTGCTAATGATGCAGATACTTTAAATGCTTTGCGCAGTAAGCACCCACTCCCGGCATCCACCTCCAATTTCCCTGACCCGCGTCAGCCTTCCGATGTGCCCCTACGGGTGACACCGAGTGACGCCCTCGCTGCTGTTTTGTCCTTCCGCAGTGGCTCAGCTGGTGGTTTAGATGGTTTATCACCACAACACCTGAAGGACTTGCTTGCTGGCTCAGCTGGTGAGTCCTCCGAGGCACTGTTGAAGGCCCTGACGGACCTGATCAATTTAATGTTAGCAGGTAAAGTTCCCGGGGGCGTTCTCGATGTGCTCTATGGAGCAAATTTATGTGCTTTGGCTAAGAAGGACGGTGGTATCAGACCTATTGCGGTTGGCACAACCTACCGTAGGCTTGCAGCAAAATTGTGTTGCAAGTCTGCGGTGGTTGATCTAGCACCCTACTTCCGGCCAAGGCAGATGGGTTTCGGTTCAAAGGGGGGTTCTGAGGCGGCGGTTCATTCCCTAAGGACTCTCCTTAACCACCAAGGAGCAGAAGTGGTGTTGAAGGTGGATGTCAAGAAGGCTTTCAACAGTTTTGATAGGGGCACTCTGTTGACGCAGGTAAAGGAAAAGATCCCTTCCGCTTTTAATTTCTTGTGGCAGTGCTATAGTTCACCAACCAAATTGTTATACCAAAATAATCTGATTAGTTCAGCCGATTGCTGTGGCGGCCGGTGCTGCTGCTGCTCAGCAGGAGTGCCTCAAGCGCCGGAAATATGCTTGCATTGGTCAAGGATACATATTTTCTGCGTTTGCGGGTGAAACTCTGGGGCCTTGGGGTCCGGATACTCATCAGCTTTTCAAAGAGCTTGCACGTCGTCTGGTAGAAGCCTCTCGTGACAAGAGAGCTGGGGCTTTTCTCGCCCAGAGAATCAGCATTGCTATTCAACGTGGCAATGCTGCCAGCCTTCTTGGCACGATCCCGAGAGACACCGACTTGGGACAAGTTTTCTACCTTTAATTAGTTTTAAGTACTGTTCCTTGTATATATAATTAAGTTTTATTGAATAAAAATAGATCCTTATTTAACGTACAGAAAATCCAAGAGACTGATATCAATACTAAATGATACACGCTCCGGGTCATACTTACTAAGTAACATTACAAAAAGTAAGTATTTAAATATATGTCTGTCTGTAGTAAACTACTACATAAATACCTAGCTATATATATATATCTATTCCAATAAAGCTTCTCTACATGTTACCTAGTACATGTTTTTGTTTCTAAGTAGTGCCTGTAGATATACATTTATACTTTATGCAGAGAAAAGCACCGTGTTTATATCCTTTACATAAACATAATAACGACGAGTAGTTCGTTCCCCTCAGATGGCTAATCCCGGGACGAACTGAACTCTTTTCAACAATTTCCTAGTTTGAAATCCTTAAGTATCTATCTTACGTTAAATACAGCTAATGCAGGAAAATAGATAATATTTGCTGTTCAAATACTTTATAGTATATAATATAGTAGAGGTTTCTCAATTCGACCGTATTCTTATTAGACTGCCAAAACAAATATAGAGTACGTATAAAAATAAGCCGAAGAAGATCACGTTCAAATGACCTGCGTCAAATTGAGCAATCAATTGAGCGGAACCGATGGCAGACATACATGAAGCGATAGATAAATGTAGGTGAAACTGAAGAGTTCTCAAAGTATGAAGTGAAATTTCACTCATTTGTTGTGTGCCTATACTATGGTCGTTTAAGCAGCACATATTAAGAACTTCTTAGCTTTGACGTTTAATTTGACGGTACCAAAATGAAACGTCAAAGCTCAGAAGTTCTTAATACGCTCTGCTTAAACCGATTACGGTAGGCCTTCAGGACTTCATAATAAATAAGTCTTAATTTTGTAAGTGTGTACTGCATAATATTAGGAAACAATAAAAGGGTAAATGAATACTTTTCCTTTTACGCGTTTGCAAGCTAAAAACCATAAACGTAGTATTGTCATATATCATTACGTCTCAAAGTTACCTTAAAACGATGGAGTAATTTTTTTAAGGCGTCAAAAGTATATGCAGATTCTTTATTCACTGCAAAAAGAAGGCTTTATTTAAAAATCGTTTCATCGTGTAGCCTTTTGTGCTGAGTTGATTCAAAGCGAAGTCACTCCTTTGATTGCAAACTGCGCAACTCGGTGAGCAGTAAATTAAAGATCGAAAGTAGATACGAATAAGAAGTATTTTCCACTAAAGCAACTGGGTTACCACATATATACATACTAAAGACCAGCATATATGTAAGCACATTTAATATATTTATTATTGAAACCTTTTAGCGATATCTAAATTCATCTTCGTAGTAGTTTTTAAAACGCAAATAACTCTTTCAAGATTTCAGGCTTATGTTTAAATTGAGAATTAAGTACCTGTTCAATTTTCCCTTCTTGTCTGGACCTCGTTAAAAACGTTAACCTTGTTAAGCGTTTTTTATTTTGAAAACACTTACTTTAATCGGCATCACGTAATTTGCTCACGATAAAAATTAATATAAAAGCATTATATTATTACTACCTTTTTTTAGTACCGTATTCTTTGTGTTCAGTGATCGTTGGCCAATGTAAGGCTGTTAATTGTTTTTCCGGGGCCACGTCGAGCAGTAATAACGATATAAATGGCACGTTTGTTTTTATATTCTTTGTAAACATTGTAAGTTGAGCGTTTTGTTTTGGAGGGGCGAGAAAACATTCATTTAACACAGAACTTTTTTATGGTTCCGTCAGACAGAGAACAACCTTCACTAATAGAAATTCCTTTAGATACTGTAAATGGAAAGACGTGCTGGAAAAGTCTGTTATCTACTTGAGTCATAATATTTTCCTCGGACTTTGACTGGCTTTGCCGGGTACCTGTTTTTATGGTGGTATTATTGAACATGAAAGGTATATGTGGTTACGGATACAATATTATATCCAATATTACCGAGGTATCCCACGTTCAGTAATACCTAATATACTTTGTTATAATAATATTGTATTATTCATATCGTATTCTTGCCTTCTTCAGTTTATTCAGTAGATTGTGAAGGTATGATGACTGGACAAACATAATTCCCCACATAATTAAGTACATTGTTATAATAAGGTTAGATGGTTTCATCAATGTAGACAGAATCTTACAGGGGTTCCTTCACGTTAATTGTTTTTGATGATATATTTACTTTACTGTCGTCTAGCAGCGCTTTTTGTTTTGGTATTATCTACTTAGTTCAATGAAGGTTATTGACATCTCCAACAAGCGACAATAGGAAAGTGGTAGACAGAAGTGCAACAACACCTTTCTTCTGAACTAATTAGGTGTCAGTCTCACAGTTGGTGAGTTTGTCGCCGTCTCCCAGGCACGATATCGCACGAGTAACTGAGTAATTTATACTAATGACTACCTGCAGCCGGGAGAGAACAAAATTGCTTTGACCCCGATTTCGTTAAAATGTAGTTTTGATTAGCTTTTAGGATTTTCAATGTGATACTTATATGTCGCCTCAAGGTTGCTTCAAATCCCAATCTATATCTTTATATCAATACAGATAAATAAAATTGAAGTGTCTGTTTGTAATTCCAAAATAACAGCTTTTCACTAAATGCATATATACACGCTACGGACATTAAAAAACCAGGTTTTGAAAAAAATCTCTGTCTGTCTGTCTGTTTGTTCCGCGTAATCATTGAAACGGCTGGACGGATTTTAAGGGGACTTTCACTGTCAGATAGCTGATGTTTCAAGGAGTAACTTAAGCTACTTTTATTTATATAAAATATTAGGGTTCCGCGACACTAAGGATGAAACTAAATCTACGCGGGTGAAACCGCGGGGCACAGCTAGTTAATTAATAGTAAAATACAATTATATAAAATTCCTTGTCACGACAATTTAACGTAAAGCAGTGCTAAAAATTTAATGTAAAATTTACCAAAATTAGTTCATTTGTGTGCTCGCCACACAAATTGTGACCAATTGATTTATTTTATTTGTTTTGTAGGTATCCAAGCAGGTGTAAATGCTATTTTAATTTCCAATGATTACCTACTTTTGTGAGTTACTATGTGATTCTGGTGCTCCATGTTTTTACACCACCGTCGCAGATTGTGATGAATGTCTGAATACGGTTGTATACCAACTAATATTATTCAAACGCTGTGAAGATTCAAGAGTCCTCTATATCGTTTATAGAGAAAGAATAAACCTTCTCTATTGAAAAATAACCTTATTTGTTGACGTCTAGTATACTACGGAGAAAAATAAATTTGCTCCGGTGGATATGGGGAGCCCCGGGCACTCGCCAACCACATCTTATTGAATGCAGATTTCAGTTCATACTCTCACTATTTGTATCCTCCTTGACAGCTTGTTCACTTTATATATGTTTCGCATCTTCTCGCCTTCTCACAAGGATTTTCGAAAGGGGTGTAATTATTAAAAATCCAAGTTACGCTAGTTAGATGCCGTTGCGACAACATGAGAGTTAATCAACAGCTCTCAAATAAATTAAGTGCCATTCAAGAATTAAAAAAATAACTATTTATAAGATTGATGCTATTGGCAATATTTTCCCTTGAGTAACACTTATGTTCCTACACGAGCGGAATGGTTGTGAACATATTAGTTTCATAAATATAATACGATTAAGTATATTTTTTGTTGCCTGAGACGTAAAAATGCTTGCCTCTTGAACATCAGGAGCGAATCACTAAGTTTCCGACATTGAGTTAAAAGGAATCGGTGTGCTAACAAAATAAGAAGTACGGGTCCATCCATAGTATCGCAAACCTTTGTCATGTAGATGTTATGGAGAAACCTTGGTCAGAATAAGTTATTTTCAGATTTAATCATTTCCTGAGCCAAGGTTTATACTTAGATACGATTGAAAACATGGTTTTTCGCTGATGTTTTTTATTTAAGTATTCCGATGATTACACAGTTAAGCGCCGAAACGATCTAAAGAATATTTTACTAAACAATGTAAACTAGTTATAGTTCAGGTGACCTGGAATTGAGTAAATGACGTCATTGATACAATTTGTGTTCTAGGCCACTTGTGAATGCGCTACTGTTAATAATTAATGCTTCCAGAGAATTGGACTATTTCGATACCGGAAAAGTTCTTACGTTGCAAACGTGTTCCGACCGCTAACAACTTCGATAGCTCTTTACGATGTATTTTGTAGTTACAACAAAGGAAGCGAACAGTTAAGTAAGGCAGTACATAAAACGCATTATTATGTTGTACTCTTAACAGAAGACGAAATGTCCTGCACAATAATGCACACTCGGATACGTTTGTAGTGACACATAACGTGAATATACTTACGGTGAAAAACAATCCGGTTTTCACTTTTTAATTTTGAGCTATTCGTTCTAAGTTCTAATACGAGAAGTTCGGAAGCGCTGTGCAACTTCACTTAACTCGTCAACAAGGTACTGATCACTCGCGAAGACTGTTTACCACTAGGTTTAATATCCATCTGACGTAAGTTTACACATTTATATAAGTACTTATTTAATTGAATAGGAGTTAAAACCATGGTAGCTGGGTGATTTAAGTATTTTGAATAGTTCTAATCCCTATTTTATTTTTAAAATTAGGGATATTATGTGTTTCAGACAAAAATGGATTGTACCGTTATGACGATTATTGATATCGAATTTGCTTTATATTCTCGAGGGGGCCTACTATAAGCTATTATTGCTATGACAGTTTATGTGAGTGACAGCGGCAGACTGGTATACATGTCATACATAAACATATTATACCTATCTGTCTCATAATCATTGTCAATATACATTGCAATCAGAGGCCCTGGGGCCTTACCACGAGCTCTGCCATGATAGTTTCACTCATTTATGGGACACATGTATATAACGTGTATACATCTGTCACTGTCGCACAGCTGAATTATCAATGCAATAAGAGCTCATGGTAAGGCCCCTGCTCTTACTTGGTTCTGGTGATGCCGCAGAAACGTCAGTGCACAATTTCTAACACCACTAACTCCTGTTGTCTTCGATTAAAGACAATCAATTATACATTAGAGTTTGCATCATATACAACTATGTAGATACTAATATTATTAATTGCACTGTTCCTAGGTTACAGCCATTAACGGGGCATGAACTCCATTATACAAAGATAAATCACTCCATGCAAATCTGCATCACACAATTTATTACCATTTCAGTATTCCGGTAATGCAACATACACCTAATAGGGAGTAAAATTGCATTTAGTGGTCTCTTGATAGCGTCGTATATCGTTTGAACTCCTGTTTATAGTACGTACTTACCAGGAAAATATTCGATAAAATCAAATGAATCTCAGAGTGAAAAGTTGAGAAATGCTAAAAAAAATCATAACTGTGATTTGATTCCTATGAAAACTTATTTAAACTACAGCGTTAGCCGAGAAAGGTTGGAGTCAGAGGGAAAACATAGACATTTTCGCATTTAGAATACTGTTATAGATACACAATATTATCTGATTATTCTTGCAGATATTCCACTCAATTTAATAGAAAGTGATGATAGATACAACCTACAAAACATAACGTAGTCTAGGAAGTTGTAATGTGCGTCCTCAAACTGAATCACTGAGTTATCATGCAACAGAGTAGAATGTATTTGTTTTCCTACCATATTTTACTTGAGGAATAAGGTATTGCGTGTCGGTAATTTATATATCGGCATATAGGGACCATGAGTCGTGCTCTTTCGCACCTTATGTGAGCCAAAATAATACACTACCAGCGGGTGGGCGTAAAGGAAATGCGATTTTATACGGCCACGAGGTAATGAATAATTATAAGTAATATTTTTGGACACGTTTTATTTGAGTAACATAGAAATCATATAAATAATTATTCTATTTGACGAAATTCTTCTACTTATACCTATATCTTATACCTAAGTAGTACGAGTTCAACGACCTATTAATTTGTAGAGCAATTTAATTAATTTAACAATTTTCTTGGTGTATGGGTTTTACAAGATAGGGGTAGACCAGGACCAATTATATATGACTAACTTCATAGAGCAACGACCAATTCTTCTTGTAGTACCTACCTACCTATCTAATAGTTTTACTTACGTCACCAAGGTTTGAGCAATAAACATATTCAGCTTAGAACCAATATGGTTTGCTATGTTAATCTGATATTATCTTAAAATTTACCAGTCTTGGTATTCAAAATTACTCCCTCATATTCTAAAAGTGTATCTATTATTCAATGGGATAACGGAACGGGAGTGATTTTACGAGTGGACGGTACTTGGTGCCTCACTTTACCCAAATTTTGGGCGGTCCCTTCAATTTTATGCTGATTTTATTTGTATCTCTGAACAGAATGACTTTTGATTTCGCCTTTTTCTATTGCAGCTGATCGCGAGTTTCATATTTATTATAATGATAAATATTATGAATTCATATCTCGTCGGGTTTCCTAGTATTTTGTTAACGGTTCAAATGCATGAAACCATAGTCTATAGTTCGATAGCTCTCTGCCTAATTTTCCTTTGTACAAAGAGATAGGACCGGCCGGGGTGTCCGGTGTAGTTCATGAACTGGGCTGCCTCTCGACACTTCTTTTCTGTCTGCGGCATGTCGTCGATGGTGGCAAGCGCGTACGCAGTCAGATCCTCGCAGCACATCATACCCAAGAACCCATCCACCAGTTTCATGCGGACGTCTGCGAAGTGCAGTAACGGCGGGGGATATGGCCTGCCTATTTACCAAAAATCTAAATAAGTTAAAGCTTCATTAAGAGTATGAACAAGCAACTAAAGCAAACATTTCTTTCGCTCACTGAAAATTGGACTGAAGATAGGCCGGTTCAAGCAGTCAAAATGGTGTTGAACAAGCTGAAGACTAGTTAGTCTTCAGCCTGTTCAATACCATTTTATCAAAGGCAGCTTGAAGCAGTTGATTTTGACGTTGTCCGTGTATGTTAATCACTGGTTAATATCTCGAGTTGTCTGTGCTGTATGTAATGGGTCCCTTACATATAGGTACATTAACATACATAAATATTAACACATGGTGTAGGCGGAGAGAGTATACAGACTCATTCAACCGTACACTTAAAGAAACAAATAATATAAGTTTTTACTTATCACGCACTCAAGTTTCCCCGTCATGAATGGATGATGCCCTCACATTAAGAAGAGAAATCATAATGAAATACCTACGGGCAATACCTTCATAATTATTGTCTATAACAAAGAATGTAGTAATGAGATCGCTCCCTGGACTAGTGTAACACATTACAATTTTACCTTAATTACTCAAACGTTTCAGTAAAGGTAGGTCGGATATTATATAAACATATTTGAGTCAAAATAGGTTCGTTCGTTCAAAGACAGATGGACTGCTAAAATGCTGTGCGTTAATTATAATAATATTGAATACTGAGCTAAAACTATGTTAACGAACAAAGCAAATTTATACAAAGGCGAAGTAAGAATAAACGTCAGATACATACAGCCACCCATGGATGTGAATATTTCGGGGAGCTCATTCGAGCACCATTTCGATATGGTACAGTAGAGAAACCACTGCTATCTAAAATATTGAATGGAGAGTTGTTCAAATAGATACTAAGTAGGTATCTGCTTTCATTTACTTTAGATTAAGTAAGTTCCCATTTAAGGTTTTATTTTTCTTTTATCTTAGCTCCTCATTCTTTAATCTCATGGAGATATTCCCCTACGAATTTTGCTATAAACGATGAATGAAGGATGAAAATGTAAAATTGTGCATTTGATAGGATTTCATATTTCATTATGTAAGCTGCGAACTGTAAACATAAACGTGTTGTGAAATAGCTAGCATTGTGCGATTGGTTCGTGGATTCAATAAGTAATTTATTGAGAAACACAAACAATAAAATATTAGCACTGGGGTCCCTTTTATGTCGGCAGAGATGTATTAATAACTGGGGCTAACTGGCTGATGACATTTATCACACCGGCTGCGGGGCGGGTCACTGAGAGCACATAATTGCTATAAATCAATTTCCTGATTGAATTTGGAGACATTAATTTCTCTAAGTTGTTATCTTCCAAGGGCTAGATCCGACATCGAAAGGAAGAAAGCATTAGTGAATCTATTTTCAAGTTAAAACTGTGATGTGCCAAGTCTCTTTACCGTCTAAAGTTATTAAGGTTTTTAAACTGATAGCGCTATTTTATACAGTAATATTTTATACAGTAGGTACTACCCAGGTTTTAATGTTCAACGTGGAAACGTTATTCAAGTCATTAGGGGTATATCGTGGCAAATAAGAAAAAAGTGTTTAAATGCGCCCCGTTTTATGACCGTTTGGAGTCGAGGCGGGCGGGAGAAGTTAGCGGAAATGACGGGGGCGGTGTCGGGCAAGGAAATGAACAGTGTGGCACCTCTTTTGCGGTCCTCTGTCTTTACGAGCGCGCGGAAGATGCCTGGTGAGCCAGCGTAGAGCAGCAGCACGTCCACACCGGGCCGCGGCATCATGAACAGGTACGCCTTGTTCCACTCCACTCCCAGGTGCTGGTCCACCACGTCCACCTCCGTTTTAAATTTCTCCACTCTCTACAATGTGTTTTTTTACTCTCCACTTTTATTCCTCTTAAATTTTAGGACGATAGACTAAATTTTTTTATTGGGATTCATATAAGGAATAAAGATAGCTGTTAAGCTATAATAGCTTTCATAATTACTAAATAGTTCACCTTTTGTGATGGTAGGCCGAAGGATATCGCATGCATTTCCGTGTTGTTTCCCCAAAAGAAGAATATTTTCCAAAGTGATTCTATTACTTCGTACACGTCAAAACGAGCGCCGCGCTCGAATTCCTCGCACGTTGTGAAGCCCTCGAAGTGTTCAGCGAGCGCGCGCGCCGGCAATAGCGCCGCGCCGACCATGACTATTTCAAATATCCACTTGCGCTTCACCATCCTGATGCTACGAATAATTACTAATTCCAACACGTTGTTTGCAACTATGCTTTATGTACCTACCGTATAGTCCACAGATTATACATGCGCAGATGATGCGTGAATGACAAGCACAATGTTACACAAGTGTTACAGATGTGAACGATTTAAATGCAAAGTTAATCACGTTGTACTGATAGCCGCAACAAATTAACTGCGAAATGAAACCAGAAATGGAGTTACGTTTGAACAGAGCTTGGGCTTTAATTGCATCAATACCTATTAAAAAGTAATAACTATTATTAATATGCGCTCTATGATTACAAAATGAGTATTAATACTGATTTTGATGTTAGATATAAATGCGGAATTTTCTAATGTAAGTTTGTGTGAGTGTAATAAGGCAGACTAGATTGAGCCCAGATATAGAAAATATGCCTATTTTATATACATGAAACATAAAACGTAATTACCAATGGAATTATATAGGAATGGTAAATAAATGCACTAACTAATGACGAGCAAATGACTATCTGTCCATTGCAACATCTGTGGCAATTAAATTATTGTTTTCCGAACAACAAGCATCCAAACATCCAGTTTGCTGAATTTACAAAGGAAGACGTGAATAAACAAACCAATTTTCATTACTGCAAACGTTGAGCAATAAAAAACATAATTTCAAATAACGAGTGTACGTATGCTTGTGATGTAGGTACTAGGTATCCGGCTGTAAAACAATTTTCTTTTTTTTAGAAAAGGCGGGATGAGAATAATTTATTTGCGTTCGGCATTATATTTATCACCCGTGCAATCGTACTGTAAATTCCTTTTCGGCTGCAAGTCATAAACTATGTCACCTGAGCACCTGACATGGTCGGGGCGCAAGGAGACCGGCTGTATGCGCTTCTCAAGATATATCAGGGACCTGACCTTATAGGCATGACCTCTTATTCCCATGTTACTTTGACTCATATTAATAAACAGACTAGCTCTGCCCCGCGGTTGTAAAGATGTATTTGACGTGTTTAAATCTGTCACACAGCCGAGTTAACATGGCAATAAGAGCTTATGGTTGGGGCTGATCTCAAGATACTTTCACAGAAATACATCTAGAAACAAATTTGCTTACGGAATCCTCCATTAAACTCACCACAATGTCGTACAACCAATAAAGAATACACCGCGTTGCGGCTAAATTTATGGAACCATTTGCCATTACAAAGATTCATGTTGTTTGTGCGTTGAGGAGTCGGTACCCTCACCAGTAAGTAAGAACTTATTTTATTTATGCATATACATACGAGGAGTTTTGAAATGAGAATTTTCTTTATTCAGCAGTAGGTGAGTACGATTTGTTTTGGCAGGAAAAAGGTTTATTCAGTTTTGGTAGAATTCAGACCTACTTAATTAAGTTGTTTGTTATTTACTATTTCAGAAAAAACATTACGTTTTGTGGTTCCATTTAAACCGCGTCATAAAAAATAGAATGTGGAAATTCGCATGTGTACCTGTTCTGGTCATAAATTGTATTTTTGTTTGGGTAAAAACATGTTTCAGTGCAACGAGACCAGCAAACTGGGATACACTGAGATATAGTGAAAGCAAGATAGTACGTGTACGTTGTATATACGTGCTCTAAAGTTAGCTACAGAGTTAAAAGGTAGATATAATCATAATATAATATAGATATAATTATTTACCACTTACATATTTTGTTTTATGTCGTTACTGATTTTAAAAGGATATGTTAAAGAAAGGAAATTGAACACTATGTCCAAATAAACTATTTAGGAAAGTATTTTACAGTGTTGCATCATTGAAAAACACTTTTAAGCTGGAGGTAAAGTCAAACTTTTTTAACCAAGTTGAATTAAGAAAGTGGTTCTGATTCAAGTATGAAGCCCGTCTGACGGTAAGTGGCCACAGCCTATGGACGCTTGTAATGCCAGAGGGATCCAGTTCGTGTCGCCGGCTCTATGATTACCTAAATATTAGTAAATGGTAGCCCACTCTTTTAAATAATAAAATTGTTCTATATTTATATATCGAATTATTTACCTACACTACCGAGAGCAGACTAAGCTCAAGTTTGAAAATATAATACCGACAATACAAACACAGTAAGGAACAAAAAATGGAGAACAAACAAGATAACAATTTAAGAGTAGGGTTTTGTGTAGGCTGTGCCGTGGTGGCCATGGGGTACGAGTAGCTTCGCCTGTTAAGCAAGCGACGCAAGATCGGATTCCAGCGGGGCCTGTACCAATGAGTTTTTATAAAGTCTTGTGTGCAGTGATTTTAGCTCCACGTGTTTAACGGCGAAGGAAAACATCGTGGGGAAACCTACTTATGTTTTAGATATAATTCAAAAGAGGTATGTATAGTGCCTGAGACGGCGATAGACTCGAAATTTTCACGTTGGTACTTAATCATCTTCGGTGAAAAGTGGGTGCTGTAATTACAATACCTCTGCCTACCCCTTCTTTATTGTCGCGGAACCCTAATATTTTTAATAAATAAAAACAGTCTCAAATCAGCCTAAGTTACTCCTTGAAACATCAGCTACCTGCCAGTGAAAGTCCCGCTGAGATCGGTCCAGCCGGTTCAGAGATTACCCGGAACAAACAGACAGACAGACAGACAGAGAACAATTTTAAAACTTGGTTTTTTAGTGTTAGTAACGTGTATACTTTCATATGCATTTAGTGAAAAGCTGTAATTTTGGAATTACAAACAGACACTTCAATTTTATTTAACTGTATGTATAGATGTGTGTACAAAGTAAGTAACTATAATCATCGCGTTCTGTTTACTCATGTCTGCATTTAGATAATAAATGATAGCCAAAGTTCATGTCCATTACCTAATGTGCGGTCAGATAATACTAGTAAATAGTTGAACAGTGATATAATTTGTTAATGAAACAGCCTGCTTATCTACAACTAAGCATTTTACAGAAAATATTTCATTCAAACGAAAAATGCAGTAGGTACTTATTAAAACTATTTAGAGACAATTTTGCCTCAAATTGGTGACCTTCAGGATCGTGACAGGACGACCATTTATTATTTATATAGTTTATTCCAGCCAATCTCCGAAACTTCTGGACCGATTTTAACGGGACTTTCACTGGCAGATAGCTGATGTGACAAGGAGTAACATAGATCTTTATTTAAACAAACTGTAAGGGTTCTCCAAAATAAAGACAGCCATGAAATTTATACTACTCGGGTGAAACGGCGGAGCACAGCTAGTTTATCTTTAAAATCAACAGCAACAAGCCAAAATAATTCTGAAATTTTAAAAGTTCAAACCCTCGTTATCTTCAATTGCGATTTATTCAATGCATAAAATAAGAAACATGTGCTCGGAAACGTATGTATGTGAGACTGAGGGTACATTAAGCCGGCAATAGTGCCGGTTACACTAACATACCGAAAGCTTTATTAATTTCCAATTCTCTTGCTATCTGGCTGTTAGCTGTAAGAGATAATCTGCCTGTGTGATCGAGTGATGACGAATTTCGCTGCGTATTACCTTTATCGGTGGCGGATTTAATTCAAAGATGACGAATCAACATATTTTCAATCAAAACGCAACAAATTTCATTAACGCCGAATAGGTTTCAACGTTCTTTGCGTTAGTTCATCTTCTAGTACCCCAAATATAGGACACTTGTTCGCAAAATTTGTGTAAATTGCTTGTAATGAATTCAATTACCACCCGCCTCCAAAAAAGTATCATCCATAAAAAACCATACCAATGCGAAAACTAAATGTTCACTTTAAAATATGTCAAAACCTTAACTCGAGATATGAGTGTTGTAATGTAGGACATGCCACCATCTGCAATGTCTCGTGCAGTCTCTGTGGGATTAGACACCAATATTACATCTGTCTACATGACCTCAATAACCATGTTTTATATCATAAACTATTCATTTAGTTGTGCAATGCAATATCTCTGGTGCCTTTTATTTAATGGATTTCTGCAGTTCATTCTTGACATTCAATTTCAGTGTTTAAACAATGGAATTGGATCGTCGACTTCGTAATCATTTGAAAAGCTTCAGCTTTATTTTCTTAGAATCGGAATACAGAACTTATGGACTTAATAAAATGCATTAAAATGATTCAGTACTGCAAAATTATATTGTACTATTTAGATACGTATTACATATTATGTTGTATATTATAGATATGATTACTTGATCTTTGCGATAAAATGGTCTTGACTGAGACGCTAATATGTTATAACTAATAATAAGATAATGTTTGGGTAAACATCTATTCCGAATTCTTATTGTTTTAATCGCTATCAAGATAGTAATTCTCTTAGTTTATGTTTATCTCTGTGAGCTCTATCGTGTAAAATTGTCGTTGTGTTTTATCAGTTTAATCTATACATCTATATCTATACAGATAAATAAAATTGAAGTGTCTGTAATTCCAAAAATATAGCTTTTCACTAAATGCATATTAAATTATACACGCTACTGACACAAAAAACCAAGTTTTAAAAATTTTCTCTGTCTGTCTGTCTGTTTGTTCCGGGTAATCTCTGAAACGGCTGGACGGATTTTAACGGGACTTTCACTGGTAGATAGCTGATGTTTCAAGGAGTAACTTAGGTTACTTTTATATATTAAAAATATTAGGGTTCTGCGCAATAAAGATGAAACTAAATCTACGCGGGTGAAACCGCGGTGCACAGCTAGTGCACACCTAAGTATGCATCTATAGGCGTCTGGCGAGGCGGACTCGGATCCGCCATGTATCTCCCGGCATAGAACTCAAAATGTACTTGAGATAGCTGAATTGAATTTTAATTCAATTCGCCGCGGAATAATCATGTTTAATAGTTTTGGGCTAACTGTAACTCACTCGTACCAATTTCATATTGTATCAGTGGCTTCAGATAACTAACTAGGCGGCGGATAGACGTAATTGACTTGCATGAGACAGCTATTGTGATTTGTCTAGAGCTGCACCCTGCTCTGTTGTATTATGTCTAATAAATAATATTTGGGTTCGCTGCAGTCGTTGTACAAAATTCTAGATTTTTCGGGATTTCATCCGTTCAAAACCTCTGAAGTAAGGAGTAAAGAGGAAGGCTTCGAAGCTAGTAAATATTAATGTATTACAGCGACGCGGACGTCGTGTTATACTACACAGCAGATTTAAATAAGTAAGTGGATATTTTAAGATTTACATAACATGTATCGTTTCGGGGCAGCGGTCTGGGTACTGCCAAAAAATGTCAAAGTGAAATCATTATTAGGAACGAGTATCTACACACTTTGTTATGTTACACATGTACGGTCGCCGACGTTTGGTGAATGACCGATAACAGTTCAACCACTGTAAGTAAATGGAGGTACTTTATCGACTGTATTCTTATTGCACTTAATAATAAGTATTAATCAGACAGACAGAAAAAATTTTAAAACTTGGTTTTTCAGTGTCAGTATCGTATACTTTCATATGCATTTAGTGAAAAGCTGTTATTTTGAAATTACAAACAGACACTTCAATTTTATTTATCTGTATGTATGTATAGATATAGCTGTAAGGAATCTCCGCATTCTATTAACAGTATGAATAAGTAGTTAGATCGTCTATAAACGTGTGAGTGATCATGGCCATGTATTTCGGTGATTGGTCGCGGTCGCAACTCCCGTACATTGCTCCGTGATGATAACTCTATTAATATCTATTTTGTATCTCGAAATGCGCTCGCGAGCAAATGAACAACTATCGAGCGCACAGTGAGCGTGCGATTACGCGAATAGGACATTATTATTATTATAGAAGTTGTACGTAGTTAAGGTAATATAATTTAAAGCTAAGCATTCGCCTTGATGCATCGGATTGATAGGACCATAGAACAAAATGGCATGTGGCCTAAGTGAGTACGTCAACCCCACAGCTAATAATTGTAATTGCAGCTGACGATAGTGCTATGACAATGTGTGCGTGCATGTATGGCTAAGAAAGAAATAGAAAAATATTTGTTATTATATAGATATATCTATTATAAAAGTCAACATCATTACCGAGAAACCGGCAAGACGCCTCTATCATATTAATTATGCTAATGCGGTTATAGGCGAAGTGGCGCCTCTTGAATAACTTTGTTATTCAGTCTTCATCTAATCGCCAATACTCGTGTTTCCGTCGGTGTCTCCGAATTCATTAAACTTAAAAAATATTTTTTATACATATTGGGGCGTAGATAATATATAATAATCAATGCTTATTGTTATTGAATCCGTGTTCGTCTGCGTTCCGCACACTGTGCACGGCATCGTGTAGATACGGACGATACATATTGTGTTCGCGATAGTGTTTATTTGCGCGTTGCTATATGATGTTGTTTTATGAATAATTCATACTTTTTTGACTAGTCTCCAAATTAAATACGACTTTATTACAATATAATTAATTCTACAAAAAGAACGAGGAACGTGAGTATACTACATATTTATAAATTGTAGAAATAACTACTTGCCTCTATATTATACCATAATTTACGTATTTAAAGGTGGCGAGCATGTAATGGTTAAAGTTTAACTAATTTTATACTTAACTTTATACTTATAAATATGGTATTGGTAGTATTCGTATATAAGTATTACGTTTTATATAAGCATCTACACAAATAGCGTTAAAACACATACGTACGAACCAATCTACATACGGATAGATTGTACCTTATAACACATGTCGTAGATCGTATCGTCGATGAGTGTAATATACAGTTAGATTCGTTGAAAAATTGAGTTTTGGTACACATTATTTACATCCTACAACAAAATTATCCACAATGATAGAAATATGTGTATAAGCGGCTGTCTCAGTGATAGACAGTAGATACCCGTAGGCGTCGGGCGGCCGGTTCGCTTGCTAGCCACCTTTGTGATAATACTAAATACAATATTAACAAACCTATAGAATTCTATATAAAGTTGAATGAATATTGTTGATTTATTTAATGATTAATTAACTTTTTGATTGAAAACCACACGTTTTGTTTGTAAAATAATACCAGGTTTTTTATTGAGAACTTTTTGATAGGAGTTCGATAACGGTTATATATTTCGGAGGATATTTGCTTACATTTGTAAATGTAACTAATGGTACCAAAACTATGTGACTAATGCGTGTGCTAACGAGTATCATTAACATAAAAGCTTCGTTTTAAATCTTTAAACCAAACTAACCATTGAACTGATCACCTCAGTCGTTTCACACCAATTAATGACAAATGAAAATCACGACCAAACGAATTGAATGGTAACATAGTGTGTTCAGAGATACTAACAGCTGCTCCGTCCTCCTATTACGGTTGGCAACAAGCTTGATAAGATATTCGGGTGGTATCATATTTTGTGCAGACAACCTATGTAGGCAGACATTGGCTATTATAAAATGGTTCACATATAACTCATTTCGGCGCCCCTCGTTTGAGCTCAGGTGGATGCCGAGCCGCTTAAAATATTGTTGTCACCGAAAACGATATTTCTTTAGCTGCAAAAATGTCTCAGCCATTTTTATGGCAGCGCCCGAGGTGTTCCTGTAATGATTTATGTTTAATTAGAATATCCTTCACATTTTTATGTCATTAGAGTATAATTTAAGAACTTCTCGGCGAGCGCTCCGTAACTTTGTTCGGAGTTTAAAAACAATTAGAGTTTGTTAAGCTTGTTCACGTACATCCATTATATTTGAAATCATTATCGACTTCTGTAGGTAGATATGTACCTAGTAGTAGGTAGCGAGGAACTAGTGATATTGTACAACATAATGTTTAATTGTAAGCGATAAAGGAACTGTGTGCTGTGACCTGTCTTTCGTCTCAAAGTTACCTACGCATTCGCTGATAGCAGGAGACATTTATCAGAAGTATTGTACCTAGTGGCTCTGACCTTTTGATTGGATACTATTTTAATTAAACAACGTTGCATTTCATTCTACAATCTAGCATTTAATTTGATTGTACAATACAATGAATAATACTTACGCGTAAATATTAACATGTTTAATTAGGAACCTGCTCGATTTCTAATGTCGATCTCATGGATATGAACCATAATAATTAAGGCTTTCAACAGAATTAACGTTAAAGGTTTCCAACTCAATTAAAAAAGCGGTCGGGGTATTTGATAACACTGATTAAAAAATAGATAAAATAATTATATATTCCGTGTAACCCATAAAAAAGGTTTAATGGTAATTAATTACACAGAAAACAAAACATAATTTACAGATAAACAAATTGCATCAGGAACAAAGAACACTTGTGTTAATGCAATACCAATACAGATTACAATATGCGTACTTTTTTTATTTTTCTTCATTTAAGTACAAACGTTCTACCAATTACAAGCCTTTCATCTGCTTGGAATTAGTTTAATAAAGTTAGTAAATGCGAATATCCAAAGCATGTTTAATCTTAATATTCATAGGTGCATGTTTTTTTTCCAGCAAGATACTCACTAAGTAGTATCGATTTAGCATTTACGCATATAAAAAGCTCAATGTTTCAATACAAAATTCAACAGATTCAATACAAACAAACAACTAGGCATTTATTTTGGTACTGTTTGGTTTTAATTAAATGAAAGACGAATCAGAAGAGAGTATAATTCAGGGTCTAAGGCTCATACAAAATCAAAACCCAACACTCACCACCAAAGTTGCGTAGAATTGAATCACTTCATAATTTTGAATTTTGTAGGAAATATTTAAGTGAGGCCGAACCCAAGGGTGAAGGGCTCAAACCACAGACATGACGCCACAACGTCACCATCGCAATAAATAGTGGAGTACTCTGACAGTTGAAGGATCCACTACTAGATATCAAATCATTGTTTAGATCGAAACTACCTATTCTCCTCTTATCTAAAGGTTATTCAGGAATGAGTGAGGTTTTATATGGGTTTCCAAAAATATATTTATTACAAAGTTTAAGGTAATTTATATGCAGGGCTTCAATTAAATTAAATTCACTCGATTTTACAAGTTCATCGGTCGATAAATTGAATAATAGAATAATGTAATCTATCATAATAAAAGTAAAACTGATATCGATACCGACAGGGGATGCATATGTAATTTCATAATATATGCACATAAACAATATATCTAAAGAAAAGTATTTTTTTTTAAAATAATCATTTCTCAACTTATACTTGTGGCATTATTTGATAAGTTAGTAATAGTAATTATTGCTCACTCAAACGAAGCTTTAACATTAAAGGACCAAATGAACATGAATCACAATTCAAATGAATTAGCTGATGAATTTAGCCAACGTTATCATGTCCGTCATGTTTCTGGATGTTTGATGTAAAGAGTTCCACAGAGTAAAGGCCGCAGCTGGACGTATACCCTAGTTCAATAGCCGAGCCTAGTACATTGGCCAGCCGGCTAGACCGACACGGCACGTGGCTTAATCGATTTTCACCACCATGTTACAATTCAAATTTGTGGGAAACACGAACAATAGAAACAGCTTATTATTCATCTATAGATTTACCAGATTCATTATTTATTCATTTATATATCTACCAGAGATACAAAGCATTCACTTCAATCTAATGAGGCTGGAGAACTCCTTGACAAAGATGTAGTTTTCTAAATCGACAGTTATGTTTTCCTAAGTCCCATGTAAGTAGTAGGCGGCGAGCTTCAAAAGAAAGTTGTTTTAATTAATAATCCGATTATCAGATTAGAGACACTAGTAAGGTAAATTTTCCGAAGCTTACAATAAGTCGTGCTACTAAATTGATATGGACTATTTATAAAGATTCTGGGTGTAATTACAACGACAATAATTTTCAAGACCGAAATCAGTCAGTAGTCATTACCGAGTTTATTGAGATAAAGTTTGCCCGATTTTCTTAAAATGTTTTCGAGTGATAGATAGACAGATAGACAGACAGGCGGTAATTAACAATCGCTACCTTTGTCAATGGATACCTGCCCCCCTCGACACCCTTCCATTTCCGAACCTAATGATATTGATCTGCACCTTTCAGAGGTGATGTTGACGTAGCTTGCGTTTTTACCTGTAATGCTTATATTCGTCAAACTATATCCTCCTTATTGCAAAACATTGTTTTGACAAAGTAGTCTAAACTAGGACTGTTCTAGTACTTCAATTTTTAAATCTGTGTCACAGAAAGAGATGGCGCTACTTTAAACCATGGTCTATCTTAGTTTATGTTTGTAATAAGTGGGTAAGAGGTAGCACGTTACTATACTACAGTCGGGAATACATTCACTAGCCGTTATTGAGTAATTAATTACGGTATATCAATATGCCGCAGAGTCACACGAGTGAAACTTTCAGCCAGAAAATTATTAACTGAAATAGTTCATCTATCTTATCAATACTCCTATACTAATACTGTTACGAGACCGTCTCTGTCCGTTACATATTATTTGAAAATTTTAACGGAAATCTATACCTACTTACCGTCTTAGTTATAATTAGGTACTGTAATATAATGTATCGTTATAACAATGTAGGATTTTGTACAAATGGCTGAAGGTATGGTAAATGGCTCTAAAAAGTATTAAACGATTTAAAAAAACCTATACCTATCCTTACCTTACATATACTTAAGGTAATTACAAGATGTTTACAAGGGGAAAGGTAGACCTAAGAAACGGTGGAAGGATTGTGTGAAAGATGATACGGCTAG
This sequence comes from Watsonalla cultraria, assembly GCA_964035505.1. NCBI lineage: Eukaryota > Metazoa > Arthropoda > Insecta > Lepidoptera > Drepanidae > Watsonalla > Watsonalla cultraria. Next base: position 6,877,535 of record OZ037713.1, on the reverse strand, counting down.
AATGGGAGTGAATACAGATATGACGGCTGATAGAGAGAAATGGAAGAGAAGAACACGTTGCGCTGACCCCAAATACCATGGGATACGGGCAGGAGGATGATGATGAATTACAATTTCATATAATTTTGTGAAAATTAAAGATACACATGCAAGCTGTGCCTGCCTTTATTATCAATACTTGTAATATTATATTTACTTTGATTATTTTTACTCAACTATTGTAAAGGTTATTTTTAACATGCCTTTTAACTTGTTTTAGTAAATTAGAACATCAGTGCCATTTTATCTCGGAGGTGGCCGCTAATGGCTGTGACACAGTTTTATAACTATTGTTGCTTTTATCGTACACAACTTTATTGTGAAAATTTCATGTATCAAAGAAATAAATGTTTCATAATTTAATTCGATCCGCCAACATTCACGCACTGCACGCACCGGGTAAAATCTGCAAGTCAGTATTAATTTTGTGTCTAGCTGTATGCATTGTGTGTTAAATTTAACGCTTTTCCACTATGAATACCATTATTATCATAATCATAGTGAAAAATATTATGTCATCACTTTGAGGGAATCCTGTATCACTTTACCTTTCTACAATAATCTCAGAAGGTGTCAAACCCTATTCAAGCGAAGTCGAGTGAATAATATTCTTGAAGTAAATCGATTGGTTTTAGGGTTGGGAATGTGACTGAAATATTTTTGTCACGAATTTCTGGGTCACAGTTGGAAATAGATATGCATAGCGATCAAGTGTAAGATGGGATCCTATGCAAGAGAGATATAGATTTTTAATATCGAAGTGGTATCTATTAAAAACGGACATTATTAGACGGAATGATCAAGATTTTATTATTAATCCGGTCCGAGCGAAGTCCGAAATTCGATTGTATGTTTTTTTTTGTTTTACGGGACAGCATTCATCTCTTATTTCTGAATTAAACTATATAGGTATTTAGATTTTTAGGTACTAATGACAATGAACATCGATAAATTACTACCGGTTTGGAAACGACTCTTCTGAGAAGAACCGACAGAAGTTCATTTAGCTCATCTAAAGTTGGTAATGTATTGTATAGTAGCCCAATGTAAATATAGAATAAATATTTGTACATATCATAGTGCTAGCTATTCTGCATTCATCTTGACCACATTGTGACTTAAAGGACATGCCTAGGTATATTCCATACGTAAAATAAATTATGTATGATGTTCTAGGGTTGCCGCGATTGCACTAACTTTGAGTGCAATCTCAAATGTTATTCAGCTAACTTAACTTTTATTTGTTTGTCAATAGAGTTCAAAATATGACACCTCCAATTGGCGAGGAGCCGGAGCCTCCGCACGTGATGGTGCTGGACGGCGGGTTCTCGACCCAGCTGTCGTGTCACGTGGGTCACGTCATCGACGGCGACCCGCTCTGGAGCGCGCGCTTCCTCAACACACACCCTGACGAGGTCGTCAATACACATCTGGATTTCCTGAGAGGTACCTGGTATTGTTACCTCCTTATAAAGCTTCTTAACGAGACAGTGTGCTCGCGTGGGACCTTCTTTTATCTCCATAAAATGATGATACATAATATTATAGTCACCGATTGAGATCTGAGGCTGGATATGGTACCTATGTGTTTCACTGGAAGCTTGAAACTTTGATTAAAACATAAAAGCGCACTAGTGTCATAAACTTTAAATGAATACAGGGCACTGTGGCGCTAATTAGGGGAGGCCTATGTCCAGCAGTGGACTAATGTAGGTTGATGATGATGATGAAGTAAAAAATAAACAAGAAATCAAAATCTAATAACCTCACAGTATAAGTCTAGTTCATCATGTACATGAAGTCCATATACCATGAAATTGTATATTCTATACTTTATATCTAACAATGATGGTTTAAGCAGCAGTGGTTAGGAAAGTTTTGACGATGCTTCCGCTAGTGGCGGAGAAAGCCCATTCGGGATCAACATGTCCGGCAAATTGAGTAATAGTATAATGTTCCAGTAATTGAATAATCAGGGTACATACATGACAGGCAGACTATATTCTTACGAAAGCTATTCAATATATTCCCAGGAGAAAAGTTTCAACGCGGTATGAAAAGTGACTGCTATAAGAATCCAAGCACGGCACAAATATAGGTAGCACTTACGTAATATGACTTGGAGGTTGCGGGATATAATGACGGTGCATTCTCTGCATAGGTACACTTACCCTCTGCTCTTGTTTAAATGTATTCATACTAATATTGCAAGAGTAAAATGTGCTTGGCTGTCTTTTTCTTGACTAATATTAATATTTGGCAGGGACGTTTTATATTCACTAGAAAAAACTCATCGCTGTTGAAGCGCTTAGAAAGTAGAAATAACTTACAATATTGTGGATATAATCATATTATGTGGATAGTCAGCTCTATAAAATGGTTGCTTTAAATGGCAGTTGTGTAAAGTTCGCCTATATTCCCTGAAGGAGATCATAAACAAGTTTTTATGGCGGTTAATCAACACACTGCGCTTAGAACTAAAAGCATTCACTCAGTTTTGCCTCTCAAAAGTTTCCAGCAAATACCTCGATGGTGGACAGAACGGAATGCCAGCAGGATTACCAGTTCTGTACATCCAGGTTTTTTTTTTACTATTCTTATTACCTAGATTACTACTATTTCGACTAGATTGACAATGATAATTCTACTTATGATGTAATACTTTAGTGAATTGCAACCCAATGGTCAGATAAATAAACAGATAAATAAAATTGAAGTGTCTGTTTTGTAATTCCAAAATAATAGCTTTTCATTAAATGCATATGAACGTATACACGCTACTGACACAACAAAACCAAGTTTTAAAAATTTTCTCTGTCTGTCTGTTTGTTCCGGGTAATCTCTGAAACGGCTGGACCGATTTTAATTGGACTTTCACTGGTAGGTAGCAGATGTTTCAAGAAGTAACTTAGCCTACTTTTATTTATTAAAAATATTAGGGTTCCGCGACACTAAGGATGAAACTAAATCTACGCGGGTGAAACCGCGGGGCACAGCTATCTGTTTTATAAAGTCCATCAAGAGTAATAAATAGTAGTTATTTCAAATCAAACCACAAATAAAAGTCACAGCCTTACGAAATACACACAGGACCCATTAATTGCCCAAACATTTATCATGTTCGGAATGTAACCCACGAAACTGACCGGGAGAAACTAACCAAGTAATCAAAAAGGGATAATTTAAGTAGAGTATTAGAGGGGAGTATAGAACCCCGAAAAAGTCATGAACTGACGCTCCGTGGATTATATGTTCAAAGCGAATGTCTTAATTGCAACTAACCATTAAGCATTTAGAATACATTTTTTATATTGCTTCAAAGGAAGTGTAATCCTACACCTTATTATATCCGGATGTTTCATACAACGTAAAGAAACTCACTTACCTAAGTACTCGAAAATATAATTACCTATCGGATGACAGCATTACATTAACATGAGTCATGAAGCCCGCTAAACCTTCCGAACTTTAAAGTAATGAGCTTTGTTCCCCATTCACGATGTTGAATGAATTTCCGAGACACAGTCAAACAAAAGCCACTAACGAATGCGTAGCACGATAGTGACTAGCGACAAAAGTCCTGTGTTCGCTCACACACTCGCGGCACAACGTACCTATATCAATCAGTTGCCGGATATAAGTATACACACAAGGAGTGGGTACATGCGTGTTTTGACGAATTACACGTTACGTCGCTTTTAGCCCGTCATTTCATGCATCTGACAGTGAGAGTGCGACCTCGTCTCGTGTCATCGTCCTCTGAAAGCGCTTTTCTTCGCCACAAAACGGACCGTTTCTTTTCATAAGGAAAAGCTGAAAAGTGTCTGCAAGCAAATAACTCCCTGGAGGGAAAAGCCCACTGCCTTGCTTTGCTGCCTCTTATAGGAAACACTATATGGAAAATAAAAATATATTTACCAGCGTGGCACAGTTTTAATGTTGTGCCGCAGTGAAACATAAGTAGATGCAATGCTTGCATACGATACGACTGCATCTACTCTCTCTGCTGATTAAGTAATTTAGCTGATTAATGCTATATAGGCAACGGCTATTATATAACTATGTAAGTAGTGTTATCGTAATACCCAACTTAACTTTACAACTTAATAAAACTTGATCAGACCGAAAATTTACTGCAAAGTAGCGTAGTGGCGGTGAGTTCATAGAAATATGGTAAGCCTCAGCTGTTTGAGTGCGATTATTATGATTGACGCCGTAGTAAGTTGGCAAGTGATGCCGCAATTTCTCCCTCATCTCTTAACTACTTCACATTTGCATAGTACAGGCGGCAGGAGGCAGGCGGCGGCAGGCGGTAGGAGCCTGTAATATTGGCGCGTCCTATACTAGCTACGGCATACAGCCTTGTTGCCATTAATCACCTTGTCTGTCTAATACCTTTCCATTCGCAGGCCGTGCGCCCTCTCCTATTTATTACATAATTATTTTCTTCGACATGGATCGCTTCCTTCCACATAGCCGGCTTCATCATTATTGAACTACTCCCGGCTCGTATTGGGTTACTAAGTTTTAATAACAATTATTGTTTACGCCTCTTATCCGCACCCTGTACACAGTAAACAGTGGAAGTTTACTTATATCCATAGTGGTAGTTTGTAATATAAACTCAAACAGGTATAGGAATATATCGTTGATTAAACGTGTGTTACAAATATATGAAGATGGGGATACCACGGTGAATACATTGATCCGGGTGTCATTAGTTGTCATTAGCGATTAACGGTTGAGTGATTAATGTGATTGGAGTAATGCGACCGTGTAATTGATTGAGAGGGCTGTTTGCAGCGGGCGCTGACATGATCATAACGAATACGTACCAGGCGTCCGTGGAAGGGTTCGTGGAGCACCTGGGCGTGACGCCGCAGCAGGGCTACGACTTGATAGCCAGAGCCGTCCACCTAGCCAAGCGCGCGCGATCACTGTACCTTGAAGAGTACCAGGATTATATACAAAACGGTAAGCACCCTTACCTAAACACCCACCCCCTCATTCGAACACACTAATAATATATTGCGTAGGGCTGAACTGCTCTGACGTAATATTCCGTAAATTAGTAGGTACGTACAGGGGGAGTAAATGAGTGAAGTGGAGGCCCGGCAGTAAGTGGACGATTTGAAAACATCAAATGGAAATGACAAATAGCTCGTTGGGGCAGCAAAATTGAATTTATGAATGAAAACCAAGACTCCTTTCAAAGGTAAACATTTAAGTGTTATGTCAGCAAAATCAACTTTGTTCAGAAAAGTGTATTTATTTAGGTTATTGCCATGTAAGTAACATTGTTTGTAATGGTTGAAGTTTAGGGAATATAATGTAACTAGATAGATGCTATAATTTATTACATTAAAATTGCAAGAATGTTTGCATTTTGGTATTAACAAAGCCAGTCGGGTTACACCATAGGGTCGGCAAGGGTCGGGTGCAAGCACGCACTAATTACAGTTTGCAAGGGTTGAGGTATTTGCGTAGATTACGATAGAACAAAGTGATGGAAAAGTAATTGTTTAAGGAGTCAATGTCGTAAGGTATCGTTTATTTACAGATAGCTTGCCTTTGGTGGTGGGGTCCGTAGGGCCGTACGGCGCACATCTCCACGACGGTTCTGAGTATGACGGCAGCTACGCAGACACCACACCCGTTCCGGTAATGTTAATATAATTACTGCAACGGTGGCAAACAATCGTACATTACGTCAGATGGTAGCGTTTACAAGAGAGTCAAGCTTGTAGGTGAAGACAATACTTAATGGTAGTGTGAAAGTAGAGGAACTGCTCCGAAAATGAAACAGGATATACCTCTGTGTCCTACGTTTCTTAAGGGATCGCGGACCCGTTCGATATAGAACACAACATGTGTTGAAGATTATTATATAAGCACAGCAATAGCTTGTTAACAACGCACTGCCGTCAGCAACCATAGATAACATATTTCAGCGACCATAGATACGTGGTAAGACAGTCATAGATCACACACCGATACATCACCTACCTGTACTTACGCAACTGAGAGTCGTAGGACACTATGTCGATCGTCGATTGCCTGTTCGAATGGGTTCGAGGAAGGAATGGGGCTTGAGATAAATAAAAAAAAAATAATTTAAAAAAAAACGTTTTAGGAATCGAAGTACTTAGGTATGATTTGGAAAGTCGCTAGAAATAAATACCTTTAATTATAACTTTTTGCATAGTAAGTTAAATCTGACTGTCGGCAGTAACGTACATCATTATGATAAAAGCTTTGTCGTAATTTCCGGTTTCATTACTAAACGAATAAACATTGGGAGTAAATTCCGTCGAATTAACCTATTAAAGAAACATAAAAAAGTTACGGAGTCCTAAATGCTGATAATTTTTAAAGAGTTTTTTTATATCTATACCTACGTTATCTACCTACATTTGCTACATGACCGACTGTAACCGAGTAAGTATATTATATTCCAACCTCTTCGGGTTCTTAACACAACATTTTAAAGGTAGTTATCGAAAATAAATCAAACAAGCTGGGTAGTTACACAACAAGACCCTGTATGTTCCCTTGATTGAAGTTGGTTAACTATTAGAGAGGTTCAATCTACGATGTCGGTAGGTAGGCATGTACCCATTAAATAAATATCCTATTTTAGATATTAAGCTACTTGAACCGATTTCAAGAACAGGAGATAGTTATTTAATATGGATATATTATAAAATCAAATAGGTAGAGGAAATAAAGCAGAATAGTTGAAGTGAACGCGAAAGCCATGAATGCATAGCCTAATAAAGTCCATTCAAAGCGCCAGCTAAATCGTAAAGAGGGCCGTAAAGTTGCCTGCAAATTAAAATTTACATCGGCAATATGAAAAACTCCACTCCATTTCTCTTGTTTTTTCTGTACCGACAGCATTTGACTGGGGTGGACAGTTAATTAACGAAACCTAGAACAAATGGCCATCTCAAGCAACAATATCCCTCCCTACGTAGGTATACACGCGGTCGGTAATTAATTTTAAGATCCTGTTTAATTATTTCACTGTGTTTATGGTAAATATTATTTCAGGTTAGAAATTTTGCAAAGCAAATACTTGAAGACGCCTTAGAAATTCACTTTGTAAATAAATTACCTTCTTTATCCTAATACACTTAGCGAGAGAGATGGACCAATAATTCGATATCGATTGAAAGAGTTATTGTTGCTATCTACTTACTGTTTGTATGAGTAAACCTACACCGAATACATCATACATTTGGTCCCAACAAATCTTTATAAATTGCGTGTTTTGATTGACAATCGGAAACGATATTTTTGTGGGGCAATTTATTACGGTTTGTTCAGTCCTGTCTCTCAATGACGACTGTCGTTGGGAATATCCCTTACCTCGGCGGATCTTAATTTCTTATGCCTGACTGTAAAAAAATAAAAACACTACCATATACACACATACATGCTACATTCACTCTACTATATTATATTCTATGCAATACATATAGGAGTTTTGCGACTGATTTTATGAAATTAGGTTTTAGGGTGCGTTTTCACTAGAGATGTGCGAAGATACGTTTGTAAAATAACCAATAGACTCGTTTATCGAAGGTAGGTAAATTAAGTGATTCTATTAATTCCTAGACAAACACGTCCCTCGCTCAACTCTGCCACCTATAGTCGTGAAGTGAAGCATTATCTAGCTGTCTTCTAATCTGAATATTTTTTGCAGACCATGAGAGAATGGCACCGGCCGCGCATCCAGGCATTAGTGGAGGCTGGAGTAGATCTGTTGGCTCTGGAGACGATACCTTGCCAAGAGGAAGCGGAAATGCTCTGCGAGCTGCTGCGAGAGTTCCCCAACATAAAGGCTTGGTTATGCTTCAGCTGTAAAGTAAGTGTCTACTTTCAATTATTTAAACTATAAATAAGTTCATTTTGTTGATTAATTCCATACAGATCGCACGTGAGCTTCAAAAAGTGTATATTTCAAACACTTTTTAACGACATTTTTCAAATAATTTGATGTTTAATTAACAAATGTTACTATATAGATCCCGGGATATTTCCAAGGAATAGCAATGCTTTATTTCAAAACTTAACCCAGATGTGCGTATGTTAAAGCTTAGGCGTAGTTACAAGTATACGTTGGCATCTAATTATCTTCGATGAAAAGTGTGACTCTCATGGGATAAGTCCCATGAGAGTCACTTTTCATGAAGGGTTTGATTTTATGATTAGAACACTAGTCACGACCGTTCCCATTAAAGTTTAATTTTGTAAAAGTTACGCTTGAATATACGTGTTTCACGCTAATTATCATAGTATAAGTATTATTCTTGGTTGAGTGACATTGATTAAGTAGAATACATTATTTTAGCCAGTCAATAATCTAGTCGGGGCTACCCATTTTGTTTTATAGTCTAGTTAATTTGTAGGTGTTCCAGATTTATTTTCTAACTAATGCTTTTGTGTTGTTTTAAACGAAATAGGTTACCTACCCATTTCCTCTGGAAATACAGAATAGAGTAGGCACAAACCTTTTAACTAAATTGAATGTGAAAAGTGCAAATGTTTGTTTGCTTAATAAATTATTATCAGTCGGGCCTATAATAAGATGAGATTTGGCAAGGCATATATTACGAACCTACTTACTTATATGCAATGAGTTTTTCACCTTCACTTCACAAATGCGTGACAGAATATGGTTTACCTCAGTCAGTATGCCAGTCCGGGGAGTTTGTCAGCACCTAACTATTTATATTATTCTACTTGGAATTCCAACCCATGAATTATGGTTTCGAACCAAACCTAAACCACGGCGGCAAAAGGGACAGAAACGACCACTTTTAAATGTATTCCTCAATAAGTCGATATTTCGGTATTATGGTACCTAGGTAGGTATTACTACAAAGATATTCCCATACCTAATACCTAAAAAATATTAACAAAACCAGTCCGTATGTATGTAGGCACTCACATCTAAGAATGTAAAGTAGGTATATCGACTTTGTATTCACCCCTTTATAAAATATTTTGAGAGTTGTTCACTAAGCTTGGGATAAGATGAAGGCAATTGCAAGAAATTTCCCTAATACCTCATATAATTTACGAGCAGTCCGCTTTGTAACCGCGCACAAGTAGCGTGCAAACTTTACACACGGCTAAAGTGTTTCAAGATAAATTGCTAACTTTTTTTTGCAAACGAAATATAAATACCTATTTGCCACATAAAACATCTTACATAGAGGTATTATCACATGTGAATCCCATGGGCGCTACAATTAGTAAAGTGATCGGACGAAGTAGGTATAACTGTTAGTTAAATAAAATCTCGGAAAGAGTATTTTTAATCTTCAATATCTGAGTGGAAAAGCCGTTTTTATTCTCTAGAGGATAAAGAAAATTGAATTTAGAACATCGTGTGCACTAAGTTTGTGAATAAAAAAAAACATTAAACCTATTTACTGCTACCTCTATGGTGCCGAATATATCGTACAACTTTTTTTTTATTTGTTAAAAACTCAGACTCGGAACCTTCTTGGTGTTCTTTTTTCAATTTGCTTTGTACGCGGTTCTTTACGCGGCATTTTTTCACGTCATTGTTAAACCTTATATTAAAAACAAGAAACTTGAAAACAAGTGAAAAAACTAAAATGAGTGATTCTAGCGACGAGGAAGATTGTTTGACGCCAACAGAATTGACTGAAACTGTTAATAATGCGCAAATGAGCTTTCTCCCTCAACAATCACTCGAGAAGTATTTAAAACAGTACACAAGTGACTAACACCAATATTACAGTACCAAACAAAAATATTACACTCAATTTAAATAACTGTAGCAACGTTACTTTAAAATTTTCTTAATTATACCTTAGTATTGTTATAATTTAAAGATTATTCTGTAATACTTACCTGTCATAATGTAGTAATTAATACCTAAACTGAAATAAAAGTGTACCTATCTTGTGATTGTAAACGTTTTTTTTTTTTTGCATTTAGTCATTTCCTCGCTGAGGTGGAATGAAAAGTTACGTGTTGCACTCGAGTGCAAAGATTTTTCACCTCGTGCTCTTTTGATTCCCTCGCTAACGCTCAGGATTCTAAATTTGAATCACTCGCTGCGCTCGTGATTCAATTTTAGAATCCTTCGCTTGCTCGGTCATCAAAATTGAACACGCGGTTAAAAAGCAACTTTGCACTCTTGTATAACAAATAACTATTCCTACAATTTTCTTAATGATAAATCAATTTTATTAACCGAATCCTGGAAATGTGACACAAATTTCATGTTAAATTATTTTTTGTAATTTAATTTGCTTAATAATATGTTGGGGGTTCATGCTTACTAACATAACATTTTTTAATATTGCTATCGTCCATGTCGTCGGGTTCATTTCCCCTGTGCCACTAGTAAGTAATCACGGAACCTACCTACAAGTGATTCCCCAATGTATGACCTGCGGGATATGACAATGTTATGCGTGGACGAATTTTTATAAATAATACCTACAACCTACTCAGTACTTTTTCCTACAGGTACATGGTCCCTAATAGGTACTGTATTTAAACTGAGAAGTTGTCTAGCGCTTTGAATTTAAGAGCAGTTAGAAATATATAGAGAGCTGTTAATAGTAAAAGCTGTAGAGAGAGAACATTAAAAAAAAAATCAGTTTATATAGCATAATAATAAAAAGCATAGCAGTTTATTTCGCTATGTACCGGCCTTATTTTGGAATAAATTAGACTGCATAGACAAAGGTTAGTTGTGTGTAGGTAATTCGTACCAGAGATTTTTTTGTACATACCAATATCTATAACTTAAATATTTGTTTCAGGACAACCAGAGTATAGCACATGGGGAGAGTTTCCAAATAGTAGCGAAAAAATGTTGGGAAGCGAACCCCGACCAGCTGGTGGCCGTGGGAGTGAACTGCTGCGCGCCGTCCTTTGTGTCGACTCTACTGAAAGGCATCAACGACGACCGGCCACACGCCCCCATTCCACTTATCGTCTACCCCAATTCAGGCGAAAAATACAACCCTCAAATAGGGTAAGATCTCACAGTTAGATAATGTCACGGGAACTTTCTGTCGTACACTTAAAGCGGAGGCGGGTAGCTAAGTAATATACCGGGATATCCACAGATATAACGGCAATATTTTAGCTTACCTTAAAGATTATATTTCACGTTAAGAGAAAGCCTAAATATCAATTACTCACACAGAAACCTAATGCAAAGTCTGGAAGGTACCTAACACTTACTTGTTGATAGAATCATGCAAGGGGCTTGGACTTTTACCTAAACACTTAAATGGGTAAATAGTGACAAAAGCTCCCATAAAATGTTAGGTAACATTGTAACTACCCTTAACATACGTGACACCTGGTGCACACATTTATCAGCAGCGATCTATCTAATTAGGTCACGTAGACCTTTAGTTACCTATCTACCTGCTCTAAGATATTTGCGTACAATTAACATTAACAAATAAATCTATTTCATGTTGCTACACCCTTCCCTTACCTTAGAAATAAAAGAATAAGGAAAACGTATTCATTGCAAAAGCGTTTTATCGGAAGCGTTATTTTATCTTGGGTCGATTCTTATTAACCTTTAAGTGTGCTGCAGGTACCTATCGACTCGTAAAATAAAATAAAACCTTATAAAGCTATACATACACAACACTACAAGCTACTGTTGGGTTCTATAGCTCAGACAGCTCTTTTCCATAGACCCAAATGTTTTGAAATTGATATTCATATACCTACAAAAGGCGCTACCATTTTATTAATAAGTACCATTTATCTCGTAAAGCTTTAGGATAAAATTAAGTACTGGAATCAGTAGACGTGGAAACAGATGTGAATAAGTTAGTGATAAATAAAAGTTATCTTTGCGGAATCCTGGAAGAAGTTGCGAAAGAACATGATACGTTTTTACAATAAAATCTATGTAATTGATCGAATATTCATGGATGGATGGGGACACGAAACCAGCGAGCATATTTTATGAGATTAATGAATTTGGCCGGAGTGAAGGTCTGCTAGAGCGGAAAGGCTATTTGCTCTCCGTTTACCCCGTGCGGTAGATATCCTTCCTTTGCAATGATAATATATATTACAATGTATGGTTATGAGACTAGCTGGTCCCCGCGGTTTCACCAGCGTTTAATTGAAACTTGTGACATTTTCTTCGAATTTTCAGCTTTATTTTATTACCTAGTTAGAATATAAATAAACACTCAAATACAAATTTTCATTACCTCTTCAAAGAAAATTTATTTTGAGGTAGAAGGGGCATATTATTTTGTATTTATTCATGAGATAGAGAGATTGGCGAAAAGTATAATAGATACGAATTATATATGATGTCAAAAGACATGTTCCTAATAATCAAATAGTAAAACGCAACGGTCGTGCCGTGGCTTTTTACAAGTTAGTACAAGCTTTACTTAGTTAGGGGCCAAACCTTGCAGTGTAATAATTTTCGAAAATTTACGTTATTTAATTCCTTTACTTAAGTATTTTGTTTTAATTTTGTAGTTGGATAGACCGGGACAAGTGTGAACCGGTGGAGGTGTTCATCCAGGAGTGGTTGGACCTGGGCGTGCGCTACGTGGGCGGGTGTTGTCGCACCTACGCGGCCGACATCTCGCGCATACGCAACCAAGTGCGTTGCTGGCGAGATCGCTACCGGTTCGAAGTCAACCGCGCCCAGCTCAACAGTCTCGCTATTTACAACTAAATTTTGTTTTATTCCTAGTATGAAATTCGGTTTGTGTTGATTTAAAATAAGATCACTGGCATGTTTTGATGTAGCTGGCAAAGTTGACGTTATGTTGTAGAGTAGATTTGGCATAAAAATAAAGCTGATCATATGTTTGTTCGCTTGTTATATGTAAGTGTTTCGGGGTCGTGTCCATTTAGGTTGCTTTGAGACTGGCACGATCTGCAGGCTATAAGTGCCAGTCCGCTTTTACCAAATGACTTTATTTTTAAGACAATAGATTAGATAATAGGCCTATGTAGGTATTCATCAGTTTGTAGTAGCTATAGCTAGTGTGCTTAAAGCTATAAGGGTTATTAGACCTCAAGCCACGAAGCAAGTGCGTGAGAAATAAATTATGTTACCAGGAGACCTATTCGCTTTCTCCGAAAAACGGAACTTCGTCTGAAAGTACGCAAAGTACCGCGGTTCTTATTCGTTCTAAAATTATGTCCAAAATTTAGGAGTTAGATAGGTTGTCTTGCCCCAGTAGCATTTTTTCTTTTTCATTCCTTGACTGATTAATTTCAATAACTGACAAATTTACGACCTAAAACAAAGTCATAAGAAATATATATATTGATTAGTACTAGCAACCCTCTTTCACATAGCGAACGATTTTTAAAACTATTAAACATCGTTAGCTTTTCCTTTATTTCTATTAATATAATATGAAACTAGTTTAACTATAAACCCGTTGAAGTTCAACTTCTACATGTTAGTAAAAACATCATCAAGATCCCAATCGTAGTTTGGAAGAACGATGCGTTCAAACAGACAAATAACTGTGTATCGAAATGGCGACTTCTATTTATACTAACTGCATATTTAAAGATATAAATAGGATATGTAGCCGTGCCATAGTGTAGGTAAGTAGTTAAGCTAATTAATTACAAACAAATGATGTGCCATTAATTAACCATTCACAGTAAGATATCTGTGTATACGACTCAAAGCTAGCCATATTCATTTCTAATTGTAGGGATTTAGGTAAATTTGTGTGCGGGGAAGTTTCCTTTGTCGCATAACTTGTTGTGGTGAACCGGTAACATCGGCCTACACATTGTTGGTACAATTCAACAGCAATAAGCCAACCCTCATCCTCTACCTACACACATTCATGTCCCAACAAAAGTTATATTTTATTACCTGTATCATTCAATGTAGGTATAATACGCCTTTTTAATGTAAAAACTAATTTATGAATTTCATAGGTACTATGTTTATAAAATGACCTAAGCCGTAAGAGTTATTTAAAACTAAATAAAGTTTTTTCTTCATATAAGACGTTTTACTCGCTCCTATTTATAAATTGCGATACACTTAGATGAATAAAATTGATTGGTCTGTTTTTCATTCCAAATTAACAGCTTTTCACTAAATGCATATGAAACTACCAGCATAAATATATCAAAAATTATCTGTCTGTCCAATAAACAACCAATTTTATTGTTAATCCTCCACGGGTTTAACCGCGAGACACAGTTACTAATATACATAAAATTATAATCTATAATTAGGTATTATTCATTCAAAGGTTCTCTGTATGTCGTGCCAGGCTTATCTTTTCCTAGCTATACAACTAACGGAATGTGCGGAAATTTTGGTGTGTATCAGTTTCAAACCCCAAGAAGGCACCTTAAAACGCGGACAAAACAGCTGCTATGCTATATACCCGGTCAACATTAAATAAACAAAAAAAGTGCAAGAAGCGTCAAGAAAATGTCAGCAATAAATTGAAAATGAAATTAAAATTGCTTCTGGCCGAGTGGAGTGGCGGCACTGCGACCCTGTTCCAAAATACTCGATACAGCGTATAAAAAACAACGCCTTATCAACTAAAGCTGTTGGACCGGCCAGATAATTGGATCGACGTCTTTTATCTCAAAGTTATATACCTGCTAGGTAAGTAAGCTCAGGCTGCGCCCATTGTAACGGGGTCACTTATTTGATCCGATTTCAATTTAATTTAAACTTTGCAAATCTGCAATGCTTGCAGGGAATTGCTTTCAATTCGCTCCTAAGTCTAAACTGTTACCACAGAATATAATATGTCGTGGTTAGTTACTTTGATACATTAATTTAATTTATAATTTGAACCTCCTACGTGGTTTACCAAAGAGTATGAAACCCAAATAATAGACGACACGTAAGTATATTATTCAGGTCTTTATGAAAATAAGTAACCAAATGCTGAGGTTTATTTCACTGAATTATGATATCGGTAAAACAAACTAACTAACTTATATACGAACTATAAACAAAATTGAAACAATCACTTACCGGCAGGTAGGTATACCGTCATTTATTTCATTGAAGTCTACAGACGAATCAACAGCAATTCTCAAATATTAACAAAATGTGCTAGAAGGTGCAGCCAGGGGTGAATGCTACGGCGTAGCCTTCGTAGAGACTACACACGTAGCCCAAACACGGGCGTGCATTGGATTTTAAGAGGGGGAGGGGTACATAAACAACAAGTAGGTAGGTAGGCATGTTAAGTATATACCTATGTGACGCGGCGTGGGTACGTACGTCTTGGCAAAGATACACATACGAACATAAACACACACACACACACACACGACACGAGTGTATTCAGTGATCACAAATTGTAACTTCTGCTTACCTACTTATATGCAATGCACGCCACTGAGCCCACGTAGCGCGTGGCTTTTATCCTAGGTTTTTCTTCTTGACTCCTTGTAGCGACGACGCTATTAAGTGAAATAACATTAATATTATGAATATCTAGCGGTAGTCTTCCTCCCATCGTTATTATCATTGCGCAGTGAACCAAATCAGAACAAGTGTAGGTGTTTTAACCAGATACAATTGCTCTGTGGCCTTTCACACCTACGTAGTGCAGAGGCGATACAGCTGAATGAGTATCCACTGAACCGAGCCACCCGTCACAACCCGCACAGTTCACAACAGTTAGTTAATAATATCGCCTAGTTTCAGTAGAACCTCGACTCACGAATTAAACCAATCTCAGAGCGGTGCAGTAGTACGAAACTACAAAATTATTTGTATGCGCAATTCCAGTATAGTACTAAGTTTGCGTTCGAAGTGTATTTCAACGATTTAATCGATATCAATAACTTTACTGGGATCTCCAATACCTCTGATATAATATAATGCAGATAAGTAATTTAACGTTCATCACCTTCATTAAAGGAAAAAAACAGGGCTGAATATTCCTTTTCACTTCCCCAAAAGCATCTTCAAAAGGCTGGCAATGTAAAAATTTAAGACATTCTCCGAAGGTCCTTAGGAAACGTGACGGGCGGTGAATCAATCGCCGTCTCTCGGATCTATGCAGGTAAGGTTTTGATAACAGACTACTTATTTTCTTACCATATAACTCTTAACAGCAAAATTAAGCTCTATTCCTATTCATTAGTTTTATGGTTCGACAAAAATAGTCTAAAATCTAAACTAACAATTATCTGTAAATTAACTATGGATTCCGCACCCCGACATCAATATTATATTTACCTATATCGCCAAAGTTATACATGTAGGTAGTTGTGTGAACAATAATTTATTGTTCTTTTTCGAAAACTATGTCACCTATCTAAACCTAGACTGATGTTTCTATTTTCCGTCTGCAAACAAAACATTTTATTTAAAAAAAATATACATAATTTTCCTGACAGAGCTTAGTCGCTAGGTATAAATAAAAAATGCTACTCAACTTTAAAATTTAAAAAATATATATTTAGAATTATTTGCACTACGTTGGGTCGTGACAATGGCAATTTCAATTGGCAATAGGAACTCCTAAAACCCACAAAAATAGGTAAATTGGACTTCGTAAATGCAATAAACTAAATTGTTGAAGGAAAGAGAAAAGGAAGAGTTCACAAAATATATTTAGGGCAATACAGGCAAAGATACAAAAAGTTTAGCATTTGCTTTCTTTAGCGTCCAACAATATGTTTTTGGAATGCAGCGCAGCGAAGGCAAGAGTGCGGTCTTGTTTTTCTTCGTATAGTTGCAGTTGGAGGTTCCTAACGTCCAACTTGAGTGTTTTTATTTCGTTCTGCAATCGCATCACTATGGTCCACAAGCTGGGCGAGCCCTGTCCGGAGGTGGAGTGCACCGGCAACGAGGGCGACCTCACTAAAGCTTCTATCGGGACAATCTCGTCGTCGCATTCTGCAAATAGAATTGCACCACAATATTACATGGCTGTTGTTGTGACAACTTCATTGGTTGGACGTGAAATCGATACCCACCTTAAAGAGGACAGTCGGAAGGCGGATTTTTCAAGCGAGTATATATAGGGTCTAGACTTTAGGCGGACAATTTTGGCACAGAGCATCGGTGGTACATACATATCAATTTAAAAATATATAAAGAAATCTCTTATAATTTTTTAGTTTTTTCGTTGTCATATTATATATACTATTTATTTTTGAGTAAGTAAACTACTTAGTTGTTAATAGAATATCATAAAAAAAATTTAGTGTTCTTTTTTTATATATTTTTAAATTGATATGTAGGTATGTACCTCATACCTATGCCCCGTGCCGTTAACGTTCACCTAATAAATGTACATTAAAAGATTTGTTTTTCTCCTACCTATAGGTAATTAGGTTGTAAGTATCTAGTAGATGTGCATATGCATAATCGCTTAAATATAGGTGACTAAACGTTCATAAATGTCAGTTTTTTAAGTGGACGTAAGTTATTATGTTAGGCTCTTTTGTTTCAAAATTTATCTATATATATAATCTGTATTAACTTAGTTATCGTTCACCAGTAGACAAGGGTTAGTTAAGGTAGTGTAGATTATCATACAGTTATAATATTACAAAGAAATAGAAGAGCTTCAGAAAATTTATTTCACAAATTATTAACTACAATATATTTTATAGAAAAATAAATATATAACACGCAGCTACCAGTAATTAAAAGAGTTATTAAAATTATCATACACTGCATTTATAGGTACTGAACCAAAATTGAAATTTACTTGAAACGGAGCGTTTCAAATAAATTTGCACAAAAATAACCTTGACACGTCTTTTTGTCAAAAAAAAGTGTACAAAATATAACTTTTTCGTTAATTATTATATAAAATTCGAAATACTGCTATATAAGTACATTAAGTATATTATATCTTCTAATGTTGGAGTTTATAAAAACAATTTTCAGTGAAAAGACGTGTCGTGCGATGGGCGTTTATTCTCAGAGACCAGAACAAGTTTCATTTGTACATTCGAATTTTTCATTAGATGCTTTTCAAAAAAAGGCAAAGGTGACGCAGGAGTGGTGTAAACAACTCCGTGATTATATGACTAGTTGCTATAAATATATATAACTTCTATAAAACTGAGTATAATATATAATACATATGTTTCTAGTAGTAGTATGTTGGTATTAAGGTTTTATAGTTTTAGTTCTTTCAGGAATCGCAAAAAAAGTACAATATTTCTATGTGTATGCTTAAAATACAGTCCGTTAGAGCTTAATATTTATATTATTTTAAGTGAAGGCGGCTAGTGTTATATATATGCATTAATAAATACTATACTAATATATTACTTATACAAAAAACAATACATAAACATATACATAATATAATGTGTATAGTGCGGGGTCCTAGATAGCACGTATGTCTACATAACTCGGTAGGTAAGGCGAATAAGTGGAGTGAATAGAACACATATCACATGATTTGTGCTCCATGGCTCCGGCCCGCACCAAGGATCCCATCCACATACACAAACAATACAATCAAATATTTATCAGCAAATATCTCAATGTACAACATATACCCAAGTGAGCGAATCACTGATTAATATATTAATAAAAACGGCAGACCCTTTCAGGGCGTCGTTTATAACATCAAACAATCCGTAGAAATGTTACAATTTATTCATATTAATTCTTCTAAAAGTTATCTCATTCAATAGCAAAGAAAAAAAGATTCAATTTTAGACGGGACAGATAAAACCTAAGACATAACATCATGTCTCTACCTAATGTTAAATAGACAACGCATTGCAACAATTCGTTTTTTGGAAGCTTAAAAGCTACATAAATATCTCTCTTGACCTCTAATTTAAACAACGACCCGCAATTCGTAAATGACACGTAAAGGCTACCAACATAGCTAACTTGTACTCGAGAGGAACCAAAAAATTGCATTAATTCGACCGTGCATGACAACATTGAACCCGAGGTGCAAGTTCACGTGTTAGAACAGTAATTCCAAGCAGCGAACAAATCAATATCTGCATGTGAATGATCTCAGAGGGTCGGTAACTCCGAGCAACCGTAGGAGTCTCGCCGGTGATATCTTTGTACACTTCATTATGTACCAACGTTCGTTTGTAAAATAACAAGCTTTCTCTACCTACAGCTAGGTGATACAATAAGCGATATGACTCAATACACCTAACCACAAAACACAGTTTACAAACAAAATATACGCGCTACTTTACGACCATCTTATTTTCGTTTACTCAACCCCATAATATTCGTTTTTAACATTTCCTATAGAGTTACTGTAAGCGGCACACGTCACTACATATGTTTCAATGATCATTGTGCTTGTCAGCCCGTGCTATATATTACGTTAAAATCTGAGACCTTTACTTAGTAGCGCAGGTGTATTAGGTAGCTTTAGATTTATCGATACTGTTACGACGTCATAAAGCTACCTACAGGGGCGGGCAAGTAATAGAAATGTTTGCCGACAAAAGGTCGAAAAACTTCAGCGAATTTTGTTAGAAAGAATGATGAGCTATAAAGACTGGATTTAATTAAAATTTTATCGTTCAATAATAGCCGTGAACGAACTGTAGACACCATTAAATTGGCGATATTATATGCATGTAAATAGAATTTTTAAATTAGTCTAACTTCAGGCAACTTGGATCGAAACAGTGTTCGTGAACATTAACTTCGCACGTAAGTAGTACAATGCAGTGCAGTGCGCTGTTCAATATTAAATGAATAGCACACGGAACCGCCCGTTGGACGTCGAGATTATTCACAGTCGAAAATTATCGAATCTTCACCATTCATGCAGAATATTACTAGGTATTATTATAGTTACCAACCAATATTTTTAATTAGCTTTTCCACTAAGAATACTATCAAACGTATGAGATTTTTTATGTTTTCTGTCTACGCGTAGTGAAGGTACCTTGTTGACGTATGTGCAGCACACGTACACAGATACGAAATACCAGCAATAACTACGTTTACAAAGCAACACTTATACCAGAGACTGACGCAAAAGCTGTTTAACCTACTGAAGCAATATGTTCATAAATACAAATATCTTCTACAGTATATGAAAATAAATAATTAATAGCTAGATCAACTTATTACAATAATAATCAGTTGGGTTAGCCTAGCAGAGGTTTAGAGTTATTTCAATTAGAAATTGTTAAGACACTTTGATATAATTACATACATTCGATAAAAACTAGTAGTAATAGTAATGGCTTCTATTAAAACACTTACGCAAACGAATGTAGGGTATAGAGTACAATACGATAATATGATAATATGATATAAATACATAGGGAACGAAACTCCCACCAAGGAATTTATAATTAAATGATGTAAGTAGCACCATTTCAATGAGTATAATTTTGTCATCAAGTAACTGTTCAATCGGGTTATATAATTATAATAAAAAAAGTCCATATTAATGATCAAATAATTCCAATATAAATATTTAATATGTATCACATATTTATCGCCAGTGATGGCTGTTGCAACCTTTAATGATAAGAATATTGTAATCTGTGTTTAACAATTCGCTTATTTAACGCATCGCAGAGCACATGTTCAATTTGTATACTTTTACATATTTAAGCATAACAAGCAAGGCATGCACAGGTATCCCAAATTTAATGCACCATAAATACTTATTATCTATGTGATGTATGTACATAATCTATTAAAATATTCCATTAAAGTTATCCAATTAAATAAGCTAGATAATACTGCACACATGCACAATGTGAGACAACGTGACTCTATGTTAACATAGATAACACACTAACATTAAGCCCTATCAATGGCACTGACGTCGAATACAAAATAGTTGCACTACATTATTTGGTAAAGATACATCATTACAAAAAAGCATAGTACATGCCTATAATTGCCATTGTCTTATTTTCTACCATGTATTTCAAACAGTATCTTATAATATTATATAATATGAAAAACATAACAGTTAGGCATTCATGAATGCGAAGTTAAATCGCTATTAATTTATTAATGAAACGAAAATAAAACTTAATGATATTAGTCAATGGGATCAGCTTTGGTTAATCGGTCACGATGAAAAAGTCACAAATAGGAATATACAACTAATGTCACGTCGGCGGCGTTTGAGCGGTCCATCGGTGAACACATCGATATGTACATTCGTCAAAGGAACTAAAATAAAGTTGAGCATCAGATCACACCACCACTGGGTGCTTGGTGCGAGTTTGTTTTAACAATCATATAAAACTTACCGGGTTTGAGGCTCCAATTAAAAATATAACGAAGCGGGACCAATCGCTCGCACCGTGGCGACAGCGCGGTTATTGTGAGCGCGAAATCTTTTAAAAACTCGCACTAGGCACTCTGGTGTATCAATCGAGAATAGAAGCCTAGTGTCAGTCAAAATGGTGTGATTTGGTGAGTTGTTTGACGAAAGTGCCGCAGCACCAGGTGGAAGAGCGCGCGGAGCGGGCGGCGGGCGGCAGGCAGGGCTGCGACCCGCTGCGGCGGCGGTCGGCCAGCCCGGGGCTGGGGCGGCGGACGGCCAGTCCGGGGCTGGGGCGACCCAGCGGCACGCGCTCGCCTCCACCCACGCCCGAGCGGTACAGGCACCCATCCACCGCCGACGAACTTTTGTTCCGTCTCACTTTGGGCGATTTGCTACAGCCGGTGAGTTCGGGCGTGTTACTTCGCTGGCCAAGCGGCAGTTTAGTAGGGGTCGACAGAGGTACGTTAGTGGCGGGTGCGTGATATTGTACTTTACCAACAGACAAGTGGCCGCAGTCCACTGCAGGTGCGATATAAAGGCAGCCGCATGGAACAAAATAGAAACATTCAGACTACCTATCGTCGTGTGGCTATGCTCTCGTGGGTGACATTTGTGTGCATGTACTCCGGCCCACGATAGTACATTTCGTTCCATTGTAAGCTGATTAGAGAGCGGTTCGCCATAGAGAGGAGCATTTTGTTAGTGACACTAAAGTTACACTTGCGACTGTTGTGTTACAAATGCTTACTTGTCATTAATAGTACAGATGAGAATAAATTGTAGATTCAAAGATGTAGAAAATTAAGAAATGCAATCATTATACCGTCGCTCGTTCCTGTGAGCGACACATACATTACAACTGATCTAATAATACCGCTACCACGACTAATATATAATACTTTGTACTGGTAAACACTAACTATAATAAATATGTTTGTCTACGTCTATATGTATGTACAAATATAAAATGAACCGAGCCAGATCAAATTGAGATATACGAGCAGAGAGCGAACAAGAGATTATCATAAGCATGCCATCATGCACTTACAAGGAGTCGTGTGCCCATAAATACCGACTATGTGTAATATGCGAGTATGTATATTGAGTATTATATCATTAATTACAAGTGGTACACGATGTGGTTATGTTACACCAACAACAGCAAACGATAACATGTATATATTATAGGTATCTCAAGCGCTACTTTTGGTATGACTAGCGAAAATTTGGTTTCATGTAAATATGTATAATATGTGTGATACAAAGATGTTCATTCTAAAAACCAACTGATAATACGGTTTCTTGACTTCACATGTCTCCTCCTTGTTGACTCGAATATCTCCAGGGGTATATTGGGTACTGCATAATAAATACAGCTGTGTTAGTGCCAACCTCGACTTCACCTACTCATCGAAACAAAATTGAGGCTCAAATTTCGAAACTGATTTTATAAAGACGTCTACGGCGAATAGGATAATATCTTCATATATTCTATCGCCATTCTAACAAGTATAGTAATCCAATTTTCAAAGGATATATTTCGCTGTCATATATAGAAATAAACAGTACAGTACTTTTGGAAGTCACATTGGCCTACTTTTTTCATAATATAATATCAGGTGCAGAATGAAGATGTGTACTCACCAGAACTAACAGCGTTCCGACACCGCGCCGAGGTGCAATAGGCTTCAATGACTTTGAGTATGAGAGCGTCCTCCTCGTACGAGTTGGACTTGCGCTGGTGCGGCGCATACGGGTGCGTGGGCCCGATATTCTCGTCTGAGCCCACTGTGAACGACTGCGGCCGCAGCGGCGGCGCCGGACGCAGGCACGTTATACTCCACCCTGCCACAAACACCACAATAACATACACATTTTCCACTGACCCCTACTCTACTGTAATAATACGCTGACTGATCGGCTATCTGATTATCTCAGAGAAATAAAAAAATCTATTAAAGTAGTGGACCCGCGTGGCTATGATTATTAGCAGGCGCGACTTTTTCAGCCTATATAAAAATAAATACTCGTATACAAACCTTCCTTGTGAATTTATATACTGGTAAAAACCCCATTATATAGAATTCGTTAATCCGAGATTTAAAAAAATAATATGTACCTACACCTAAGAAACTACGCGGCGGTATACTTGTATAAATGGATATTGCCGAATAATGGCGCTTGTCTAAGGCTATAACCAGTCTAGCGTCCTTGTTTAGCGGATGAACCAAAATATATACTTTAACACAGTCACAGTTATTTATAATAGTCGGTAAACAGATGGCATTACGCGCACATTTTCATTACCTTTGGTGCTGTAGTTAGATCCAGCTGTATCGATGAAATCAACGGATGAGAATTTCTTGCCGATGTGAGGTTTATTTGGCTTGGCAGGCGATTGGTCGAGGGAGTCGCAAGAATTCAACAGCCAGCGCGCAGACTGATTCTTTTGTTTATTTTTTTGTGTTTGCTGCGTATGTTGTGTGTAGCTTTGATGATTGTTGAATGAGTGTGATCTTTTATGGTTGGTTAGACCGCTAGATAAGTCAGAGTTATTGCTGTCGCTCATGGTCATCTGTTGGAAATAAACACAACGTTACACAACTATCCAACACATATATCATATACAGTACAGCGGTATTCTCTCCAAACGCAAAAATAACTATTTTGCTTATAAATAGTATGTAAGTTTACAAAATATCCAACATCAGCACCCCACCAAACATCAAATGAAAGCGAGAGTATGTGAAGCACACATTGAATTGATTGCATCAAACATACCCTGACAGATAACAATATTTACAAGACATAAGCCTGTAAGGGGCTGTTATTAATAATCACACTGTTTGTCTTTGAAAACCAGGATTTTGCCCATAATCAAATTATCTTCATACTTTGACAAAGGTAAATATTGGAAAATGCGTCAGAATCATCAAATTTTACCTTAATATTTTTAAATTATGGAACGGATGTTTAAAGCCTCTCCATGCATTTTTTCTTAATAAGTTAGTAAAATTATAATGGTATCTACGGCAGTGTTTTACAGTTGTGTTAGTAAGATGAATAAACACAGGCAAGGATGATCAAGTAAAGCACTGCAACACTGGGGTAACTCTAATGAAAGTATTAATAATTCTAATGGTTACTAATTTTCAAGGCAGTATTATCTTCAAACCAGTGATACACAAACAGTATCTCTTTACATAAGAATAATCCTTGCCTGAGTCGTTGACCACAGTTATCGGTAATTTTGCTTTCATCCACCAGTGTGCGTATAGATCCGAACGATACACCATGAAGCCACTTTGGGCTACACTTAAACCCTTCTGCATTTTGGACAAGTCTTCGCTACGAGACCTTGTTTTACGGGATTGACCACAGGTTGCGTCCACATCCCGATTGCGGGGAGTATTCGTGCGGGATTGCCTCTCCACCTTATTATTCTCAGGACTCGCCCTGAATATTCGCATATGGTAATGCAAACTAGGTTTCGTGCGTTCAGTTATATTTAGAGTACTCCATTGACACGGCAACGGCAGACGAACATTCTTCGGAATCTCCAAATGAGTACTGGGTTTGCGATATATGCGCGGCGGAGGTTCTGGTTTCAATTTAATTTCTGGAACATACCGCTCAATGTTTCTCCTAATGGATGTTCGTTTTATTTGAGGAGTAGAAACAGGCGTGGCGGCGTATGTAGGAGTCACGTGGGTATTGGACGAATCCATCACATCGAGGCTGTTTTCTGAGGTGACGCTCGTCACAGAGAGAGATGTTCTAGCGGTAGAGCCAAAAGGTGAAGTACACCTGCACTGATCTTCGAAAGTTGCCGCTTCTATTTCGGACAACGTCATTTTTTTACGGCGATCTGCATCATAAGTGCCTCGTGAAATGTTTGTGAGAGCTTCTTTTAAATGATCTGATCTCTTATCCGGACTGTCTGAGTCATTGCCTGTATGTCCAGACGCTGAATATTCGTGCATGTTTAGTTCTGGTGAAGCCAAGTTACAACTTCCTACGACGCCAGAATCAGAAGATCGAGGACTTGGACACAAAGATCGGTTGCAACATTCACATTTCTTATTACTTTTGTGGTTATCGGACTGAGAGCTCATTCTCTCAATACATGTATCAGTTTTCTTAAACGTTTCAGCTTCAATCATTGATCTGGACAAGGATCGTCGAAGTCTTTTGTCAGAGTTAATCGAGTGTTTTCGGAACGGAACATTTGTATTGAGATTCATTTTAATGACCTCCACTCCCTGTTCTTCTTGATTCCTGAACATTGGAGGGGGTTCAATTATGATGGAGTCAATGTTGCCCCGACCCAGTTTTGGAGATGGCGGGTCCAAGATTTGTAGCAAATCTGCCGTCAAGGTCTCATTTTCAGATTCATAATGAGAATAATTCTCTTCAGTCGATTTCCAGGGTTTTGGCAGAGGATCATTCTTTCCGCTATAATTAGGAAAACTTCGTCTTGTGGGAATAAAATCTGTTTCTTCGTTACCAAGTTCGATTTGCATATTCTGGTCTAAATTAACTAGATCTTCACAAGCCATGTAGGTCCGAACCTCAAAACTAGAGTTCTCTGTACTTTCGGAATGTGTAATTGGCGGATGCAGTGCATAATTGCGCCCTTTAGACATTGTATGTGATTGGTCGTGATCTTTAATTGTATTAGATCTGTCGCTAGTGTAGGGCCTGTTCTGAAATATATCTCTTGTACAATCACCTTTTATAGTTTGTTGAGATGCATTCATATGCATATCTGAAGCATTGTCAAAGTAGCGTACATAACCAAAATTACTTCCCCAGCTGCTACAAGATGATGATATTGCGCGGGGATCATCCATTGCATTTTGTCGCAGAATTTTAGAAAAACTTATAGCCTCAGCGTCGGTACAACTGGAGCTTGTGTAGGATTCAGTCCCGTCCTCTGTCTCTCTCTCACTATCATCGCTATCAGAATTGTCGGTCTCCGTGCCTACAGTGCCGTCATTCTCTATCCTGAGTCGTATATGGTTCTGATGTCTGCGTCTCACTGGCAATCCCGTCAATTCAAACGCCTTTGCCCAAGGTCTTTCATGTAAAAGTTTACGGAGCATTTGTCTCGTAATAACTTTCTTCTTTACTAGTCTCGCGAAATATTTAGTTAAAGAATAATAGGGTGATGCAGAAGGGTAGCTAGGTGGTGGCAGCGTCACGTGATACAAGCTGCGGCGGCTAGAGTTGATGCTATACAACGCGCCTTCGGAAGGAGAGCGGGTCAGCTATGTAACAATAGTATAAAACAACTCTTAAATAACAACCTTCTTCATAGCTGTGAATTTCTATCAAATATATAATATTTCAGTGCAAAGTTAGTGTTCCCGGCTAGATATATCCATCTACAGTTATTACTAAATACTTACATGTGGCAATGACTGTGGTTGGGCAGGCTCATGCGAGGGGCTGCTTGCATTCGAGTGCTTTTGTAGTAAACTGACCCAGTTGTCGGCTTCCGCTTTTGTTTGACAAACAGCCACTATAGTGTCTATCATTGGACCACTAATTTCAAATGCATTCTTTCTAGTGTCTGTGTCATCCAGTTTGCTAACCATGATACCGGTCAGTGGAAGACAACCCTAAAAAGGATGATATTTTTATAACACCATTGGACATCAAAAGCTACAAGCAACTATTTAGTGAAGATTATGAAAGGTACCTCATAAACAAATGCAGAAACCCGTTTGCTGACTGAAAGTAAAAGTAAAGCTGTTGGGAAAAGGACCAGATATCGGTCTTGGTGCGAGGGGCCTACAGCCACGCTCCCCATGTGTAAAACATCGCCAAGGGAGGTAAGCTCTCCGCCGGGCCAGCCCCGTACTTCTCCAGTCACTACTTGGAGCTCTAATTCTTTCTGACGACGTAATGCAGCACAACCACTCTGTAAACAAATATAAATCTGCATATTATAATTCCACAGATTAAGAGATAGTTTTTACTGTAATTGTAGATCAACAATTTTAATGATTATAAAAAAATATGAGCTAGTTATGCGAAAAATGCAACGCGAAAAGGAGAGTAAAAATACTATCATAGAACTAGACTTGGAAGGTTTGCACAATACACAATGACAATAGCTGAAACTTTAACCAAATTTTGATGTCACTGTGGTTATTTGTATTTGACGCAGCAAAGTTACAGCTACAGTTAAAGTCATGATGTCATCTGAGTTTTTTCATTAACCAGTACTTAAAAAATTTTTTATAGCTTAAAGACACTTGATGTAACCCAGGCTAATTGATATTAATAATAAAATAACTTCCATAAAGCAAATCTGTTCTATAAGTTAACTTAGTTCAACTATAACAGACAAGTAAGTGTACAAAATGTGAATGGAAACTTACAGCAATATCCTTATAAACAACAGAAGCCCGATGTGTGTCACCTCTGTCAGGGTGTGCCTCGTGTACATGCCTGGCTAGTTCTTGCAGCATGGCTGGATACTTGCCAAGTCTACGAAATGGCTTGGACAGGCCAGCTGTTAGCACCAAAACACCAGGACAAACAGCACCAGCATTCTCCATCCAAGTATTCAAATCTTCCCTGTGAACAGACAAGATATAAAATTACTCTAATATTGATGTACCTCACCATTCTCTCACCCTCAACTCAAATAATAATGAAAATGTAAGATGATACATATTTTAGGAGATATTTGAATACATTTATTTTAAGTGGCAGTGAGTCACATACCAATAAATTTTGCTGAACAAACTGTGCCAGATATAGTCTTACAGATTTACCAGAAAATTTTAATTATTTTGGCATCAGAATAAACAAAAATATATAGAACTTACTTGTATTTATCAAGTATGCAGACAGCTTTAGGATGGCCAGCACAGTATGTTTGGTGCACAGTTTTAATTCTCGGTGCCCACTGGAGGAACAGCCCTCCAACTCTTTGATCTGGTCCAGTCTTCATAG
Source organism: Watsonalla cultraria (assembly GCA_964035505.1). Lineage (NCBI taxonomy): Eukaryota > Metazoa > Arthropoda > Insecta > Lepidoptera > Drepanidae > Watsonalla > Watsonalla cultraria. The sequence goes on along the minus strand of OZ037713.1, from coordinate 6,849,267 downwards.
CACACTCCTCGAGCAACATCAAGAACTGCTCATGATTCTGTAGCACCTCATTTATATTTCCTGTCAGCTGTTTGAACTCATCTCTTGATAACCTAAAGAATGAAATTATTACATATGTATGCTCACGCCTGTATTCCTCGAAGGGTAGGCAGAGGGGTTGAAATAACAACACCCACTTTTTAACAAATATGATTGATGGTGGAATGTGACAGATGGTGAGTCTATAGCTCTCAGGCACTATAGATACATCTTTGAAATACTTCTCAGACATATCCAGGTCTCCTCACGATGTTTTTGTTCACCGTAAAACTTTAAAGTTGGCTACCATTGCTCTTAATTATTATCTATAGAAATTATTATCTTGTATTAAACCAATTTGATATAATATTCAAGTCAAGCATAAAATATTTGAATTTTATGTTTCTACATCCTTGCAACTGATATACAGTTCATCAAATTAACAAATAGCTTGGTCTACAACTTACATATCACTTTTCTGCAAAGGCTGCAAGAAGTTGGTGACAAGTCCTTGCATTTCAGCCACATGAGCCTTCTCTGAGTCAATAATATCCTTGAGAACAACATTTCTGAATGCTTGTATTTCAGATGGAGCCCTTATTGGTGATGTTGTAATAGAACCAGGTGCATCTGATACAAGAAGCATATTTTTTTTGTACTGTGATAGATTGGGAGGGCCATAAAGGATAACATACACAAGGGATTCAAATTAGAGGTCTAGGAAATGATAATTATGTGGGTGTAGCCATAGAGAAAGGCTACTTTAAAAGGCAAATGTACAAGAACCAGTGCCACAGATGGATTTAAAACCTGTTACCCCAAATTATAATTGCCTGCCTGCTATGCCCTTTTTATAATGGGTAAATTTATTTTTAAAACAAAAGTAGTCTATGTTACCTTTGTAAAATTACCTTTCTGCCAGTGAAAGGCCTGTTAAAATTGGTCCAGCCGTTTCGGAGATTAGCCAGAACAAACAGACAGACAGACAGACCGATAGACAGACAGAGAAAATTTTTCATAATTGGTTTTTTTATTTCAGTACTTACCATATATAGTTTCATATGCATTTAGTGAAAAGCTGTTATTTTAGAATTATACACAGAGACTTCAATTTTATTTATCTGTGTAGATATAGATATAGATAAATAACACAGTTTTTTGAGATCATATATGTATTTTTAATAAAAATTCTTTCTATATATTAGCATCTATAGGCTACAGTAACTGCTTATCAGAAGCTAAGACACTAAAGATTTGATTAGTGAATGAATTGAAAAATATTAGTCAGGTACCTTTATATTCAGTCACATAATTACTGGGGAACCAGCCGGTTGTCTCTCCCAAGGTCCCCTCCCACCATCCCCCCTCTTCTCTCTGGGTGACAGTGATAATATCACCTTTCTTAAAACATAGCTCATCATTATTCTTGCCTTTAAACGAGTATATTGCTTTCACTAAACAATTTTCGGCTGACATTTTTATTTTATTACCAGCACCATGTTCTTGTTGCTGTAAAATTAATGCAAAATTCACTGGTTTGGAAGTTTTTACTTGTATCGGAAAATGAGGAATGATCTCGTTTACAGTTTTAACAATAATATTCACGAATTGTAGCAGATTTTGTGGAGCACTAATCGCGATTCCAGAAACTACATTCCAAACTGGCCTCACAACAGGAAGACGTGATGAGTAAGTATAGTAGGATTGCCTCTGTATGACACTCAGCAAAGATGATGTATATCAGATTTATAGCTAACCAAATAGCTATATACCACAAAGTATTCCAAAAAAATTTTGAAACTAAATATTAAATTATGAATAAAATTATAAACAATTGAGAAATTCACGTACAAAAAAATCTTATTTCATGGACTTCCTCTATCCAAATTATCCAAAAATAAACAGACCACAGATATCAACATGACAAGCGACAGCCTTGAATTTGACAAGTGAGCAGACTACATACCAATGAGACATGAAATGATTAGTTACAGGATCAATCAAATCAAAATACTGATTTGAATTAAAAAGAAGTATGAAGTGTCTTTATTTGCTGACCTCAGATGGTAATTTATTAAAAACATATAGAAAATAAAGTTTTAGCATTTGAACAGCTATGCTTCCGAGTAGTAGTTAGTAGTTATTTGTTCGTTGTTAACAAGTAGCTCATCCGTCACTGTACTGTCTGTCAGTACGTAATGTTAAGTCAATGTCATCGTCATGTCAATAATTTTATTTATGCCAAACAGGGAAACTTGTTATGATTTGATTGGGATTATTATTTCGACATAAAATTAATTAATTCAACTATTGGATCACACAATTCATGTTATTTAATGTATTATATCACTTTAAAACATAATGAATAAAATAAACAGCTGTTATTGTAGCTAGCTATACATAGTGTAAACGGTTTCAAAGTTTCCGTGTGTATAGGTATGAATAATCAAAAAAACTGATGTAAATTGAAAAATATATGGGAAAAAGTGAATTAAAATGTTTGAATTCTGGAGAAGTTTCGCACCCTCTTTATAAACTAGATCGCGATGAATAGGCCACTAGAGGAGGCTTTGTATCAAGCAACCTTAAGTCGAGATCATGAACAAGTTACTCGATTACTAGCTGAAGGTACCTTTATTCTATTAGAGTAAAATGTTGTGTCTCTAAAATATTTTGAACATAAACGTGAATTAAATATATTCCAGGCGCCAATCCCAACAAGCTAGCCTGTCAAGGTAAAACAAGTCTTGGAGAAGCTGCAAATCTTGGTTATATAGAGATATTAAAATTGCTTCTGGATGCTAGCGATGATACCAGTCAAACTAAAAAAGTGTCACCTATTGCTACAGTGAGGAAACGCTACGGAAAATCTTGCAAGAGACGTGTCAGAATTGAGTTTAAATGTGATGATCCTGTGAAGTGTAAAAGCAGCAAATGTAACAGCAGTAGTAGTAAGGCAGACAAGAACCAAGGGTACTATGTTGTCATACACAATGAAGGATCCAGCAGTGATGAGAGCATAGTTACACTACCATTGAGTCCTCAGTCTTTGGCTGCCTCTCTATCGCCATCCCCACAAAGTGATTTAGAATGGGATGAGGACATAGGTGATGTGGCACCAACTACTACTGAGGATGAAACATGGTCTTCTATGTACAGGTTTGTTTCCTAATTAATTTACTACCTACTCATAGGTCAGCTCATTCTAGTCACTATTCCTCACTAGCGAGTGGCTTAGCCATGAAAAGGTAGCAGACAGATAGAGACACTTTCCAATTTAATTGAAACTAGTCTGTCATGCAGTATAACACATCAGTGGGAGTATGGTGATAAAATATTGCATATGATATTGCCCATATATTGATTACTTTGTTTACTCAGCTGATAATGTAGTAGATCCATTGCTTATATATTTTTTAACATTGCCTTGCCTAGCCTTGGAGTCAATTCAAACAAATAACCAAATCTTTCATCTTTAAAATATTAGTGTACATTAATAGTATGCTTTCAAAACTGAAATATGTAAATCCATAATTCATGCAAGGTACTTGATTTTACAGATGGTATGCTATGATCCTGGAATGTACCGGGGCCGCCTTGGCAGCAGCATCTGCAACAGCAGAGTCCTATGGCATAGATCAACAAGATTCTTTTATGAGGACTGCACTACACTATGCAGCTGAACAGGGGAACCCTGAAGTTGTGAGAATGTTAATTGAAGCTGGTTATTATTATGCATTATAATTTAATTTTTAATATGTATACATACTTCACTTTATATAATAGTTTATATTACTTACACAATTACAGGGTGTAAATTAGATGTACCTGCTGGCGATGGCATTACTGCACTACACTCTTCATCAGTCAAGAATAACATAGAACATGCTCGGTTGCTGATAGCAGCTGGCAGCAATGTCAACTGTAAGACTCATGAGAAAATGACACCTTTACATTTTGCTGCCTCTAGAGGTTTTTTGGAATTGGTATGTTACAATGCTTCTGTTTATATCTATTCTAACTCTAGCTCATTTTAACCACCAAGATAAAAGCAGTTTTTTATTTATTTAAATATACTATAGTATTTTCAAAAATGTTATTCAGGTAACAATCATAATAGTTTGTGCTAGGTATAAATTAGCTGCAATTATTAAGTTACAGCTACCCCAAATCCAATAGTGATATTTTAGTCTTAAGTACAAAATTAAACCACATAAGATCTCACTGCTAGTGGCTGAACTTTACTTCGTCTTTGTTTCAGGTAACTATTCTTGTATCAAATGGAGCTTATTTAGAAGCCAGAGATACTAATGAACGCACTGCTTTATATTTGGCTGCAGGTAGAGGTCACATTGATGTAGTTAGGTATCTTATTGTGTGTGGTGCTAATGTTAATGGTGAAGAATTACATGGTAAGTGTTTGGAGCATTATGTTATACATTATCTTTAAACAGCAATTTGCAGAGTAAATTAGATTCTGTGCCAATTGCAACTTCTTTGATTAATTCAATTTCTTAGCAAAGTAAAGAGTACTTGAATTCCATGCATAACAACACTTGAGGGTCAACTCAACATCATTTTTATTCAAATAATAATCAAAAAATATATTTCAGGGTACACGCCACTTTGTGAAGCTGTATGGCAAAGGTACACAGCAGTTGTAGAACTACTGCTGTCCTCTGGTGCCCGTGTCACACATTCACATAAATTGTTGCATAATGCTATCATACAGCGACAGGTACAATACATTAAAATTAGTTTTTACTTCTCTAGTAAGTGAAATGTTACCTAAGTTGACTATTTCATTCTAGGAAGGAATTGTTAAAATGCTTGCAAATATGTGTGGAGGGCTCAATTTACACAATGACAATGGCGACACTCCACTCTTATTAGCGACGAGGCTCTCCCAAATAAATATAGTGCGACATCTGCTGGAAAAGGGTATCTGTTTATCTTTGGCCTTCTTCTTTTATCCCTTATACTTACTACTTTACTTCTACTTTTTACCTCTTCTTTATCCCAATTTTTTGTATGGATAAATAACTTGTCGAAAAAAATATAGCGTTCAGAACACATCGGATTTTATCATCCCACACATTACTACAAAAATAATATTTTCCTATTATCAGGCCTATATATATTAGATTGAAATTACTGATGAGTTGAAATAATTCATCTGTGGTTCCAGGTGCAATAATTAATTGTTGCAACAATATAACTGGTGCAAGTGCCCTACATATAGCCGTAGAAACCATTGACTGTCCTGAAGAATTTGAGGAATTGTTACAATGTTTACTAGATTACAAGATTGATATGAACACCACAGCACTCACTGGCGATACACCTCTAAATAGGGCTTTATTGCTGCACAAGTAAGTAGCTCTTATTTAATTCATCAAACGACTATTCAAACCACTCTGCTAGTTCTGCTACATATTTTTTTATGTTCTCCAATTTGGGGTTTGAGTACCGTAAGTTATGACAATGAGTTGCACTTAATCATCTTCGGTGAAAAGTGAGTGTCGTTATTACAACACTTCTCCTGCCCCTTAGGGGATGGCGTGATAATATTTTAAATTGTTCTTATCGTCACAGAGACCACGCAGCAGTTAAACTTATGCAATACGGAGCAGATGTCAACGCTTGCGATCTTCATTCCTGCGGGTTGGACAATTTGACCATAGCCAGTAGGAGAAGGTCGTTGTCCCTAACGAGTATGCTTCTAAAGGCTGGCCACTACACTAGTATTCCTGATACCAACGAACCCATCCCTCAACGAGGGAGCACCGCATATTGGTTATACCATGCCAGCAAACAACCATTGAGTCTAACAGATATCTGTAGAATAAGAATAAGGCATACTTGTAAAAATTCAGTATTGTTTCGGTATATATCAGCTTTACCACTACCGAAAACTTTAATAAGCTTTCTCATGATGGAGAATGAATGATGATTAATAAGTTGATTCAACAGACTATGTGTAACTAAAGTGAATTTCTAGTCATTAGAAAAATAGGGAATTTTACACTAATTATCTCTTAGAATATATATAAATTTGGTTATTATACAAATTGCTGTGAATTTTACGACGAAACACTACTATGTATGTAATGAACTTTCACATAAAATGAAACCATTTGTAGATTTGTAGATTTATACTTGGTTCTTGAGCCTGAAGTTAGTCTTGACTCTGTCACACCCTGCTTGCATCGAATTTAACGCAATTATTAGCTCTTGTTGCAGCTGGCAACTTTAGCCCAAATGCTGTAAATAAGAATAATAATAGAAAAAAATATTTTGATAAGACCGATATCATAGGCAACTACTTATTGAGTGTGCAGATAAAACTTAACTTTATTGCCACAAGTACCTGTTTATACACCGCACTTGGTGTTGATAGTGTTTACTGCCACAAAATGTTAATCTTGTTGCAGTATAATATTGTCAGTAATACTGTATGTGAGGATTACAATTTAATGATTAAAAATACTTGACACCATTTTTATTTATCACTTTTATTACGAATATACATAGTAGTACAAAGGTGGACACAGGTGAAGATATAAAATGTTCTCAGCGTTAAATATTGCACATCGACATGAAACAAACGTCTAAGTTCGGCTTCTAGAGCAACATTTCTGTCGCACACTACCATTGTGACATATGTCATGTCAGACGATTTTGACAATTAGAGTGACATCAACGTTTGCGACATGAGATAACGCTCTACGAACCGTCGACTGATTTTTTCCTGAGATCGATGTGCAATATTTATAGCCGGGTACTGTACAAGACTTTACAATTAAGTGTCACACTTAAAATTTTGTGCCGATTACAATTCTAGTTTACTAAAAGCATTGGATTATCATGTTTCAGTAGTGCATTGGCACCGAAAATTCTAAATTATTTAAAATAAAGGAATGGTTTAATACTTGTGAGTGAAAAGAAATAAAGCAATGTTAGTCCATCACTACAATAACTTGTTAAATATAAATAAATAAGTGTTTATCAATATTTATTAAGTTGATTGTTTTTCTAAATATATTGTATACAAAATGTTGTCAGATTCTAGTTGTAATCTTGGATGTTGTGAATACAACAAAGATGATGAGATGAAGAGAAAACAAAAGAAAGAGATATCTAGTCAAGTTAAAGTCTGAACAAATTGCATTTTGAAAGTGTATTACAACTAGAATATGAACACAATTAATAAACAGTACGACGAAAATGTTACCTAATAAAATTTAGACTTATTCTAACAACGCTATAAAATTAAAGGGAGTGATATGAATTACATAAGTATACACTCTGCAACTTGCAACACTTGCATACCTATTATCAATGACAGGGTGACTATTATAATGGTGTACCTACCTAATTATTAAAATGTAAATAAAATATACTATGAAAATAATTTAGTAGTATTTTTTTTTATTTTTTAAACATTTTAGTATTTCTATTAGTTATGATACATTTGTAGTGAACATAAATTATACTCGTTCACTAAAAATATACCATAGGTTATTTATAAAGACTTACAACAGAATTATGTAATATAAGTATTCTTATTCAAATGTATGGATGAAAAACCCTAAATTTTACATGGAAAGTTTAGAATTATTTGTGGGCCATAAATATAGTAGCAAGTGAGCATTTTTAGCCCAAATAAATTCATAACACAATAAATGACTAAAACTCAATTTAGATTTAGATACTAGGAGTGCCATTTTGATGAAAATTAAGTTGCTCATTTATTTTAGTGATACTATATATACTATACTCATAACATTGAATAATATATATTATAGAATCTGTCATATCAATATTTTTGGAGTGGCCAATAGTGCCGCCTCCTTTCTTCACTTAGTCTAAAATAAGATTACAATGGAGTTTTACATGTTTAAAGCATAACATACCATAAAAATTTAATAAAGCAACATAAATGGTACTAAAAAAATAATATAAATTTTCATATAAATCTTTGAAATTATAGAGAAAGAGATGACATGCAAAACACGCAATTTTAGAAGCTTACATTAGTTGTGTGAATCAATTGCATTGCGACCTTTAATGTCTTTGAGAGTGTTTATTGTAGGACAAGCTTCTAACAATATATTAACTAAGTCCATATGCTTGTTATCTACCACTTTATGGAGAGCCGTTTGTCCATCAGCATCCTGAAGGTCCAACTTCGCACCGGACTGTATTAAAAATAGCAAAGATGCCTTTTTACCTAAAACAATATTTAATATTAAATTATACACATTTGTACACATGTATACCACACTTTAATAAAATGTTAAATACAAATGGTTAAACTTATGTTTTCATAGTTCAGCTTATGAATACTGGCACAGCAGGTGTGGGTTTACAAACCAAATGATTCCGACGCCAAGCTATGTATAGCCCTGAATGTTTCTGATTTGCCTTGTCACTGCTGATGTAGAAATCCTTATATTATAATCTATGAAACTTTTATAAAAGGTAAAATTTGTTTGTTTGTTAAGCTTTGTAACTACTAGACAGATTTAAAAAATCTTTCACTAATATAATAGAATGCCAAAATATCACTGAGCAACAGGCTATATTATTACTTATAATCATATAACACAGATGACGCCACGGATGGAAGCTAGTAGGTACATGATAAAATCATCAGTAGTTATGTGACACATAAATTAAATGATAGAATAAGTACCTGCTGCAGCTGCTTTATGCAATGGTGTGGCTTTTCCACTCCTTGTTTGAGCATCAATATTTGCTCCGTTCCTGAGCAATACTTTACAAATATCAACATAACCATTCCGGGCTGCATAGTGCAGTGCTGTGTAACCAGCATTGTCTGGACTGTTTACCGCTTCTTTGACATTTCTCGCTCTATCAATTATATTCATGACTTTATCCATATCTCCATTAAAAGCTGAAAATTTTTACTGGATTAATTATCATGTCATAATTTGATATCAATCATGCTGTAATCATATTATGGGCGTAGATACAATAATGATGATAATACTAGGCTATACCTGCTCAAACATATTGCAAGATTTGCCCACTGCATGTACACTGTACATGCATCTCTTCAGAACAATTACACATATCTGGTTTGTTTTGATTTTGTTGTTTGTTATTTATCAGCACTTTTCTCTCTCACCCTCAAACAAACCTTTTGTATGAGGGAAAATGTTAAAGCCTCCTTATAAAAAAGCTAGCAGAAGACACACATGAAATAAGGTGAAACAGGGCACCTCTAGTTTTATACCCTAAACATATTGTTTAAATAATAGCATAGTATGTGCCCGAAAAAATATTTGGCACTTTATAGTTCAAAAGGATATAATATTTACCAGCATTCCACAAGCCCCTCTCCCAATCCATTTCAGATATAGTCTGACAGACTGAATAGTTGGCACTAGCGCCTGTGCAATTTGTGTGGTCACAGTCATTTTTGTGATCCATTTTAATAATGTAGAAATACTCAAACAAAAATACATATAGTGCAATGATTTAGTGTACACAGATTAGATAATGCGCTGCAATGTCCAAGTAATTTCTGTTTCACCAGTACTGGACACAATTTTATATCCAAGTTGGCTCAGAGAGTTGATGGCATCCAGAACATGACCTTTGATAGTAATGCCATTCACAATGGGTCCAGCTCCTTGATATTTTTTTGACAAAGCCTTTATTTCTTCATCTCCTAGTCCAAAAACTGAACAATCCTGTGCATACAATGAACCTTTAATTGCAATGTACACAACAGCATCTTCCTCAGTTAATGGAATGGTAGCTAGGTTTGGGAGAATATTCTGGCTGCCTTTTGAGTCCATATTATACTATTGGTCAAGAAACAAGAGGTAATATATAAATGTGTTCTAAACCTCGTCCTCTTTTGTAGGGTGTGGGTAATTACCCAGGTGCATAGCCTCCTTGCTAAAGTTGGTAATGTTATCTTGTTCCACAATTATAGAAGGTTCCGGTTCAGAGAATTCTTTTCTCATAGTCCACATATACTCATTATAGTCTTGCTTCACTGCAGTTGAACTAGAAGCCACTACCTTGTAACCCAACACCTGTAATGACATTGATTCAATTAACACAATTTTCCACTCTCACTCAGTTGACAATAATCATAACTATTATGTAAGGCTTTTAACAGCAGTTCTCACCTCTAATGCACTAAGTATCACACACGGGTGCTGTAGGTAAACGATAGTTGAATCGTCGCAGTATCCTCCACAAGCAAATCTTTTTAGCTGATCGATATCACCAGCTAAATTTTAAACAAAAAATACATTAAATGAATGAATATTAAGATCAAAAAATATTGTAAAATAAAATGAGAGCAGGTTCGAGCATTTACAGCTAAACAAATTAACAAACTGATTATCTTATCTCCTATTTCTCATTTTACTTTGATTGCACGCAATTTGTCAACATGTACCTTTCAGGCCGGATACCAAAACACGCCAAGGGTTTTTGTGCCCGTACGATGCGAGATTACCCCTTATCAAAATGTAGGGCATTGATTACGGATAATATTTCTCGTTAGATTTTACGAATGAAATACCAAATAATGATTTAGTGGATAGGTACTTACAATGCAAAACACAAAGCAAAGCAAAGCAACCAAGCAATCGACCAACCAACAAACACACGTACATAGGTTAGGTTAGGTAGGTCATTCAAGTCAACTAAGTCAAAGTCAACCAAAAGTCGAATCGTACCAATACACGAACAGACTTAGAACTATAGATAAAGAAAAAATTTCGTGTGTGACACAAGAATGACAAGATGACTGACACAAACAATTTGACAACACAAATTTGTACTTCAGTAAAGGTCAATCATGGATAAAGTAAAAATGTCGGTGTGCCAATGACTATCACCCATAGATATAATGAATATATTTTCTATATATGAATTTTCATTCCTAAATTTAAAGACATTTAATGAAAACGATGATACCTATGTAGAATTATTTTTATCTAAAATAATTTAGTCTATGTTTGTAATATCAGTTATATGCCAGTAAAAGTTCCGTCAAAATCAGTCCATCCGTGTCAGAGATTGGCCTGAACTAACAGACAGACAGACAGAAAAAGAAAGAAATACTGTTCCGTATATACTTTCATAATAAACATTTGATGAAAAACTGTCTAATTATCTGCATGTAGGTAGGTAAGTATATGACGTATGTATTTATGTATAGATAGGAAATAATTATTATTCCTTGATTGAGTTAGGCTACAAAACACAGAGCTCGACGTTTTTTCCTACCTACCTATTCCTATAACTTTTGAGTACCTAGGTACCTATTTTTAAAAAGGACCCATATCCATAAGTAAGGTACGACGTCAGGTACCTACCTGTCTAAGTAAAAAAAAAGTGGCATTTAGGACGACAATACTTTGTCTTTGAGTATATTTTTCTGATATTTTGCCAACATAATCATTAGGTACTCATTATTCCTATCACTTACTACTAACTCTACTTCATTGACAAAGAGTTAATCGAACCTCAGGAGGGTCGTGAAAACCATAGTTTTTCTCTCATTAACAGTGACGAGGAACAGTGTGGAGTGAAAGCCCATCGGTTATCTATAACGGGTTCTCCAAGTAATAAAAAATTGTTGGTACTGGTTACCTACCTATCTAAATCATCACCATCGCCTACTACACATCTACTATCTAGTTATAAGCTTAAGCCGTAGCGAAATGGAACAAAACCACTTCTTATCGTTTTTGCTAAGTATATAGCGCGGGAACCTAGACCGCGTGCCAATGAGTGGGCACGCCATCCACGCGCCCGGCGGATCCCCGTACGCTACCAATAGTAGGTACATAACGCGCCCGCGTTCATCGTTTGGCCGCCGGCGCCACAGTGTTCGACCGATACTCATCGTGTGCGTGCGCGTCGTTGCATTGGAATTGTCCTCGGACTCCGCTTGGCGCTTTTTGTTTATTGTCACGCTTTAATTATACACGACCCCTTTTGTGAATATCTTTTTAATATACAGTCTTCCGTTTATCCAACTAAAAGTTTTTATTTACACTCTACAACCCAACTCGCAAAACTTCGAACTATAAAATGGCGTCCCAACTGCGTGGCGAGAACTAAAATCAGTGTAATAAGTGTAAATCTTTTGTAAATAGTATTAAATAGTAAATACTGAGTGTTAATTGACTTTTGTGTTGTGTTTTGGACATTGTTGGACATGTACGGACTGTGTATTTTGTGTTTTGTTGGCCGCCGCCCGGCATGCAACACGTGACGTTACCTACAAGTTTCGTAAATTCGTAAATTCTAGAAACAATATTCGTAAACTATAATAACTGTACCTATTAAACGTTTGTACCGCGTTTGTTATGAGTGTTAGTGCTCTACGCCACGTTTAGGTATTATAGGTTTCCTAGGTCTCAGAACTGTAGGTACAAGTTGTACCTAACGACCTAAATGAATGTTCTAGAACGATTTACGTGTGTGCGTAGTGTTGTTGCGTGTGCTCGGCGCATTGGCTTCTTTTTAGAAGTTAGACTTTTGTTACTTAGTGCTTAAAAGTGGACCTAGACGTACTAGAACGTTGAGACTTGTTTGTACGAGTGTGCGGTACTCGTAACGTTCGTTTAGTATTTTTAATATCTAGGTCTGAGTAACAGACGTAACTTTAAAACTATTTGGAACCTAGTGCTTGTTAGGGAAGCTTTAGGTAATACTAAACGTCTTTCTCGTCGCGTTTATTCGAGTGTGCGCGCTTAGCTCGACGCGACCGTTTAGTACCTACTCTCAGGTTCGTTGTTGTTGGTTTGTACCTACCTTTTGGACGATTTAAGGTTAGTGATGGTGCATTGAACATTTTTATAATTGTAATTAGTAATGTTTGTACCTACCTTTCGGACAATTTAAAGGTTAGTGGTGGTGCATAGAACATTTTAATTATTATTCATTGTGATTTTGTTTGTACCTTTGGACAATTTAAAGTTAATGGAGGTGCATAAAACATTTTAATTTTATTCACGGTGATTTACTAGAACATTTTATTTTAATTCGCGGTGATTTGCTTTTACCTACTTTGAACATTATAAGATTATTTTGGGTGTAAACAACTTTAATTCATAGTGATTGTTGTACTTACTTCTCGAACTTTTTATGTTATTTTGGTGTAAAGAACATTTTTTATAAATACTTAGATAATTCTGACTTTAATATACTTGTGAACATTTGATACGGTTTTTAAAAATGGTGTTAACACGGTCGGGTATTGCGGACCCTAGTAACGCTCCGGAGGCGCAACAGTCGTCAGCTCAGGTTGCTGAAGAGCATGTAGCTCTGTCGTTAGCGTCTGGCTTGGCTCACGTGCCGCCGGACGCATCGCCGTCGGGCTTGGCTTTTGTGCCGCCCGGCGCGCCGCCGCCGTTGGCCGCGGGGCTGAGTGGGGCCCCCTCACCTACTACGCTGCCTGCGCAGCTACCGTTCGTTATGACGGATCAACAGCTTGCACATATTCTACAGCTGGTAAGATCTCCTGTGCCTGCACCGGCGCCGTTCGCTGGTGCCGCGTCGGCAAACTTCGCAGCGTGTTCTTCGCGCTTTGATGGTACGAGGGAATCCGACGTCGGCGCATTTATCGACGCTATAGAAATTTACAAAGAATGTGTAAGCATGGAAGACCACATTGCTCTGCGTGGGCTTCCCATGCTGTTGACCAGTCTAGCAGCCACTTGGTGGCATGGAGTAAAGTCTTCTGTTACGAGTTGGTCGGAAGCTATTACTTTATTACGACACACCTATGGCCCTCGCTTGCCTCCACATAGAATTTATAGAGAAATTTTTAAACATGAGCAAAGCGTTGAGTGCACAGATATATTTGTTAGTAAAATTCGAGCTTTAATGGCACAGCTGCCACCACACGCTCTGTCTGAAGAGGTGCAGCTAGATATGGTTTATGGACTGCTAAGTAAACGGATTAGAGAGAAGGTATGTAGACTCTCCGTTAATACTTTCTCCGAGTTGCTTACGAAGGCGCGTCGGGTGGAGGACATCTTTGAAGAAGGGCGTGACTCACGTAAGTCAGTAACTGAAACGCGTCCCGTAGAAGTAGCTAGAGTTCCTGTGGCTACCACTTCAACAGCAGTACCATCGAATAGCAAACCTCGTTGCAACTATTGCCGACAATTTGGACATTCCAAGGAGGAATGTATGAAGCTCTCACGGAAGGTAAAGACTGAGACAGAGACAGAGTTTCGTCAAACCGTGACCTGTTTCGGATGCGGAGCACCTGGTGTGATACGCACTAACGGTCCCACGTGTAAGGAAAAGAAGAACGTAACGGCTTCTTCGTCGACCTTTCATGCTATTGCTGCGGTTAGCAATGATTTAATAGACGCTCGTGAACGTCCCGTTATTGAGATTAAAATTTATAGTGCAGTCGGTAAAGTTCTCTTAGATACTGGTGCGAAACAATCTATCGCGAGTGAGAGTTTGCATAAAGTTTTAATTGAAAATAATCATAAGTTTGAGAAAGTAGAGACCAATGTTAAACTAGCTGATGGTACAACTAGAGACTTAAGGGTAGACGTTGCCACTGTAAATGTGATGGTACACGGTCTTGTAGTTCCCACGGTTTTTGTAGTTTTGCCCGGTGCTAAGGAATCCCTCTTAGGTACTAACTTCATTAAGGATGCTGGCATGGTACTAGATTTTAATAATAGCGTTTATTCGTTTGCTCGTTTGTCTGAATCGTTTAAACTTGAATATGAACAAATAGTAGGTCGGCTTACCTGCTCTGCTATTGAACTACGCGCGGATGAAGGTAGTAATTTGTCTATTGCGCAACGTGACCAGCTGTCCAAGTTTCTGGAAGGTAATGAGGATATCTTCGAGCCAGGGGGAGCACCTACTACGTTTGCTGTCCATCGGATTGACACGGGTACTCACCATCCAATTTCGGTACCTCCGTACCGAGTTTCTCCTCAGAAGAAGGAGATGATGAGAAAAGAAATAGATAAGATGTTGGCAGAAGAGATAATAGAAGAAGCAGAATGTGAATGGACCTCACCAGTGGTGATGGTTCCAAAGAAGAATGGGGAAATCAGATTTTGTGTCGACTATCGGAAGATTAATAACATCACAAAGACGGATAAATATCCATTGCCTTTGATAGATGACCTTCTCCAGTCAACAAAGCCTAATGCAGTAATGTCAACAATCGATTTAAAAGCAGGATACTGGCAAATTGAAGTAGCATTGGAGGATAGAGACAAGACGGCTTTTGTTACTCCGTTCGGCACGTTCCGATTCCGACGGATGCCGTTTGGCTTAAAGAATTCTCCGGCGACTTTCCAGCGGCTAATGGACCGATTTCGAGCTGGTCTCAAAGATGTCTGCACTGTTGGGTATTTGGATGACATTCTGGTCATTTCTGATGATTATTCCACCCATTTGAAAGATTTAACACGTGTCTTCGAGCGGCTAAGGCTTTTTAACCTTAGAGCCAATCGAACTAAATGTGTTTTTGCTAGAGATCAAGTTTCGTACCTGGGTCATATTATTTCGGCTGAAGGGATTAAGCCTGACCCTAACAAGATCTCCGCTTTGCAGGAAAGAAAGCCTCCTGCTAATTTGAAAGAACTGAGAACCTTTTTACAAACGTGTTCTTGGTTCCGAAAGTTTATTCCGCGATTCTCTGATATCGCTCGTCCTCTGACGGAATTAACTAAGAAGAATTGCTCCTGGAAATGGGAGAATCAGCAGATCAGAGCTTTTGAAGAACTTAAGGGTAAGTTAAGCTCTGCTCCAGTCTTGCGTCAAGCCGATTTTAGTGAACCTTTCGTGCTTCGATCTGACGCTAGCGGTGTTGCTTTGGGAGCCGTACTGCTGCAGGGATCTTCTACTACTGAAGAACGACCCATTGAGTACGCCAGTCGCTTGTTAACGTCGGCTGAGCGTAACTACACAACTACCGAGCGCGAGGCTCTTGCGGTAATTTGGGCGTTGGAAAGATTCCGTGGCTATCTTGAAGGTGCACAGATTAAAGTTGCGACAGATCATCAACCTTTGAAGTGGTTGTTGTCCCTAAAGACACCGAGCGGACGCCTAGCCAGATGGGCTATGAAGATTCAGGCGTTTAATTTAAATATTGAATACGCTCCAGGGAAGATCAATGTCATCGCTGACACCTTGAGTAGACCACCTGGTGAAGAAATTAACAGTGGCGTAGATGTACGCACTACCGTAATTGAATTACCTCACTACAAGCCTGAAGATATTCGTTCAGCTCAAATGGATGATCCTACCGTAAAGACGATCATAGAAGCCTTAGAAAAGGATGAAGACGAGATCGTTACTTGGATGGAGAAGGGCTATTGCCTGCACCAAGGGGTGCTATACCATTTCGACTCGGAAGGAGTCTCTGAAGACCCACAGTTGGTGGTTCCTGCTTCTTTGAAGAAAGAAGTTTTGACCGGAGTACATGATGCAAGTACTGCGGGTCATTTAGGCATTGAGAGAACCTTGCAGAAGCTTAGGAAACGGTTCTATTTTAATAAAATGAGGGAGTATGTGGTCCAGTATGTTAAGGATTGTGAGCTCTGTAAGCGGTTTAAGCCTACTAATCAGAAGCCAGCTGGACTACTAGCTACTCCTGTGCCTCAACAGCGTTTCGAAGTGCTGGCTATGGATATTTTTGGCCCACTTCCTACTGGAAGTCAGGGGGAGAGGTTTATTTTTCTGGTAGAGGATACAGCAAGCCGTTGGGTAGAGGTCTTTGCAATGGCTTCAACTACAGCTGAGGCGTGCGCGAAGATACTAGTGGAGGAAATCTTCATGAGGTATGGTCTTCCGCGTCGCATTATCTCGGACAATGGTCCGCAGTTTGTGTCAGCTGTAATGCAGAAGGTGCTGTTCACTCTCGACATAAAGCAAAGTCTGTTACCAGTATACCACCCCGAAGCTAATCCAGCCGAACGTAAGAATAGAGAGCTGAAGCAGACTTTAGCCATGCTAGTTGACCCCGAACACCGTAATTGGCCAAAGGTGCTACCCATGGTTCGATTTGTCCTCAACACTGCCTACAATCAGGGCACCGGACAGTCTGCAGCGTTTATCACGTTTGCCCGAGAGCTACGTTCGCCGTTAGACCTTCAGCATGACCTGCGACAGGTCATTGAAGAAGAAAATTACGTTCCCCAGGTGACGCCATATCTAAAGGCGTTCACACGTAATCTTCAGAGGGTTCATAAACGCATTTGTAATCAACAGCAGCGGAGGAAAGTTTATGCGGACAAGGGCCGCCGACCTCCGCCGACGTATAAGTTAGGAGACCTAGTGCTAGTGGCCTCTCATCCGACTAGTAGTGCGGACAAAGGAGTTACGCAAAAGTTTGCTCCGAGGCGCATAGGTCCTTTTAGAATAGCAGAGGTGGTAAGTCCCACCTCCTTTAAGATTAGTGATAGTACAGGGAACGTGTCTAAGTACCATGTTAGCGCCCTTACTCCTTATCACGGTAATTCCGATGTTGCGCGTCGCAAATGGAAGGGTCGACCGTCTGCCAAGTCTTCGTCGGAGCCGTCTCCGGACTTGGAGGGGGAGACTATAGCGCGGGAACCTAGACCGCGTGCCAATGAGTGGGCACGCCATCCACGCGCCCGGCGGATCCCCGTACGCTACCAATAGTAGGTACATAACGCGCCCGCGTTCATCGTTTGGCCGCCGGCGCCACAGTGTTCGACCGATACTCATCGTGTGCGTGCGCGTCGTTGCATTGGAATTGTCCTCGGACTCCGCTTGGCGCTTTTTGTTTATTGTCACGCTTTAATTATACACGACCCCTTTTGTGAATATCTTTTTAATATACAGTCTTCCGTTTATCCAACTAAAAGTTTTTATTTACACTCTACAACCCAACTCGCAAAACTTCGAACTATAAGTAGGCCTTTAAAATTAAAGTGCTGAAATACTTACCAACATACCTACACACTATCCTACATTCCATTTTCGTCGTGAACCCGTGAGCTTTTATAATAATTGCCCACTTTAAGTTATTGGTATGTAAGTAAGTAGGTAAATAGGTACCTATCCAACGACGTTTCACGTACTGCGTAGGAAGCTGAAAGTAGGGTAGGAGAAGCTTAAAAGTCATAGTATCTAGATAGGTACACGTAGATTCAACAAATCAATTATGAAATGAAAATGAATGAAAATCGTTTGTTCATAAATTTTGTTTAGGCCCTTCATTTTATGAACGTTGAAGAATTCACCACCGGTTCGGAAACTAGCCTTCTGTTAAAAACGATCCAGCTGTTACAGAGATTGCAAAATTTTTATTTTTAAATTTATATCTACCGTATATCTACAGGTAGTTTCATATGCATTTAGTGAATAACTGTTTGGAATTTGGAATTACAAACAGACACCTCAATTTTGTTTATCTGTGTAGATTTAAATATTAGATTTTTATTCATGACATAAGTACATGACTAAATTTTAAATTCTAAAAATGGTAAAGATAAATAAAAACTCGATTGACTCGAACCCACGAGCAACTGCACGGTTTGCAGCGAGTCCCGCCTCGTTTTTGTATTTTTTTACCATTTTTAAGATTAGTTTTAGGTGCCTAAGAATTTGAAATAGACTTGATTATCCTGCCTTATATTTAAGTACAACACATTTCACAGAGACAAACGCTCATCACCCACCAGTCCTGACAATAGATAAAATATACGCGGCTACAAGTTCCGCATACCTTGAATGCGCAGTATGTTTATAATTTTATGGGTTGCTTTATTTTGCGGAACCCATTTTTTTTGTATATTTTATATCCCGCCGTTTTAGAGATTGGCCGGATCATAGACTAGCGGAAAGAGAAAAAGTTTGAATATTGTTTTATTATTTTCGTACCGTATATGTGCATGCATTTAGTGAAAATGTTCTAAATTTGGAATAAGGATCAGTCGTTTGGTATCTATATAAATAAATTTTATTTAAGTATCTGTATAAATACCAATCACCTATACACAAATGGAACCTGCGAAACCTAAGTGTAGCAGTCAGGGGCCGTAGCATAAGCTCTTATTACCATCATCGTTCCACTGTGACACAGTGACAGACTTATACACGTCATATACATTGCCTCATAATAAGATTTAAACTATCATGGCAATAATGGTCATGGGGCCTCAGGTAACCACTAGACCAACGGTTTGAAATAAATCGAATATAGACTTATACAAAGGGTTGATGTAAGCTCATTTTAGTAAAGCATACCTATATACGGCCGAATTGAGGAACAACCTTCTATTTTTGAAATTGGTTAAAAAGTAATATTTTCAAAAATGTTGATGTTACTTCTACTTTACTGCCATTGGTATAGTTTTCATAAAATTCTGTGAAACCACAAAGGTTTTCACCAACTCATACATAAATAGTGGGATAGTGGCACAATAATTGTTATGTAGGTAAAGTAAATACTTGATATTCCTTTTGCTCTAATGATGTTTGGAATTCAATACCACGGTATTTCAGAAACCCTTTGATCAGATGCTTCTCTTTATTTAGTCTTTCTTTTGTCTTGTCCGATCCCCTTGTTTGACTATGAACAAGAAAATGAATTCGTGTTGGGCTTTTGGTCTGTTGTTGAAGCTATTTGATCAGGCGTTATAAGTACAACCTTTTTACTCAGTTCTTAATCAACAATTGTTTGCATATAATGGATTCCAACAGTTTTATTATAGCTTCCTAAGAGTTTTCCACTCACGGTATTCTTAATACAATAGAATACCAAAAGTTTTCGGTCCCATTTGACATTAAAGGTAAAAGTGTTTCCTTATGGAGGCCATTAACGCCCTATTTCCTCCTCTTATCTGCGGGTGTTTCTGCGATATGTACTTATATACCTAACTAGCTGTGCCCCGTTTCATCCCTATTGTCGCGCAACCCTAATATTTTTAATAAATAAAAGTAGCCTAAGTTACTTGTTGAAACAGCTACCTGCCAGTGAAAGTCCCGTCAAAATCAGTCCGGCCGTTTCAGAGATTACCCGGAACAAACAGACAGACAGACGGACAGATAGATAGAATTTTTTTAACTTGGTTTTTTAGTGTCAGTAGCGTGTATACTTTCATATACATTTAGTGAAAAGCTGTTATTTTGGAATTTCAAACAGACACTTCAATTTTATTAATTGTTTTGACGCCGTGTCTCCTTGATAGACTTTAATTTGAAAACGGTAGTAAAAATATCATAAGGTATATTAAGTAATTAAGTCTACAGAGTGTTCTAAGACTCCCTTTTAATGATTTTATTCCATAGGCTATATAAGATCACATACAGATGAGATAATATATATTATTCGTAATGTGCTCACTAAGCCGTTCCATTTATTTCCTTACCAAATACGGCACTTATAGAAAATATCATTTGTTTTATGTCACCTCTTTTTTACTCTAGAGGGCGCCACGTCCAATTTTATGTGATCTTATATAGCCTATAACCAGCGGACAAATAAGACGTATCCAACGATACACAATTTGTCAAATTATGATAATTAGGTTTGGAGTTCTAAAGGAACAGATGAACGTACAAGCTTATAGCTTGATTATTAATTATTTAAGTACTTAGTGTACGATATATAAATGTGAGGACAGGCAGATAGACTCGGGGGCAAGACTGTAAGGAATTCGTTCCCTAAAAACAAAGAAAAAAGAAGTTATGGGTTTTGCTAATGAGTATTGGCATTATAATTTGTTTAAACATTTTGACTAGTACCTATTGACATTATAATTTGTATAATTTGACTAAGTACTTACTTTTACCCTCGTAGATTCTCAGCAAAGGTTAAGTACTTAGGATATTTTTAAAACGTTGCGTTAGTTTGAAAGGAAATGGTTTAATGAAAAACCAAATACTACGTATTAATAAACACATAAATTTCACCATAGCTCTTTACTTCTGCTCATGCAAAACTATTCTAAAATAAATATAACCCAAAAATACCCCACAAAGTTTACGCTAGTTCGTTTACTTATTGAGGCAATATGTTCACCATACTTAATGATTTATTTTTCATCCCACCATCTCGGAAAGAGTATTTTTAATCTTCAATATCTGAGTGGAAAAGCCGTTTTTATTCTCTAGAGGATAAAGTAAATTGAATTTAGAACATCGTGTGCACTAAGTTTGTGAATTAAAAAGATTATTCTGTAATACTTACCTGTCATAATGTAGTAATTAATACCTAAACTGAAATAAAAGTGTACCTATCTTGTGATTGTAAACGTTTTTTTTTTTTGCATTTAGTTATATCCTCGCTGAGGTGGAATGAAAAGTTACGTGTTGCACTCGAGTGCAAAGATTTTTCACCTCGTGCTCTTTTGATTCCCTCGCTAACGCTCAGGATTCTAATTTTGAATCACTCGCCGCGTTCGTGATTCAATTTTAGAATCCTTCGCTTGCTCGGTCATCAAAATTGAACACGCGGTTAAAAAGCAACTTTGCACTCTTGTATAACAAATAACTATTGTACTAGCTGTGCACCGCGGTTTCACCCGCGTAGATTTAGTTTCTTCCTTATTGTCGCGGAACCCTAATATTTTTAATGAATAAAAGTAGCCTAAGTTACTCCTTGAAACATCAGCTACCTACCAGTGAAAGTCCCGTTAAAATCCGTCCAGCCGTTTCAGAGATTACCCGGAACAAACAGACAGACAGAGAAAAATTTTGAAACTTGGTTTTTTAGTGTCTGTAGCGTGTATATTTTCATATGCATTTAGTGAAAAGCTTTAATTTTGGAATTACAAACAGACACTTCAATTTTATTTATCTGTATGTATAGATTTTGAAGACTAAAAGCTGTAGTGGAAAGTTGTGTTCTTAAAGTTCACTGAAATGTTCCCTCATTCAATCAATGCCCATGTAGTATCGCGCAAAACAGTTTGTTATTGTTCTTCTAAAAAGATGCAAAAATTAATACTTTCATGAAATTTCTTTTTCAAAATCTGTGTGTGTCTGTTTGTGAGTGGGCTGTGGATGTCTCGGAATAAGCCTTCGCCAAATAAATGGCTTTACGGTGAAGGAAAACATACTGAGGAAATCTGAATATGTCTGAGAAGTAATTCAATGACGTACTTATGTATAGGGCCTGAGACGGTGATAGACTCACCATCTGTCACGTTGGCACATAAACATCTTCGGTGAAAAGTGGGTATTGTTATTACAACCCTTCTGCCCACCTCTTCGGGGAATGCAGGCGTGAGCATATGTATGTGTGTAATTATAGGTATACATATATAATGGTTATTGAAAATAAAATCGATTTGTTCAGTTAAGGCTGTCGATGCATTGCACGAACGTCAATGAACTGTCGGTCTGTTTGAAAACTAGCGTTTCGAGAAGAACCGACAAGAAAGTTAGCTTATTTTAGTATATTTTGTAATATGTATCTTTGACGTGAAACCATCTAATGTAGCATGCTGTTATGTGACGAAATATGGATAGATTTCAATTGCTCGTAACTGAAAAACTAACACGGTCTTAAATTGATTGATAAAAATAAAAATGAACTTTATTTTGATGAGTAGAATGAACTTAACTTGTGAGATGAATCGTTAATATTTTTACCTAAAATTATAAAATAGCATATCAGAAAACACTTGCACCGAAAGGGATATAAGAAGTACGCTTAGTGACCCACCTATGTGAGAGCTACGGCAGACTCGATAAAACAATAAAGTAATATTTCGTGAAAGTGAGTATTGCATACATAGCAACGCAGCTAGCACAACCTGCATTCAGGCATAACGTACAGTGGTCAGTCCAAACCATTGTGGATCATGTGCAGGCGTTGTTGGAAGACAATACAGAGCACAGTGATAATATTGAGGTAGGTGGCAGCTTGACAGCACTAAGCGAATCGCAACCACTGGTTTTTTTTATTTTTGATGTCTAGGTCAAGGAAATTAAAAAAGACACGTTTTTAATACATGTTGTCTGCTTCTGGTATTCCCGTCATTTTTCTTTCAAAAAAGTACAAATACGTTTCGTTAGTCACGCTAAAGCTTGAGATTTTTCAAAATTAATCGAGCGGTTTGTTAACTTTCTTTACTTCGCTCTAATATAAGATTGTTTCTAAAAGGGGAAAACCAAACGATCAGCCAAAAATCAAATATATTATTATTAATGAGAATTTAAAGTAGGGAAAGTGTCAACCCTTTACTGGACTCTGAAAATATGTTCAAAATAATTAATTTATGAATACTACTAAAAAACATTGCTTATAATTCATTACTGGCCAGAAAGAAATGTGTTTTCATATGTTTCATTATTTGAATGAGTTTCCGTATCGGCGCATCTTAGTAGGGCTGCGCTTTCCCTCATTGCCCATTCAGTGTTCGTGTAGTCTGGCAGGCGATCGGTCGCAATACTCACGGACGCTGCCTGTCTCGTCTTACGTCGCACACTCTCTCAACCCTTAGTATCTCGAAATAGTTAATAAAAATAGTAAATATTATATTTCAGTGAAACGTGATTATTTCCCAAATAAACTTTCTGGACATTTTAATGTGCACGAGTTCTTGAAGCAAATTTTTTAAACTATAGTGAGTTAATGAGGTAAGCACTTCTTGGTATTATTTAAACATAAATAATTTAATAGATACATTTAAAAAAACAGTTTGGATAATTTTCTACTTATAAAATTTTATTTAGGACACGTATATCGGTATTTTATAAAAGCGTAAAAATTATACATACGAATTTTCATACCTAAATGTAAATATTTAAATAATAACAAATATCTCAGGAAAGCATCAATAAACCCTGTCAACGGATAATTGTCCAGACTTATAGATAAATTTCGAGCTTCTGCCCTCGAGTTCGTCTCGGAATGGTTACTTTGGGTTTATGCTAGCTAACTTTAACCCGCGACTTCGTATACGTAGCATGATGACATACCTATATAGCCTTTCTCGATAAATGGGCTAGCTAACAATGAAATATTTTTTCAAATCGTTCCAGTAGAAAACCAACTGGTTTTGAGATTAGCGCGTTCAAGCAAACCAACAAACAAACTCTTCAACTTTATAAATTATGTAGTAATGAGTATGACGATGTTTCCGATTTATTTCAGGTTTCCATTATAGGTACATTTATTGCCTATTTGTTTGTTCATACAAGTAAAGCTTCACTATTTTCAGAAGAAAAAATGTTGTGCATGAGAGTCAATGGATATATTGTTTAAGGAAGATTTTGCCAACCAACAAACCTGTTTATACCTGATATTAACTTCTGATACCTCAGAAATAAGTTTCAGACCACGTTTGAATCGCGATAGTTCAAGCTTATTGAAAGCTTTGAAGTTTGAAGTCTTAATTTTAATAAAAAATATGTATTCTCATTATTTGAACTATCTTCTTCTTCTTAAAGTGCCTCCAATTATTAAAGGTTGGCAATCAGCTCCGAACACTTCTCTCTGTCCTTAGCGCGGCGAAACAGGTCTGCGGCACTCGCAATCCCGGTCCACTCTCTGATGTTTCGTAGCCACGACTTTTTCCTACGACCGGACTTCCTTTTGCCAGCTACTTTTCCCATCATGATAAGTTGTAGCAAATTTTTGAACTATAAATTTACAAATCTTCAATACAAGCTATTCTATTAGGAGAAAAAACCTAGATGTTGTAAAAATAATGCATATGTTTTAACACTGGATTTCTTGTGTTTTCCTTTCAAGCCAGTAATCCAGTAGATAATGGTGACAAATAAATCAAATTGGTAGATCCGAGCGTTGTTTGTCGTTCCGGTTTTATCCAGATTATTCTTAATGGCATCTTAGAGTAGGATGTAATCCAAAGTGGGCACAAGTATATGCTCAAGCCATCCCAGAAGGGTCCCGAAGGGGTAAGCAGAAGTGTTGTAACAACAACATTCACTTTTCACACAAGATGATGTGTTAACGCAAGGGCGGATCCAGCTTTGGCGCCAGGAGGGGGTCACATAGTCGTTCGTTCCGAAACGTTTGCCGTCATACTAAGTTATTATATTATATTAAATGAATTAAATATTGAAGGCATGTAGTTACATAAAATCTGTATGGTGACAAAATATATAAATAAAATCATTATGTTCAATTAGTGGTCCATATAAGTCCTGGAACCAGTTCAGGAGGGGGTCATGACCCCCATGACCCCCCCCCCCTGGATCCGCCGTTGTGTTAACGTGTCACGTAGTGAGTCTATCGTCGCCTTGGGCACTATACATACGTCTTTAACTTTCTCCTCAGACATAATGCAGGTTTCCACATTGTATTTTCCTTCACCGTAAAGCTGGTGGTGCGAAATCACTGCACTCATCGGTACCTTTTTTTGACGAGGGGGAAACCTTCATAATCTCAGTGCTCAGGGGGGACTCCGAGTACTCTGATAGATCGCACCGGTGTCCCCCACACTTTGCCGGGGCACATCCCCGGGGCAGCTGTATCGCCGCCCCTGAAGACCTCGCTGTGCAAGGCAGCGCGAGCCACATCGCGCTGCCACCTTCCCGGGCCCGCGGCTCGGTGGTCAAAGCTCCCACCCCGACCACCGCCAGCAGGCCCTCCGACCCCCTTTTAGTCGCCTCTTATGACAGGCAGGGGATACCATAGCCATATTCTTGGCTATTGCTGGCTATTGGGTGGACTCATCGGTACCTACAGGCTGGTTGTGATTTGAGCTTGGGTCGCTCGCATAGCACGCAACTACTTAAAAATTCGGCCATCTCAGCTCTAGGCACAAATATAGGCAAAAAAACTATTTAATATATATATTTTTGTAAATGTACACTGATAATACGTATCAAAGGCAGATAATGGTCGGTCGGTGGTGAATAAACGCAAGATGTGCCAGGGTTTAGATTAAGATTCAGGGTAAGATGTTTTTGAAGATGCAGCAATTTTTGCATAGGTACATTTACAAGTAAGTACTTAGATACATAAAAAACATTACGCCGAACCCATATAAAATGAGATAAGGGCAAGAGGATAATGATAAGTAGGTAGGTAAGTATTTGTAAATGTTTCACAAATAACTCTAAGGACTTCACTCTCATATAAAATCAAAGATCTTTGTTATTTAAGCACTAATTAGGTATCACCACGATTTCCTTCAAATTTTTAGAAGAAAATATATCATGTAATATCAACCATTTGTCTTGTAAAATAAAATAGAATTACTTAAGTTCAATAGCAAGGCATGTTTTTAGAATGTTCTTAATTCTTAAACTAAGGAATGTAATACAAAATTTCCTTAAAGAATTTGCTTAAGAAAAATCTTATATTTTATACATAGCAGTTAGTCATAATGTACATACCCAATGTATATTTATGAGTCCAGTAAGTAGAACCTAATTGTTAAAAACCGCGCAAACCCATGCGTACGCCTTTTTCCCTTATTTGCACATACATCTTGTTACAATAACATTATGCCCGGAACCCCCGAAATGATAAACAGAGATTTGACCACCCTTTTTCTCGGAAATATTAAAATTACCAACGATGAGTGAGTCTGTTTACTGTGGACTCCGCACCTCGTACCCAGTAAGTGATGAAAGTAGGATGAAAATTTAATAACAATATTGATTTTGCCTATTTCCTAACATACAAAATGCTAACTGTGGGATAAAGTAAAAAATTTGACATAATATTTAGGTAACTTTTTTATGATATGACTATGATCGTATTAAGCGGCGCGTATTAAAAACTCCTAGCCTTTAACGTTTCATTTCGGCATAAGCATTTTTCTTCCTTATGGCATTGTGGCACTATAAAAGGAACGAAAAGCTGTCCCCGACCTGCCCCGGCCCTAGCGTGTTTCACTATTGTCAGTTCACCGATTGGATGATTGATGAATGTGAATACAACAAAAGAGTAATTCAATCATGTACTGAAAGTATTCAAATAGTGCTATTTCTTCTGTGCTTAAATCTATACATCTAAACATACAGATAAATAAAATTGAAGTGTCTGTTTGTAATTTCAAAATAACAGCTTTTTACTAAATGCATATGAAAGTATACACGCTACTGACACTAAAAAAACAAGTCTTAAATGTTTTCTCTGTCTGTCTATCCGTCTGTGTGTCTGTCTGTCTGTTTGTTTCGTGTAATCTCTGAAACGGCTGGACCGATTTTAACGGGACTTTCACTGATAGGTAGCTGATGTTACAAGGAGTAACTTCGGCTACTTTTATTTAAAAAAACATTTAGGGTTCCGCGGGAATAAAACGAAATCTACGCGGGTGAAACCGCAGGGCACAGCTAGTTGTAAATAATGGCACATAGTATACTTGTATGGTAAAGGGGGAAGACTCGGTGTAATACATATTTATATTATTAATTTTCCTGTAGCAGTCGAAGTCACTCTACAACATGGGATTTAAAGTAAAATGGGAATAAGTTGTAAAACTTGGGAGTAGGTACACGTTTGCCTACCCCTAAGCGAAATAAAAACATGCGCATTTGTATATTGTACGAGTATATAGGTATATTATATTATTATTCATATGGGCAATGTTATCTAGTTGTACCTACTTAATTAGTTTTAAGTACTGTATACAAATACAATTATATTTTTATTCAATAAATCATAGTCCATTAATCCTCAATGAGATAATATTCAAGAAATTTGTTAAATTAAGTATATACTTGTGCATATGTTTTCTGTGATTTTACATGGACATTGCTCTATCTGTGAATTATAGCTGATGAGTAATATATCAGCGTATAGTGGTCCGCATTCCATAATACCTTAATATTGCAGAGCGACATTAATCACTTTAATCTTCAAGTCCACTAGAGTGACGTAAAAATGTCGTGTCATGGATCCTTGACTTAATGTTCGTCCTTATTATGAGAAAAACCACCGCTAATATTCTTACCCTAAAATACTTCTAACCAACGTAAACGCTATTTTAGCTTGTACAAAAAAGGTCACACTATTTGGAAGGCTATTCAGCGTGTTGCTTTATAAATACATTATACAAATATATATGAGCTTTTGTGGCAGAGGAGTTTGAGTAGTCGCATGCTACGAAGCGAGTCAAGTTCCAATTCCATTTGTAAGTAATTGCTTTTTCTAAAAACTTTTGCAATTAAGTCTCACTACCAGCTTAAGGGTTAAAAAAAACATCGACAAGAACTGTGTGTATTATTTGAGAAAATATATCGTGTCTGAGACTCAAAGGCTATTGCAGTCTATGAACGCCTTCAATACCTATAAGATAATAAGAAGCTCATGAAAGACAAAAAGGTCTCAACATATTGGGCAGCACCGCGTCTCTATAAGGAGGAGTCACCAGCCGGGCACTTCTGAAGTTCCAACCGGAGATCTGATTATGTCATATGAAATCAGCTTCTAAATTTAGATTTTAATAAAATTGACAACGTACGTCGAAATCCTAGCTTAGATTATTTACGAATAATATTTTCCCGTTTGTGAGCTCCCGAGTGTGGCTGTATGAATTTCAGGATATTACACATCCCAGTTGTGGCAGCGATTAATAAATACTCCACCGCTTTAATCAAAGAGAGTACCTAAGTGGAGATTGTCATTATAATTCAGATAAAGTGTACTCCACTAGTAATGTATATTATCTACGTAACCGGATTTAAAATTGTACCGCAGTATATGTTATATCTGATATAATATATATATTATGATATATATAATATATATATAATATGAGATAATATGTTTTATCTGATCTAGTACATTAATTATTTTTACAGCTGTGTTTGATTGCGATTTAGCGTGTAAGAAATCGACTAGAGATAAGTAAGTCATATTTAGGATGTAATGGAATCTTTGAAATCAAAATATTTACAATGTATCTCAAACACAGCTTTATAGTATGCTATATATAGTTGCTTGTAAAAACCTTCCAAAAACCACGATTTACCAAAAATAAATATAATTCAAAACTTGGTCAGCAAAGTCATTTATTTTACAAATTATAATTTTTTCAGTCCCTTTCTATCCTTCACCGTCAATTGTAATCATCTAAATTATTAAACAACCTCATCTTGTATATTAGTACAAAAAGAATTTTAATGTATCTGTATCCCGTCAGTCTACCCCGTCCCTTTGTGCTTGAATCTTGTGGAAACCACTGAAGGGATTCTGATAAAACAGGATGTATCCAGTGGAAATACTTATATATTCATTCAACTTGAGTGTTCTCTTTATCCCAGAGCATTAAACCTTCACGATTTGGGGATAACGAAGAGCTATATAAAGAATGTGAACATACAATATATGATGCGATGTAGGTATTGATTATTTTTAGGAAGTAACATGAGAAAATCTTGAGTGTAGTATTATCACATAAAACCATTTTTCGAAACCATTAACCTTCCCCTTAATTTAAAAAGGTTAATGACCGCGTACGGAATGTAGGTAAACGCGGCCGCGCGTTCATTCAATCGCTTAAGGCCGCGAGCTCTTCGGCCATAGCTTATAACTACGTTATCGTTGGAGCTAGATATTTTACGATTTCAATATAGTGATATATTCATAAAACCAAAGACAACTGTTCCTTTTTCTCCGACACCCTGTATAAACGCCTATGAAGCATTTAGAAAAAACCTTACAAACAGACACTTCAATTTTATTTATCTCTTGCAATGTGATGCCAAGAATTGCTATTGAGACTATTTTTTTCATTTTGATCGCTTGGTGACACATTGCTCAATAGATATTGGCCAATTCTTACACGTCACTGTAATTCTCAGGAGTAAATTTACCTAATCAGGGGACCTACCATCATCGGTTTAAGAGGAGATTAATTTATTCACAGGACAACAAAAATCATTTTTTTGTTTGGTGCCGCTAATTGTATGTTATAATTTGGTTAATTAGTCCGCAAGACGTTGTGGGAAGCTGTCAAATTCGCGAAGATACGTTCAGGTTTGTACCGATCCAAAGGCGTTAGATAAAACTGGTTCGTGTTTTATGTATCTTTCAAGAAAGTAGTAATGAAAGGCTGGAATGAAAGGCTGGTATTTTTGATGGCCCACAGATTAGACTTTTAATTAAATACAATGATTTCATTCATTCAATGAATAATTTAGAAGCAGAGGCTTGGAAATCTTTCATTGCTGTTGTATAAAAAAATCTAGGAAAACAGAAGGCCGAAAATTACAAAGAATTCGTTCAAAAGCTAATTAAGTAGCTTTAATAATCTTGGATGTAATATGAGCATAAAAGTACACTATCTATATAATCATTTACACAAGTTTCCTGAAAATTTTGGTGCGTATAGCTATAGTATATTAATTATTTTTAAATTATTTACTCTTGCGAAATATCGAAAACTACGCGTAGCATTTAAAAAGTAGGTATAAATTTTTTATTAGGGTACCGAACGTACTTGAAATCAGTTTTACTTTTAGCGGCACCAAAATAATTGTAGGCCTGTGTTATGTATTGTCAAATTAAACGTTAACAAAGCTAAGAACTTCATTCGCTCTGCTTAAACGATCATCAACAACATCAACCTGGGGGCCATCTCTCAGGTATTTCGATGCTCTCCTTAAACGCAAAGCGTATGATGGAGTGAAAAGTAAACACACAGTATACAATTTAGTTTTCAGTTTGGAATCCCATTAAAATGTTTCCAATGATCCTCATATCCCTAATATTATTTATTTATTTAAGATTTGCCAACGGTTTATACACATCACATATGTTAAATGAATTAGTCTAGCGGTCTTATGCTAATGTTAAACCTTTTACAGGCAAACACCATAGCTTATAGTGCGAGGGTTCACAATGATTGTACATACAATAAATACATTTACAGGAGACTATTAAATGCGTAGTAGGTGGCATTACGAGCGGTGATTACTTTGATATTTAAATGTAGGAAAAACTCTACTCCCATTAAAAAGATGTATAGATTGTTGCTTAAAGCAATATTATATTAATTTGTTCAAAATGTAAATGAATTATTATGTACGTAAAGTTTATATTGAACGCCTAACGACCCTTCAAACTTTGCATCCTTAACTGTTAATTAAATATTCTGAGCCGTATTGTACTGCCCACATACTTCATTCCGCAGGAAAATCTGCACCGTGGTGGGAGTTAATATTTTTCGGAAATGTAAATTGGATATACAAATTTGTATAGGTAAATTTCTCAGTGGCAGCCTGTTGTTAATGACAATTAGCTCAACACTTTTTGCCTAAGTGGGACATAAACATCATAGGCGAAATGTGGGTGCGCCTATGCCGAATACAGACGAGAAAGAACATAGTATGTATGTATGTTAAGTGATTAGATATATTACTAATAGGATACTATTTGTAATATTATATCTAGATAGGTACAAGTAATGATGCCTGCAAGGCTAACTCTCCTTTATATAAAAGATATTCACTTGTTTATTTGCCATTTTGTTCAAATTAAATGTTAGCGGTTTGAATTTCAAATGCTTTTTTGTTAGCATTTTATTATGATCTTTTCTGATATCGGGGCAATAAATCAAATCCGGTGGTTGATGTTTATCAGACGATTGGTTTTCTGTGCCCAATATTGTTTTCGTGGCTGATGGGGAAATTGAATAATCCTTTGAATTAACACATTGGTCAAATGCAGGCGGTACAGAATATATCTTAGAATTACACATGTGATGTTGATTTCTTATCAAAATTAAATGTGCTTATACATATAGAATGATAACGTCTTTTAATTAATCTTTGGTCTTGTTTTAAATGTTTGGGCATATAACAAGGAATAATAAAAACTTCTTTATGAAAACAACTAGTATTTATGGACTTGTACGGAAATTCTCGTTGGTCTTGTGGACACAATATGTCAGTCCCGTACATTTTGTATCGTTTCTACTAGAAAAGCGTGGGGATACTGTTACTTTGTCTATAGTCACCCCCTATTACCCCCTATTAGTGTATCTGGCGAAATTCCCTGAAGAGAAATACTGCAAGCACACCCCAGCTTTCCCCTTCAGTGATTTCAGGCGTGAGATGTGCTCACGCCTGAAACGCAAGTATGTATGTTTGTAATGTACGTATGTAAAAATAATTACCGCTTATTAAGTTTGTCTGTAGAGATCGCTCTAGCAATAAGAACGCCTTTCATTACCATACTCTGATATATATCTATCTATACATCTATACATCTATACAGATAAATAAAATTGAAGTGTCTGTTTGTAACTGCAAACTAACAGTTTTTCACTAAATGCATATGAAAGACTACAAGGCCCTGACACAGAAAAACCAATTTTTAAAACTTTTCTGTCTGTCTGTCTGTTTGTTCCGGGTAATTTCTGAAACGGCTGGACGGATTTTGATGGGACTTTCACTGACGGATAGCTAATGTTACAAGAGGTAACTTAGGCTACTTACATTTTTTTAAAACATTTGGGATCCGCGGGCAACCATAAAATTAAAATCTACGCGGGTGAAACCGCGGGGCACAGCTAGTTTTTAATATATTTTTTTAATATTAAATTAATGCATTAAAGAATAGTATTGTACCGCATTTATAAATTAGAAGTCATTTATTCGATCCTTACAGAACCCGTGATTATACAATTGAAACGGTACTATGTGATTTATTAACACAATCCTGCACATCCTAACATTTGTTCTTGTAACAAAGATGGGAATGGGAAGGCTTATGAGGATAATAGGAGTCCCTTATTGTCACTGTGTTTGTTGCGATAAGTAGTGTCTTGTCGAGTTGAGGACACGGCTGCTTTGTACGAATGGTTGAGGTTTTCTACAAAATTATATAAATAAATTATAAGCAGCACATGCATATAATTTATTTGCTAATAATTCTATTACGTATTGCTCCGATATCTGGGTAAAAATTGTAGTACCAGCAAACTTTAATTTATAACTACATATTTGTTTCTTTTACTATTAGGACGACACCCTCGAACAGGTAGAACCAATCGAAAATGAAAGCATCCATGTTGTGTGAGCACCCGAAACAAATGCGGGCTAATGCATAAATCCAATAGAACATTGGGTCACTACCCATTGAGATGGGATTCCCAGTATAGTTTTATGTCGGGATTTCTTGTGAACTTCGCGTCAATATAATCGTAATTTGAGATAAGTACGGTGAGGTGACGGACAAATAACCACAGCTTGTGAGTGTTAGGTATATAATGTGCTTCAGTGATAGAATGGGTTCCTAAATAAGCAACCCGACTCACCTTCTTGTATTAATTGGGACCAAATATTTTATGAATATTTGATATCACTAGGTTTCACCCGTTGTTTTTTTTTATGTTTTGACTCTCGTAGCTTAAGCTCCGGAAGCTATCAAGTACCAATCCAATGCCCGGCTTTGGAGTTAAGACTATCTCTAAACAAAAAATTATAAATATTTTTTTAAATATTATACAAAGCGTTTCAGCGGTTCAGCAGCAAAAAAGGTATTAAGCCCGTTAGATAGTAGATAATGATAACGTTTCCGTAATCACGGTCAGGGGCCTTACCATGAGCTCTTATTGCCATGATAGTTTCACTCATTTATAAGACAGATGTATGTGACGTGCATACATCTGTCACTGTCGCACAACTGAATTAACATTGCAATAAGAGGTCATGGTTGGGCCCCTGCGCTGTATATTCTATGACAAGTTGACCTACCGGAAATATACCAATATTTCCTAAAAAGCGGTCAAGCCGTTTCGGAGGAGTTTTATCACAGATACTGTGACACGATAATGTTATATATTAGAATAGGTAGATTCCTTCCGCAGTGTTGCCCGCAGGTGGTCACGGATCCCCAATCCTTCAATTAAATTCATTTCAATCAAAGTAAGGAGTAAAACAGTTTCTCAGCTAAAATCTAAGTAAAATAATTTCAACGAATTTGAAAAAGATTAGTGATAACAACAGGCAGATCCTACTGCAGACTTTTATATAAGCTTTTTTACGATACACAAATTCACTAATAAAGTTTTTATGCATGTAATATATCGTATGCATTAGGAGGCGTTCGCGAAGTAGGCAAATTGTTTGACACCTACCAAGTTTATGTAAGTATCCCTTATTTAATTCCATTAACAGCGATAAATTTGCATTATATTTATGTGAGAGTTTAGGAGCCTATATATAACAAATAATCTTCAAACAAACCTATGTATATACCAAACATTTATGGATTGATAAGTATTCCCTTTGGCTTTCCTCTCGATCGATATCAACGATTGAATTCTATGATAGCTTGTTAGCGTAAAATCCTTCTATCACGCTCCAAATACACAATACGTACCAAAGGCACTTAGAATGTTCAATGCTTGTTTCGCATGATTGTTCCATCAATTAGTAACGAGAGATGCACAGTTGTGACGTACGTCAGTTATTTTAGGGCGTAAATTTTCAATTTTCATAAAGTATTTTCAAATAAAACTTCTGATTGAGTGATTTTCTATCGCGTAATTCATTAAAACTACAGTAAATATAGGTATATACAATAGTTTATCACTCTTAAACTCGTGATAATGACAATATAGAATTTAATACAAACTTTCATAGATAATTAAATTTAAGATATCGTCTTTTTTGTTCATACCTAATCTAGCATAAGTACTTTGAAAAGCAAACTAAAGTTAAAATAATATCAAACGAAATCGTGGCACCTTTGCTACGGAACAGGATTCAAATCTAAGATTAAGACGTGATCATTACACCTTACTCCCGCCTTATAAGCCATTCTGGCTTTAAACGGTCGTCATAACAATGATGTTATACCTACTCGTATTAAAGCTTTGTTGATCTCTCCCTTATAAAAACACTAATAACCTATCTTGATCGTATCGTAAAGGCTTTGATTATGGTAATAAGAGCACAAAGCACAGTTGTTATTCCGCAGGTATATATAACTGTGATTCTAAAGGCCAAGTGCGTGTTTTCTCACCACCGCCGTGTCACCCGCGTAACTTCTCGCGTTGTGTAGGCGTAGTAATCAAATAGGCCCACAATTACCCAATGAGGTTTTCTCTTCCAATTTACTTCTATCGCACGTATTTTGATTAATTGAAGAGCTACGCTCTTGTCGGCGAAGCAATCACCTACTCAACTGTCCTCTAACATTTAAACATCCTTGTACGTCATGACACATTTTATTCCTCACGGCTGTTGTAAATTATGTTGCAGTCATATTATTTAATCACTATAAGCTATTTTGATGAACAAAAATTTTTTTGTAACTAATTTTGACGAAAATTATTGAAAATAATATTTTAAGGAGTAATTTTAATGGACTTAAAAAATTCTTCGATCGCTAAGGCCGCCTCATCCGAGCACCAGTGTTCATTAGCCCCAGTAGTCACTTACCATCAGGTGGGTGGATTGTTGAAAATTAGCATACGTAAATATGCTCACGCCTATATTCCCCGAAGGGGTAGGCAGAGGTGATTAAGTGCCAACTTGACAAAAAGTGAGTCTATGGCCGGCTCAGGCACTATACATACGTCTTTGAATAACTTCTCAGATATAGGAAGGTTTCCTAACGATGTTTTCCGTCACCTATTTTTTTTTTGTAGAAAATTTTATTAAAGTAATTAGCCTCATATTTCCTCTGTTATCATTGTGAATAAAATTTTGTCAACAAGTGTTTATAATTTACATTTTTTTAAGTCTAAGCATTAAATCGTATTACCAGCATAATCTAACATTGGTACTATTATCCCCAACTTTAGCTGCGAGATGTGTCAAGAACAGGGCCAGTTTATATAAGCATTTTAATTATCGCTTTGTTTGGAAATGCTTTAAAAAATGTCCATTGCCGATTTTCTGCTTCTGAATGTTACATGGTAGTGGTGCGACCGACTTATATGTTGAGGTGTATTCGCGCACTTTGATATTATTTGTAGTATATTAAATTTAATACTAACTCGGCGATACATATTGCGCATTAAAGAGATAATCGAGAAATTTTTGCTTCGTAGAGCGTTATCTTCGTCGCACACTAGATTTTATTATATGATGACGCAAATGACACCGATTCACGGAAATGACTCACATCTGTCACATACATTTTCTTATTTGGCAGTATTAATACCCAGAATCACAATTCCCAGTGTCCAATAATGCTCTTCATTTGATAATCATTGTCTTATATTATGAGGCGGCGGCGTCTTGAGTGAGTCGTGATTTACTGTTTCTTCGGGCAAAATATTATTGGAGCTTAGGTTATTTATTTAGGGTTGCTTCTTTGGGCCAGGTCTGGTGCCGACCCTTAAAAATGTTTAGGATAATTCCATGGCCATATGTTTAAAGTTAGGGTAACGGAACACAATGGAAAAATTACAACTTAATTATATTATTTATTCTGTCACGCAAACAAAAACAGGAAAATATTATGGAAAAAGTCAATTTATAAGATATATTTTCTTGACGGCAACATGCTTCAGTACTCTGGTCCCCTTGCTAACAATGTGAACATTTTGATTGAGCTTATTTTAATGTTTCTGAAATCTGGGGCCTTACCATGAGCTCTTATTGCCATGATAGTTTCACTCATTTATAAGACAGATGTATGTAACGTGCATACATCTGTCACTGTCGCACAACTGAATTAACATTGCAATAAGAGCTCATGGTTGGGCCCCAGGCCTTCTGAATGTTTTATAGATGGATTGTTTTCTTATACATTTATTTTGATACTAGCTTCCGCCAGGGGCTTCGTCCGCGTGGTGTTTTACTCAGGGATTATAATGTTTTATAGAAAATTCAATCCATTAGGGGTAGAATTTTAGAAAACCTTTCCATTGTGAATTTCTTCTACCTTTCACACACAAATTTCATATCAACGCTGTGCCTAAACCTTGTATATTTATGTATTTAATTATATCATATCAACGCTGTGCCTGTAAAAATATCCTGTAAAAAATGCAAGGATTTATATGTCTATGTAGTTTTTTTTGTACATCCGCTAGTCATCCTATTTTAAATGTTGCTCTAAAAACTAGTACTGAAGTATCTAATAAGAAAATTCTAAGTTTCCATTTGCCCATGATTTGTAGTAATTGTTCTTAAGTTGTCTAACTTCCTCCTTTTCATTTCCTTGCAGTCCTCATAGTCTGAAGTTTGACACATTAATTTTCTTCACTCCGTAGGAGACGAGCGGCGCGCAGTTCGAATGCATATTATAATTTTCTTAAGCTTATGTAGCGTTTGTTACATATATTCGAGAGCGGATCCAGCTTTCTAGTCAGTGTTATATTATATCAGTCTGAGCGTTACCAGAGTAACGCGACGAAAATTCCTGAGAACATTGTCTAGAATAAATATTAGGTACTACCAAATGGCAAGCTGTGTTCGAAATACTTTAAGTGGCATCAAATTGAAAAGGAAATAAAGAAAGTATTATAGGGAAGGTTTAGCAGTAGTAAGGAGCTTTTATTTGTAGAAATGGTAGGGAATGTAGGCTAATAAACAGATGGAGCGTTGTTAGCTGTCGGCTCATATCAATCATCGAAGCACTGGAGCATGGATATATAGATTCTATCCTTTAAGTATCGGATACATTTTATTGGTATTGTTTCCTGTACAGCCTGACATCTAAGGCATAATATTATTAAATTGTACATAAATCTTTATATTTTGAATTTAATCATACATTGTATATATTAAACCGAGTAATGAATCATCCAATCGAAAAGCGTAATATTTTGCTTTATACCCTTTATACTCAAAGCCACAGAATAAAATAAATAAGGTAGTGAAGGCTCGAATAAATAACGAGCCACCTACAACATTTTATAGATGAGAAGGCATTTACGTAACCGAGAATAATATACGAGCATAGGAATATGGCCGAATGGTCATAACATTGATGTATCTATCAAAACCTGAAAAAAAATCTAAATCGAACCTCATGTAGTATTCTGTTTGACGGTTTCGATTTATGCATGTGACTATCAGACAGAACCATAATACATAGTGATTTTCGGATAGAACACTAAGATTTCTGTCAAGGTATGTTCTTAGAACACATATCACCATCATTCGCCACAGCCCATCTCTAAATTCTCTAAATTTTACATACATACATAACATATGCTCACGCCTGTATTCTCCGAAGGGGTAGGCAGAGGTGTTATAATAACAACACCCACATTTCACCGAAAATGAATAAGTGAGAGATGGTGAGTCTATCGCCGTCTCAGGCACTATACATACGTATTTGAATTACTTCTCAGACATATGCAGGTTTCCTCACGTTGTTTTTCATAACCGTAAAGCACGTCGTTTGAAATCACTGAACATAAGTTTTTAGCAAAACTCATTGGTACAGGCCCCGCTGGGATTCGAACTCGCGTCGCTTGCGTAGCAGGCGAGTGCTCTAACCACAAGGCCACCACGGCTCTCTAAATCATATTAATAATAAACCCTGAAAATGTCCGTGGTTTAAGCTCTGTCTGCAGCACTATCCCCTGAACTTCACATATAGCTAAGGTAGACAATTTATGCACACGTTCAACGCGTAGGATATATTACTAAGATTCGGTCGTAACTTTATTAAGTAGCTCAGAAGAAAAAGTAATCTCCATACGTTACTTAAATCCTGGTGAGAGATGTGTAAGATATGATGTTATTTCTCTAAATCCAGAAATCGATTCGAGCTCGAGCGGAGCTTGGGTCTTACTTAAAATATTACTTGTCATTCGCGATGTAGTTGTTTTGTACAATACATTTACATCTATATATACATCTATACAAATAAATAAAATTGAAGTGTCTGTTTGTAATTCCAAAATTACAGCTTTTCACTAAATGCATATGAAAGTATACACGCTACTGACACAAAAAAACCAAGTTTTAATTTTTTTCTCTATCTGTCTGTCTGTCTGTTTGTTCCGGGTAATCTCCGAAAGGGCTGGACGGATTTTAATGGGACTTTCACTGGTAGGTAGCTGATGTTTCAAGGAGTAACTTAGGCTACATTTATTTATCAAAAATATTAGGGTTCCGCAACAATAAGGATGAAACTAAATCTACGCGGGTGAAACCGCGGGGCACAGCTAGTTGATATATAAATATTGAATTAGTTTATTGAAGACTAGAATTCAATAGACATTGATTTAAAATTTGAAAGAAGGGAATAAATATTCTGGTGTTGGTCGCATTAATAGGCTCCATTAGATTGCCACCTGGCGGAAAGCACGCTTTTTGCTTAGTAGCATTAATAAAAAATAAGAGAGAAAAATAAAAAAAACAGAATTGGAAACTGAGATTAATATTGTAACTAAACAAATGTAATGATAGTTACAATGAATGTACACGTCTTGTTAATCGAAGCCAAACAACAGTGATTTACTGGCTTCATTAGACAAATGCAATAATGCCTTGAGCACACTTTATTAAAGTGGATACAAATAAAATAAGTAGAATTGCAGAATAAGTTCAATGTCGTGGTTCATCTGATACAGATTGAATTACAATGAAACTAATTACGAAAAGATAATATCTAATACTTACATAGAACAACTGCACTTTTCCAGTCACACTGCGCAAATTATAATACAAAAACTGTACCTATAAAAATAGAACAGTCACGTGGTCTCGTTAAAATTATTTATAATCATTAAAATCGTAGTATAGGCGTTCATTGCTTGGCGACAAGTTGTACAAAGCATTCAAAGGGAATCACATTTTTAAAACAAACTGAACGGGACATTTCACTTACATTGATGATAATATTTTCTAAAGAAATGTCACTAAACATTCTGCGCATACGTTGAAATATCTTAATTTGGAAAACCAAAATGAAAATCATGTTTATTTTAGCAGAAAAGATTTTTTTCCAATTCCGCAAGGGATTTTGTTTTATACAGAACCAAGGTTTTTCTTTCAAAATATATGAATAACTGAAGCGTAATTTGTTATTCTTATTATCATAGTTGTGTTGGTGTTTCAGTGGATCATTACTATTCAAAAATGTTCGATTATACCTCACGTCCTTTAAAGGTCAATAGAAAATGGCAATGATAATCGCCAACCTTCGGCATTAGATTGCACCACAAAAATGTTTTTAATATAAATTGTGGTTTATTAACCTGATGATAAATATACATAAATACGAACCTCTTTTTTAGGTATACTTTATTATTTATTTAGCCCATATTTCTAATAGCTGGCCATGTAGGTATGTACTTGGCCATTAGTGCGCGCGTAGCAATAGCGCTATAAGACGGCACGTGAGCCTCAGGAAGCGTTCCGAATGCAGTGCATCAACTTGGAAGCCCCTACAACACTCTGAATCCATTACTTGTATGTAACAGTATGTATACTATACTGTATATGTAATGTATGTATACTCTGTTGTACGGATGTAAGTACATCCGTAGCATATTCTGCAAACCAGCAAACAACTTGAGGTAAGGCACTACACCGTACTAAATTGCAAATTTATGGCCATCTCGCCGATACACGTGTCGATCTTTATTGAACAAAATTGCCAGTGTAGGTGTCGAGTCGAATTGTTTCGATTTATTGAAGTCTGCTGCCGAAATCCGATAAAAAATTGCATGGAACAAAGATCGAGCTTCTAGATTTTATCCCGTTCTTTCCTTAATCTTACATCTTGTGTAAGAGGTTCGCCATGACAATCCTATTTTATCGACAACGTAACGATATTACGGTAGATAACTAAAGTCTCGTTCAGGGATTTATAGAATTAGTTAATTTAGTTAGTAGAAAGTCTCCCTCCGCCACAGCCTGTGCTGTGATTTATTTAACACCGGAACTAATCCTACTTACCTTATTACTATACGCTTACAGATCTCTGCAATAATATAGACACGAGTAATGATTCCCGAATAATCCAAGATTAGCCCTGGCTTAAAGCGGTAGTAGCGCTCTCTGGGGCCTTGAACTCTAATTAGAATTAAGTTTGAATTATCGCACAAGACCGATGAATGTTATCAAGTGAAAATCGGTAAACTATCATAAAACCGATCATGTCAATATGATATCTTCTTTCCAATGAGAAAGGATGAAATGCTACGTTCCGCCGCAAATGATCATACAGCTGTGATGTATCACATTCGTAGATCACCAAATAATTTCAACTTTTAGGAAAACTCAGCGTTCCGGAGAAACTTCAACTAACAAACATACCAGCATGTTGATATAGGTGTGGATTCTTGAATACACAGACTAACTACAAACGTACCTTGTTAGTTCGTGTGAGTATCATAAAATTGCTACTTTACAGTGTTTTCGATGTTTCCATTGGAATTAAGGTGCAACTGTTTAGGCCTAACCATTTATCAGAAGGTTAAACAAATTTATACACATAAGTAATGTTTATTTTTATCACAAATGTGTTGATCTGTTACTGGACTTAGTAAAGATTTTTACTGAAATGTAAACCTTATTCATAAAAAAATAATAATATGATGCTCTTACAGTGGGTATGGGCCCATTACTTTCCTTCCGTGTATATACATATAAGTGTGTTTTTTATGAATACCATGACAGTTCCATGAAAATCGAACAGTTAACGTAGCACCTTCAATAAATGCATGATATGATGAAGTGTGTCTAAGTTAGTAATAAAGGTGTTGGAATATTACAAAACATAAGTATTAAAGTTATTGCTTCGCTTTAATGTGGGTGTGTGGTAGCACCTTGTGATTTCACGCGTAAGAAGAGATTAAGAAACGTTATTTCAGATGCTTTTGGATTAGAATTGCGCTTTGATCGCAATGTCTCAAAACATTTAATCAATATAAGTATAAAGTTACAAGGTCGAGGACCTTAAAAAGTCCGTTAAACTTAAGAATGGGCTAAATCTTCACAACTAAAACGTCGCGGGAGATTAATGGTTTGAATGTTTTCTTTTCTTTCTAAACAGTGAGATACTGACAAATTGACGGCAATCTTGATGGCAAGCATTATGACTGCCTGTGCCTGTAGCACTGCCCCAACATTTTTAAACCGTATGATCCATATGAGCATATGACATCCTTATTTATGACTAGCTGTGTCCCGCGGTTTCACCCGCGTAGATTTAGTGTCATGCTTCATGTCGTGGAACCCTAATATTTTTAATAAATAAAAGATGTTACTCCTTGAAACATCAGCTAACTGGCAGTGAAAGTCCTTTTAAAATCGGTCCAGCCGTTTCGAAGATTACCCGGACCAAACAGACAGACAGACAAAGATATTTGTTTTAAATTAGTGTTGTTATGTCTGTACCGTGTATAACTTTCATATGCATTCAGTGACAAACTGTTATTTTGGAAATACAAACAGACACTACAATTTAATTTATCTGAAGATGTATGGATGTATAGAATAAAGAATATCTAAGCCATTCAGCTAACTGGCAGTGAAAGTCCTTTTAAAATCGGTCCAGCCGTTTCGAAGATTACCCGGACCAAACAGACAGACAGACAAAGATATTTGTTTTAAATTAGTGTTGTTATGTCTGTACCGTGTATAACTTTCATATGCATTCAGTGACAAACTGTTATTTTGGAAATACAAACAGACACTACAATTTAATTTATCTGAAGATGTATGGATGTATAGAATAAAGAATATCTAAGCCATTTAGCTGAAACATAAGTTCGATATCTGCTTGCAATGCAACCCGTGAAAATTGGACTGACCCAACAACTATATCATTCGAACAATTTCAACTGCCGCTAAATTGCTTGTACTGCACCAAAATTCAATCGAGTCTGTTTTTGTATTTGATTACTTTTTGCAATTTTATGTTTTTGTCGTTGGGTAAGAACCCAGAGTTAATTTGGGAGACGCAATACTAGAAATTGGACGTGGTTGTTCCGTGTGTGTGACAAATGATCGTCTATATCTATACAGATAAATAAAATTGAAGTGTCTGTTTGTAATTCCAAAATAACAGCTTTTCATTTAATGCATATGAAAGTATACACGCTACTGACACTGAAATACCAAGATTAAATTTTTTTTCTGTCTGTCTGTCCGTCTGTCTGTCTGTCTATTCGTTCCGGGTAATCTCCGAAACAGCTGGACTGATTCTAACGGGACTTTCACTGGCAGGTAGATAATGTTGCAAGGAGTAGCTTAGGCTTATGAATTAAGAGATATCCTATCAATACATTTCTATACTTGCATATCATATCTGGAATCATAAAAAGATGAATGCATTTTATCCCGTTGTTATATGCTCATGTATGTATTCCCCGAAGGGGTATGCAGAGGTGTTGTAATAACAACACCTACTTTTCACCGAAGATGATTAAGTGCCAACGTGACAGATGGTGAGACGGCGGTAGCGCTGTCTCAGGTACTATACATATGCCTTTTCCAATTACTTCTCAGATATATGTAGGTTTCTTGCGGTGTTTTAAATTGTATTATGCAGTTGCATGAATGCAGTTTTTATTTCTTAGTTCTTTCACGCTCAGCATTTACAACTCCTATAAGTAATGTGAAGTCTCTTAGGCCGGAATACTAACTTTATCAAACTGAAAAGTTATTTGCTGCTTAAGAACTTTAGTCCCAGTCAACTGAGCAACGATTTTCATAATTTTCTATTTCTTGTAACTTTATTCTCCAACTCGTGAAAATACTTTATAAACTTTTACAAAAACTTTGGATTCTCAATATAATACTTCAATCGCCAAGTATGTGCGATGTTTACGGTCGATTTATATTTATATTATAAATATATTAATATACAGGGTGTCGGAGAATTCGAAACAGTAGTCTTATAGAAGTTGTAGGGTTATATGAATATAGCACTATGTTGAAGTCGTAAATATCTAGCTCCAACAATAACGTAGTTATAAGCTATAGTCGAAGAGCTCGCGGCCTTAAGCCAGGTTGCATGAACGCGCGGCCGCGTTCACCTACATTACGTACGCGGTAATAATCTACGTAAGTATAGGTAGGTACCTACTTCAAATCATTTAGTTAACTGACCTTATTTATGACAGGATACACCTTAGTCTGGACCATATCACTTCACTCACATACAAAACATTGTTATCACTGAAAGCATTATTACCGCTAGTTCAGTCAACTTCTAAATGGGCAAGTGTTCGAAATTGCGCCCTTGCACATCCAAACAAGCCTGAGCTTGGACTTCCGTTATCCCTCAGCCGTTGCACAACTCTCATAAGCACTCTACCTGAAGAGGGCACGCACTCATCACTTCGATGACCGTAAAAGTCCAAATAAAAACGCAACGCTTCACCAGTATTACCCCTTGCAGCTTGCTATTGCATAGGCCAAAACCATGTCGGTATACTGAACATCTGAGTACTGAAAGTTCGGCATGATAATACTAATTAAGTAGGTACTAAGTACCTAACAAACTAACGAGAAAATGAAAGTAACAAGGTCACGACGGAAACAAAAAACTTTGCTTAGAAGCACACGCCCGCGACCATTATCCGAATTAGACTGATTTTGAAACAAATAAATAGGTACCAAATCATAAAAGTGCGAATGAAATAGGGGTGTCGCACACTTTTTTCAAGATACAACTTTTAACATACGAATTATTTTGATTTAGTTTTGACTCCGACTGGTAACACAATATGTGGATTAGACATCGCTTATCAAGCGTAGACGTGCCGGTTCTAATCCCGGTATCAAAACTTTACCCATTTCCCCTTGGTTTAATTAAAAGTAGTGCTATCTCTTTTTGTGATACAGATATCAAAAGGGATGGACATAGTTTTAGTCAGAGTTTGGTCTAGTGAAAATGAAAATGGAAATGATTTATTCTGTTTAGGCCCTGGTAAGGTACTTATGAATGTCGAATAATTTACCACCGGTTCGGAAACTAGCTTTCTGAGAAGATCC
This sequence comes from Watsonalla cultraria, assembly GCA_964035505.1. NCBI lineage: Eukaryota > Metazoa > Arthropoda > Insecta > Lepidoptera > Drepanidae > Watsonalla > Watsonalla cultraria. Next base: position 6,804,432 of record OZ037713.1, on the reverse strand, counting down.
GTAGAATAGTAGTCTTGGTTTAGACGATGTTTTGTAAAAATAAACATTTTTCAAATTCATTCTTTCTTTTTATTTATTCACGTTAAGAATAAAATTAAAATAAATTAAGAGCGTGAATTAATTTAATACCTACGAACAGGTTTCGTGGAACAAGTAGAGTAAATAGACCATGTTCGACAGCCCTAATACAGTTCTATCATAGCGGCGCGGCGCGAGGGCACGTACGAAATAGGGATGGGATGGGACGCTATTATCGATAGACTTATCGAAACATAAATTAAATTACTGAATACTGATAATAAAAACAAATCACAGAACCGATTTAATAAAGTTACGTTATTATGTAGGTACAATTTACATAGTACGTGATATTAAAAGATATCTCGGGTATTCTTGTTTAAAATTGTGTTGTCTTTAAGTGAGTGCTCTACTACAAGAGTAAATGATTGAATCTGTACTCAGATGATAATTAAGGTAAGTAGTTTATTTAATATCAGAATCCTATAAAATCACAAATTTTATTGAGAATTAGAAATACTCTACCTAACTACATTACATTTACCTACAAAAGTTCTACTATCCAATTACTACAATAACGCAAGTACCTAGGTTTTTCACTTAGTCTATGAGAACAATGAATTGGTATTTACTACTAATGGAAGCATTAGGTACTTTTTCTTTTAATCGAGTGATCGATTAAAATAATCCCACCACTAATAAACACACACACTAATAAACACACACACACTAATAAACACAAAGCGTGCCGCGCGCTGCCGAAAGTCGCCGCGATATCTCTTTATTTGCACGTGCCGCCTGAACTCAAAGACACCGCGCTTTTTTAATGATGCCGCGCGGTGTCTTTGATATCGTACCGAAAAGCCGGCAGTAACTTTGATTCTTGTGGCGGCATTTCTTTGTAAATCATCGGTCTGTCTTTTACCTAATTCAATTGAACCCGTTAGAGGTTATCAGAGTTCACAGGAGTATGAACTGTAACGATGACCTCAAAAATCATAAAAATTTTAAGAAGTAGATAAATAGTTTCGAAAACAGGTTTCATGGGGTTATTTCAGGAACTATTCGTGGGAGAAAAAAAATAAAAACGTAGTTAGATTTCAGGTGAATAACTTTACGTTACAGCTGACTTTTATGCGAAAATAAGGTATTGAAATGGCGAAGTTTGAACGTCAATTACTCGAAAACGGAAGAAGATATTTTTGTCGTAATTATTTTAATTGCTTCCTAAAATTATACCCTATCACACATTTTAAGAGCTGCCCGGAATTAACCGACACCCTGTATATATCTATACATCTATACAGATAATATATAAAACGGGAATAAAACAAAATTAACGCGGGTGAAACCGCAGGGCACAGCTAGTTATAAATATAAAAATATTTATATATAATTATATATCATAATTCTACTGGCTGGACCGATTTGAAGGATTTTTTTGTATGTGTTTTGGGGGCGCACTGGATAGTTTAGATTCACAAATCGCAAGGCGCTGCAGTCGGTATGCAGGACAATGTATTTTGGGTCTATATATATGTAAAGAACATAAATTATGTTTCACTATAATTTTCTTTAATTCCCATACGAATGGTGCATTTTCTAGGAGCATAAAGTATCTCATATGTTTTCTTAAGTACGAGTACAGTACCTACACATTTTTTATCACACCATGTTTCATCCACATTTACTAAGTATTTAGTAATACATTACAATTTTACGTCAAAAAGGACACTCCATTTCAATCTTCTATCCCACGGGATATGTTCCAGTTTTTAGGATAAAAAGTTTTAACGATGTACGATGTTAATCCGTGATAACAGTTAATCACGGTAAGCTTCATGCAAGTTTTAGAGCGATGTGCGATCAAGGTACAAACAGCCAAAAAAAATCCACGTATTCGGTTTCTGTATCGATACCGCGCGATAAACATATTCTTATCTGACATTTTCAATGTACATACAGTATTCGACCCGTTATTGTTTTTTATAAGTCAAGATCTTTCTCAGCGTCGCACTCGACGTCGAGTGTACATTTCCAATGATTGAAACCAACGCTCGTCATCCAGTTCTACGCCGAGAAACCTTAGTGAATAACGCGGCTGGTTAGGTTAATAAACAGTTACACCATTTTAGAATTACCAGATGAAGTGACTTTAATAATTGGCTTTAAACGTCCAATTTTTTTCTATTTTTCTATACCAAAGTTACTTTTACAAAAAAAACATGCTAATTGACAGCGTAGCTTGGTGTAACCACATTTCACCGTGAAAGCTAAGGGGTCTACTATCATCGTTATATATCTCAAAACGAAACGTAAAAGAAAAGAAGTTCTTAATACTCTGCTTAAATGGATGATGGTAGGCCGCAAGGTTATACCTATATATCTTTTGTCAACGTTAATTTTGCCTTTATATTTAGGCCTATCAACTCATTATTATCGTGCAACCAAGCCTAAACTTATTTAACTATCGCGTATTTCACAGCCGACGTCAAAATAAAGTCATCAAGTATTTAACTCAAACTAATTGCTGCCTATAAAACTAAGTAACATATTCCAATATATTTAATTTGAAAATAATATTCACTGAATATTCGAAAGTTCTAGCCTATTGCTGTAGACGAATTATAAAAGTATCTATCTAAGATGTTTGATGTCCTGGAAGTTTGAGGTATGACGATAAATTACTTAAAGATTTGTAGTTCATTTATAGAAACTAAAGTACTTAATAACTTAAGTATTATAATATTATGTTTAAAAAACTTTAAAATTATTAAAATAGTCCCTCGGTGTCCTTCCATATGAATTATGTTTACGTTATTTCCCTGCCCAGAAAATTTATTTAGTAGTTCATGGTCGTATCATTAAGCTTATATCGCGTATTGCAGCCCAAAATACAAATAAACCATCCGATTTCATATGTTTCATTCTAACTCTGAAAAAGGAGAATCAATCACATAATGTAGTTACAATGTAACAATGTAACAATGTGGCAAGTAACACCTCAGAGGTTCGAAAACAACGTTTTCAAACACATCAGTATTTTATTGCATGACTTTGAAAGGGCGGTGGGTTGTGCAATGATTTTCTCGATTTAGATTGATAACGGTCGACTGAATGATCGATTACAGCTGCTATTTCAGGTGACTTATTTTATTATTGACTAGCTGTGCCCCGCGGTTTCACCCTCATAGATTTAGTTTCATCCTTATTGTTGCGAAACCCTAATATTTTAGATAAATATAAGTAGCCTAACTTACCTAAACATAACTACCTACCAGTGAACGTCCCGTTAAAATCCGTCCAGCCGTTTCAGAGATTACCCGGAACAAACAGGCAGACAGACAAACAGACAGACAGAGAAAAAATTTTAAACTTGGTTTTTCAGTGTTAGTAGCGTGTATACTTTCATATGCTTTCCGTGAAAAGCTGTTATTTTGGAATTACAAACAGACACTTCAATTTTATTTATCTGCATAGACTGTATAGATGTATAGATATAGATTTATTTATTTGTACGGATGTTCGGTGTAAACCTGTGCCTTCAAATTCTTAGGTATTTCTCATCCACATATATTTTATGTGTTGATATATAGATATATATCTATAAGTTTATTGCACGTACTATCGCTAGAAACTACCGGCTCGTAGGTGTGCTGTGCTATATATGTACCCATAAAAGTACCTGTTACTGTTTGATAGTACCTACATTTTGATATTAATATAAATGTTTGGTTTATTATGTTTGTAATTATTAATAAAAATACATATAATCTATTATAAAATATGTTTATCCTACCCACGGCTTGCATTTAGGAGTGCTTTGTATTATATTAGAGCTAGATTGTATTTATTGAGTATTGTACGTTTATGGGATCATATGATGACTTTAACGCAGGCACATGTTTGAATTCGCCGTAGGTAATTATAAAATAATAATTTTTCATGTAAATTTGACCTGCATCGGGTATGATAGTGCTTTGTCAACCAGAGTCAGAATACTTTTACGGATTTGAATAGAATAACATTGGGTAAAACAATGAAGTTCTTTAACAAAGTAAGTACTTTATAGATATCGTTGACCTCATGCTGAGAGTCAGTGACGCGATGAGACAACACAGACGGACCGCGTCAAAAAAACTCGAATAAAATTATCTTCCACGCGAACGCGGCTGTATACAATTCAAATTAATGGTTCGTACATTATAAACGCCCGGTTATTTTTGTTTCACATTAAACTTTGTGTTTATTTTTCAGCTGTGGTGATTTAGGAGCAAACCTATAACCTACTTTATGGCGTGTACAAATCAGTGCCTTTTGATATCTACAAATGAAAACACTGCCATTGCGTTTCTTTCACAAATTATAATGAGAAATATCGTTGACCTAGAGATCGATAGCAAAACTCGCAGTCCTGTGCTCGTGGTCTATCTGCAATTTTTACTAGCAGCCTAGAGTCTGGAGTATTGCCGGTTAATGGCTTGCCCCTTTATTACTTGGGCCTTAAACATAACTAGCGGTATGTGGGTGTATTATATAATTACATTTCGGGCAATGCAGTCATTAGCACGATTTGTAATAAGTGTCGTGTATTTATTTACCTTAAATTTAAATGAAATTAAAAAAATTAAGCGAACTTTTTTCACATTTATCATTAATTTTACTTAAAACGTGCATGTTTTATATCATGATAACCAGTCATGTTGATGCTATAAATACGACGCAAGTGAAATTGTTTTCAGCACCTGCTTATACAGATTTTAGTGGCCAGACATGAATGGAACAAATTTATAGTTGAACGAGCTCTCCTCGTCTGGCTTATACCTAATTAAGATGCTTCAGGGAGTTACAAGTAACTAGGTAAGGCTATTACAAATTATACAAATCTCTTCAGGACTCAATCCTCTACCCAATACATACGGTTAGCAATAGGTACAATGAAAAGTACAAATTCTGCCAACAAGAGCAATTTTCTTTTTATGGTTTCGCCAATTTTTATTGTAGTTTAAATAATCTAATTATAAATAATACAGGTTGTGAATAATTATATTTACAAAACAGAATCCATACAATAAGTTTTTTAATGTCAAAAGCAAAGAAATTGCGAAGAATGTTTTTGGCTCCCAAAACATTTTATTTCATGTATTCCATATTTCACGATGTCTTTACAGACTTGATTTAAATATTCAACAAGTTAATCTTTGCTTTGATATTACGTCAAACTTTAGCCCCGATAATTTAGGTCGATGACGAGATGCACTACGAGAGCAATTTGAACTGATATTACCGTATGTAATACGTAATCTATGTTGCTTAATTAGCTGTGCCCCATTTCACCCTCGTAGATTAAATTTCATGGCTGGCTTTTTTAAAAATGTTAATATCAATTTTTCTGGCGAAGTGGCGGTTAAACATAAAGTACTAATTTGACAATAGTTATAAGTACAGTAAAATACACAGTACTATTTGAGCAAACGTTGAAGGACATAAATCTAATCACATGGTTTCATTGGAAAGCTGACCGAGGTTGACTGGTATATATTAGAGGCTGTATATACTTTATGGTAACTGCTACAGTGACCTATTTCTAATGAATACAATAAAATAGCTGTTTGTGGGAATTTAAAGCTTAAAAAAAAAACAAATCAGCACTAGCTTCAGTTAGAAAATGTTTTTCGCCCTATCTTCATAATATTAAATAACGTCGGTATCCTCTTTATTTCACCTTCTTGTGAAAATATTTTCATGATAATTGACCAAGCGGCGGTTGTGCTCTGCTAAAAATAATAAATACTAAAAAACTACCTACGTGAAGAGGGTTCTAAGGGTAATTCATTATGTAGAGTCGAGTCTGGTAGTAAAGAATCGCTTGTAGTTTTAGTTTAGCGAGACCCAAGCTAACTTTGTCGTCCAGCACCATTTACCCGGCATATCATCAACATATTTGCATATTACTTTAGGAAATCTAAAAAGTTTAGTCTTTGAGATGGACCATATAATATTAGTAAAGTTAAAAAGTATCTAATCGAGCACGACAAACAAGATAAATTATTCGTAGTAATCGAAGAAAAACACTCTCAAGAGAGAACATTACATATTACCCAAATTACGAGTAAAAGGAATGTTTTCAGGTTCTCTGGATATATTTATTTTTTATTAGATATTAATAACTACCCCATTTCTTTAATTTGAGAAGTCTAACGTTAATAAAACTAGGCGTCCATTCAAATTGTCAAGAATACAAGTCAAGGAAATGGACGACGACCCTAGGAAAGAATTTAAGTGTGAAATGCTTTAGGATTTTATTTTTAGTCTGTCGTGCTTTCCGGTCGATGAGGAACTGCGTATTCGAACGTTCAAACGGCATTCGGATTGGAACCACCTCTTGCCATGCCATCGATTTTATCAACTGTATCTACTACGTAATATTAGAACTGAAATTTAAAAACTTCCAAATTTAACTAATTCTCAACCTAGTCTCCCGCTGTTCTTGTGCAATTACAATTAGTTCTCATCAAGTACACATTTTGTGAGCTTGATGCCCCTGTTGGTACACCAAGTCTCCATTTTATACGACTTATAAAGAAAAGTTTACTGTACATATTCGAAGAAGCCACTTCACGTTCAAACACACAACCGATTTTAATATTCTTTCACTAATATAGCATTATGCACTTCACCGATATATATTTTTATCATATTTATAGATAAGCACACCCAAAGGTGTTAGAAAAAAGGCACATAATATTTATAAAATACCTAGAGTTTTTCTAAAAACTTATGTGCAGTGATTTCACACCACGTGCTTTACGGTGAAGGAAAACATCGCGATGAAACCTGCATATGTCGGAGAAGTAATTCAAAGACGAATGTATAGTGCCTAGTGGCACGTAATCATATTCGGTGAAATGTGGGTGTTGTTATTACAACACTTTCGGGGACCCTTCTGGTATGGCGTGACAAATTTTTTTTAATATTATTTTTCACACCCTAAGATAAAGAATAAATTCTCTATGAACTGAAAGGCCATAAATCCTTTTTGATGTTCGTTGTGAAAATACTAATCGCGGATTTTATGGTAATTCTGCATTGTATATTCAGCATAATACTATAGGTATACCTTATATTCCTCGAGTGCGACATAGAGAAGCTGTAAACAAGTACCTAATCCTAGTTAAACTGCGAGTAAAATAATAATAAATATACTTATTTATTATTCATCATAATATTATTATTATTTACTCGCACTTTCTAAGATTCTTGTTAAATAAATTATTCCTAATAATGATGGCAGTCATAAGCGTGGGCACATCCCTTGTAGCATCTTTCCAAAAGTAAGTTATTTTGGTATGAAAATGTAACCTTACCGAATAATTGTTTTTCTTAGTAAGAATACATTTACGTTTTAATGAAACGAAAATGTTGACGTAGGTGTGATGTGGGATAAAGGTACCGTATTAATGTATTTATGTGGTGTAGGCAGTTAAAATAATTTAAATATATTTACAAAGCAAATGCAATTTCTTTATGTATTTTCTTAATAGGTATTCTCATTATAAACAACGTTAAACTGTAGATGCAATTGCTCTTTCTAGTCATAATTCGAATAGACGCTGAATTATTCTAACTGGTGTGTTGCGTAATATTGCAAAATATCTCCCTAAAAAAGCCCGTTTAAATATTTATAATTCTTTAGTTAAACCCCACTTAGAATATTTAATCGAAATATGGGGCACTGCAGCAATCTCTAACATTAAAGATCTTCAAACTGCACAGAACAAAGCATTAAAAGTCTTATATCAATATGATTACCTAACACTAAGTAAAATTAATGAAATTTATAAACCAAAATTATCACTACTTCCTCTGATTCTCTATCACACACCTACACATACACACATACTCACAGACACACACACACACTCACACACACACACACTCTCACACACACACACACACACACACACACACACACGCTCTCACACACACACACGCTCACACTTACGCGCGGACGCATACTCAGACGCACATACGCACACACATAATACAATAAGATTTAGACTATAGTCACCGAAAACACGCCTGCTCAATGCCATGTACTAAAGTATAAGTGAATAATTTGTCTTGTAAGTGAAATTATCTGTAATTTCTTAAGACAATAAAGTTTCTTTAAACCTATCCTTAGTGACGGTAGTACCAGGACATATAAATGTTCATATAATCTATACATATATAAATGCACACAGATAAATAAAATTGCAGAGTCTGTACCAAAATAACAACGCTTTACACTAAATGTATATGAAAGTATGTAAATGTATATACGTTACAGACAAAAAAATATTTATTTTTAATCTTCTCTCTCTGACTATCCGTATTTCTCGGTTCTACCTGTTTGTCTGTTTCCGGCTAATCTCCGAAGCGGCTAGACCGATTTTAACAGGACTTTCACTGATAGATAGCTAATTACAAGAGTTAATATAGCCTGATTTTATTTAAAAAAACTTTAAGGTTTCGTGGGTCACCCATGAAATTTACTCCACGCGGGTAAAACCGCGGGGCACAGCTCGTATTAAATTCATATAATTTTGACTGTGTAAATAATTATATAGCCGTCTAGCAAGTTTAGTGGCTAAACATAGTTGTAGGTACACGAACATTTGGATTAAGTAGTGCGATTTCCATAGTTTTTCTTTTTATTTTAAAATTCCATCATGTACATCTCATAGACTAGATACGGCCGATTCCGAAAGAATTCACATTAGTAAATAAACATTTACCGTAGCGAATACATTAAAGATCATAATTTATGAATGAAACTCTAAATTTAAAGTTTCCCAGCACCGCTTACATTTCAGCAGGCTCGGTCTTGCGCGAGCGTCGATCTATTGTTTCCCCATAGCACTAGCACATGTGCCGCCAATTAGTTGACGCGTTTCACTCTACGTTCCTTCATTTATTTACGTAATAACTCGTCTGCTTATAATCGTTTACTTCAAACTAAAAGCGCATACTTGATTGATCGCCAACTATCGATAGATAATACAATGATGCTAAAATCTTTTCGTAATAAAATTCCTACTGTTGCGTGGGAAAAGCATTGTTGTAAATACCGCGTTGCGTAGGTATAGGTCAGATGATTTGTCTGTAAACAAATTAAATTCAGGTATTTGGCTAGAGCCGTGGAGGCCGACTGGATTGAATTGATTGAAATTGCAAGCGACGTAAATTCGAATCCCTGCGGGATGAATGCGTTTTAAAAAAAATACTTAAATGCACAAATGTCACTCTACGAGCCTTATGATGCAGATAAACATCGTTAGAACACCTATATCAGATACACTTATGTCAGAAGACAATACATATAGTGTCCGAGACGGCGATGGACTCACCATATGTAACGTTAGAGCTTAAATCTTCGGTGAAAAGTGGAGTCTGTAACATACCTGCTTACCTTATCCAAGACTTCAGTGTCTCCAGCTGTCTCTTTACTCCTGAGCCATGTTTGAGGCGACATTATAATATGTTGTTATTTTCTTTCAACCCCCCATATACTTGACTACTATGATTTGTGCATACATCGATGAGGGTCGCAACGAACTGCGTCAGCATCGCCCAACTTTGTGTACCCACCGACTCTATAACAGCATCATATTTTACAACACGGTGTGGTGTGCTTACGTATGTATGTTCTACTTATGTGCAGCGCTGCTGTACCACACACCTCTTCTTTGTCCTGTACCGTCTAGTCTATTTAATTTATGAGGTATTTAACCTACTATAATTTCTGTAGTCTACTTGTATATCTACATACATGTTCTCTTTATTACCTACTTGAGGTGTAACAATTGATATAACCATGGAAATATTTAATTATTCAGAGGCTGTTTAATACATACATACGAGTACATATGCTCAAGCCTGTATCCCATGGGGGTATCCTCTTCATACGCTTCATTCAGTTACGAGTGCAAAAGTTTAATGTCCCTAAAAATACTTTATTCGAGGGTCCATCTTGCTTAGTTCGACACTGACCTCTAAATTCGATAATTGTCAGATCTCACAAAACAGAGAACAGAACTCGATATTAGGACAATTCTCTCCCAATGTGTAGACAGAAATCTATTCGATAAAATCACTCCTTACGGCGCAATTAGTCGGTGATTCTCTGCAATCTGTCTTGTTGTAAAAACAATATTGTTGTGTAGCAGATGCACTTAGGCAAAGCTTGTTGGTTGGCGTTCTCAATAATATTAAAATGCAACAACCCACAAAGTAGTAGCTTTACTACTTAAGTAGAATAAGATGGAAATCAATGCTAAGTCTGTTTATAGCTTACCACTAATTGGGGAGTAAATTTGCAAACTAACAAGACACAGCGAGTGCTGCTTATTTTGCTGAATCCACTCATGTTCCAGAAAGATAGAACAAACAGAACTGAATCACTATTACTTTTATCACTTGTATGATTACCATCATCTCTTTATGTCGCTAACTATTTTGAACTTTGCATAAAACAGTAAATTACGCTACCTAATTACTGAGTAGCTCTTAGTACGAAACAATAAATTAGAATAAATTATCAGCTTAATTTATAATTAGTTAGTAACTAATTGTATAGTAGTCGAGATTATTTCGTAATTAAGACTAAAGTCGTTCTCTAAAGCATCAAATTATTTTACTCAATTTTCTAGGAAGCAGCAGTTTTAGAATATTTTAGCAATCATGAGAGGTTATTTTGTAAATTAATAGTTCGCAATTGATTAATAATGTATTTTCTAATGAATTAATTACATTCAACCTTCCGGAAGCCCTTGGGGGAGGCAAAGATAATACGACGTTAGTTCATTATTGACAATGATATTAAATATAATTCAAGAGGCAGATATGTCAACAGCGCGCGTACAGTGAAGAAACGAAAATTTCAATTACGACTTTTCCAGAAGATGCTTTTTCTCACGTCCTTATCTTTTATGCTATTTCTTCGCGCACACAGATTTTAAATGTCGATGACTTACAAATATGAAATGTTAAGTACAATATCATTGATTTTATTTAGGAATGAACGATGCAAAATATTCATTTTACTAACCATCCTACATTTATTACTTATGGCATAAGCATAGATTTTGTATTTGAAGTATCGACGCTGTTCAAATAATAAATAGCCTAAAATAGACGTGAATGATTGAAATACAAACTAAATAATTATTATAACAATGGTTCAAGCCCCGCAACTTTCCCAGTAAGTGATTCAGCAAACTTATCACATGTTCGCTTCAAACAAATTAGTAAAGCAAAGTTATCTTCGTAAGCTGCGATGTTGTTTTGCAATTAAATCACAACTTCAAGTAATTAAGCAATGAAAATAATTTTACAAAACCAAAAGAGCATTTTTTTTTAGATTTTCAATTTTATCAGAGTGTTAGAACTTAGAACTTTGACGTGTCATTTTGGTACCGTAAAATTATACGTCAAAGCTAAGATGTTCCTAATACGCGCAGCACAAACGATCATTGTTGGACTGTTTGAAAAAAAAATACATCGCCTACGAATTCACTTATTTGAAACATAGACACATATCAAATGGGCACTCTAATCGTAACTCTTCGGCTAAAGACAGTTTTCTTCAAAGTCTAATATTTAAAATTTTTCCTTTCCCATTGGATTATTTTACCGACACAGACGTCAAACATAAGATGAAAAGCAGACATGTACATTTTCATATCGTTTTCCTTCAAAACATCTGTTGTAGCTAATAAATTATAATTGACGTACAAGAACATCGTTTACATAAATAACATCCGCTGTAATTATCGCTAACTTCCTCAGTTTGTTGTAACTATTTATCTTTATTATATTTTGCCCATCTTTCTGCCTACGTTTTATCATTTTTTAGATCAATTTTAGATTGTTAAGTTTGCTTATAGCGTGACAAAAATGTCCCTGTATGTAACTGTCATGTAACTTCAAAAGAACACTTTTCCGGGTCCGCTGTGGAATGAGCTCTCGATTATTCCCTCCAAATTCTTACAGGATTTTTTCCAGAAATGTCTGAAGAATTTTTCATGATTCTCTTGGTTCTGTATATCTGTAGCTATATAGTAGTAGGTACCGTAGCGAGGAACGCTTAAGCCCGTGGTGCGTTTGCATTGAACGACAGGAAACAGGAAACACCGAGGGATAACCGAATTTGAAGATTTAAATCCTGTTATAACAAGTAGGGTTTTGAATACAATCAGGTGTTACTTTGAAGAAGTTAACATTTATGATTTTATACAAAATATTTTAAAGTATGTTCTCAATATCAAACTGCCGTAAGCCGATTTTAAATTTGTGCAACGATCGAGTTTAAAGCCGCCTACTGACTTTATAAGTGACTTAAAATTAGTTTGGTATTCATTTAGTTAGTTTGTTTTTATTGTTATTACTAACAAGCTGTGCTCTGCGGTTTCACCCGCGTAGATTTAATTTGATTACCGCGGAACGTGTTTGTTTGAACGCTCTAATCTCAGAAACTGCTGGTCCGATTTCAAAAATTCTTTCAGTGTTGGATAGTCCATTTATCGAGAAAGGCTATAGACTTTATTTTATTTTCATAAAAATTAGGGGTCCGTAAGAAAATTGCGAATTTGTAACCCAAGGTGTTTATGCCTATTTATGCGTGCGCTGCCAAAACTATTGACAATAGAACAAAATGATGTACTACGGAATTGTAGGTCTTATTAAGATCTACAAAAAAGTTCGGGAGAGCATATATCTAACTATCATAGTTTAGTCACAATAACCGCTTTTATGTTCATAAAAAATATTAAATCGTCTGAAGAAAGAAACTACGTTAAATGTGTATCTTAATATTAATCCTTATGCAAATGAAGCATTATGCTATCAAGGGTATTCATGTAGAAGTAAAATACCGTTTGTTTTATTCCAATCGGACATTCCGTTGAGAAATTGTCACGAGTATAAAAACGCAAAGAATTGGTACCTAATAATGAGTTATTAGCTAAAAAGTTTTATCAACACGTCTCTTTATTCCGGGTAATCTCTGCAACGGCTGGACCGATTTTAACGGGACTTTCACTGGCAGATAGCTAATATTACAAGGAGTAACTAATTTTTATTTAAAAAGAACATTTGGGGTTCCGCGGGAATTAAATTAACTCTGCGCGGGTGAAACCACAGCTAGTAATTAGATAGAATTTGAATCCGCAAAGTAAAGCCAGCCATAAAATTATGCCTAGGCGGCTAGGCTACCAACTCACTAAACCAATTCGTTATTTCAGTGAATAGTAAATTGTGACTTTCCAAGTACCTAATAATCAATCTAGAGGGTCTTTTAAATGTTTGCCGAATTATAGTGAATAGATTTGATTTCGTCAATTTGAAGGAAAGATAAACATAAAAGAGATCTTGGCGGATACCTAAAATGGGGCGCCATTTTAGGTATTTCTGCAAACATTTAGAGGACCCTCTAGATGATTGGGTGAAATTACATGAAACTCGGGTCAAAATTGTGTTTCTTTAGGTCTACCGCTCGTGGTATGAAATGGCTAGCGATTCGTTTCTATAGCATTGTTGTATTTTGTTATTCTTAAGCGCCATAGGCCGAATGTTCGCGACCTAATCCTGATTTGTTTACAATGCGACAAAGTATGAAAGCTGCGTGAAAACATTTCACATTGCATTTACCAAAGAGCCGCTGAAAAAGGTCAGTACTTATTGAATTTGAATTGCATAGTACATGGTTGAAGTAAATACTAGCTTGAAGATTGTGGCCGAATTTTACGTAGCTAAAATAGGTACTTAATATTTAAAGTGAAAGCCCTAATAAGGCTGAAAGAAATTAATAAACTGATGAAAAGCAAAGAATTCGGAAACACGTATTCTTTTAATAGAACACTTCAATGGTATTATTCTAATACGGCTACAAAAGGAAAATGTTCAGCAAATATAGGCAGACAAGTAATTTTACGACTTTTAACGCGTTCCAGGCACTTACACAATTTGTATTACGCGTTTTATTGCCTGGGATGTTTTGTAGAATTGTATCATCTCATCCGTCGTAATCACCTACCTACGAATTTGGCACCATTGTATTTTTTTTTAAACTTACGAAAGTCTGCTCGGCATTCCCAAAACACAAACAGCTGTGGAGCCATCTCAAATTTTGAGCGCTCAGCGAAAGTAATTCATCAGATACCTGGTCATATTCCCTCTCGCACTCATTTAAGCGTAGATACAGATGGTTTAAAACCCGAATGGGCGTGTTTGTGATTTGGTTTCAGGTAGGACAATTTAGTGTATAGACGTATGTATAGCGCCTGAGACGACCTCTCACTATCTGCCACGTTTGCGAATCTTACTGAATTTGTAATGAAATGTTGTTATTACCAATCCTCTGCGTACCCCTTTGAGGACCTTTTTGGGATGGTTTGAGCTTTTATTTATATTTATTTTATTATTACAATCATATTAAAGTTATCAACTAGAATAAAAATCTTAGGACTGTTTTCCATTTCCTAATCTATACCTACATACTAATCGAAAAAGTTTTATTACTGAGTGAAGGCTAAGTTAAACAAAAGTTACTATGGTATTATTACATAATGCCGACCATAATATGGTAAAGTGATTGGTTAAATATCCGATTGCTCAGAAATAATCCAATCTAGTCATATGTAAGTTGTTAGTGAATCTTTTTTGACAAACATAGACTAAGATAGTCCTTTGTGTAAATGTAGCCCCATCTCTTTCTGTGATATGGATTTAAAAAGGGATAGACATAGTTGCAGTCTGAGTTTGTCTAGTCTTCGTTTAAAATTAAAGTTGTAAGTGAAAAAGGCAAGTTATAAAATGCTCGCAGCGAGCTCAATAAGGGAGCTTAATCATTAGCGCTCTCCACACGGACGAACTTTTATTAAAACATCCATTCCATCCTTTTTTCTGACTCAAACAACTTTTTTGACACATAACGACGGAATAGAAGTTTATGAACTTATATTGGGATTGGCTCAGCTGGCGATTTAATTTGCGTGAATTCTGCAATGTTTAAACGAAATACATAAATATGCTCAGACGTAAGATCTCATCTCATGGAGAAAATGTATGTCTTTATATTTTCATTGCCATAAGATCTTTCTTGCATCAAGTAACAGGTTTTAATTTAAGGCAGGTTTTAAGTATTTTATTTTATCACCAAAATCATATTATGTTGCCCAAATTATTAAGTTATCACTACATCAAGTTTCATCCACATCTACTCAGTAGTAGGTAATTACAAAGAAGAAAGTGTACTCATTGGTAAAATTTATTTAAAAAAAACTCAATTTTAACTTAGAAAAAACACGTAACATGTTTAAATCATATGTGATTTAAACATGATACCACTGTCCCACGGTCCCACGGGAACCGTTCCGGTTTTCGGGATTTAAAGAATCAATAATTTTCTACCGGTAATAGCAACTACGACATATTCCATTAAAATCCATGTAGTAGTTGCGGTGTGATGTTATGTGTGGTTAAGCATTAAAATATCGTTAAATATTTGTTACTGTCGCTCGTCGTAAATCCTATTTTATGGCGGCTTACCGAAATTTACCGAAAATGGGTTGGGCGTTAAAATAACTACTAACATACAAAGAAAATTTGTTCGGCAAGTTATATATGTAAGATAAAACATAGGCTCTAGTTTTTTCGGTCTATCTGCGATTTATTTCGTACTAGCTGAGCCCCGCGGTTACACCCGCGTGTAATTTAACTACCATGATAATCTATTTCTTATAGCCTATGTGTTATTCTGATGTATAAGCTTTATTATTGTAAAGTTCTATTAAAATCCATTCAGTAGTTATTACGTGAAAGAGTAACAAACATCCATCCATCCATTCTCACAAACTTTCACGTTTATTTATTAGTAGGGCTAGTAGGAGGAGTAGAATACTGTTGCATTGATAAATGTAGCAAAAAAAATGTATTTATATAAGTACTTATTTATACTAATACGGCTTTATGTTATAAGTAGGTACAATACAATCCTTGAATACTAGAAACGTATCCGAGTCTTCTGCCCGTATACACGGACTTTTTATAAGCGTTTAGTTACTAGTTCCAAATCCTTGTCACATGGCTGTACTGGGGGCCTATCATCACGGTTTAAGGAGAGCGTATTAAGAACTTCATAGATTTGACGTTTAATTTTACGGTACAAATACGCGGTGCTTTAACGATCATAGTTGGCCCCTGTATCCATTTTTGGTTCTCACTGCGGTTATTCCGGGGTATGAGGTTACAACAGAACGGCCTTTACCTTATTCAAGGTCTACAGGGTTAAATGTTTTAAGCAGTTTTAGTTAAACAATTTTGGGAACAACAATTTTAATTAAAGCCCTTGTAAAACCCCAAAACTTAGATATGGATGTGCTACGTATGCGCCTATGATAAAATTACTTGTACTTACTAAAAAGACATTTTAAGTTTTTTTTTGCCTCATAGATGTCACATAAAATATTAGAAATAATTTCTTTGAGCTCAGATATTGTATATAAAGAATTTTTCGTTTTACTGTGTTATGAGAAATTTGACGAAACAATTACGATTGACATGCACGACTTCAATGCACGACACGTAATTATTCACATCAAAGTTAATAACATTGGAAAATAACACGAAATTTGCTTGAATTGAACTTCATTATCTTGGCTTGGTATGAAGTGACGCGAAATACCAGCGCAGTTATTAATGATTAAACGAACTTACCTGTACGTGAAGTTCTATCATAATTATACGAGCTGTTTCGTCCGAAGAGATTAGCATAAGACACATGTAGTATCACATACGGTGTCGCCAGTCCTAGCACTGATTACTTGAGAATATAAATAATTTTTTTTTTTTTTTTTTTTTTTATGTGGGTACTTTCCTGTGCAGGTGTGATCTGTGAGTCAGTCAATCATTTAGTTTAGAGCTACATTGATTTTTCACCATTCGATAAGGGTCCAGGGTTGGGAGGGATGCTAATCTCTTCGGACGAAACAGCTCGTATAATTATGATAGAACTTCACGTACAGGTAAGTTCGTTTAATCATTAATTATACTCACTGTTTCGTCCTCGAGATTAGCATAAGACACATGTAGATATTGAGAGAACGTATACAGGTGAATGTGAAAAATCACTTTATTAACCAATCTTTATAAAGAAAAAAACTCCTTAAGTCTATATTAAGATACCCAAACTGAGAACTTGAAGTGTAATACAATCAAAATATAACATATTTATCTACTTAATGATTAATTTGATCAGACATAATCGACCTTCCGTAGAAAACAGGATTAGTTTCATTAACAATTTCTCTATTGTAAAATCTACCAAAGGTTTTTGAGGTGCCACTCCAACCGGCAGTCTTTCTTATAAGATCGAGATTAACACCTAATATTTTAGCCTTTGAAGTACTGGCGTGCCTAGTACTATGAGCTGTGAAAATCGATATATCTATACCGCACTCCTCGAGAGTACTTTTAACCCAGCGACTCAATGTTTGAGGAGATACACTATGATAGGGTTTTCTTAAACTAAGGAAAAGGCGAGTATTATCATTGTTACGCAAAGACTGAGTCACATTCAAAAAGGTTTCTAATGTAGTGACAACACATATTTCGGGTCTTTCTAGAAAATAAGGCAATGTGAGAACAGGTTGTGGTGCACCAATGCGGGACGTTTTTAAAAGGTCTGGGATTTTTATAATCACATTTTCAGAATACCTTTCTATATTACAAATATCGATCAATGAAAAAGTCTGCATTCTATGTGCCGTGACGAGTGCTAGAAGAGTCACAAGTTTCTTAGAAATGGTACCTAAATCTAAAGTTTCATTTGGGTACCATGTAGCCAAATGATTCAGAACAACTGAAGTATCCCATGTTACGTCATATTTTGGCAATGGTGGCCGTAGCCTAAAGATACCCTTCAATAAACGCTTTATGTTCTCGTCATTACTAATTTGAGACCCAAAAATTAAGGACAAAGCCGACCTGCAACTATTAATTGTTCCATATTGAGCTCCATCATCAAACAATTGCGTAAGAAATTTTAAGATATTACTAACAGATGATTGAAATAAGTCTAGCTTGTTATTCTTACAGAACATATACCACTTTTTGAGGCAAGTATCATACTGCTTTATAGAATTGTCGGATAATGAAGCTACCATTATATGTATTGATGAACTAGGGAGTTGTTTTCTCTGCATGGATGTCCTGATAATACTGCGGCAGCCAGGGTAAGCCGTTGATGTACCAGACGATTGCTGGAATGAGATAAAATGAGATTCCGATTGGGTTTAAAAAATAACGGTGTCGAAATCAGGTATTTTTTGTAGAGAGGGAACCAGGGCTGTGTGGGCCACCACGGAACGACGACTATACCTGTAGCATTATCTTTTATAATTTTACGTATACATTTAAGTATTATGGAAAAGGGAGGAAACGCGTAGAAGAAAAAGTTCGACCATGATATAGTAAATGCGTTCACGGCAACTGCGTCCGGATCTCTATTCCAAGATATGTATTTATCGCATTTTTTATTTATTCTGCTTGCAAATATATCTATCTCTGGTACGCCAAACCGGTTAACAATTTGCCTATAAGCGTATTCTGCGAGTTCCCATTCAACATCTGGATGGCTGCGTCTAGACTCAGCATCAGCTATGGTGTTTTCTGCAGAACTTATATAAGAAGCGAAAACAATAATGCGTTTTTGTTCACACCATTGCCAGAGATCCCGCGTAATTTGCGTGAGATGAGGAAACTGTACTCCACCCATACGATTTATGTATGATATGGCAGTAGTATTATCAATACGAAGTAATATTTGACAGTTAGATAATTGCTTTGCAAATACTTTAAGACCAAAAAATGCTGCTAGAATTTCTAAATAATTGATATGCTTTGAACGCTCTAGATCCGTCCAAATACCACTAGCAGTTTCCTTATCGCACGCGGCACCCCACCCAGTAGTCGAAGCATCACTGAAAATTTCTACCGCATACTCATCGTACTTTATTGATTTTGTCGGGTTAACTATAGCTCGACACCACCATTCAAAATCTGTTTGCAACATATCGGGCACATTCATAAGCCTGTAATAATTGTCTGGATCATAAAGTAAATTTAAATACTTGCACCTTTCGAAGTGCTTGGTGTATAACCACCCGTATTCAACCGCAGGGCAGGCGGACGCTAGTAGGCCAACTAGACTAGCAAATTCTCTTATTTTGCAACGCTTTAATTTTTGAAAAGTATTTAGTTTGCTTTTTATTTTAGTAATTTTTTCCGGTGGTAAAGTTATAAGAATTTTTTTTTGTATCTATCACATAACCTAGAAATTTGCAACACGTACTTGGCTGAAGATTGCTTTTATCGAAGTTAATAATGAGCCCCAACGATTGTAAAAGGTCCATAGTTACTCTCAAATTATTGAGGCATCCCTTATAATCGTCGTTAATTAAAAGTAAATCGTCCAAATAAATAGTGGAAATATATCCACAGGATCTGAGTAATTTAACGACTGGTTTCATAATTTTCGTAAAAACGAATGGGGCTGTACAAAGACCGAACGGTAAAACATTAAATTCAAATAAATCGTTGTGAAATTTAAAACGTAAGTATTTTCTATAATCCTTGTGGATTTTAATCAAAAAATATGCGTCCTTCAAGTCTAATGTACACATAAATGAATTTGGTGTAATTAATTTAATTGCTGTGCGCAAATCTTCTAACTTAAAATGATCAGTATCGATAAATTTATTCAGATTTTTTAAATTAAGAATAAATCTGTTCTTACCGTTCGGTTTCTGTATAAGAAAAAAACCTGACAAAAATTGACCTTCACACGGTCGACATGGAGAAATTGCTCCCGACATTAACAAGTCATTAATACACTGTACAAGTTGACCTTCCTCTGATTTTGTATAAATCTGTTGTTTAGGCAGATTTGATTGCGTGACAGATCCTGTAAAAGGGATTCTGTAACCAGTAATCCATGACAGTAACAACGTGTCCTTAGTAATTAATGACCACTGGTAATGAAATTCGCTAAGCCTGCCGGCGTGTCTCACCTCTCCGCCTACGGTCGGAAGCGGCCTCGCTGCGCTGCTGGATGCGCCGGCGGCTGTGGCCGATATGACGGTCTGTAGGAGCTCGCGTGCTGACTCCTCTGTGTAGGTTCCTTCATCCTCTGAGTCCCCGTCTTGAACCTGCGTGCTGGGGGAGGAGCCTTCCAGTTTAAATTAATCCTTTGTGTAGTTTGAACTGGTTGTTTTCTATTTGCTTGATTAGTTGTAGGTGTCTTCTGAACAGACGTTATTTTCAAATCGGCGCCAGATTTTGATATTATTTTAGCGGTTTTTAGCGTCTCCGGTAAATCAGACCCAAACAAGTAATTGTCTATTTTAGTTTTACGAATCTGTTCTTTCATATCCTTTTTTAAATTGTAAAGTACAAAGTTACGACGTGTGATAGAATCTGTATTTTGACAGTCACATATGAGGCGGCTTGCGTCCATCAGAAGCTTAATTACGTGTGTGTTTTTGTCGTGTTCGTTAAGCAAGACAGAAATAGCTTCTCCAAGACAAGATATGGCAGATCCTAGAACCTTCTGCTTTACTTCTATTCCTCTATCTCTCTTAACGACAATATCAATGAGAGCTGCTTTTATTTCCGGGTTCAGCATTGGAGCATCAATGTTTATACAATTACTAGGTGTAGGATACTTTCCTTGTAATTCCTTGCGAACATCTATAGATAAGCCTGATGTTGCGATGTGCTGAAGTCGGACCGCTAAGTCAGCATTAATCTCCTTGCCGTAGGTGTTAGTAACAGACGGATCGTCTCCTAGTAATTCCAAAACAGCACTGTCCACTTCAGGTACGGGAGCAGCCTCATCAACTTGACTTTGTCTAGGTGTAGAAGATAATTGGTCGGCGTGACTAGTCGATGGAACAGGGTCAGTATAAATGTTCGGAGCTGGTTCCGAACTTGCGATGGGCTCGGGATCGGTAGCTTCGTAGACTTCTTCTACAGCATTCGGATCAATTTCGAAAAACGAGCCATCTGAAATTTTCATACCCAACGTACAGTGTACAAGTAAGTATATTGTTGTAAACTATAAATATACCAACATAAATATAAATACAGGGTGTCGGTATACATATTTTTTATATATATAGGGTATGAACTAAATTATTTCAACGAATTGTAAGATAAGCGTTATTACTATCTTTCGTATTCTGTGATTCAGTTAAGAAATTATTAATAGGTATATTATGCAGCGGTAGGTACATCAATGTAAATTAAATACACGCTAGTTAGTATCATGACGACAGCCACACTAACTTTATACATGTATTTATTACGTTACAAGTATTGTCAGTGAAGTAATCAACGCTGACGTATCAAGTAACAATTGAAAATCATTTTTAAGTTAACAGCACATAGTTGTATGAAGCGTTACAGTATTATCAGCCTTAGTAATATACACAGAGCTGACTTATCATGTAACTACATAATGTGCGTTGGTTTGTTGATAAAAAACGGGTTCCCTTTCGTATATATTACCCCGTGAATATAACTCTTACTGTACTAACCTTCATAGTTTGACGGCATAGCATCGGAATTAACCGAAGCTGAAGAAGAAGCCGAGTTATGTCGTCCTTTCCGAGTATGTTTAAGTTTTCGTTCCAGTTTCTTCAATTTTTTTGCGATGTATTCATAACTATCATCCTTATGATGTTTTCTTTTCCCCATATTACACTTATTGTTGCAATAACACTCAAAAAACTGCAATTATGTAGATATAAAAAACAAAAGTGTGAACTGGCGGAGCACTGAACTGTGAATGATTGACTGACTCACAGATCACACCTGCACAGGAAAGTACCCACATAAAAAAAAAAAAAAAAAAAAAAAAAAATTATATTCTCAAGTAATCAGTGCTAGGACTGGCGACACCGTATGTGATACTACATGTGTCTTATGCTAATCTCGAGGACGAAACAGTGAGTATAATCCTCATTATGTGTCACTAAGCACTTCTAACTCGTGATGGCACCTGTATTTGCTTTAAATTTGAGACTTTCTTGTTAATTGTTAGTCTCAACGATAGCAGCAACAAGTTAACAACAAGAACGTAAAAGAAAAGGCTTACAAAAAGGGACCTTATAAAGACATTCCAACCCTCTAGGGACCTTGTTCGGGTATTTAAGACACCTTCCCATATTGTGGCACAGAACCGTTCCTACAGTTCTGTAAGCATCTCCAGGCCCACCAACAGTCGGCCGTTTTAGGTCTTATGCGTGAATAATAAGTAGGTGCATATAGGAGGAATGAGCTGGTATACTTATCTCGTTCCAGTGTATTGGCAGGTCATTTCATTCATTCTGTGGGGAGAGGTAGTGATCATGCTCATCCCCAGCAAAGGGAAGATCTTCCAGCCAGGCGGGTGTCATGCCTGGGGAACCGCGGCTCCAACTGTTCTAGTTGGAAACTTGTATATATACTGCAATGCGCTTGAAAACTCTTCTGGAGCGATTTAGGTTCTCGTGTATTTGTACTCAAACTTCGCATTTGTTAGCGAGTAGCGCCATCTATGAGCGAGTGGAGAAACGCTGCTGCAATTCAATATCTCATTTGATAATTTTAAATATTTACATATTCAACCCACAATTTTAGTGCGAGGACACGGCGAGCGACTAGGTCTTATTCATTTAATGCATGGTTAACTTCTCCATTATTATTAGATCAGTTACCTTAATTCAATTTAATATGAATAAAAAAATATTCTAGAATAATGTAGGTATGTATGTAATTTTCTAGAGTAATGTCTTTCAGCTCAGAATCACGAAAGAAGCATAAGTAATTACCATTGTCTTGATCTAAGGCTACTACTGGAATTAGTTGAACTTAATCCGAGGTTCTTGTACGCGCGCGTTTAGTGAGCGTACCGTGGTACGAGTCCGATGTCATCATCATCATCATCATTTCAGTCAACACACGCCCACTGCTGGGCATAAGCCTCCTCCAATTTAGGGGGAAATGCCAATAATCACCACGCTTAGCAGGCGGATTGGTGATCGCAGTAGAATGTTGTTTTGACTCGGCGCCCACGGGAAGAGAGGGTGGAATGGTATTCTAACGCCGCCACACCACGGCCTATGTAGGAATTCGCATTTCGATTGATACCTTAACTTCAATATAATAATATTATGTAGAATAGGCTTATAGCACGACCTCATTAAAGCTGATCATCGTGTGCCTCCTGTAACCCTTCTATACATACCACGTATAATCATATACACATGTATCACACTCGCATTCTAGGTAAGTCATGCCTGATACCTACCGGTTTAATGATGTCGCCGTACTGAAATACTTTTTCGAAGCATTCAATGAAGTAATACTCATAATGAATCTCTTTTTTTTAGAAAATACAAAATGAAACCATGTTACAATTCTGCAATTATTCGATGAATTTTTTTTTTAACTGTATATAATTATTGATTACTTAAACTAATGAGCAGTAAATTTTTTTTGACATGAATCTTTTGAATGAATTTAGTTACATTCATTCTAAGCCATTCCAATTTTAAACTTAAAACGAAAGTATTATATTATTATATATACATACATATACATACAGATAAATAAAATTGGAGTGTCTGTTTGTAAATCCAAAATAACAGCTTTTCACTAAATCCATATGAAAGTATACACGCTACCGACACTAAAAAACCAAGTTTTATAATTTTACTCTGTCTGTCTGTCTGTCTGTTTGTTCCGGGTAATCTCCGAAACGGTTGGACCGATTTTAACGGGACTTTCACTGGCAGGTAGCTGATGTTTCAAGGAGTAACTTAGTCTACTTTTATTCATTAAAAATATTAGGGTTCCGCCCTAATAAGGATGAAACTAAATCTACGCGGGTGAAACTGCGGGGCACAGCTAGTATATTATAAACTAGCTGTGCCCGCGGTTTCACCCTTATATATATATATATATATATATATATATAGGGTGTCGGAGATAAATACACCCTGTATATGTATATATACTTTCATATGCATTTAGTAAAAAGCTGTTATTTTGGAATAACAAATTTGATGCGTAACTTGTAAAAACAGATAAATATATATAAGTGGCTGTTTGCAAATATAAGATTTTTCTGCATAACACACATGTTTATATTCTGTGTGAAGTGGCCAAACCGTGCAGTTTATTTTTCATTGACAGCTGAGCCATTCGTTAACTGACTAAATCTCATGCGTCGAATATTTTGGTCCCTTGTCTGTATCATATCTGTTTGTAATTCTAAATTAACAGGTTTTCCCTAATGCGTACTTACGGTACATTCATTAAAAAAATATTTTTTAAAGTTTTCTGTCTGTCTGTTTGTTCCGGTTTATGCCTGAAACGCTACATAATGTATTAACAAAAGTTTAGGGTTTCGCGAAATAAAGACACCCATGTAATTATGTCCATGCGGGTGAAACCACAGGGCACAGCTAGTTTGTACAAAATAATATTTTAGTTACACAAATTAAAATATTCCTATGCATTATGATAATAATATGCCCTTTACTACTTAGCTTTAGGCAAATCAAACAATATTTGAATATTTGGATATAAATTAGTTAAGTTTATGCCCACCTAAACTTATGACAAAATTCTCAAAACTTATGCCTAAATAGTCTCTGTCAAGTACGGGATACAGGCGTGAGCGTATGTATGAATGCATAAATAAAATATGCGAATCTAAAGGATCCGGCCGCCTACGCTCCCGTTTCAGCATTTAACCCATTTTCGGTCGAGGTTTGGAAACGTGTGTAAAAAAACTGATAATTTTATAACTAAATCACTACCTATATTGGTAATTTTTCCACAGTCGCTTACTAATAGGCAATATAAAATACCGTCCCACCATTCAATGGCACTAACTCGCATTGCTGACCGCTTTATTGAGTATGAAATGGTCAATAAATTTTGGCTATTCATTTTCATGTTCAGTTAGACAAGATATAAAAAATATTTTTACGTCATTTAGTAACTAGGGTACTAGGTTTTGATCGAATAAGCACACATTTTGTGATGTGATGATTTATGATGTGGCACTGACGGAAGTCTATTAGAAAAGCGTGAGTATTTTATCACGACTTTGCCACCGTTTTCGTAATCTATAGTCACTAGCGTCACCGTCGAATATTTGAATGAGGATTTGCACAGCGCCTCCTAGCCGGTGACGTGAAGAACTAAAATATCTCTTACAAATATTGTTACGCTAGCGGAAAACGGTGGCAAACTCGTGATAGGGGTTCAGATTAATATTGCAACTGTTGCGGTCCCCGCCCCTTTTGATAAAGCTTTTGAAGGTATCAATCATCGTAATGTAAAGTTAAATAATTATTTTTATTGTACCTTCAGCCGACACTAGAATTGCTTTGATGCTAGATTTTGGGTCGGGACTTTTTAAGCGTACATTTTTGACACAAAGCATCGGCTTTACAGATTAATTTAAAAATATAATAAAATCCCTTTTTTTCTTATATTATTAAAATTTTACAGTTCTTGTTTTTAAAATTTCATTTTACAACAGAAACAACCATTGTTTTATGTTCCACATATCCAACAGGCATCGAATCTTTATTACCTTTAACAACTACACTTTACCGCTTATATTGACGAAAAAAAAAAGTTAAGTGATAAGTCTGTGCTTTTCACTCGTTTGATGGAGTGTCTGAATCACCAGACCCATATCGTAGTACACGTAGTTTGGAAGAATAGCACATACAATCATACAACCTCCTCATAATATTCTTTTCAGTAATTTTTTTATATCACAAAGCCATGAAATAAAAAAATACTAATTACAATTGGTTCAAAATTAGAACACTTCCAAATAGACCCATTACAAACTACTTAAGTAATAATAACAGATACCTAAATTAGATATTTTAACCTAACCATAACTATAAAATGAGTGCAACAATCTATTTTAAAAGACAAGTGTAACATTTGGTGTTTCAAAATGTACAATCATGGAAAGGATAATGGGCTCCAACCCTATTAGTTACAGAGGTCAACAAAGGCCCCCACATCCGATGTTGAAATTTCACCGAGTGTGCTGTAAAAGTCACACACAAAATATAAAACTGGTCCTTTGCTAACAACTAGTACCTATATTAAAGATTCGGGTAGTTAAATTAGCTCAAATACACGACCTTGTAATATTTTATAACGTTACTAATCATAAAAAATATTTAATCAAGTTCTACGTCATGATGTTGCTCTAAATAACTATATTTTAATACTGTGGCAATGAATAAAGCCACCAAGTACATATTATTTCTATTATGGATTTATTTACGTGCAAAGTGACATCTATTTTATTTTATTCATTTTTTTATTGAACCGTGGCGACCGAGTCGTTTGGCCACTGTCGCCTGCTACACGGCGCATTTTTCCAATCTCACCGGACTGTCTGTATCAATACATTTTCTCAAAACTTAAGCGCAATGATGTTATGCCTGTTTTAAGATGAAGGAAAACATCGAGGGGAAGTTAGCATATCTGAAAGGAATTCGAAAACGTATAGTAAAAAGGAAAAGGACACCCTATTTGTGACGCTAGTACCATATTATCTCTGATGTAAAGTGGATGTGTACACCTGTGCCTACTCCTAGTACCTACTTCTTCTAGGCAAAAGCAAATTTCCGAACCTAGTATTTACGATTTTCTAAGGAAAAAAATACTCATGTGAATAAGCATTTTTGAAACTATTTAGTTTTATGAAAAAAATAACATGAGGAATTTCACACAAACGAGGCTCTGTGCTATAATTATTGCTACTACTGGTATTATTGTTCGGTATCTTTATTCATTCCCAAAGTGTTATTAGAGACGATATTATTCCAATCCTTATCGTCTTTGTTTTCCAATACTTGTCAACACTTACCGTAAATCATGTACATTTTGTCTTGTTACAAAAAACAACATTGGAAAGTTTACACATAGGTATGTAACTAAGCAATCTCGGGTAGAGAGCTCTTCAAAGGTCTGACAGGTAGTGTAAGGCGTAATTGGCTGTGGCTTTGAAAGGTTCTTTGATTTTTTTTTAAGTATTATCCTTTACGATTGCCTGCAGGACCTTGTGATTGACAGAGATTTTGTAAAGGAGGGAGCTTAAGCTGAGCCTGTAACACGTAGCTCACTATATAGTCCCTTGTGCCTTCTATATTATTTCAGCCCAATAAACTCAAAACTCGCATCTATATTGTCGTATACCAGAGGATTTTAAAATTATAAAATTAAACTAAAGCCGTCTCATTTTATATCATATTCCAGAAACTTTTTTCATTAGGCTCCATGTAACTTCCGGAAGCGGACATTTTTTTTTACATTCAATGACATCTTAGATTGTATATAGGTTTATTTACATATTTCCCTGCAGATAAACGTTTGTGATAAGTAAAATCATTATTTTGTTCGAATAATACGTTCTTTAGTACTACGAACATAAAATTCCACTCCACTCGGTATACAAAATATTTACCTTGTAAAGTCTGAACGAAAACAAAAACACAGCGCTCATAAAATAAATGGAATGAAACACCCTACTAGATGATCCAGGCAATAAAGTCACATACAAAGGTTCGAATATAACCAAAATAATATATTCACTTTAGGTCTTTTTTATTCCTTCTGAAATGTATTATCAACTAGAGGACGTCGCACGGTTTTACCCGCATAGTTCCCGTTCCCGTGGAAGTACGGGGATAAATATAGCCTATGTTACTCGTTGATGATATAGCTATCCATTGCTGAAAGTTTTTTTAAGATCGGTCAAGTAGTTTCAGAGCCTATTCAATGCAAACAAAAAAAGTATTGAAAACATGGCATACCAGACCAAGATGATGCCTTCCTTCACGGCATATGTATCTAAATAACGAGAAAACTGTATTATCTGAAGCTGTACCTATGGTTCTCTCACATTTCGGGGCTCGCCTATTGCACTTAACTTGGCACTAATCCATGAACTGGGCTATTAGTGGGAAAATATTAATGGTAATTTCCAAATACTTAGTTCCAAAACAAGAATCAATCCGGGAACCAATCCCCGTTATTTTTTTTTCACGGAATCCGGGACCACGTATAGTGCTTGCGACTACTGTAATTGATGTGTAAAAATATCTCTTAGATAGTAACGAATTGTTAAGTACTTATTTGCTTTGTAAGTACTATCAATATCTATGTTTAGAGCGCTGCGTTAAACTGGAGTGGCCCAAACAGTCGACAAATTGGATCGAATTGATAAAGAAAATCTGATTATTCTAAATTCAAAAAGGGTTACATGCATGGAGAACCAAATATGATGATATTCATATTTGGTTTTATTAATGCAAGAGTGTGTTTGTTGGTTTGACCTTTTCTATGCAAAAACACGGCTCTGTTTGGTTTTTACAAAGTACATATAAAGGGGCAACACGGATGAAACTGAGGGGTGTCGTGTATTTGTAACTACGCGCTTTCCACCAAGGATCCAATGACATCATCTCCCTCTCATGTAACGGATATTTTTGGGGTCAGCACTTGATTTAACCCGATGTGGCTGAGCTGATATTATACAAAGTGACAGCCATCTGACCTTTGCAACTCCTTTTACGAGGTAAGCAGGGAATCTGCTTTAAATCAGTTATCAGAGTTTCTTAGGCTTCCGACTGATGTAACGACTGCGAAGATGTTAAATTAGTAACCGGGACCGACGGCTTACCGTGCTCTCTGAAGCACGAAGAGAGGTCACCAACCCAGTACAGGCTTGATTTTGGGTTGCTTGACTTTGCTGATCGAAGCCACTGTGTCACTAGCTCCTTTTAGGATCCTCTAAGGAATCAACGATATCTACGTAGGTAAAATTAACATAATTTTGCTGCTACTAAAGAGATAAGTTTATCTCTCACGAAATTGTCACAGTTAAAGAGGTTTTGCGACTTACCTAAGAAATAATAATACTAAACTTAATTTTAGTTACGTAGTACGTACGTACTTACTTGATAAGATTAATATTAACAAGTAATTTAATTATTTACTTTCCGTAAGGATACTGATATTCAAAGTAATATTGTCAAGTTATTTAATTATTTACTTTACGTAAGGGTACTGATATTCCAATTTAATTAAGGCAGCTGCTTACATTAAGCTGAGTACAACGTTGTAATTATAAATGAGTAACTTAAATTCAATGTATGTCGACGCAGATGATGTCAGCTAGCACATTACGATGTCGTCAGTAAAATAATCACACCTAAATGTGCTTGATTTCACGTGGAGCAACTTTAAGGGTTTCTTTCCCCGTGACCCAGTTATTTTACTAAAACAATAAATAATTATGACCTATAATTATAATTATTGATGTTACAACATCAATCACCAGTGGAGGTCAAATGTCAAAATCAAGCAAACACTATTGGAGGACAGTCCGAACAAAATGACAAACGAACAATAGAAAGTTTTATTTTTATTTATAAAATACTTTTTTAAATCCAGTACATCAAATACACCAAAGATATCTTAATTTACATAAAGTACTTACTGTACCCACGTAGGCTTAATTTCATGGGTGGCCTGCAGAAATCTCATTTAGTGTTTTTTTTAATGAAATTATCCTATCTCACTCTTTGTAACATTACCTATCTGCTAGTGAAAGTCCATTTAAAATCGGTCCAGCCGTTTCGGAGACTGGTAGATAGAGAAAAAAAAATTGTTGTTTATGTAAGTACTGTTTTAATATGCATTTAGTGAAAAGCTGCTAATTTAGAATTACAAACGTACACTTCAATTTTATTTAGCTGTATAGATTATATATAGATTAGCAATTCAAATACCAAGTTCCTTACTTCATAATTTTCATTATGGACGTTTATGAATTCTATATACTTCTCTGGTTCGCTTTCAATATTACGTTTAAGATCAATGCTATGAATTGCGATCGTGCATTCCCAGCAGACGTGTATATTACTCACGTGTTGAATTGTATTCTCTCTTGAAAGTGTACATTGACAGACTCTTTACGCAAAAGCAAATTATAATAGACATCAACGACAGGGT
Source organism: Watsonalla cultraria (assembly GCA_964035505.1). Lineage (NCBI taxonomy): Eukaryota > Metazoa > Arthropoda > Insecta > Lepidoptera > Drepanidae > Watsonalla > Watsonalla cultraria. Next base: position 6,774,267 of record OZ037713.1, on the reverse strand, counting down.
TGGATTTCAAAATTCTTAGAATAGTATTTTTTCTACCACAATAACGTTATAATCATGAAAACGCTATTTCTCTTTATTTTATTCTCTTACAAGTGCCTTACCAGGGTCGAAACAGGATAAATATTTTTCATATTAATTTTTTTCATTTATGTTTTATTTTAATAAAAAAATTAAAAGTATACTTATTGGAAACGACCTTAATTATATTTATTTTTTAGATGTGCGGTTCTAGGCCTCTTGACTAGTTTCAATGGCAAAAATGTGGCTTACAAACCTTCTGGGATCACGTAACCCTAAAGGACAGTTACTGGTCTCTAGGCTCTATAAAAATCTAAAAGACGTTGTAAATAATTCTAGCTGAGCTCCGCGGTTTTAACCACGTGTAATTTAACTACTCCTAAGTGTATATAGGACTGTGTATAGGATGTATGTAGGACTAACGGTTTAGGCTGTGTGTATATAAGTCAGTTAATCAGACAGTCAGGACTTTGCACTCTATATGTACACAAAAAAAATGTCGTGCCTTTTCTACACAATTTGACAAATTTTCTCTTACATATTGAATTCTTATTCCTAATTTATATCTGTAAATGCTTAGTATAGACTATAATTTAAGTAAGCAATAAAAAGAAACACAGAAAAAATCCGTAGTCAGAATCATTTAATTATGTTGGAGTGCTGTAAATACTAAAAAGGCAGTTATAACGAAAGCTGTAAACAACTGTGAAATTAAATTTCACAATCATTTAGAAATGAAGTGAATATTTTCAACTTATTAATGAAATTCCTTCAATTGAAATATCGTAATCTTTTTCTTGATGTCTTTGTTGTGATGATTTTATCGTGGTTATTGGAAATTTAGCTCTGAAAATGATAAAATGTTGGGTCTCAACATTTTTATATTTATCTACTAGCTGTGTTTACTGACTTAATTTCATGGATGGCTATCTTGTTGCATTAGCTATCTGCGACTGAAAGTCCAGTTAAAATCGGTCGAGTCTTTCAAAGAATAGCCGGAACAAAGAGAAAGATAGACAGACCAAGAGTTTTTTTTATTATGTAAGTGCCGTAAGTACTTTCACTTTTATTTGAAAATAGTGAAAAGTTGTTGATTTTGGATTTACAAACAGACATCAATTTTATCTGTATAGAATAGTTTATACTTAACAGTCATTGAGCGTGCCAGATACGTACCGTGCCAGACAAAATAATGTAATGTGAATATACATGAACATATTGTAACGTGACCTCGTAGACTTTTCAATACAAATAGATGCCACGTGTCTCCCGCGCTCAGAGCTTATCTATGCATCTATACTCTATACATACATACAGATAAATAAAATTGAAGTGTCTGTTTGTAATTCAAAATTTACAGCTTTTAACTAAATGCATATGAAAGTATACACGCTACTAACACTAAAAAACCAAGTTTTAATTTTTTTCTCTGTCTGTTTGTTCCGGGTAATCTCTAAAACGGCTGGACGGATTTTAACGGAATTTTCACTGATGTTTCAAGGAGTAACTTAGGCTACTTTTTCATTTATCAAAAATATTAGGGTTCCGCGACAATAAGGATTAAACTAAATCTACGCGGGTGAAACTGCGTGGCACAGCTAGTAGATATTAAAACGGCACTTGCCTTGTTCATCAGAAGCAGTTATAACGTCACAGTCAGATGAAAGGTCTTACCTAAACTCTTCTACCTCTCGAGCTTTCAAAAGCTTAGTTTTGAAATACGAATATTGATGAGTACTTTTAATTGAATTACATTAATTGATAATTGAAGAGCTTGAATCGGTCCAACCCTTGATTGAAATAAAGAGAATTCTCCTTTTCCCAAACCTTATAAAATATATTAAGTGAGGATCTCTGAGATATGGCGACTAACTCAGAATCTACTTATCTCATTATCTACCACATATTATCTTAATGGTAACATCCATTCCCTCCCTCCTGCCCCGTGCCTGTCCCTGGAGGGCAGTAGAGATATCATTATAAGAATACCTAGCCTATTTAAGAATCTTCAGGGAAAATTCTCAATCTGCTTATTTTCTGCGCCTCCTGGGACGATATTTCAGAAATAATTTTAAGATACCCATTAGAATCTACCGAGACGAACACGTCCTCCTTATTCATAGAATTAACCTTAATTTAATGGACATACTTATTGGGTACTACTTCATATTACATTGTGGTATAGATTTATTCTATAATAAATTACCAACAAAAATTGTAATCTTGCCCTTCAACAAATTTAAAGAAACAATAATTCAGTTATGCTTGAAAAAGGATATTATACTGTATGTGATTATGTTTGAGATAAGGGAGCCTGGGATGTACCTTTGTCTGATAATTTTTGTAAATAATCCCATTGGCACTGTACTTTTGCTACAATTAATTAATCTTAATTTTGCTTTGATTGGCTGGAATTTGCCATGCTCACATATATTTGTAATATTTTTTTAGTTTTTATTTTTGAGTATTGAGCATTGAAACTGTGTCCATGGGCTTATAGTTGCTTGAGTGATTTATTTTGTATTTTTAAAACTGTATAATATTCTTTAAAAGAGTAATTACTGAGTTTCTTGCCAGGTTCTTCTCAGTAAAAGCAACCTTCCGAACCTGGCGGTAGCATGTATAATCCTGTGTAATTGTGTCATTCTGACGATTTGAAAGTATAAAGTCTAATCGAATAAAGATATATTTGAGTTGAGTTAGATATTGTATAAGGGACGAAATCAATTTGGTAGAAGCCTTACTTACGGAGTACGATATTCAATGTGTGCCTTTGTAACTTTGCAGTCTTATGATTTGTATAGCCGTGAGTTAATATCAATATTATAGTATGTTAACGATTACACGCACATCAATCGCAGTTTTATCTGTTCCAGAAAATGGGCGAAGCGGAATTCAGAACGAATATAACTCATCCGTGATTGGAACAGACAATATGTTCGGCATCAAGCTATTTATAACTTCCGATTACAAGCAGAGTAATGTATGGGGCTCGGGGAACAAGTCGGAGGCGGTCGTGGTGCCAGCCACCAACGGCTCCGACGCGGACGCGAGCGCGCCTTCCTTCTACCAAGATGAGTACATATTCGACAGGACCGACGTTAGAGCCATATTTATCACACTATATACCATCGTCTTCTGCTGCTGCTTCTTTGGTGAGTGAAGTCAGTTATCTTTGCTTAAATGTTTATGAACAGTTGAGTAACTGTTTATAAGTATTACACGAGTGTAACTTTGTAGCGTACCTATACAATATCCCACAATGTGTCTATGATATAACGATGTTCACCTACTGAGTTTCACAAAAAATAATCTTGAATGAGACGTTCTAGATTCAAAATAAGTATATCAATTAGCGAAGCGGAACAATGTATTACGTCGAAGATACAGATAAATACGACAATGTTTCAGATATCTCATATAGGTAGGTAAGCAATATGAAACTTTACATTAATATCAAATAAATAAATTGACAGAATTGAAAAAAGTGATTGATTGAATCAATTTAAGTACAGAAATCTCGCCGTGTTTGAAATATTGTTCATTCTTAGAGGATTATTACTGAAAATCCGCAAAAATGAGAAAAATGAATCTGTTAGAAAAGTATTAACATAGTTACACTGTGTGAAAATGAAAATAATTCATGCAGATAAGGTCCTTGTAAGGCATTTATGAATGTCGAAGAATTGACCACCGATTCCGAAACTAGCCTTCTGAGACGAACCGGCAGGAAACTCAGCTGGCATCAAGTACATTACATAGGAAATAATGATTAATTACAATACAATTAATATAAAATGTGTGTATACGTACTCAGTTCAAAACAAATACAAAGGAACTTCCGTCCTCATATAATTGTATTTTACGCTAGGTACTGAGGCATCAAACGCTTTCGTTGACCTATTCTCGTGATTATATAGGTATATGTACTTACCTAACAACCTTACTGACTAACAAAAGGTTTTTAGGTTTCTACCTAAAATGTAGTTAATTAACAGGCTATTTATGTATTTCTATCTATGTATGTACTGCCGCATGAAATGTTTAAATTTGGTTAGTATAATGAAATGTTTAAATTGGGTAATTACTAGCTGTGCCCCACGGTTTCACCCATGTAGATTTAGTTTCATCCTTATTGTCGTGGACCCTAATATTTAAAAAAAATAAAAGTAGCCTAAGTTACTCCTTGAAACATCAGCAACCTGCCAGTGAAAATCCCGTTTAAATCGGTTCAACCAGATAGATGAACAGAGAAAATTTTTAAAACTAGTTTTTAGTGTCAGTAGCGTGTAAACATACATATGCATTTAGTGAAAAGCTGTTATTTTGGAATAACAAACAGACACTTCAATTTTATTTATCTGCTTAGATATAGATATATAGATAAGCACTAATATCTGCAAAGAAGCACTGCGTTCTGCTTACTTTCCTATTCATTTAAATTGATACCCTTATATGATGAGATATGAAACCCTTAGATACCGGTTAGGAGAGGTAGGTTATAACGGGTTCTTCTGTTATAACCTCGTTGCCTCCCCCTTGCAGAACATGGCAATGCTACCTTAAAGTTAATTTATCTGCGGTAAGAACCTAGGGTAATTAGTGCTTCAAGGATTTGCAAGTGGAAGCACTGTGCTAGCTACACTGAGACACTATCGTATCTTACTATGTTGGGGCAGTGATTCCACTACTCGCAATGTAAGAAATGCGCGAGTCACTGGTGTTAGGGGATTCGCACACTGCACCGCATTATGCAGCACAACGCGTGATCTAACGTTGCTTGTAAAGTATCTAAGATTGTAAAGAAAACACGCACAGTCTATCACATAGAAAATGCATTCCACCCGTTTGTTGTAGTGCGTCGAAATACAACATGCAGCATGGTGAGCGGCAGAGTAAAATCGCTTTAGTCACGGCCATAGGCTGCAGTAGCCGCATACCGTCAGGTGGACTGCAAGCTTGCTTGTTAGCTTTGCAGTATGACACAAAATTTTTCTTTCAGGCATCATATCGGGTTTCACAGGCTTTCATATAAATTGAAATGATTGCGTTCAAGCTCAGTGGCACACACTAGAAGAGTGCTCTCACTCAGTGGCTTAACGAAACATACATCAGTCCAGCAGGCTACTACCCGATATGGTAAAAAGAACGAGAACTAAAATACTTGTAGTTACCTATTTATTACGACTATGACGCGTCCACACTTGATATGAGTAGGAATTAAACAACCAACTCGCTGAATATCCTCCTCTTTTTCATGCGACGACGAGACGTCATTCTAAATTTTACAAGCGAGGTCAGAAGATGGTGTGGATACCCTAATATTCTGAAGCGCATAATTTATTAATTAAGCACGATTGCCTAAATCTATACATACATAGCCATACATCCATAAAAATAAATAAAATCGAAGTGTCTGTTTGTAATTCCAAATTAAAAAAACAGATTTTCACAAAACGCATTTTCACTGTCAGTCTGTCTGCTTGTATGTTTATTCGAGCTAATCTCTAATATGGTCCGACCGATTTGGGCACTGAAAATTGGTGAGAATTTTGGATTGGGCAGTGATTGATTGGTACTTATGTGAATACTTTTCTCTGAAGTTGTCGGGAACTATTTCCTTACCGGGTACAATAAGTCTAGTATATTAAATTCTCGTGTCACAGTGTTTGTAACAAAACCCCTCCGAAATGGCTTGAGCGATTTCTATATTCGGTAGGTCTGGGAATAACACGCCCAGCGGTCATCCCGTTGTAAACCCTACTGAGTCCTCCATATATCTCTCTCCCGTCGACTACTCTGAAATAAACAAAATTATAAAAAACCTAACAAATACAAACAGCTATGGAATAGATGAACTTCCTCCATCCCTTATTAGAAAATGCGCAAATGAGCTTACAGTACCATTTACATTACTAATAAATCAATCCTTCAAAGAAGGCACATTCCCTGATTTACTCAAAATTTCTATAATAAAACCAATCCATAAGAAAGATGACAAAACAAATAAAAACAATTACCACCCTATAGCAATGTTACCCACAGCATCAAAAATTTTCGAAAAGGCAATGAGTTCACGCGTATACAACTTCTGTGATAAGTACAATATATTTGATGAGTCACAAAACGGATTCCGAAAAAAAAGATCCACCACCTTAGCCGTATACAAATACATTCAAGAAGTTCTTAACATAATTGATACAAAACAATATCCAATCGATATTTTGCTAGATATGTCAAAGGCCTACGATAAAGTACAATATAATATTCTGCTAAACAAACTATATGGAATAGGAATTCGCGGAATACCACACAAATGGTTCTCATCGTACCTACGAAACAGACACCAACACGTAGAAGTAGAACATTATAACGACACAACAAAACAGATAGAAACAATAAGATCAGAACCTAAGTACATAAATGCCTCCATACCGCAGGGAAGTGTAATTGGCTGTTTATTGTTTCTGATCTACATAAACGACCTTCCATGGACGAACCATGTGTCCTTTTTGCAGATGACATATCTTTACTCACATCATGTTATAATACAACAAACATAAACGATCAATTACATTCTATATTACACAAAACTAAACGCTGGTTAACGGAACATAATCTTGAAATTAACTTTAAAAAGACAAAAATAATGAATTATCACCCACATCAAAAAGTACCCCTCAACATTGATTTTAATTTTGACAAAATAAAACTAGAGAAAGTAGAAGATTTTACATTACTTGGCCTAACTATAGACACACATATCAATTGGAAATCGCACATAAAGAAAACTCGCACAAAATTATTAAAATTTACATATGCTATCCGTGAAATAAAAAAAACTAATAACTTTGATACCGCACTCACCAAATACTACCACATACACCTATGGTGTAATATCATGGGGAAACAGCACCGATGCACCACTTCTTCTCAACCAACAAAAAAAAATTATAAGAATACTAGCCAACATAACAAATACTGATACCTGCAAACCTTACTTTAGACAGTACAAATTATTGACTCTCCCGTGTATGTACATACTAGAAATCTGTAAATTTATTAAAAAAATACCCAAAGTTTTATACCAAGTGTGAAGATATCCCAACAAAATACTCCCTCAGACGTAAACATAAGTTAATAAAGCCCACCTCCCGTCTAAAACTGCATTCAAATAGCCCCCTTGTCATGTCAATTAGTATATTTAATAAACTACCAGAAGATATAAGAAAAGAACAAAATGTCAATAAATATATAAAACTGATAAAGATCTTGCTAATTAAAAAATGCTATTACAGCATTCAAGAATTCTTAGATGATAAGTTTTAATTTAATTTAATTTAATAGTAGATTCCATAGATGTGCTTTTATATTTATAGTATATGTTATGTAGATTTATGTACTACATATTGTTATGGATCTCAAATATAAGTTCATTCATTGTTATTGATTATGATCTCAAATATAATTTATTAAATAGAAAGTAGATTGCAAATAAAATATAATAAAACATAGGTAATAGAATTTATTAGTATATAAGAATTCATTATTAACCTTAAATAAAAACAGAAATTATATAATTGCTTAAATAAAGGTAAAATAAAATCTAAATATAATATACTTAGTGTAAGTCCTCTCTCCAAAATTGCTGTGCCCAACAGGGTCCATATTATTAATCTAGAATAAGTCTTACTGTCCATACCTGTAAGTGCTAGGTTAAGAGTATGTTGAAAGCAATAAATTGAAATTGAAATTGAAATTGAACACGTAAACTATTTTTCATACCCCATAACCTAGTGAAAAGGGTGGTCCACCCCAAATGGTAAAATTTAGGTATATGGCAAAACAACATTTATCGGGTACAGCTAACTCTTACATCTATACAGATAAATATAAATAAAGTGTCTGTTTGTAATTCCAATTAACAGCTTTGAAACAAAGTACACATGAAAGTATATAAGTACCTACGGTATTTAAAAAAAACATATTTTAAATTGTAATCTCTGTTAGGCTAATCTCTGAAACAGCTAGGCCGATTTTAACGGGACTTCATTGGCAGGCAAATAACTTTGCTACTTTTATTTAAACAAAAATAATGGGTTACGCGTGCCAACCATGAAATTATGTCTGCGCGGGTGTAACCGTGGAGCACAGTTAGTCAAAATAAAAAATATTAGGAAGCTTAGCAATAAATACTAAACCAAGCTGAAATGGAAATGAGTGCATTTCCAATATTATACTATTGAATAAATAAATAAATATAATCTATTGGTTGCAATGGTGCAATAATGTGTACTTGTTATATAATTATATCTACAGAGCATTTGAAGGTGTTATTCTGATGTTAACTGCGATGCATGCATAATCATAAGTATTGTTCTCTTATACATTGTTACAGCTACAATACACGTTGAGTAAGAATGTCCTACACAGGCAGCGTTACTGGCTGACAGTTAGTATTAGTTAGTGTCTAGAATAAAACACATCATTTCTGAAATGTTTCTTGAGACGTGTAATATTCATAGTAATATTTGCTATTCTAATCGCCGACAAAATTAACAATGAATTTATATTTAAGATTTTGCGTAGGTAGTAGCGACGACAGCATCGTAACACTCGTAATGGGTCTGTTAATTTTTTACAATTATGTATGTATATTACTCATAGCAAATTCAACAATTTTTTTTATATAAAAATATAATTAATTACATTTTATTAAACAGCGACATCATTAATTACTAAATCAACAATACGTTAATAAATAATCTGGAACGATTCAGATGGATAAAGTATGTGCGAAGGCGGGTAATATCAGACTATATTATTTTGACCTTTAAACAAAAAAGAGAATCTGCTATCAGGGTACTTAAAAACAATACGCGGACGGAAATAGCGGGTAAAAGCTAGTACTTAGCTAATAAAGAATAATAAAGAATGGCTAATAAAGAATGCTGAGTCAACAAAATGGAAAACAAAAAGGTGCCACTTTAGTTAGCATAGCACCTCTCGGGACGGGGGCAAGGAGGAGCTCATTTAGCCCTTCTTCACCATGGAGTAAAGCGACCTTTCTGCAGGTGAACTCATTATTTGGCTGCAATGATTCTACTCCTTTATCCGATAACGAAACTTCGCAAACGAACGAAAATTTATCGTAGTTTTAGTAGGGTTATCTCATCAACCAAACTCAATATTTTATTCGTTGAATAATTAAATTACAGTAGGGTTAGAATATATGAACTTCAAAGAATTTTCTAGCGTTTGGACGTAATTTTAGAACGAATTAGAACCGTGGTAGGAACCTTCGACAAAAGCTTCGTTTTTCAGAGAAAGCGAGTAGGCCCCCTGTAACGGGTTATGAGTGCTCAGCGAAAATATATAGGCATACAGACGCCATACAGACCAGACCATAGAGACAAATTCATAAAATGGCTACCGCGCATTCAAGATCAGCGCTCATAGCTCGTGACGGGACCTGGGGCTTTGCCATAAGCTCTTATTGCCATCATAGTTCCACCGCGTGACAGTGCCAGACTTATACACGTCATATACATCTGTCCCATAATAAGAGTTGAACTATGAAGGCTGGTAAGAAGTTATGGTAGGGTCACTGTACCTTTACTACTACTACGGTTTGATTCCATTTTAAGTAGAAAGGTACTACAGAAAACAACGTTTTTACAACGAATATTAGCAATTACTTTTTTTTTATGTGATCATATTTTACCGACTTGCCCGTCGACAGAAAACAGGACTGAATCTTATTGAGACGTAATTAGTCTACGAGTACGGACTAACAGTGCCTGGATTACACGTCGGCTTCCTTGGCGTATGAAACAGCCTTTTTGTTTTAAATTCCACAAACCTCTTTAATATGTTTCGATAAATTGTTGTTATCTGATCTATAAATCGAACGAATTTCATATGAATGAAGTTTTAATAGTTCTAATCAAATTGATCTACGTTTGAATGTTTTATGTGTTCCATAGATGGATATTATGTAGTTGTTAAGTGCCAGAGTTAGACAGCATAAGTATACATGCACATACAATTATATTTGTAGGGACTAAACATGTAAAATAGAGTATTTCTGTACCCCTATCGCGGGTACAGAAGTGTCTGTTTGTAATTTCAAAATAACAGCTTTTCACTAAATGCATATATGAAAGTATACACGATACAGACACTAAAAAACCAAGATTTATAATTTTTCTCTGTCTGTCTGTCTGTTTGTTCCGGGTAATCTCTGAAACGGCTGGACGGATTTTAACGGGACTTTCACTGGTAGGTAGCTGATGTTTCAAGGAGTAACTTAGGCTACTTTTATTTATCAAAAATATTAGGGTTCCGCTAAAATAAGGATGAAACTAAATCTACGCGAGTGAAACCGCAGGGCACAGCTAGTTACAAATAACGATGAAAAACTCGTAGTCTAACAAGTAAAGATGAGAGGGCCAGGGAAGTTTAATTTGTTTGACAAAGTCAAAACGCTGTGCACGTGTGATGTAATGAGCAAAGTTTCTTCAAGCATAAGGAACCAATTTTATTTATAATCCAATTTTTTTCCATCGACACTCATCATCTCCCTCATCATCTCCCTGGCCTTATCCCATACATTGTTGGGGTCGGCACTTGATTCAACCCGATGTGGCTGATCACATGATTTTTATACGAAGCGACTGCCATCTGACCTTCGCAACCCCATTTTAGGAGGAAAATCTGTGATCTGGGTTAAACCAGTTGTCAGATTATTTTTAGGCCTCCGACTGACCTGTAACGATTGCCAAAGATGTTAAATTGGCAACCGGGACCGACGGCTTAACGTGCTCTCCGAGGCACGGAGGGAACTCGGGCGGTCACCCATCCAACTACTGGCTAGGCGTATGGTTGCTTAACTTCGCTGATCGAATGATATGCGCAATAGCAACTGTGCCACGAGCTCCTCTTACACTCTTGATCGAGCCAAACTAAAACATGAATCTAAAATGCATGCCTTACTTTATTCAACCAACAGATACTTGACAGCTCACAAGAACTGTGGTATTAATTAACACAGTCATTATTTTTTGAAAGCCTTGACTTTGATTTGAAAGACTTTAAATACTTTGATTATGACATAATCAAAATAAAGATTCATAGAATACTAATTGAACTAATTCTTCAAATAAAGATTTATAGAATACAAACAGACACATCAATTTTATTTTCTTATCTGTATAGAGTATAGATGTATAGATATAGATTTAGGTGTGGATACAGATATAAAGCAATAATTATAAGAACTTTATAGCTGAAAAATAATGAGCGTGTACTGACTGACCAACTCTCGGAATCGAACCTTTATCCTCATAAATAATACTTATGTACATTATTTGATGTATTTTTTTAACTATTATACCTATTCTAACTTCCTTCCTGAAATGTTAGCAAAAAATATAATATCATGAACTTTGAATCCAATATGATTTGGCCTTTAAAAATCTTGAGAGAATCAGCTTTATTTTATATGATTTTCATTCAATGGATAAGATGAATTGATATATGTATATTGTTTTATAATAAGTGCAACAATAAAAACAATAACAATTTTAAATTTTAACTTCAAATTACAATTAACGGATAAAAGTGGGAATGATAAAATAATTTTTTTTTTGTTACAGGTAACCTCCTCGTGATACTCGTAGTCACCCTATCGAGGCGCTTGCGATCCATAACGAACTTTTTTTTGGCTAATCTCGCCGTCGCAGATTTATGCGTCGGAGTGTTTTGCGTCTTCCAAAACTTGACGATATATCTCATACCAAGGTAAGTGTTATTCAAATTAGAATACTATGGTTTATGTTAGTATAAAAAAAACGCCTTTGAATCCGAAAATCATAAAAATAAAACTATAATTATATCGCATGCCAAAGTAAGTATTTATTTACGCAAACCTTAATAGTAAACTGATAAATCAAGCTGTTTGTGAAACAGCTGCATCAATTGTTAGCAATGGACTCAGTTTACTCGATAATAACGTCGTCTGCATTAATTACGACGATGGATAGTAGATTTCTTGATATTATATATATATATAGCAAATCTCACAATATACCCGTTGTTTCTTTTCAAGCTTTTACAACTATGCTGAATAACAAGCTAATCGCCACTCTCTGACGTAATTTGCAGACATGTATGTAAAAAAATAAGTTTGTGAGATACTTAATCAAGAAACTACGTAACCAATTTATAAGATCTTCCCAAAATATTTAGAATTTTGTTTCAGATAAGATAAATTATGCTTTATTATTTTAGTATATACCTAGAGTGTAAATTTTAAATACTTACTATTTATTTTTGTGGTAAAGTGTAGCTGTTAGAGATTTCAAAGGGTTCGATGATATGTGGAACATAAGACAATGCTTATTTTTGTTTTAAGATAATATGTATATTCTAATAACTATAATACCTCAACTTTAATAAAATTAATGACGATAAATGAAATAGGTAAAAATGTTATATGATTATTATTTTATTTTCAAATTGATATGTAACACCAGGCGATGCTCTGTGCCAAAAATTTGCGCCTAAAAAGTCTCGACTGTATAACGAAATAAAGTTAACTTGTCAGACTGACTCAAAAATGTCTTTAACCTGCCCTAGGGCGAAAGCTAAGCATGACCGAGCTGTTTTACCTGAAATTTCCACAAAGCTGAAAGTAGTAAACAAACAGTGTCGGATATCCAATACCGTGATTGTTTATTTAATTCCAATTAAACGCAGTGTTCGAATTTAGCTAAACGATATTGGTTTATAAAAATCTCATGCATTTTAAATTGTGCTGTTAGACATTTGCATACATTAACATTTTAGTGCTGTAACTTGAGGGGCTTTGGTATTGCGAATAAGAATACATAAGAATATTGTTCTTGTGTGCAATAGAGCCTACCATTAGTGTCATCGGAAAATTATGCATTATTTGCGTCCAGTCCGAAATTTATCAATACCCAGTTGTAGCGAGACTTAGATTGACAATGTGGATAATGGTAGGTATTCCATCTAATATATCACTTCTTCAGTGAGTGGTAAGTAATTTTACCAATTGAAGAGTATGGCCGCTGCGATGATCAACGATGATTCTCTCAATTTCGTGTAGTATTATTTGATGACGGTAACAGCCGTATAGCACCATCGAAATTTTGTCACAATATTGAAACAATTTGTAACTGCTTCGGAGAAGATACGTGACGGCCGCATATTCGTAAACAAAATTCACTTTCCACCCTTAACGAAATTTATAACTCAATAAAATGTTCTTTTTCCCCTCTTGTAACACGTATCATCTATTGTCAAATACAAAATATTTCGGCATCAGAGAAAAAATCATGGTTTTATGTTAGCTTATTTTCTTGAATGATGGTGGATGGATATTATATCATCCTATTGGGTTTTTAAGGTTTCACTAATATACTAACGTAACAACTCTTTTTCCTTGATGTAGGTATAGAGGAACGAGGAAATTAGTTTTCTTATTATTATCTAAATATTAAGTTTTTGGCAAAGGTAAGGGAAAATAAACTGAACCTCTGTAATAATTTCATACTTTAATTCCTTAGTCAGAACTTTATCTACTGAGGGTTTTTTTTTACAAAAATAGGCACAAAATTTACATATTGGAATGTCATACCAGCCGCAACATATGTGGTAGATAGGTCGATCTATTCTAGTCTGGAAAATGAAAGGCGACATACGGTGCTCCTGGTACGGTTTACGGAGACGACGTGCCGAGTACCCGAAATGAGATCGCTAGCATCTGTTGATGTATGAGGATGGAAAAGAAGGGTTACGATGTTAACCAGTATGTATGTTTTACTACGAAGATGACAACGCGTAATGATTGTAGGTATGCGCGTTTGAATTAAGGCTACAATACCCCAAGGATATGAGGTTTTAATATGTTTACACTTTGACTATTTCGATTGCGTAGTTTCATCATTTTGTATGGGAACGTAAACGTACGAAACGTAGCGGAGTTTTTACGTTCACATACAAAATGAGAAAAACACACAATCGTTAAAATCAATATTAACCTAAACTTAGCACTTACAACATCAAAATGAAGCCATGCGGCTTAAATGTATATGGAATTTTCCGTATATTGTGTATAGAGCGTATTATTCATAAATTTATTATAATAGCGGTCTTGTTTCAGCTGGGTGTTTGGCGACTTTTTATGTAAGATGTACCAGTTTGTGCACTCTCTGAGTTACACCGCTTCTATCTTCATCCTGGTGGTCATTTGCACGGAGAGGTACTTCGCCATCATACACCCCATCACATGCAAACAGATCCTCACTTCAACTAGATTACGGGTAAGTTGAACAATGTAAATAATTACCTCTGCCCGCAGTTTCACCCGCGTAGATTACATGAGTAACATTATTAATCTATACTAATATTATAAAGCTGAAGAGTTTGTATCTTTGTTTGTTTGTTTGTTTGAACGCTCTAATCTCAGGAACTACTGGTCTGATTTCAAAAATTCTTTCAGTGTTGGATAGTCCATTTATAGAGGAAGGCTATAGGCTATATTTTATTCTCATGAAAATTAGGGGTCCGTAAGAAATTTGCGATTTTCTAACCCAAGGTGTAAAATCGAAAACCTATTTATGCGTGCGCTGCAAAAACTATTGACAATAGAACAAAATGATGTACTACGGGTTTGTGGGTCTTATTAAGATCTACAAAAAAGTCCGCGAGAGCATATATCTAACTATCATAGTTTAGTCACAATAACCGCTTTTATGTGCATAAAAAATATTAAATCGTCTGAAGAAAGAAACTACGTTAAATGTGTATCTTAATATTAATCCTTAACCAAATTAAGCATTATGCTATCAAGGGTATTCATCTAGAAGTAAAATACCGTTTGTTTCATTCCAATCAGACATTTCGTTGAGAAATTATCACGAGTATAATAACGCAAGGAATTGGTACGTAATAATGAGTTATTTTCCAAAGAGTTTTATCGACACGTATGTTTATTCCGGGTAATCTCTGCAACGGCTGGACCGATTTTAACGGGACTTTCACTGGCAGATAGCTAATGTTAGCAAGGAATAACTAACTTTTATTTAAAAAGAACATTTGGGGTTCCGCGGGAATCAAATTAAATCTACGCGGGTGAAACCGCAAGGCACAGCTAGTTGAAAATAAAAGTGAACCCTAAAATGTATTAAAAACAGGCAGACAGAGGGATAAACAGACAGAGATTGTTTTTATGTGAGTTATACTTTAATATGCATTCTGTGAAAAGCTGTTCATTTGGACTTACAAACAGACTCTTCAGTTTTATTTATCTGTAAAGATAAGGGACACTTGGAAGTTCCAAATGTCCCTTATCTTCCAAGTTGGAACACTCATTTAATGTCATCATTCTATAAGACTAATTTAAATTAATGTACTACCAAATGTAAGTCTTACCGGCAACTAAGCCTATACCCTAGAGCACACACATATCTTCAAGTGTCATGCAATCAAAGTCAGATGTGTACTTTACCTACATCTATAACACGCCAAACACTATCAGCTCGTATCAAAACGAAAGGGAATTTCCCGTTATATATCAACATACAGCATAATTCCCGGTATACAGTGTAATCAATAGTGCTAAGAGACAATTTAATTAAATGAAGCTACGCTTTGTCCGCTCGTTATCTGCTTAATATGTTTCCCTTTGTGGATACTAATAGTATAAAACTGCATCCGTTATAGTTATGTTATACAATTTAGGTATAAAAACTTATGCAGAAAGAGGGAGGAAGGGAGGGGGTAGACAGATGTGTACTGCCTAAATGTATTCATATACATTTTTGCACGTATGTTGTTAGATAACTTAGATCTAAAAAATATAACCAAAATATAACAATAATGCTTTAATTTGGTAAGGATACCAGTTGAAAATTGTATTGATATGATTAGCAAAAAACTCCGACACCCGAATTTGTTTATAACGGGATATAATTCAATGCAGTGTTTATTCCCAGATGGTGATACTGGGTGTTTGGATGACCAGCGCCGTGTACAGCGCCCCTAAATTCATTTGGGTTGGAACGATAACTAACGACCTCGGCGACGGCAATGTGGAGACGATATGCATCCCGCAACGCAGGAAATATAACTCGGAGTTATTCGACATGGTGAACTTCGGCCTACTCTACGTGACGCCGTTATGCGTAATGACGGTAAGCTCAAATTACCCTTCCAACCATTCAATGACTTTGAATGATTTGTCACATTTTTATCCCACGTTTTCGAATATCACGTGTGGATTGGACTTGAATCATAAAACGAGTCTATCGAACGCAGATCACGTGTCACATTCATATTTAAAGGGGTTGGACTATTTGTCTTCCTAGTGGTTTGAGAGAAAAGAGACTACCAAAATTTGTTGTTGCTTGTGACGTTAGTATTAAAGGTAACCTGGGTACAGCAACATGCTAAAAATATAAGTAACTTATATATTTTTATACTTAAAAAAATGTTTAGGAAATTAAAATGACATTTTGGGATACATTCAACGCATAATATGAAAATCTGCAATTACATTTTAAGAAACTTTTTACAAACTTACAAATACATGTCGATCATTGAGGATTTCGTGCATTTTATATAGTCTGACAGTAAAAGTAGGTACCCTAAATGCTGTTTCGACTAATAAGTGATCCTACGAACCAAATTCCATCCATCCAGTAGTAGTTAAATTGTATCGACCGCTTTGATAGAGATACAGTTAAAGTCGTTGAAGTTTAATTATAATTAAGAATTATAATTACTTGGTTAAAACTTCTGCAAAATATTTCGTCGCGAGACAAAAATACAGAAATTCAATTAAAAAGAAATGCTTGTGATAAAATATTTAGTTTTAATTGCGTTCGTTTGAATGGGTTTGATAATTCGCATATTTTGGGAATAAACACTTAAAAGTTGTATTTGACTTAACCCTAAAAAACTAACTTAAACTTAGATATGATTTAACCCTATATTAAATTATTTAATTCTTTTGTGCTTTTTATTTAGAAGCTGCCTAGAAGTCTTAACAAAGCAACCCTAATTTCAAATTCAACAATGTTTTCCTGTCTCGTTTCCCTGACATATTGTATTCTATAAGCATTTTATATCGTAACAGGGGTTTCGATCCCGGTAGCGTTCCAGCACCTGAAAATTCGGGATTAAATTTGACAAATCCCGGATTCAATGTGATTGTCATTTTTTAAGCCACTGGAAATATTGCACCATTTTGTAATCTTTTTGCTAGCCATGATTTAACAGCTGATTTATTGAATCAGCTGTTAAATCTGGGTTTGAGGCAGGGAAATGGTTGAAAAAGTCTTGTGTCATATCGTGCACTAAATACTTGCTAGAAGTAAATTTTCATCATAATTTATTTATTTAACTCAGTTAAGTGTTATATTTTTATAAGAAAACGTGTTTCGTACTTATAAAATGTGAAGGCGGTAAAAAATAAGCAGATTTAATACAGCTTGACCTACGTTTACTCATGTTTGTTCAATATGTTCAAGATATTATTTGTTGAACTGCAAAAGTTAAGCAAGTTCTTTACAATTTCCGACTGAATATTTAATTATAATTTTTGACAATAATACAGATAAATAGCTGTATTTTCTATGGATTCCTAGCTTTTCATAATAATGTCTACAATCCATTGCACATGTATCATCCGAGGTGATTTAATTCTACTCTAATAATTCTTATCTAATATTCTATCTAAATAATTCTATTCTAATAATTTATGATGTTTTTTTTGTAATTATTATTATTTTACTGTGTAATGAAATGTACATGATGCCAGCTGAGTTTTTTGCCGGTTCTTCTCAGAAGGCTAGTTTCCGAACCGGTGGTGAATTCCTCGACATTCATAAGTGCCTTACCAGGGCCTAAACTGAATAAATCTTTAACATTTTCAATTTCAAAAGAACATTTTCATTTTCACTCTGAAATCGAAAAAACGACGAAATTGAATCCTCTACTCACGAGTCGGCTGCAAGCACGAGCTACGTAGGCTATGGGGCTACGAAGCTACGGAGTTACGGGATCTCAGATGTGCCCTGGTAACTGCTACGACTACGCTATCGGGTAAATGTTTGTGAAAGAAATAGCCTTGCTTATAATTGTAGTCCTATACCATATTCACATTATTCCAGTGATGTATGTAGTATGTATCAAATGATGTACAAAAATTGACTAACATACAAACCAATCTATAATTACCAAACTATATAACAAAGCTTTCCCATCAGTATAATTTTTTTTTGCACTGTTATCTACTTTACACTGGTTTTGTAAACAAATCTAAAAATAGCTCAAAAGAAACATTACCGCTGCAACTTGCAATTTAGGAAAAACTCCTCGTCTCATTAGACACATCTGTGAAAACGCTCTGAAAAAGTAAAAGCTTGCATTGCATAGGAGTGTTTAGGGACACTACCCACTGCTAGCTATAAAACACTTTGACTTTGTAATACGTAACAAATCCTTTGATGTGCGTCAGCTTAAAATAATCGGTTATAAGCGCAGATAGCTCTTATCTTAGAATTAGAACGACTTTGGCAGTAAGCCTAAAATATATTCCAAGCCATTTTATAATACAATAACAAAGTAGATTCGCATTTTAATCTAAACGTGGTGTACGTTAAGTGCATTGTAATAAATCTTATTATTTTTTAATATTTCATATGTCTAGAAAAAGTATAGTTTTAATTTAAATGTATTCAGTTGTATAGCTATATTGCATGTAACGTACTCACAATCTATGCAGTTAAATAAAATTGAAGTGTCTGTTTGTAATTCCGAAATAAAAGCTTTTCACTAAATGCATATGAAAGTGTACACGCTACTAACACTGAAAAACCAAGTTTTAAAAATGTTCTCTGTCTGTGTGTCTGTTTGTTCCGGATAATCTCTGAAACGACTGAATCGATTTTTACGGAATTAAATATTAGGCTGCCGCGACATGGAGCATGAAACTAAATCTACGCGGGTGAAACCGCGGGGCACAGATATTTTAAATATGATGTTATATCATAACTCAAAAACTGATAAACTTATGAATATCAGGTGGAATTAAGTATCTATCATCTCCCTGGCCTTAATCCCATGTATTTGGGGTCGGCACTTGATTCAACCCGATGTAGCTGATCACTTAATTTTTATAGGAAGCCATCTGACCTTCGCAACCCTTTTTTCGAGGAAAATCGGCAATCTGGGTTAAACCATTTTTCAGACTCTCTTAGGCCTCTGATTGATCTGGGGGTCTACTCTCTTTCTCCGAAAACGAAACTTCGTGAACCAACTAAAATTTAACGTAGTTTCATTATCGCTTTGTTTTTATCATACTCACATTTTTCTTCGTCTAATAATTTAATTAAAGTTGGTTTAGAAAATATAAACATCAAATAATTTTCTAGCGGACCACGTTCGGACGTAATTTTAGAACGAATAATAACCGTGGTAGGAACTTTGCGAACTTTCGGCCGAAGCTTCGTTTTTCGGAGAAAGCGAGGCAACCGGTACCGACAGCTTAACGTGCTCTCCGAGGCACGGAGGGAACTTTGGCGGTCACCCATCCAACTACTGGCTAGGCGTATGGTTGCTTAACTTCGCTGATCGAAGGATATGCGCAATAGCAACTCTGCCACGAGCTCCTCGAATTAAGTATCTATATTGGAATGGTTTATAACGATAACAATGAACCGTTCTTGTTGAAATACGTAAGTATACGTATTTATGAACGACATAAAATATTTTATAGTAAAAAGATCTTTTCGCGTAACGACTTCTGTACTTACATAATATTAAAAGAGGAAAATATTTCGGGAAAATGTAGCTGTCACTACACATTGTGTTCACAATATAATCTTTTTACTCTTGTAGGCAATTGGTACGTGGCTTTTAAGGCTTAAGATAACATCTTATTTTGCTCTTCTTATCCGAATACTTAAGTATTTACTATATTACCTTAATATTTTTAGACAGTATATTCGAGTATAAAGTATGTGCGTGTACTCCTAACATTCCGTAGATGAGAATAATTAAACAGCATACCGTGGTGAAATGTTTAATGTCCCTGTGTATTCTGCTGCCTCGAACTCAGTAAAATTAACAATTCAGCAATAAATATTTGTTACCCTAAAGTTCAAAAATAAATAAGCCTATCTATGTTAATGTCCTTAAATAAATCCGGAAGGTGCGTTAAATAGATTTAATTATCTTATAATTTAAAAACCTTGCCACAGTATAAATATAATCTATACTTCTTGAAAGTTATAGATAGTTTAGAATTATATAAGTAGTAGATAATAATATTAAGTAGGGCATATTTATATCACTTCATATTTATAGCTTCTTCGGGGCTGCCACAATCTTGCCAGTGTCAACATGACATTCGTCTTTCTCAGAAAAAATATGCCAATAATTGTCACTGACTGACATATGTCTGACAGTGCTGAGCATAGATAAAGAAAAAAAATCGATTAAAGACTTGGTATTTTGTTTCTTTTTTGTGGTTACTTTATTCAAACCATAGATTAAAAACCGCTACGCTCGAGTGCATTTTTATTCTATGAAACCTTTTCATATAATTAGTTTGTGTTAATTTCATTAAAAGCATCCTAAAGTCTCAAAAGAATATTTGAGTTAAGTAAGTAGATGCTTCTGCTTTGTTTCTTTTTTCATTCAAAACAAAGATTTTTATCATTGACTGGCCGTTCCTCGCAGTTTTACCCGTGCAGAGTTAATTTCATGGGAGACCCGCAGAACCTTTTTTGTAATAAATGCAGCTTAAGTTACTCCTTGTAAAATTAGCTATTTACCAGTAAAAGTCCCGTTAAAATCCATCCAACCGTTTCGGAGTTTACCCGGAACAAACAGACAGACAGAAAATTTAAAAAAATTGGTTTTTTTATGTCAGTAACGTGCAGGGGCGTGCATTGGATTTCCAGAGGGGTAGGCAAAAACAATAAGTAGGCAGGTAGGCAGTTTAAGTACATACCTATGTGTCGCGGCGTAGGTACATACGTTTTAGCAAAGATACACATTCGAACATAAACAGACACACACACGACACGAGTGCATTCATTGATCACAAATTGTAACTTCTGCTTACCTGCTTATATGCAATGCACGCCACTGGTACCGTGTATGCTTTCATATGCATTTAGTGAAAAACTGTTTTTTTGGAGTTACAAACAGACACTTCAATTTTATTTATCTGTATAGAATATAGAATAGATGATCGCCAAAACATTTTATAAGTAGTTACCATCATAAATGAAACCAATGTTATCGAGAGGTTTAGATGCTTAGCTAAGTTTTAAAGTTTTCAATAGAAAGCAAGTGCGTAAGGAATAATCTAAGCCGATTGGAACACTGGAATACATTAGGAATACATGGAATACATCAATGAGTTCATCTAAAATTATTTCGAAATAATATTAGTGTTATGTATGTGCAGAATTACTGTTGAACATTTGAAATTTTTTTCATAGATCTGTTTTAATTTCCTCGTCAACGATTGCCTGTATGGAAGAGCGCGTTTCTTAGAATACCGCTCAAAATATATTTACTCTAACTAATTGGGACTTCCTACCACCGTGAGATTTATTGTTAAGTTATATTAAGCTGTACAGAAGCGTTATTCACTAAGGTTTCTAAGCGTCGCACTCGTCATCGAGTGTCAGTTTTAAAGATATGAAATTTTACCTTATACTCTATGTATATTGTATCAATTTCCTATGATTGAAACCAATGCTCGCTGAGAATACTATCTAAGTGAATAGCGCGGCAGAGTCGTGACTTTTTAGGCGCACATTTTTGCCACAGAGCACCGGCTGGTGGTACATATTAATTTAAAAATAATAAATTAATCACTTAACTTTTTTTTTGAACATAAGACATAATTCTAAAACATAAAAAGCCTAAAAAAACCATACCAAAATAAAAATAAAATTTAGGATTTTACTTTTTCTATTTTTCTACTTATATCAATAATAATTAATATTTGATTGATTAATATTCGGCTAAAAAGTCTAAACGCTATATATAACGTAACAAATTCGTATCATGTGTTACATCATTAAAGCTTATACCTAGAATATTTCGTATAACGTTTTAATTTTGTTAATGCAGTGCGGGCTTTTGTCCTTGCCCTGGATGACTTTTTATCTTTAACGGGTAACCGCTCGGACGGAACCCTTGAACGCCATAAAATGTTTATCTCGACAACGTGTGAGTGAATATTTCACATTCCTCTCAAAAACCTTTATTAAAAGTATCAAAGACAGCGGTGTCTGATTTTATAAGCGTACCTGGCCATATTATACTGGGTGATGTATCATTAAAATGTGTTGCGGTTAATATTGCTTATGTTCCTGTTCTATATATATCGGCCGGAGTAAAATGATATCATTCTACTTTATTATAAGAGACTTTTTTATTCCTTTCAGTGTTATTGTAATTGCAAACGAAGACTATGTTATAGAGATAACTTAGAAACACTTACGCTAAGATATGATCAAATACAACAAATCAATAGGATAGGTACCTATTCAAGAATATATTAAATTATATTTTTTACTTAATAAAGACTATGATCTACTTTAAATATCCGTGATCAAAGATTGTGGTGACAGCTAGTTGAGACTACATCAAATACATATATGCAAAATAATCTGTATAACTATTAAAATTACTTAACGTCGGTTATTTCGACTGAAACATTGTATTCTGATTCTGTAAGCGTTGAGAACAAATGGCCTTTTGATCCCTTTTTAAGCGTTATCTCTATCAGAATTAAATTTTAGAAGTACATTTTATAATGCCTGGTAGGCACGCGTAATTGCTTCTTCTGAAATGGTAACAGGTAGGATAATAACACTGAACTGACACATTAAAATGAAAAGCAAAAATACGCGTGGCGAAGAATCTGAAATGAACCTCCCCACAATGATGTAGCTAAAAATAATTAATGAACGTGATTTATTCAAGCTAATTAAAAGTGCCAAAAAATGTGTCTCAGTGGGTTGTGGCTACACCGGCCGACGAGTAGGGGCTTTATGCAATTTGCATAAACAGCAAACTCCTGCTTAGAGTCCGCCATAATAACATCGTTATGACTTGCAAGGACATCTCTTTGATGACATACTTTATAAAAAGGGTTTCTCAAGTTTAAACACAACTTCAACTGGGTTGACTCAACTTCAAACAGTGGTACCTATGTTAAACATCTCACTGGAATACTTCTGATTTGAAAAACTTGCAAATCATCACAAATTACTAAGAAGAACCTTACAGCAGATTAATTACTCGAATATTTGGCAAATAAAATAATACTACATAATAATTGCAGAAACATTAAGCCATACCATAGTCTTCTTACACCGTGTTATTGCTTGAAATCGTGTCGTGAGATTTGGAAAAATAAATAAATATGCTCACGCGATTCCCGAAGGGGTAAGCAGAGGTGTTGTAACACCCACACTCACATTTCACCGAATATTATTAAGTTCTAACGTGACAGAGGGTGAGTCCATCGCCGTCTTAGGCACTATACATTCATACATATACGTCTTTGAATTACTTCCCAGACATATTATGCAGGTTTTCTCACGATGTTTTCCTTCGCCGTAAAGTACGTAGGGTGAAATCGCTGCACAAATTTTTTAGAAAAACTCATTGGTGCAGGCCGCTGGGATTCCAACTTGCGTCGCTTGCGTAGCAGGCAACTGTTGAAACCCCACGGCCACCACGGCTCTAGATTTTGATAAATTAATATAAGTAAGTGAGTATGTAAAAATAACTACGTTCGTACTGTTCTAAAATTTTAAATAATATCAAAGTAATTTGTGACTGAATTAATAACGTCAGGCGTATTTGAATATCAGGTTAATACCGACTTCGTTGCTCTTTATGTTTATAATTAAGAAAGTTTCCAGTAAGAGTTTCTCATTGCATTCGATTTTATTGACAGAAACTTTACAAATTAATCAAAAAAATGATTTTGTAATAGGATGTTGGCAAGGTATTCTATGTCGACGTATGGAGTAACGATCTTTAGTGCTACGATAAATTGAGTTAACAACAAAATAGCTTAAGTAACACAATGCGGTAACATTTATAATCTTGTATTATATTATTTTTTTCTTTGTTACTATCACAATTTTAAAGTGCGTAGATCCCTAAACGAGTCTCTCAAATCTATCCCGGTGAGAAGTCTAATCAAATAAAGATATTTGTGATTAAAAATAATTTGGTTCCATAACTTATTTGTTGTTGTTGTGCTGTATCAGCAGCAGAGTGGTTTAAGTCGAAAGTTTAAATCAAAGCACTGCGCGGTACCACTGAGTTATTATAAAAAATTGTGATTTTCGCACCAAGAGTTCTACGGTAAAGGAAAACATTATAAGGAAACCAGCTTATTTATGAGAAGTAATTCAAAGACGTTATGTTTAGGGCTTGACTCGGCGTTGGACTCACTATCTGACATTTCGCACAGGATGGACGCTAGTCTATCGGCCATTTTAGTGACAGCGCGTCAAACGATCTACTTACTCCCATGTTCAATTTCTTTTTGAATTAGGATATTATTTGACGGCAAAGTATATTTAAGTATATTTAATGTTATGAGTAGAAACATAATGTTTCAATATCAATAAACATTTACTCTATGAAAGAATTCAAAATGTATCTTGTCGTCTGGTCACGGTCATGTTATATGTATTTACTATAATGAAATTTTTTGTATGCTTAGGTCTTGTACACAAGGATTGCAGTAGGTCTGTGGCAGAGTTCCCACGCCCTGCAGCACATGGGCCGAGTGCCGTGCTGTGCCTCGCAGTGTCCTCGCACCGAGAAGCCAGCCCCGGCTCCCGCGCCCTCCGCCGCTTCCAACTTCGAATCACAAAGGACCTTCGTTGGCACTACTGAAGAAAAGGTTTGAACTCAATTTATATCTTACTAGCTGTGCCCTGCGGTTTCACCAGCGTAGATTTAAATTTATTCCTTATTGTCGCGGAGCCCTAATATTTTTAATTAATAAAAGTAGCCTCAGTTACTCCTTGAAACATCAGCTACCTGCCAGTGAAAGTCCCGTTAAAATCGGTCCAGCCGTTTCAGAGATTACCCGGAACAAACAGACAGACAGCCAGACAGAGAAAAAAATTTAAACTTGGTTTTTTAGTGTCAGTTGCGTGTATACTTTCATATGCATGTAGTGAAAAGCTGTTATTTTGGAGTTTCAAACAGACACTTCAATTTTATTTATCTGCAGAGTTTATACAAATTATAGCGTATACTAACGCTATAATTTGAAGCTCATAATATGTTTATTGTGCAAGCGAATTTCGTACCAACACTTCCCAAATATAAGCAGGTACTTTCCAAATACTAGGTATAGGTACACAGTATAAATATGAGCTTACTATAAGCGGTATTAAAGCTAGGAACATATCGTTTGAAATAACACAAATTCACGCATCTACGAGATTATATGGGACCCCACCCAGCATAATGTCAGTAAGTGGTGTCACGTCGTAGCTGACGAATATTCAAAACTCAAAATTGACTGAAAATTTACTGATGTTATGTGACAGATGTATAAGACTTTACACATCTGTCACTGTCGCACAATTGATTGCAATAAGAGCTCATGGTTAGACCCCAGTCCTTCCACTCTAATCAACTCAACGGATCAAGTGATCGAGCCGAGTGCAAATCGACTTAGGCTTTGTTTTCTAAAATATAAATCAATTGAGTACATAGTATCATCATCATCATCATCATCATCAGCCGGAAGACGTCCACTGCTGAACATAGGCCTCCCCCTTGGACCGCCACGCCGAACATAGTATACACTTATCAAAAAAATATCAAATATGAATATTTAAATTCAAATTTAATTTATAGCACAACTTTACGTGTTTCGAAATACACATGAACAAATGCTGGGTCCATCTGAAATGGGGTAACTATACTTGAGTATAGGCACACATACGAAACGTAAAATAAAAGTTCTGTTTTAACAATACACATATTGTTTATATCTGGTGTCTATTTTTTTGATGGAATCATGCTTGGAAGTCATACGTCATTAAAAACTTAAACACTACCAAAAACTTACTATCTAACTAATTTGAACTCTTGAAATATAACATAATATATCTTTGGTTGGTCAGGTCACGTGACTGACCAGCTAACTGATCTAAACAGGTCGAAACTAAAACGACAAAATAGTTGAAGATTGTCTTTAAATGCAGTCTCTCTGAGGGTGAAAAGGATTTGGAACTTACCTGCTTAAATATGATAATTTTTGAGATATTATAGCTCGTTTAAACATACTTTATATTTCCATGCCATAATATTTGTATATCGGTACAAATGTTATGGCAAACATTTTTTTTTATATTTTTAAGCATATATGAGCATTTCCTCCTCATCCCAACCTCCTCGCTGCAAAATAAATTCAGTTACAGCCTACATAAAATGTTATGGGCGCCAAATTTGTTGCGTGATATCACTGGGTACCCGTAGGACGTAAACGTAAGTGAAAATGCGTACTTACAGCAAGTTAAATCGCAGTATATTCCGAATCAAATAATAATTGCGACACGTAATCATTGTTGACAAAGCAAAAGATAATACCGTTTGCTTACCATGGAAACAAATTGAAACAGTAGTCCACTGAGGAATACTGTTTCAATTTGTTTCAGTTTGAGTGACGTATGTAATAACTTATCTCATTTGTGACTTAATCATGACGATGTACATTTTCATGCCTACATTATCTTTAAGCGCAATCCCTCACATATAATCGGTAGCACAAAAACTTCATATCACTTCTAATCTTATTTATTGAACTAAATATTTTGTCCTGCAGAAGACATTAACATCAACCGCCAAGGGTAGCGGCGTGGTGAAGACGCCACGCAGCCATGAATCGCGCAACTTCCACCACTTGAGCCATTTGTCACGTAACGTGCTGCGCGCGCGTCGCGGCGTCGTGCGCATGCTCATCGTAGTAGTGCTCACGTTCGCCGTGTGCAACCTGCCTTTCCACGCGCGCAAAATGTGGCAATACTGGTCCAGCGGCTACGAGGGCACCAGTGACTTCAGCACGCTTTTAACGCCGCTTACCTTCTTGATCACATACTTTAATTCCGGTATAAATCCACTGCTGTACGCTTTCCTTTCAAAAAATTTTAGAAAGGGTATGAAGGAACTGTTATTTTGTACTTGTCACGGCAAGAGGAAAACTGGCAATTTAATATTGTTGAACCCGGTGGGCGGCGGCGGGCTGCGTAGAAGCTCGACGCGCTCCACGCGCGCCAACTGCAGTACTGTCACGATGGCACCCAACGGGGACTCATGAGATATGCGACGGCGGCGCTTCCTTTACAAGGTAGAGAATATTGACATTTCCTGATTAACGGAGAGCACAGACGAGGTGACAGACAGCAGTGGCTTCTACACCGAGTCTACAATCTCTAAGAAGGATTTATACGATTAGACGTCTTCAGTAATGTTATATGTGTATCCTCAATGCGTGCCGCCTTGTTATTGCTCTCTTTCTACCTATTTCTAAAGGGTGGAATATTGATCTCGAGAGTTTATATTTTAAGCAAATGGGTTATTCTTTTTCTAGTATTAGATCTGTAGAACGTATCTATCGTACACATCTATTTTAGACCAAAAGTTAACCGCATATCTTTTGTAACAAGCGCCGTAGATTATGTAAATAAAATTAAAGTCCACAAGTAACGTTTTAATTAATTAAAACTTTGTACATATTTCTCGTTCAAGATGTTGTCTTTCGAAAATACGTGTAAATATATTTTGTGTACAAATTATTAGATACATTGTGTGCTTTTAAAATAGGTCGCGTAATTTGGCCATGTTTGATATGAAAAACACCTTTATATTTTTTCTTTTTTTTGTTTCAGTTTCTGCGTTAATATCGCTTCAAATAACCAATGCCCATAAACTAACTCGCACAACTCGTAAAAAGCACACAACTCGTAAATAAAGCACGTCTCCAATTAGTGCCAATAAATCAAAACAATAAAAAAGCCCAAACTTGGGTTTGAAAAAGTAGTTTACTACCGCGTCTGCTGAGCTACCCTACATAATATGGTTAAAGTATCTTTACACAATCCTCAAGGATATAGAGCTATACGATTTAAGGTCGGGCAAGAAATGTAAGTGTTACGAAATTTTGACAACAACTCCTAGTTAGAGAACATTTCGCTCCTGCTGTTCCTACTCAATCTTTTCTGCATAGCAATAATATTAATGTACAAACAAAATAGACCAGCTATCTCATTATGTGTAATTTTTGATTTTGATATGGGACTAGACAAATACGAATGTTTTCATCCGAATATTAGCACAAAAAGATGAAAAATGCTAATATTATTTGAAAATTTTATTAAAACTAGAGATCCGTGGTGGCCTTGGGGTTTCACGCAAGCGACGCAAGTTCGAATTCCAGAGAGGGCTGTGCCAATGAGTTTTTTAAAAAAAATATGTGCAGTGATTGTGTGATTCACTGAAGGCACTGAGGGCCTGAGACGGCGATGGACTCACTTTCTCACTTTGGCACTTAATAATATTAGGTGAAATGTGGGTTTTGTTGTTACAACACCTCTGCTTACCCCGTCGGGGACCCTTCTGGGATGGCGTGAGCATATGTAATTAAAACTATCGAATTAATCAGAAATGTCAATCGGAATGTATCCCTGCAAAAATCACTGAGCCAGTAAATTGAGCCAAATTTAGTCCTTATACAATTTTGTTCAATATTTAATTAATGTTGATGGGAATACAGTTAAATGGTATAATAAGCGTAATGGATATAAAGCGTTGTTTGTATTGTTGCAAGATTCCCAATAGATAAGTGTAAGTATGTTATATTTCACTCACACGTCAAAGTGTAGTGTTCTGTTTTATGTATGCCCAATACTTATTATGAAGCGTAAAACACCAACATATTGCGCACCAGTTTACGCCATTATTTTTAATTGTACTATCGACTGATTTATTAATCTTGCTTCGTAGAAATAATAGGTATTGCAAATGCATCAAAAATCTCGGTATGCTATTAAATAATGTGAAATACCTTATGCCCTGAGTTTCGAACCAGGCGATAGTTTTGTCCATATCTCGTTAATTGCTTGTAATTTGTTTTATGTTCTGAATTAATTAAATTAATAAATTAGTGCGCAAAAATCCAATAATGCCTCGAGCAGTCACAACTAAAATTCTGTTACTGGTAAAAACGGAGTTCTTGAGTAATTTGCTGGGCGTAAATGTATCATCTTAATCTTGTTAATATTTATATATGTACATGTGATATAAAATGTTATATCTATGATATGTAAGTGTACAGTAAGTGAGTACTCTAAGTAGAACCTAAGTGATCTTTATGTATAATATATGATTACAATCTGTTTTACATAGTTTTGTCATAAGAATTTAAAAACTGTTCCTTAGACATAGTAATATTTAATTCTGTCAAGTTGATAACGGAGGTGTATTTTTACCTTGTAACGTATGAAGCCAAATTAGCATTTATTCAATTGTTTTTCAACAATTTAATCATAATCATTAACATTATCACATTAATATAATACAGGGGCCTTACCATGAGCTCTTATTGCCATGATAGTTTCACTCATTTATGAGACAGATGTATGTGACGTATATACATCTGTCACTTTCGCACAACTGAATTATCATTGCAATAAGAGCTCATGGTTGGGCCCCTGAGCAGTATGGAATCTAGACAACATTTTGAAATAAGAACGTTATATCCATCTAGCGTTAGGGTTGACATTCTTTCAGTTTTTAAAGTTCACTCCTTTATTCACTTTCATTAAACAGTAAACTTTGAAGTCGTAAATATTAGAAAAATGTGTGTAAAACAAATAATGAATATGAAACTGAAAATGTTAAATATTTGACACCCCTTACTTACTACGACGATGTCGCTTCTAATCTTGTAGATGTATTCTTAGATTTCGTACTGCTTGTAGTAAGATCATACGTATACTGTGACACTATATAACATTGAGTAATCGCTAGTCTGAGGTGCAGGAAAAGTTCTTATAATAAATAGGGTAAGAGTAATAGAATGTTATCTATCGAGAGTATAAACTTGTTAGTCATGTATGTGTAATGCGATGTAATACATCGTTCTCTTTCAAAGAGCAACGTCATTGAATAAACGAAAGCTTTACTAAAACCAAAAATAGAAAGTAGACAGAAAGGTTGCTTTCTATACTAGATATACCTACGTACAGGTTAGCATATCGGTGTAATTCAATGTAATTTGAGTACTAACTTCAAAGCGTTATGTTGTGAAGTTAAGAAAACTTCAAGTATGACGTTACCGGCAATGTACGTGAGCTGTCGTCCTGTATCTTTTTTTAGTAATTTTTAAAATAAGCTAGTAAGTAAGTACTTACTGATTCATTTCAAAATTTTAATCATTTCATTACCAATCTTAAGGAAGTATCATATGTGAATATGACATATTTTATTGATTACGTATCGGTGTTATTTAAAATATATCTTACTACGAATATTTTGTTTCATTTGTAACCTGGTTATATTGTAAAGATTTATCTAATAGATCAAAACGAACTATTATCATCGTTCTGACGTTATCTCTTACCCCATTAGGATCAGTACCCAATTTGCTGCCACCTTCCACATGGAGAACCGACTGAGAGAGTTTCTCGTGTTAGAGTCAGACACTACAAAGTTTAGTAGTTTTCGATACTCTGTGTTGCGGCGCATCGCCTTAAGGATTGCGGGGAGCATGTTCTCAGCGAGCGGCCGCTTTGCTATTGTTTTTCTATGAGGCGCTTGCGCCTGTATTACTTGCATAAAGTGTCGACCTTCACTTGACCGAAGGACATTGTCAGAGTAACATCTATTATATTTTATTGAATCCTAATATGCTAAAGGGATTTTCTTTCGCACCATTACGCCACTAAAACGTAAATACTCTGTGCCAACGAGATAAATATGGTAAGTATATACCCTATTACCACAGTCTATACAGGGCGACCCAATCAAAGCCGTTGAAAAGGACAATTTACGTAGGAACCTTATCTATAGAGTATCCCAATCACCTTCATGAGGTGATTGGGATATGTACAGCGATTATTTATGTATAGCTAGAATTTATTGTAAAGTTTTTCTTGGAGTTTTCAATATTGCTTGATGCAGTCATCTAAAAGCATAAAATGTGCATTACGATAACTTTCAGTAAAATCAGAGAATTCATAACACATCATTTTTGAAAAAATATTTGTAACAAATCATTTATTCTTGTATTCTTTCATGGCGAATTAAGTACAGGAATTATATATACAACTAGCTGTGCCCCGCAGTTTCACCCGCGTAGATTTAGTTTCCTTCTTGTCGCGGAACCCTAATATTTTTAATAAATAAAAGTCTAAGTTACTCCTTGATACATCAGCTACCTACCAGTGAAAGTCCCGTTAAAATCCGTCCAGCCGTTTCAGAGATTACCCGGAACAAACAGACAGACAGACAGAGAAAAAATTTAAAACTTGCTTTTTTAGTGTCAGTAGCGTGTATACTTTCATGTGCATTTAGTGAAAAGCTGTAATTTTGGAATTACAAACAGACACTACAATTTTTTTATCTGTATAGATGTATAGATATAGATATGTATTGATATAGATGTATAGACTGTATAATGAAATCCTTTCTTATTGGATGCCTACGTCATAACATCTACCTGCATGCCATTTCTGCCCGATCCGTCCAGTGGTTTGGGCTGTGCATTGATAATTCGCTATGTGAGTCAGTCAGTCAGTCACCTTTGAGTTATATATTTAGATTTATATCCCTTTTAATGTCGAGTTTTTGGATGATTTTACTGCTGTATGCGAAAACTTTTTAAGAACACAAATTACATTTGGTACAGTACATAAATCAAATTCCAAATAGGTAAGTCCAGTAATACCTCTGAGTTCAACGTCAATGAACGGGCCATTCTGTATATAAACTAGTAAGCTTAATTTAATTCTGTCCAAGTCTAAAATGTCCCGTAGTGTCCTGTTCACCTCAAAATTTAATATTGTTTTAAAAAGCTCAATAAAGAGAAGTATAAATTTACATAAATTCGTAATAACTTTCTCGTTATTACCCTTTGTGGTGGATCACTCTGCACCAATTTAATAATATTATATAGTCTCCTATGAAGCTACATAATAAAGTACCTACATTGGAGAACATCGAAGTTGCTACTTTTAGAACCGCATCGACGAATACAGGCGCGAGCATAGTTATGTAGACTAATTCACGACTGGCAGAAAAACTAATCATTTAATCTTGTGACAGGTGAAATCCCATTTCACAATAATTCAAATAAATGTAAACCTTAGGTGACTATCGACTAACTATCTGTCTCGTAGGCACTAAATCATCTTGTGTGAAGATTGGGTGTTGTTATTACAACATCTCTGCCTACCCCTCCGGGGAACACAAGCTTGAGCATATGCATGTACCTACCTATTAATTTACTTATCAATAAAATATACCATAAACTGCTTGGTTCGTGAGTTATGTGGTGATGAGCTATGTGTCTGTCAACTCATGTCCTGATCAGTTTATGTCATCTCAGTTCGTTAACTGGATTGGAGCAGACATCGTGTTTTGCAACTTTCAAAAGCTGGTCCGATAAACCGATTACACTGCAGGTACGTGCACAAAGCGCTTGGTAATACTCGTTGCATGCAATTAAAGTGACACTTTTAATTTTTTCCATTAGTGGCATTACGTTGTAGTTCGTTGTATTCATGTTTGCTTTTTCTCCGTAAAATTGTAGATACAAAATGTTATCTCCATATGCCTTCACCTATACTTGTAAAAGTGTCACGGAAAGGTGTCGGTGTACATGTTGCTGAAGATTTAAACCCGAGCCTGTAGATCAATTTAGTCTGATTAATGGGAGCACGGAACATCGAAGTAGTGAAAGTTGACGCTGAATTAGCGTATGAATCGATACATTTAAATCTATAAAGATACATAAAATTGAAGTGCCTGTTTGTAATTTTAAACTTCAAAATCCATATGTTTACATAAATGATATTTATAAAAAAAACTCCGTCTTTCTGTCTATCTCTATGTTTGTTCCGGGTAATCGCTGAAACGGCTGGACCGATTTTAACGAGATTTTCAATGGCAGATAGATATTTTTAATATTAAAAAATTTTAAGGGTGCCGCGGGCCGCCCCTAAATTAAGTGTACGGGTGAAACCGCGGGGCACAGTAAGTGTTTAATAAATTAGATATTTGTCCAAACAATATAGTAAGTTGTTGATTTTACTGTGGTGCAATTTTATGTTAATGGTTATAAGTAAGATTAGCAAAACTTACCTACTTATAACCATTGATACAAAAAATATTCCTTATGCTTATAGCTAATCTTTGTCTTCACCGTTCCACATTTCAACACAGAAATATAATATAAGTAAATCTATAAATATTGCTACATACTTTTATCAGAGTATAAAGATCCTATTAAATCTGAAGTTCCAAAATAACCCCCCTCTAAAAACACCAGTGCAATAAAAAGGAAATTGGGGTTCAGAATGAGAGAGATTTTAGTCTAAATCTAGGAGCGCAATAAACGAGCTTGTTCTGGAACTCACTATTGCAAAGTGTGACTTACAACAATGAATATAAAAAGTAACGATAGCCTTCAATAAAGGATATAAGCTTAGTTGCATAAACATTATTGCATTGGTCCCTTTATAGCTTAGGTACTAGAAGGTAATTTGATTTGTTTTATTTTGAACCAGAACATATACAGGGTGTCGGAGAAAAAGGAACAGTTGTCTTCTAGAAGTTGTAGGGTTTTATGAATATATCACTATATTGAAATCGTAAAATATCTAGCTCCAACTATAACGTAGTTACAAGCTATGGCCGAAGAGCTCGCGGCCTTAAGCGATTGAATGAACGCGCGCCCGCGTTTACCTACATTCCGTACGCGGTCATTCAACTTTTTAAATTAAGGAGAAGATTAATGGTTTCGATTTCTATGATGATTTTTATGCGAAAATAAGGTATTGATATGGTCAACTTTGAACATCAATTACTCGAAAACGGAAGAAAATATTTTCGCCATAATAATTTTAATTGCTTCCTAAAATTATACCCTATCACATATTTTAAGAACTGTCCCGGTTTCCCCGACACCCTGTATTGAAATGCTATTTTATGAAATCTGTAGCTGCAGCGTGATCATTATTTGTAAGCTGCATGCAGTACTTAGCCCCTAATAAATAAAAAAAATATATGCTCATGCCATCCCAGAAGGGTCCGGGGAAGAAAGCAGAGGTGTTGTAACAACAAAATCCACTTTTGTTATCTTCAGAAATCCGTCGTTTATAACAACTTCAACCAATACATTTTTGAGAGATGAGACATAAGATGACGTACGGTTAAAACTTAAGAAAATAAAGAGAGCTTTTAATTAACATTATCCCAATAGAAATTATACTTATTTATTTATTCACAAATCAGCACGACATAACATCAATTACGCTAATTAGAACTCAAGAGAAATATTAACACAGATGATAAAATACACGAGACAAATATGAACAGATAAAAATAAGTTATATGGTTAGGTACTTATATCTGTAATATTCCGTAACCACATACACGTTTTAATTCGACAATAATGAAGCCACTCTGCAATATCTCTAGGTAAACAGTAATTAAAGTCTAATCTGAAAAGTGTTTTGCCGTATTTATTATAATGGGTATCCCTATTTTTGGGCACAATTTATGGTAACGAGAAGCAAGCCTTGACGACGTGTACGTTGTTGGGTCAGGGCATGTATTTGTATACATGTACTTACTAATATGGTAAAACAGAATGTACTTTATAATTACTTAATACTTTAATTGTTACTACCTGGGATAAATGTTGCCCCTAGAAGTATGGATCAAGTCGCATAAGGGCGTGGGCAATGTTATTTTCGAAATATTTTGCATGGGACAAAGTTAACTCTCACACAACATTCCCAGGCTTGAAATATTTGGCAATTACCTTGCCCACGCAGTTATCTAATTTGTTCCACTTCCAGGAACAGCCCGTTAATAAATAAATATGTAAGCTAAGTAAAAATTTAAAACTGCTGCTTATTGGCTGCTTAAAACGCGACAACTGAATATGAGTAGGTAAGTATGTAATTTTAAAGTGTTAAAAATAATTTGCTTATGCCATCTCAGAAGGGGACCGAAAGGGGAAAGCAGAGGCGTTGTAAAAACAAAATCCAGATTTTAACGAACAAGATTTAGTGCCAACGTGATAGAGGGTTGAGTCCATCGCCGTCCGAGAAGTAATTCAAAGACGTCTTTGAATTTCTTTGAAGTCTTCTCAGATATTATGCAGGCTTCCTCACGATATTTTTTGTATTTTTCACGATGGTACTGCACTAAAGTTTAATTTAGAAAAGCTCACTGGTGAGGCCGCTAGGATTCGAGCAAGCGTCGCATGCGTAGCAGGCGATTACTCAAATCCAGCGGATATACCACGACTGTTCAATGTAATATATACTATACGTACCTATATGCTGTCAACGAATAATGTAATTTCAATGTACGACACATCGTATTCTATGTGAATATACCTACGAAGGCATTGTTAAATTTAATTGACGCATGTTTTGAGGACTCATTTAGTTTCAAGCAAAGCCACGAATCGAGGTTTACTAATTTGATATTTAATCAAGGGTGAATATCAAATTAGTAAACCCTCAATGAATATGTTTTCCAAACTTAATTCAAATGTGAAAAGCATTACATTCAAATTTATATGCAACTAACCACGCCTCGTAGTTTTACTCGCGCAGAATTGAACAGTCAAAACTATATTTTTTTTCTAATATTAAAGTGGGCTACTTTAATATTAGAAAAAATATATACTCCTTATAACATAAGATAGTACATATAAATGTATAAGTAATATAAATAAGAGTACAGTTTAATTGTGATATAATTTAAGTCCTCTCTCAAAAGTTATTTAACCCCACAGGGGTGATACTCGTTATTCTACTAATATTAAAAACGCTTGTACCCTTTTACGCAAAATCTTTTAAATGGATTTAATGAAACGTTACAATAATGGAGCTATAATACACCACTATAACACTATAAATTGTATGGATTGATAAAATATATAAGTCTCAAGTAGGTAAGTAGGAAAAAAACCTAATCCTGCGCAGACGAAGCAGGGGATCAGTTAGTACTAGAATAGGTCTCATTGTTCTCTGTACTTCAATTAAGATTATAGTGGAGCAATAAAATGAATAGAAGATTGGCATAAAAGACAAACGGGACTATTACAAATAGCCTCGGCTGAGCTTTAAAAGCTTATTCTGGTGGAAGGAAGTAGGCAGCCTAAAACTGGAAAGGATCTCTCCTGAGATAAAAATGAAGTTAGGATGTTTAACAGGAGTTCGCAAAGGTGGCACCATAAGATAGCAACAAGCCTGACAAGCCTCTTTATACATATTAATCTATACAGATAAATTAAATTGAAGTGTATGTTTGTTATACTAGAATTACAGTTTTTCATTAAATAAATATGACAAAAACAGAAAAAACACTTTCCAAAAAAAAATTTTTCTGTCTGTCTGCCTGTTAACGGCAGGACCGCTTTAACGGGACTTTGACTGTCAGGTAGCTGATGTTTCAAGGAGTAACTTAGGCGGTTTTTATTCATTAAAAATATTAGGGTTCCGCGATATGAAGCATGAAACTAAATCAAGATATATTATTACAAGATATACATTTATATAAATAATAAATAAAGAAGTGAAACCGCGAGGCAAAGCTAGTACTACATAAAAATGAACTATAATGATGAATACGTACAGATAAACTCAATTAATTGTATTAATTAATCCTAATTTTGCCTTCACAGATGTCGTAGCAATATGAAGCGATCCACAATTACTTGAAAGCCATATTTCAAAGGAATTTGCGTCAATGGTTTTCCTCATTGCCCTTATTCACCCCAGTAATAAGTAAGAAGTCAAATAGAATTATTAGTCTCTCTCTTTATAAGATATAATAAAAACGTTACATTAATTACGAAGAATCTCTTTTTTCTGTCTGCGACAAATTTAGCGCAACATTGAATTTAATTTGAAGCAATCTTATTATTGAATCTGAAGGTGTCATCTTATTTCACGAATTTCAAGAAGGTCCACATTCTCGTTAAATAATTATTTAGTAGGTAGGTATTGAGTTTAGACTGATTTTATTTATAATCTAATAATATAATCTAATAATAATATAATTAGAGTTTGCCTATAGAAACGTACTTTGTGCCTTACACTAACCTTATATCAAATCAGAAAAGGCAGAAAACTGGGCTGTAACGAAAATTTTACTTTAAGTCTTTAATACTTATTCTCACACCTAAGTGCCTAGTGCGAGTTTTCTTAAAATCGCCGTCACAAGTCATTGCGTCGATGTAAACGCAGATTTGTATGGGCTCACAATAGTGTCATCTTTAGACCGACAGAGACGCTGTTCCGATCCTATACTAATCTGCGTTTACGTCGACGTGGTGACTTGTGACGGCGGCAGTGAAAAACTCGCACTAGACCCTCAGAGGGCCTGTTTTCCCCGAGAGAGTAGGCAGAAGTCGACTTATAGTGCACCCACATTTCGCTTGATATGTTTGGAGCCCCATGAAATAGGGATGTAATAGGAATGTAAAGAGCCTTTTGTCACAAACTAGGCTGCTACTAAGAAATTATAGATGGAAAAGACCACACTAGTGGTAAACAAATAAACCCTAAGTTTATGAATAAACTGATAATTCTGCTTTATATTTTTTATGTAGCCAGATGATAACAAAAACCACGAAAATGGCTTACACTTAATAATACTCATTTAATCTAAATGAATCGAAATAATTACCATATCAATATTTTACCCGTGGTGGCCTCGGGGATAGAGCAGTCGCCTGCTACGCAAGCGACGCAAGTTCGAATCCCAGCGAGGCTTGTACCTATAAGTTTTTCTAAAAACTTATGTACAGTGATTTCACACCACGTGCTTTACGGTGAAGGAAAACATCGTGAGGAAACCTGCATATGTCTCATATTCGGTGAAATGTGGGTGTTGAAAATTACAACACCTCTGCCTACCCCTTCGGGGAATACAGGCGTGAGCATATGTATGTATGTAATATTTTACAAAAGAATACTCTGATACTACAATAACAATAAAGTTTCAAGAGCAATAATAAAAAGTGAAGAAAAAACAAAGGAAGATTGGAACAATTTCAAACTTTTAACGTATTCTTATTTTTATTTGTAGAAGGTCAGCAGCAAAATAGGTCCTGGCCTTTTTGCATGTTACAATAAATTAAACGCCACTGGTGTGCTTATTGTTTGTTCATTATAAATCTATGGAAATAGAGTCCCGCCTTTGAACTAAATAACAAGGTAAAACAATATTGTATTTCTTTTCCGTTGTTTTTTGTATGTACTTGAAGCAATCTTGGAAATGAAGTAAATTTTTCGTATTGTTTACATAAAGACATTTATATGAACTTATTGACTGATAGAACTGACATTTTAAATCTTAAACGTCGTTATGACATACTGGAATGTGCCACGTTTACTATTATTTTTAATTTTAATACCTTTGTTATTATTTTTGACAATTTGACCACGAGTATTGTGCACATAAACTTACATTCTCGAGATATATTGAAATCATTACAAATTGTAAAACTATTTTTGAAAAGAGTAATTGTTGAGGTTCTTCTTAGCAAAAGGAACCCTCCGAACCCGATGGTAACACTTATAATCCTGTATAGTTAGTTTTTTTGCGTCTTTCAATAACTTATAATCGATTAAAAAAATTTCACTAATATAATGAAATGTTAAATGAATATCTAATAAAACGTGGGCGAAGCCACGGACGGAAGCAAGGTACATAGGTCTTTGAATCTATATGCAGGTTTCCTCACGATTTTTTCCTTCACTGTTGCTCTGGTGCTTATCACTTATCACTGCACTTAAGTTTTAACAGAAACTCATTGGTACAGACCGATTCGAAATCGCGTCGTATGCGCATCAGGCGACTGCTCAAAGCACTCGGCACCAGGATTCTATTGCAATATAAATATTTAATTTTTAATTATTAGGATTGGTGTGTGCAAATATTGTAAATTTCATGAAATAACAATATTTTTCACGTTTGAAAATAACGACGGACCTGATGCTACTGTACCTAATTCTGGACTTCAACAACAATCAACTCTTCTATTCCGTAAAATTTGATTACGTCCTTCACTAAGTAGGTACCTAATTTAATGAAAACTAAGATAATATAACTATGAAAATTTTAATCAATCTTAGTTAACTTAGTTGTAACGTTTATGTCTTTGCATTATTTGGTTAGAAACAACAAATGCCTCAATCAATTCTTGCCAGCACTGGGCTTAACTTGCGGACTCACAGTTTACAAACTCACATCGAAGTTTGAAACGCGACGAAAGACTTAATTATAGTGAAGTGTCTACAATGAATAAGTTCTATGTGCTAAACTATTCTGTTAATATTTTCGACTGGGATAGGATTCAATTCAATGAATGATTTTCTCTGTAGCTTTTCTACTAGAAAACTTCTGTTAGTTAGTATCGGGTGAAAGACAACTGTAGCACTAAACAATTGCTCATTAAATCTACGTCAAATGTGACAAATGTAGTAGAGAAAGTATAGTCGAATTCGTTGTAAACGGCATATAGTTACCGGAAGCCAACTAGATCGCGTATTAAGAGCTTCTTTGTTTGGCGTTTAATTGTACTGTGCCAAAAGGAAACGTCAAAGCTTAAAATTTCTTAATAGGCTCTGCTTAAACCGATTATGGTAGGCTATTTAGAGGTTCTACAGTACTACTGTAGAACCTCTAAATAGCCAGACTCTGACTGCTTACATAGTTATGTTTAGCTTTATAATTAGTGTTTGGCTTAATAATTTTACGAAGTCAAGTACCAACCTTGACTTCGTAAAATGCTACCGTCGGATAGTTTTAAATAAAATACTAATCCATCCCACGAAAACAATCGCGCCCGCCTGATAAAAAACACATACTTGGCACTATTTTTACAACGAGCTACTTGCTATTCCGATTAAATAGGAGATGGAGGGCAAATTAATATTCCTAGACTGTTTTACTTTAGCTTCATATTTCACGTTATTTGCGAGACATCGTTGGCTGTACTAATTACTGCAGTCATCTGAGCATGACTGATTTGTACGAAGCAATTTAATAGGTACAAATATAAGATTAAGTATATTTTGGATTGTTATATTAATATTAAGCACGTCTTCTCCTAAGGAGTCTCCGAAGGGATAAGTAAGCAGAGTTGTATCTGCAGGCATGTTGTGAGCTTGGTGGCTATGAATGATCACTACTTACCAGTGCGGACCCGACGAGGTAGACAGAAGTATTTACATCTGTTGAACTTTATTGAATTAATATTCCACCGTCAATATTACTATTGTGTTATTTAAACAGATATATAAAACTATATAGCTATTTTATATCATGTCGATCTGAAATATAATTGGTTTACAGTGTAGTATTCCTAATCGCTAAAATTTCATTTCATTTAAATTCATTCATACATTCATAAAAAAATCATTTAAAACTTCCGTCTCTTGCGTAGCAGGCAGCTACTCAAACCCCACAGCCACCACGGCTCGTTACGACCGTACTATTGCATTGGAGCAGTATTACGTACCTTAAACTGTTCATAAATTCAATCCTCGAAATGAAAGCCCCATCGTAAGTAGCAAACTTAGAAACTAGACGACGTAGTATAGTTCCTACTTTTAAAATCCGCACATTTAAAATGAAATGAAAAAAGTTGAGAGCTGTAGGAAGAAGAACAAGTGTTTGCGTACAACTCGTCCGGATTGTGGGTGTGTGCCTAGTGGCTTCTCGACAGAACTTGCGCCTCCCGAGGTTACAGTCTCGGCTCACGCTCCTAGTAACGTGGGTAACTGCTTCGCTTCCAACAACTGCGTGCAAATACCAATCTCTCTAACTCCTCAATTCATATTACTACTGAACTTCTACTACTCTTCTATTAAACCTATTACTGCAATATGTCACCTTAATAATGTGGTTCAGTAACATGCTTATTTAATGTTTTCATTTAATTGTTCATGAATGTTTTACTCGTCTGGCATACTTAGATATGTACTAAAAAATTTGGTAACATTCCTTATATCACTTACAGTCGTGTTACTGTTTACAATTCCTTCGCCAAAAATAGCTTTGATGTGCCAGGTGTTCTACATTTGTATATAGATAAATAATCATTTTACATAAATATAAATATAGGTAAGCTCTTGGGCCCGGATATTACTCATCATCTTTTGATCGAGGCTTGTATTTAATTCGATAGGAGTTTTTTTTGTAATTAATAAGTTATGTTATTAACACTGTTTTTGATTATTTTAGTAAGATATTAGATTAAAAAGTTTGATAAAAAAAGTAATTTGCATAAATTTAATCTATGAAAAAAAATATACTAATGAAACTTTTTACTAACTTGCAATGTATGTACGAGAACGTTTGTCCGGGAGGAATCTTGTAAGTGAATTATAAATCAGTTATTTTTAACTAACTGAACTGAAATTTGTTATTCACGCGCACATGTGAGCATGCTTAGTATATGGTGTCATTATCAATGATGTCAATATAGTGGATCATCTAAATTGGCAGACTGTTTTATATTTGTTATTGAATGATGAAAAGTCGAACGGAAGAGAACACGAAAATATTTTATTTTCGTTAATTGAAGAAAAATAGTTTTTAAAAATAATCATAGAAATAACTTAATATATCTCCATAATGACGACTAGGTACAACTAGGTACTCTTATGAGTTACTGAGTATTGTTATATACTTGTATATAACAATACTTATATAAGTTTTTTTTATACTTGAAATTGTACAAGTGGTGAACTATTCGTTTATCGTTAATCCGCGGCTTCGCTCGTGTAAACGTAGTTTTACAGCAAATTCATCCCCCATTTCACACCCTTACATGCGGAATTTTGAAAAACATTTACCTAATGTTTGAATGTATACCTCATTTAGAATAATCCCTCCAAATGTCATTTCTCGAGAACCAGCATCTTAGGTTTTGGATTGTTTGCAGTCAGGACTTTGAATTCTCTTTAGTAAAGATAAATTGAAATGGCATGAAAGGAGGGTAGGTATATTTACATCTTTCAGCTGGCAGTCACTTTGTGTAAAAAAACATAGTCGAATTGATAAACTCCTCCTTTTTTTTAAGTCGGTTAAAAATCAAAGTAATTAATAACCTACTTCAAGTGACTTTTTTAACAGACAGTAAAATTCATGAACAAATTCATGCAAAGTAATTTCCTTTGATGCCAAAATTATATTGGCAAAATTACGTTTATTTATTTTTAATATAGCTTAGCCTCCTAAATTCATTCTGCTTTGATATTAGAGGAATGAGCGTGTGATATGACAAGCCAAGGCAGCTTGCTTCTGTCATCTGTTTAGGAAAACTTTTGTTGATCAAAAATTTCCGGTCCTTAAATGAAAGTGTTTTCGGAAATTCCTCAATTACAATTTACGATATAATTCATACTATCATACTATACATAATTATTTATAAGTTGATTACCAGCACTACAGAATCCAGGAACAAATCGTTCGAAACGTCACGTCAATTGTCAATTGACGTGATTCTAAGCGACCCCGACGCAATGTCAGTATGGCTCACGTCGTGGCCGATAGCGTATACACGTCATTTACGTGTTTTACGGACATAGTTCAAAACTTCAAAATAACTAATATATACATTTAGTAATAAGTACATTTTTAAAACTTTAAGAACTCTCACGTTTCGATGAAGAAACCGTTCTCATTTTATAAATCAGGTAAATTTTCTATACTGCTTATGAGTGCCTATACAAAATCTCTCCAAAAATAAACTAACGTTAACAATAAACGATATAACATAAAATATAACGGTCGTTGTACCTTGTCTTTCGCTATTTCATCAATGTTGTAAGATAGGTACAATAACATTAAAATAGCGTAATAAAATGTCATGTCATAACCCAACCCTGTAGCATATTGTGAAAAAGAGCTTAACATTATTTTGTTTTCCAATATAACCGTGGTGGCCGTGGAATTTGCGCAGTCGCCTGTTACGCAAGCATCGCAATTCGAATCCCAGCGAGGTTGCACGACCGAGTTTTTCTAAAAAACGTATGATCTAGTGATGTCACACCACTTGTTTTATGGTGAAGGAAACCCCTGCATATGTCTGATAAGTAATTCAAAGGCTTATCCAATTCCTGAGATGGCGATAGACTCACAATTTGTCACTTTGACACTTAATCATCTTCGGTGAAAAGTGGATGTTGTTATTACAACAACCCTGCCTAAGAGTTATTAGGGGAATACGGGCGCGTGCATGTATATTTTCTTATTGTCCCTATTGTAATGGTTAGGTGATATTGCCTTAAGTGTTACCAGAAACCACTCACCAACAGGCCGGACGTGCGCAATTTTGCCACTTTCACTGTATAAATAACAACTTATCTGGAGGTCTCGTTTACCGTAAGCCTAAGTAAACATTAAATTGGTTTGAATTTTATTCCGTTTTTTTCATTACCCTTTTCTTTTGTTGACCTGTCTGTGCCGTAAAATACTAACGAATAAATTCAGGCCGGATAACAGCATGCTTGAGCACGTTTCGTTGTTTATCGGGATTTGGGCTGCCTGCAGATCTGCTTTAGCTTCATGCACGTTGTTCTAATAAGCTCTTTCGTCAGCTTCCCTAAGTCACATAGCTATTAATATTATATGTG
This sequence comes from Watsonalla cultraria, assembly GCA_964035505.1. NCBI lineage: Eukaryota > Metazoa > Arthropoda > Insecta > Lepidoptera > Drepanidae > Watsonalla > Watsonalla cultraria. The sequence goes on along the minus strand of OZ037713.1, from coordinate 6,730,258 downwards.
TAATAATTATAGACATTGTACCAACCACCCAACACACCCTAATGTGTCATGTGGCATATATCAATTTTACCATCAATTCGGCGACTTCGTTGGCGTTGACATGAGAAAGAAAAATCTATACACATGCTCACGCCTGTATTCCGCGAAGGGGTAGGCAGAGGTGTTGTAATGTTCAACACCCACATTTCACCGAATATGATTAAGTGCCAACGTGACAGAGGGTGAGTCCATCGCCGTCTCGGGCACTATACATAGATACGTCTTTGAATTATTTCTCAGACATATGCAGGTTTCCTCACGATGTTTTCCTTCACCGTAAAGCACGTGGTGTGAAATCACTGTACATAAGTTTTTAGAAACACTTATAGATACAGGCCCCGCTGGGATTCGAACTTGCGTCGAAAAATCTATAATAATATATAAAGCTGAAGAGTTGGTTTGAACGCGCTATTCTAAGGAACTTCTGGGTCGATTTTTACTGCAGTGTTAGACCATTTATCGAGGAAAGCTACAGGCTATATATCGCGCTAACACTATTCGCGGATTACAGTTAGTTATATTATACAAGCGGATGTCATGCGGTTTCACCTGCGTAGTTCTCGTTCCTGTGGTATTACGGGGATAAAATATAGCCTATGTTGCTCGCTGTTGATGTAGCTATCCATTGCTGAAAGAATATTCAAGATCGGTCAAGTAGTTTTGGAGCCTGTTCAATGCAAACAAACAAAAAAACATTCAAATCTTTCCTCTTAATAATATTAGTATAGATATAAATTACACATGAGAGTATTGCAGGTGATAAACTATATTTGTGCCAATTCCATCAAAATATTTTTTTTATATTTAAGTTACAAACATCGAAATATAAAAATTACAGTTACTTTACTAGAACAGAAAAACCCACATGGGAACCATTTAAATATCCAATCTGCCAAGCCTTACAAAATTCCACACTAAAACTTAATCTTGCAAATCAAGTAGATACTGCGACGCTGAATTTTTGGCGATCGAAACAAGTCGGTCGGAGCTCTAATAAAGTCTGACAACTGATTTAACCCAGATTACCGATTTTCCACAAAAACGAGTTACGTAGGTCAGATTACAGTCGCTTTGTTTTATACAAAGCGAAACACGTGATCAACTTCATCAGGCTAAATCAAATGCCAACCCTAACAATACATGGGATGGGGCTATGTAGATGATAAAAAAATAAGAGTAAAGGCTTAAGAATCCATAGAAACAGACAGATCTATGTATCTATACATATAAATAAATAAAATTGACGCGTCTTCTTGAAATAATATTACATACATACAAATTAATAGCTTTTCAACAAATGCATATGATATACATCATCATCTCCGTGGTTTTATCCCATGTATTTGGGGTCGGCACTTGATTAAACCCGATGTGGGTGATCACCTGATTTTTATACGAAGCGACTGCCATCTGACCTTCGTAACCTCTTATTCGAGGAAAATCGGCTATCTGGGTTAAACCAGTCGTCAGACTTTCTTAGGCTTCTGACTGACCTGTAACGATTGCCAAAGATGTTAAAAACTGACGGGACCGACGCTTAACGTGCTCTCCAAGGCACAGAGGAAACTCGGGCGGTCACTCATCCAACATGGCCAAAAGCGAGTCGTACTCGCGCACCAAGTGTTTTGTACTAAATTGTAATGAGAACTTAACTTTTCCAATGGAAATCTGTTATCGCATTCCATAATCTGAATCAAAACCTTTTGGGTACTAAGTGCCATTGCCCTATAATTATGAAATTTATCAATAATAATACAAGACCAACCGCTATAGGCTCAGTCTAGTCATAAGATACGACCTTCAGCAATAAATAAACATAGAATCATACGTACAAAACAAGTTTTCTTACAAGTACAACCTTAGATGATGACACATACAATGTATATATGACGTTCAAACGTATGGAAATACTGCCATCCGAAAATACTGTAACGTCAACATTATGAGCTGGGGACTTTTATTACAAACAAACAAAATATAACTGCAGATTGCCTTCAAACTCCGGAATAAAGGATAACTATAAGCAAGAAGCATTAGCAGAAAATACACATTCAAAAGAAGCTACATGGAATTTCATATTATTTTTACCGTCGCTTTTCAGGTATTACTTCACAACCTCAATTTGAAGGCAACATACATAGCTTTATTTATTAATTTAATAACAAATCAGAACTTTATTCTTGAGAAAAGAACCGTGGTGGCCGTGGGATTTAAGCAATCGCCTGCTTCGCCAGCAACGCAAGTTCTTATCCCAGCAGCCTGTACCAATGAGTTTTCTTAAAACTTATGTGCAATGATTACACACCACGTGCTTTACGATGAAGCATAACATCTTGAGGAAACCTGCATATGTCTGAGAAGTACTTCAAAGTCTTATGTATAGTGCCTGTGGCGGCGATAGACTCACCATCTGTCACGTTGGTGCATAACCATCTACGATTAACAGGGGGTGTTGTATGTTGTATCAATTCAAACTCAATGGTTCTTCCCGCGTCACTTGCACTTTATTGCGTACAACAACATCCCACCCAATAAACATAAAAACACACATCCCAAACCATTAGCTACTCCAAGACTCAATGTCCTGGCGACCCTACTAACGAGGGTTCCCACATTATGATGATATCTTAATTAAGTTTTCTCTCTTTGTAAATATTTATAAGTGAACCTACTGCAGGTAATTGCTATGTGTTGTATTTTCAGTCGTGATTTCCAGGCACGTGTTGTTTCAGCCTTCTGCACAAGCGTGTATTAACACGTTTGTGCAGAAGGCTAGCAATTTGATTATCATTATCTGCAACCTCTACATTAATTAATGACATTTAGCTTTACGTTATGTTATATCTATATTAATTAAAAGTATATAAAACATTATCTTGAAGTTCTAAACTAAAAACATAGGTGATATTAAACCAAAATAAAGCAAATAAAAAAAAAATTGATCATTGTCCTATATGATTTCTGAACCACGAGGTCAGTTCTCTTCTCAAACTGTATTTTTTTTTTTTTATATTAGTACCGTCATCTCTCCATAGGTTTTGTAACTTAAGGGAAACAAGCTTTGTTATAGTTACTACCTAACCTACTAGATATAGCATTGCTTTAATGAATTCAAGGAAAGCCCGCGTAAAACACAGTAGGTACCTAATGTACTATAAAAATAAGGTACTATGTTTTACGCGGGCTTTCCTTATACAAGCGAAGCAGGCGGTATGAAAATAGCATCACAATGTACATACATATAAGCTTATGGTACTCATAGTATACTGTGGTAGCACCCAACATAACAAGTGTGGTAAATCTCTCATAGCCTCGAGGTCATCTGTCATTTCTAATTAGGGTCGTCATACATAATAATCAGGGTTCATTACAAAAACGGGGATAGCGACATGATACTCATAAGTAGATAGTCAAATGTTTGCTGGATGTTAATAATCAGACGGTTCCAACCCATTTAGTTTTATAAGTTGGTCATTAAACTGAGATGAAATAAGTTTAAATATATTATTTTTGTCGTTGTAGCACAAATATGAGTTTAACCTAACTCTGCACCTGTATGCATGTACACAAAAAGAATAAAAAGTAGCATGGAAAATTAACCCTCATTTCTATCCCTTAGATGTGGAACTACAATTTTTTTTTAATTCTTGTATACCTACAACTCACATTGAACACACTCTTTAAATTTGATATCTCTAAGACCAGAGGTTTAGTGTGCGTTGATATATCACTCAGGCAGTCAGTTAGGACTTTAAAGATGGTGTTTTTTTTTAAATATATAAATTGTATGGAACTCATCCGAATTAAAAACTGACGATATCCCATAATATGTGGGGCTAGTTTATAATGTATAGCGGTCCATCCAATTCCGCGAAAATGGAGACTGGCATGAAAAAATCTCGAGGTCCGCCTCTCTTTTATTAAAGCTCTATTGTGTTCACAAGACCGGGGGTGACCATTATTTACGAAAACAACCTACCATATATAACAACATATTACACCATTACATGTGTTGAACACTATAGCGTGAGTATTATGAACCCAGGTAACGATCGATAAAAACAGGATGCCGACATTAAATCTCAGGTTAGTTATCATTGTTAAGGACTAGTTTTCTAATTTCAATCTTACAAGATGTCTCAAGTTTCTTCCCATCAATTCCGTCTGAAGCTTAATCTAATTGCGATCTTTCAATTAAAAACAATTAACACCGAATAATGTAGTTTAATAAAGTGTAGTTTAAATAATTAGAAAATATCTTAGATATATTTTGCACTCAGTCTGATATACGATACGCCTTGCCTTGTTACACTGTTTCATATAATCTGCTAACTGAATTTCTTGCTTTGTTTCTAATTAACTGTTTGTGTCTTCTTGAAAATAAAATTAAAAAGAAAAATTATGCGTTACTAGTGTTCAGTGAGGTCGCATTGGGTACCCTCTAGAAACTAGACGAACAAACACTTTTCGTACAAGTAAAAGTGCTGAACATAGAGTAATACTTCAGATGCTCAAAAAACTGATGTTAAACGTGGAATAACTTGGTGTTAAACGAAAACGTTTGTCAAAAAACTCATAACAATCGAGGTCGATCCAACGCATTATCTTTAACGGCTCTTTTTGCCCAGATCGTTATATTATGAGACACAGGTCCACAACAAGAGGAAAATAAAACATGATTTATATCAACGACCCATGGAAATGGCTTCTTTATCCCATATGGAGGATATTTATCTAATTATATTGCTTAATAGACCGAAAATAATAGATATTTAATAATTGAAATGAATGATTGCTCGGTCACCCTAAGCATTCAATTACGTATAAGATCAAAGTAGCATATAGCTTCAAGGGTAATATAAACACAGATCCAAGAAGTGATCCCTGTAACAAAAACAACCATTTAGAAAGTTTCGACATCGGGCAATATTTTTCTTTTCGAACAATCAGTTACTTCACTGAAGTAAGATTTCCCTCCTGGATTAAAGTTTCAAGTACATTTGAGTATATCTTAGCCTAATTAAGACATCAATAACCCTGTCGTTGAGACTTTGTACCTTCTCACGCTCTTCGCGATTTTAAACGATTCATTTAAATTTCTACCGCCTTGATACAAAACATTGCCTAAGGTACTCCTTGGTTTAAAAGTAGTTCCATCTCCTTCTGTGACATGGATTTCAAAAGGGATGCACATAGTTTTAGCCCGAGCATGGTCTAGTCTTGGCTGAAACCATGTTTTGTAATGCATACATATACTCCCGCCTGGATTCCCCAAAGGGGTAGGCAAGGGTGTTGAAATAACAGCACCCACTATTCACCGAAGATGATCAAGTATTGATGGTTACAGATGTGAAGTCTATCATGTCCCCATATCAGGCACTACACTTACATACGACTTTGAATAACTGCTCAAACCCCACGGCTCATGTTTTGTAATAAGGGTGCTAATATTATCTGCCCCCACTCTGATGACCCCAATCTAAAATCTAACATTGTGCCCGTTATCAGGTCGCATGTCTGTTGATTCACTTGTTGGTTTATAAGGGGAAGTCTGAAAGTAGCACCAGTGACTGAGAAGTTGAAGAATAAACATTTGTCGTGGTATGGACATGTTATGCGGAGGGATGAGGAAAATGTTGCCAAAAAAGTTTTGTTTATGAATGTGGATGGTTACAAGGGGAAAGGAAGACCTAAGAAACGATGGATGGATTGTGTGAAAGATGATATGGCTAGAATGGGAGTGAATACAGATATGACGGCTGATAGAGAGTAATGTTTTTGGACTTAATGTTATTGAAATCTATATTTATAAAATTCAACGTCCTGACTGAATATCAATGCACTGCCTAAACCCATCCTAGAGACATGAAATTTGGGGTGTGATTTTTGTGAAGAGTCCGAGTAGATAGTAATATTATTTAAAGTATTTCTTAGTAGTGTCTACCAAGAAATGGGTTTTAATTTTATGAGAAAGTTTATATTCTTAGGGTTGAATATCACTCGCGCGAAAGCAAAGTAGTAAATGGTATTTACGATGTATAAGTAGTACAACTATCCTCTAAAACTGAACTCATCCTATTCCATCTATATCTCTACATCTATACAGATAAAAAAAATTAAGTGTCTGTTTGTAATACCAAAATAACAGATTTTCACTAAATGCATATGAAAGTATACACGCTACTGACACAAATAAAACCAAGATTTAAAAAATTTCACAATCTGTCTGCCTGTCTGTCTGTCTGTTTGTTCCGGGTAATCTCTGAAACGGCGGGGCCGATTTTAACAGGACGTTCACTGGCAGGTAGCTGATGTTTCAAGGAGTAACTTGGGCTACTTTTATTTATTAAAAATATTAGGGTTCCGCGACAATAAGGATGAAACTAAATCTACGCGGGTGAAACCGCAGGGCACAGCTAGTATTGTAATATATTCTTTCAACTACCATACATTCTTACGATTCTAGATCACATATCATAAAGTAATCCTTAACATCGTTTGTATGTAGCGTTGGAATGGAACTTCGAAATACTTTTCCTTAACTATAAATATAAAGGCCTGCTTGATCCTCTATAAAAAAATCATTATATACAAAAAAATATAGTCTGCAGTTAGCCGTTTTTTTCTAAATATAATAACAATGTTCGGATATCAGTTATTTCGCTGTGCGTAAACACGATCTATAGGTAAATACAATATCGCTGTATGAACAATGAATATTAACTTGTATCCAATCGAATACTCTTCTCATATGCAAACTATTTGATATTATATCTAGGATTGCTAGGCATGTTTTGCTTAAACTCTTACGTATCTACTCCCTACTATTCTACTGTTTATAAGTATAAATTACGTTGCTAAGCTAAATTATCGATATATTCATAAAAACTCTATGTCTTCAGGAATCATCTTGTTCCTACTAATTAAGTTTTACTAAGACTTCTGACGAAGGTTAATTTTGTATTTGTCGTGACAAAGAGTTTCCATAAATTTAATTTATGGAAATTTCTAGTATCAATTTAAAGCATAATTCGAGGAAAGATATTTATTTCATTTTCATGCCTTTCATTATTATAATGGAAAATTATATCGTAGAGAACTAGTTTAACCCTCTTAGGGATGGAATTTCGATAAACCTTTTCTTAATTGATACGTTCTTATCTCTAAGAACATACCCTCCAAATCTCATGTCAAAGTACGCTGTGATTCTTTGATCATATGACAAAGTTTACTATATAAACTAGCTGTGCCCCGCGGTTTAACCCGCGTAGAGTTAATTTCAGGGATGTCCCGCGGAACCCCAATGTTTTTTTTAATAAAAGTAGCTTAAGTTACTCCTTGTAGTATTAGCTATCTGCCAGTGAAACTCAAACTCAAACTCAAATATATCTTTATTCGATTAGACTTTATACAAAGTACTTTCAAATCGTCAGAATGACACAATAACACAGGATTATACATGCTACCGCCAGGTTCGGAAGGTTGCTTTTACTGAGAAGGACCTGGCAAGAAACTCAGTAATTACTCTTTTAAAGAATATTATACAGTTTTAAAAATACAAAATAAATCACTCAAGAAACTATAAGCCCGACACAGTTCCAATGCTCAATTGTCAAAAATAAAAACAAAAAATATAGTACAAATATATGTGAGCATGGCAAATTCCAGCCAGTCAAAGCAAAATTAAGATTAATTAATTGTAGCAAAAGTACAGTGCCAATGGGATTATTTACAAAAATTATCAGGTAAAGGTACATCCCAGGCTCCCTTATCACTAATATAATCACTTACAGTATAATATCCTTTTTCAAGCAAAACTGATTTAATTGTTTCTTTAAATTTGTTGAAGGGCAAGTTTACAAATTTTGTTGGTAATTTATTATAGAAGCGTGTGCTCTGTCCTAAAAATGAGCCATGCACTTTTTGTAGGCGATGCGCAGGCACTACAATTTTATGTTTCTAACTTGTGTTTACGTTATGCACATCACATTTCCTTTGAAACGATCCAATGTTTTGATGCACAAATAATAAGTTAGCTAAAATATACTGTGAGGCCACTGTCAAAATTCCAATTGATTTAAATTTTTCCCTTAACGATTCTCGCGGTCCCAAATTATATATAGATCGTCTAGCCCTTTTCTGTAGTGTAAATATAGAGTCTATATCAGCAGCTATGCCCCAAATTAAAATAGCATAGGACATAACGCTATGAAAATAACAAAAATATACAAGTCGAGCTGTTTCTATGTCGGTGAACTGTCTAATTTTTCTAATTGCATAAGCTGCGGAGCTGAGTTTTCCTGATAACTTGGATATATGTGGACACCTAGAAATACTACAGAATCTACTATTTCCAAAGTTTCACCATTTACCAAGACCTTTGTATCAACAGGTTTGACGTTTGGTAAAGTGAATTTAATACATTTAGTTTTTTTGGCATTTAAAACTAAGTTATTTACATTAAACCATTTCAATACCTGATCAAGTGCACTGTTTACATCTTCATAATTAGTTTTGGCTCTATCGACTTCAAACAAAAGAGATGTGTCATCAGCGAACAGTACAATATCACACGTATTCTTTACAAAATTTGGTAAATCATTAATATATACTAAGAATAGAAATGGTCCTAGGATTGAACCCTGTGGGACGCCCATTAGTACTGGAGAACCGGAAGATCTGACCCCATTTACTTCGACTTTTTGAATCCGTTGACAAAGATATGATTTGATTAGGTTGAGTGCCCTACCTTTGACACCGTAATAGTACACAATCGAATGCCTTGGATAGGTCGCAGAATACACCTATCATGTCGTGAGCGTTTTCCCACGCTCTATAAATATGTCTAAGAAGTGCAGCACCAGCATCAGTGGTTGAACGACCTTTGGTAAAGCCATATTGCTCACCATGTAGAATATTATTAAGATTAAAGTAAGCGACTAATTGATTCAGCATAATTATTTCGAAAATTTTGCTGAGGGCTGGCAAGATAGAGATCGGTCTGAAGTTAGTAGGGTCACTAATATCACCACCTTTAAATAATGCACCTTTAAATAATAACTTTACTATATTACATGAGATCCGGGAATACACCGCTCTTAATACAACTGTTAAAAATGTCAGCTAAGTAAGGGGCAATTATGTCAATAATATCGTGAAGTACTTTCACTGATATATCCCATAAATCACCAGCCTTTTGGAATTCAAACTTTTAAATGTCTTAATTATTTCAAAAGGCGTGATAGAAACAAAAACTAAAGCTAGTGCCACACTTAGAAACATTTAATTTCAGTAATAATTCGACGCCTGTGGGAGATGAATTTAGGGAACTAGTAGTTTTAGTTTTAACCTTATTATCAGAGTTCTTGATTTTCTGAGCAAGATGCAAAGCTTTAGCTTTTATACAAACTTTCTTAAAAGTTCCGCTAAAATCGGTCCAGCCATTTCAGAGACTACCCGAAACAAACAGACAGACAGAGAGACCGACAGACATACAGAGAAAATTTAAAAAAAAATTTTTTTCATGTCATCACCGTATATACTTACATATGCATTTAGGAAAATGCTGTTATTTTGGATTTACAAACAGACACTTCAATTTTATTTAACTGTATAGATAATTACGCCAGGGTTCTGACAACATACATTGACGCTAAGTTCCTACATAAATAAGTACATATATATGGATAGGCAGAGCCACAGGTTGCCTCATGCTACGGTCCTTACATACTTCTTCGAAAATGAAAATGAAAATGAAAATGAAAATGAAAATGAAAATGATTTATTCAGTTTAGGCCCTAGTAAGGCACTTATGAACGTCGAGGAATCTACCACCGGTTCGGAAACTAGCCTTCTGAGAAGAACCGGCAAGAAACTCAGCTGGCATCATGTACATTTCATTACACAGTAAAATAATAATAATTACAAAAAAAAAAAAAAAAACATCATAAATTATTCACAATAGTGAAAATTGTATCAGCATGCATGTGTAAAAAATAATAATTAAAAACGTAAAAACAATACCAAATGATTTACATATCATGTTTGCATACCATGTCATTGCCAGGAGCTACTTGTGCAGAGTTTTAATTCCATATGTCTTTATCATTTATGTAATCCGAAATTGTATAATAAGCTTTCTTCATCAGTACAGTTTTAATGTGTGTCTTAAATTTATCATAATTTAACGCGTTTATTGACTGTGGGATTTTATTGTAGAAACGAACACAATTCCCCATGAATGATTTATTTACCTTTGCTAACCTGAATCTAGGAGCTACAATTTTGTGTTTATTTCGTGTTGAAATTGAATGAATGTCCGAGTTTAAATTGAATAGATGAATATTTTTTTTTCATGTATAGCAAATTCTCATAAATGTACAGTGACGGTAGGGTGAGAATATTTATTTCTTTAAATTTATCTCTAAGAGAATCTCGGGGGTCCAGCGAGTATATTGCCTTGATGGCTCTCTTTTGAAGTATAAAAATTGAATCTAAGTCTGTTGCGGAACCCCATAACAATACGCCATATGACATGACACTATGAAAGTAAGCGTAGTAGACTAATCTAGCAGTATCAATATCCGTCATTTGTTTAATTTTTCTAACCGCAAACGCAGCTGAACTAAGCTTTTTTGACAATGCTTCAATATGGGCGCCCCATTGTAATTTTGAATCTAAGGTAAGACCTAAGAATACTGTGCTTTCGACCAACTCCAATTGACTCCCAACTAATGATATATTTGTATCTATTTGCGATGTATTAGGTGGTGAAAATCGGATACATTTTGTTTTTTTAGAATTTAAAACGAGATTATTGGCATCAAACCATTTTGAAACAGATGTTAGAGTTTCATTTAGTGCCTTAAGATCGTTGTCTTTTCTACTCACTTTGAAAACTAAAGATGTATCATCTGCAAATAGAACAATATCACAGATATTTTCTACAACAAGTGGTAGGTCATTGATATACGCTAGAAACAGGAATGGGCCTAGTATGGAGCCTTGCGGCACGCCTGTTTTGATTATTGACCCCTTGGATGTTACACCACCGACGCCAACTTTCTGATGACGATTTGATAGGTACGAGGATAAAAGGTCGAGAGCATTTCCGCGAATTCCATAATAGTTTAGCTTAAGAAGTAGCGTACGATGATCCACACAGTCAAAAGCTTTAGAAAGGTCACAGAAGACTCCTACTGCGTCATAGGCGCCCTCCCAAGCCTCAAAAATGTGTTTTATTAATTTTGCTGCCGCGTCCGTTGTTGATCTACCTTTAGTGAAGCCAAATTGGTGATCGTGCAAGATGTTATGTACGTTAAAGTGAGCTAACATCTGATTAAGCAGAATTTTTTCAAATATTTTGCTAAGCGCGGGAAGAATCGATATAGGTCTATAATCAGAAGGATCTTCTTTAGAGCCTGCTTTAAATATCGGTATTACTTTGCTATATTTCATAATATCAGGAAATATACCTTGATCTATACATAAATTGAAAATAGAAGCTAATGCGGGAGCAATCGTTATTATAATAGATTGGATACTTTTAATTGAGAGTCCCCATAAGTCCTCCGTATTTTTAATATTAAGCGATTTAAATGCCTTCATGATATCAATAGGACGTACATGTTTAAAACTAAAATCTGGGAAGCTTTTTCGTAACGATTGTTTCAATAAGCTTTCAGCTGTATTCGGACTAGAGTTAAGATGTTTGGTAGTCTCTGTGGGAATGTTAGCGAAAAAATTCTCAAAAGCAGTTGCGACCTCTAACTTATCCGATATAATACTATCATTGATTTTAAGCTTACTTACTTGCTCTTTAGTTTTATTTCTACCAGTCTCCCTGTTTATAACTTTCCAAACAGTTTTTATTTTATCATCAGAGCGGCTAATTTCACTACTTATATGTTTTGATTTGGCAATCTGGCAAACTCTTTTAAATAATTTTGAGTACATTCTAACGTGACTATGAAAAGCAACATTAGTTGTTTGGGCTTTCTTGTGGTATAACTCATATAAAGTGTCCCTACTTTTCCTTATGCCCTTGGTTGCCCAGTTGTTGAACTGTAATCTGTTATTTAATTTATATTGTTGTTTAGGACATGCCTTATTGAATTCTGTACATATGACATCATGTAATTTATTGAAATATTTGTTTGGTTCGCGAGACTCTGCTTTTTTAATTTTTAACTCAACATTATTTTTAAACTTCAGCAGTCTATGGACAGAGAGAGGTCTAGATTCCCTAAAAGATTTAGAAGGTTGCCTACTACATTGCAACTCAACTAGTTGAGCCATGTGGTCAGATCGAATTCCACTTATCTGAGACTGTTTTATTATACTACCATTAGTTATTACATTATCGATACAAGTAGAGGAAGTGGCCGTTATTCTCGTGGGCTCATTAAATACAAAGTCCAGGTTAAATGATTTAAAAAGAGATATAAATAAACGCGCCTCAGAAGACCTTCTTAAAATACTGTCAGACTCCAACACACCTGCGCCTAGGTTTTGAAATGTTTCAATTTAATGTGATTGCCTCCGAAAAAGCACAAAACTCAACCAAGCTACTGCAGCCTGTGAACGTGACCGATACCAGGCTGCCAGTCACGCATTGCCTACCTCATAAAAATTTAATCACTGTACCAACGTAGTAGGAGACTAAAGCAACACAGCGCCTCCACTCTTCACCCCAGGAAAACAATATTATTTTAAGGTAGCATTATTTGGCTACGCACATCTGTAAGGTAGAGGGTACAGTCCCCACCCTTCCCAGCTCCGAATTTAGAACGGGTCTTTTTGTCTAATCCCAAAAATTGTTGTTGGTCGGCAATAGATTCAATCCCATTCCATTTGGATACGCTTGGTTCATTGCTCAATATTGCTGTGCTGCACTCAACGTGGCAGAGCTAGCTAGCGAAATATGTACGATTTTGTAACATCTTTTTCCGGAAATGAACAGGGGCCCGACCATATGCTCTTATTGCAAAGATAGTTCCACTGTGTGAGGTGACACACTTTACACGTCATACATCTGTCTCACAATAAGAGTAAAACTATCATGGTAAGGCCCCAGTACAGAATATAGGATAAGCATGTAAGTGAAGTTAAGGCGACGAAAAGTTAGCCATACATACATCGTTCTAATTGAGAAGTTTTATAACTTAGTTGTTTACTCATGTATAATTTATTTAGCATAATATAAAATCAATAGCATTAATAAACCTTGCCACATTTCCCCAACCTGATGGAATATTTAAAACACAGCCATCGAGGTACTTTAATTATTAAAAGCGGTATTTTACAATAGAGGTAAATACGCATCGTAGAAATCTTTAAGAAAGCTCCATTTGCATGATAAACAAGGAAAACAGATAAAGTACAGGGAAATAAAAGATTTCTAAAAATAAATATGTTTTCTGTTCATGGTGTAATTTTTAAACATTCTAATTTACGAGCAATTTCGCTCAGGTTTTTATTACTACAACCCAGCTACCATTATTGGTTTCAATGCTAAATCTATAGTTGCAAAATTTCTTTCAAATTGTTTATGTGGTTTATGTAGCCTAAAGAATATCACATTAAAATTTATTAATTTAAGGTCCAGCCAATAAAAAATGACGGTCTGAACTGCAGCGGTTCCATAATTGAATAATTGATAGAGAGATATCATTCTCTCACCATAATGACCTCTTAAAGTAGCAATGAATAATCTTAACTGAGCATTGGTGCTGTGTCCATGGGCTTATATATTTTATGTGATTTATTTTGTATCACTCAAATTGTAAAATAGGTTCTTCTCTGTAAAAGCGACCTACCTATCTAATAGTAGGGAAGCCCACGATGCTAAATGGGGATTTACTCGAGCGTCATAAAGACCTATTGGGTTGCAAGCTTAGATGATAATAAGAAAAGAATGTCATATAATGTATACCTTTTCATCGGTGGGGGAAGCGGCTATAGCTATAGCAAATTTGTAAAAAAACTTATGTTATGTGGACATACTCGAGCGCTTCAGATATTGATGGCATAAATGTCCTACGTATTTTTAATAATGAATGTATGTTAATTTGATCGTTTGCATGATGCGGGTGGTCGTATGAAAGGGTTGAAAATGAAAAAAAATTTTTTTCTTATCGGGTGTTAAGTGAACGTTAAATAAAGCTCTCATGCAATAATCAGAAGATTTCGAAATAGACGCAAAATCGCGGCCATTATTATAATATGAAAAAAAAATCGCCATTTTGAAATACTCAAGCGCGTCAGATTAAGATATATATGGTTCATCTGTGTGTCCTAAACGTGTTGTCTCATAATCTGACGATTATCTAGAGGGATTCGCCTAATCTGATATAAAAAAAAAAAAATTTTTTTTATATCCTGGACGCGCGGCCTTACTTATGAGGTTCATATTTGGTGGAGGTACTTAACCGGGTACAAGGTATCCCCCTGTATATTAATCTGCCGCGCTTTAGGAAAACACGAAATCCCCGCTTGGGCTCCCCTACTATAATCATGTACTTCTGACGATTTGAAAGTACTTTGTTAAAAGTCTAATCAAATAAAGATATTTTAAGTTTTGATTTCTTTTATCTCCTCAATCATCATCATCTCCCTGGTGAGGCCAGGGAGATGATGACCCATACATTGTTGGGGTCGGAACTTGATTCAACCCGATGTGGCTGATCACCTGATTTTTATACGAAGCGACTGCCATCGGACCTTCGTAACCGCTTTTACGAGGAAAATCGGTAATCTGGGTTAAACCAGTTGTCAGACTCTCTCGCCTCCAACTGGCTTGTAACCATTGCCAAAGATGTTAAATTGGCAACAGGGATGGACGGCTTGACATGCTCTCCGAGGCACGGAGGGAGTTCGTGCGGCCACCCACCCAACTACCGGCTTGGATTATGGTTGCTTAACTTCGCTGATCGAATAATGTGCCACGTGCCACGAGCCCCTCTTTTTTTATCTCCGCTATAACAAGTTTATATGTTGTTACTAAACTAGTATAATTACAAATATGTTATAATATGTAGGTATGCATGAACTTGGCTGGTATCATTGCAATCCTATAAAGAAACTCAATCAAGGAAACGATTCATCTAATCTTTACCCCATTCAGAGTTTATTGATTTGATAGGTCTGTGATCCCAGCGGTGTGTCGTAACGAGATGCTTGGAAGTATTGGAATAACATGACTGATTATGCCTTTGTATCCCTATGATATTTATGATAAGGTAAGTTGACGGAGTTCATTCAACTTCGACGAAAATCTCAGAAGAAGAAAATTAAGATTTTTTTGTCAACATGATAATATGTATCGCAAATCTTCTACTATGATTAAATTATACCTGAAAATCAAACATTAATATCTATATATTAGTATCTATATGTATATACTTATACTTACTGCGCTTGAATTAATGGAGATATTATTGAAGCAAACCTCAGTTAAATCCATCCATACATTCCAGAAAACTAGTAACACGTCATGTCCAATTAAAGTTACGGTTCCGATTAGCTAACTTGTAAATCGCTTAGTTCATGTTATTTCACTAATTAAAGTTATTTGCTTACTTAACTTCACTTGTGCATATTTGTGCCTTAAGTGTAAGTTCCTCATCAGCAGACAGACAGGTATATATAGCCTTACTAGTAGAAGGGTGAGTCATACTAAAGGTTGTAGTCATAGTTACATAGTTATTTATATACATCGACACAAAATAAAGTTGCACCTACCTGTTTATGTAAATACTTAATGGTTGTAAGAGCAATAAAACTGATTAGCATTCTGTTATAGGCACTCACATCAATCAATGAAAACATTGTGTTCTGACATTAGCCTCTTTTTAACCGACCTCAAATAAGGAGGTTCTCGTTCATTGGAATATTTTTATTAGTGTACTAGCTGTGCCCCGCGGTTTCACCCACGTAGATTTAGTTTCATCCTTAGTGTCGCGGAACCCAATATTTTTAATAAATAAAAGTAGCCTAAGTTACTCCTTGAAACATCAGCTATCTACCAGTGAAAGTCCCGTTAAAACCCGTCCAGCCGTTTCAGAGATTACCCGGAACAAACAGACAGACAGACAGACAGAGAATTTTTTTAAAACTTTTATTGCATTTAGTGAAAAGCAGTAAATTTGGAATTACAAACAGACACTTAAATTGTATTTATCTGTATAGATGTATAGATATAGATATATTGATATCTACTAGCGAAAATGTTCAAGTCGCAAAATGTGCTGCTATTGACGTATGCAAGTTTTTACTACCAAGAGAATATTGTACAAAAAATACCACTAACAAATCAGGTATTTACCTACTTCGTTTCTGCCCATGATAATTATATTTTATTATTAAAAAAAGTTATTTTGTTGGTTTTCATGAATGAACCTTTACGAGTCGATTCCAAATTGCCGTCGGATGTTAACCTGGGGTCAACCAGACTCATTAGGAGCCATTTGATCAACGTCGCTCGAGTTGAACAAACTCGGAAAACACTCATGCCATCTCTGGTAGCTACTACCAAATTCATTTGAAAAGGGCTACAATTGTATACCTACTTAATGGTATGAGTTCTTTATTTCGCGGAACACTAATAATTTTTTATTAAAGTAGCCTAAGTTACACCTTATAAAATCAGCTACCTACAGTAAAGACCCGTTCAAATCTATCCAGCTGTTTCAAAGAGAAGAGAAGAAAGATATATATTCGTCAATGTCGAGATGAACAAGCGAAATTAACGTAATACAAAGGTAGCTTAACTACCAAATCATCACAGCCTTGACCTTGAGACGCAGTGCGCTCAGCAATCGATTCTTGTTTTTAAATAGACTCACTCGAATAGGAGTCAACTCGAGAGATCCTGTAGCTTGACGAATCTATAATGCAGTGAACTGTTAACAGATAGAGTAAGTTGGCCGCTGGTTGTATACTAACCGGCGTTTTTAATGGTGTTTAGTTGATAACCGCGAGCCGCACGCGACGCCCGTGCTCCGGCGCACCGCTATCCTTATCATCGCATACTGTGACATTATCGTTCTACTACATTCCCCTACGAACGCTGTTTAGATCGTTTCCGTGTGATATTGATGCTACTGTGCTAAGTGCATCTGAGGATTTTGCTCAACACCTATCCCAGAAACGGGAACAGACTGTAGAAAGCCGATCGTATTGTCACCCAAGATATACGTCCATCCCAATAATACATTCAAGGTACGAAGTACAAGTTGATCCATCTTTTACTTTACATAAATGCATTAATGTATTGGTGACAAGGGACGAGTGAGTGCATTGTTTATTAAGCGATTATGTTAAGAATCTTGAGGTATTCTTCGCAACAATTTTCTTAACAAAACAACTATTTAAACGACTACCCTCATACTCAATATTATCACATATTTGGAAGCTAATGAAGAACCTTCGATTTCAATTAATACTTACCTATTTCCTAGTAGGTGTGCATCTATACGGATGTATTCGGTAACTTTGAAATCGCACAAATACTGAGCTCATCAAATCACGGAAATTACATAAAAACAATGTTGCAGATTCACAAAAAAACATCTGAATGGAGCGGAGTGTTTACTTACATTTTAGTCGCCCTTTGTAATGGTGCGCAACGCTGATTGGAGTAAACACTAAACAATCTTCATCATTACTTAACAATCATAAACAATATGGTATACCAAATTATTTTAGCGTAGCTTTCGATAAATTACATTTCGGGAAATTATGTATAGCCCAACTTAATTAATGAAATCATCCCATGATTTCATGATATTTGCGCTAAAATAATATTTTTCCCCGTCTCTATACTAATATACAAATCTTCGAATGTCGACACACACAGCTTAGTAACACCAAGACACAAACACAAAGATCACAAAATCCCGATACATTAAAAAACTCCTTTATAAAATTATTGTCATAGTAAACTTTAATGTGAAGTAAACCTATGAGTTTTAATGACTATATATGTGTGTGCGCACGTGAACTTTTATTAGTATGATAGTTATAACGGTCGGCAATTCTTTAGTATTTAACCTCGTGTGATCATTGAAGCGGTTCAATTATTTTCTATCAGTTTCACGCACACTGTTTAGTCACACCAACTACAGGGCTGCCACTAGTTCATGGTCGGGACTATGACATTAGGCCTTTATGTCTTATTATATTTATATGCCTTTTTGCTTGATTCACTGTCAATAAAACATTACAATGAAGAAAATAAAGAGCATTATATGTTATAAATAAAGATATATGAAATTATATATACATTTAGTAAATATGTTTCATTTTATTAATATATTAAAATGTGGCATCCCTAGCATTTCGCATAACGAAACAGTAAGTAGCGATTGGCTGCCGGCCGCGGCCGCCTGTTATTACTGACATTTATCCAACATCGAGATTGCACCAAATGGCCCTCAATTATTTTTATGGCGCTATTGTCTTCCTAAAACAAATCCAAAAAAATTTACAATGCGGACTACTTGCCTACTTGGGTAATTAAACAAAGGCCCTTCCAAGCCTTAATATAGAAGCACCTTGTGCTCTCCAAAATTGGTAATTGTGTACCGGAAATGTTACCGCAACAGTTTTAAAATCTAAGCAATACATTAGTTATATGGGGTCGTTACTTTTTTAGGCACACATTTTTGGAACAGAACATCGACTGGTCGTAATATCAATCTATACAGATAAATATACATACACATATACTATACTATACAGATAAATAAAGTTGAAGTATCTGTTTGTAATTCCAAAATTCCAAAACAGCTTTTCATTAAATGCATATGAAAGTATACAAGCTACTGACACAAAAATCCAAGTTTTATAATTTTTCTCTGTCTGTCTGTCTGTTTGTTCCGGGTAATCTCTGAAACGGCTGGACGGATTTTAACGGGACTTTCACTGGTAGGTAGCTGATGTTTCAAGGAGTAACTTAGGCTACTTTTATTCTTTCTACTTTCTACATTTAATTTTATTCCGCGGTGCACAGCTAGTTTATTATTTATTAATTATTAATTAATAATAAAATAAAACATGAAACATAAAAAATGTCTCGGCCCAACATGCACCTACCTATTTCTAAATTTAAATCATAAAATGCCAATAAGCTGTAGAAAGTTTTCGTATTGAATTATACAAAAACTTAATACAAAGAAAACCATAATAAAATGAACAAAACACTGAATACTTAGTACGCCAGTTAAAGCAAAGCGTAACGAGTGGAATACCTACGAGAAATTCAGAATAATATAATATTTTCGTGTCTTAAATGCCAGCAAATGATGAATGAATCTGAAAACGAAATTATCCCGTTAGGGACTCGACTTGACGATTTCAATACAGCGTATTAACAAAATTACTGAAATCGTATCTAAGTGTCCTTCAGCGCGTTTCAAGATGTTCATACTCGTAGCTACTCGCGATGTCACGGAAAATCAAATCTTTTGCCTCAATTTAGGGGGCTTTCTTTTGTGGTTTCTTAAAAACAAAATATTTGCTTTCTTAGAAACAGCATGTTACACGTACCAACGTATAAGAATACTTTGATTAAAGAGATTTCGATATCACCTATTCTACTACCATCTTCGTACGGGAATTTAGTTCAAAGGATTTACCAAAGCTTCAATTAATACGGATTAATTAATCAATGACAGTACATAGAAACAGCTATATTGTTACCCACATAATACATTACCAGATACCACAACAAGGACTACAGAATTTAGGCGAGGTAATCTTCGCAAGCTTAGAGCCAAATCTCACGGACACACCCTCATGTGTTACATTTCGTCTGGTACTTATAAGACAAAATATATTAATACTAGCTGTGCCCCGCGGATTCAACCGCGTAGAGTGTGGTTGTCCGGATGTCCTTATGCTTTTTTTTAAATAAAAGTAGCCTAAGTTACTCCTTGTATCACCAGTTACCCGCCAGTGAAAGTCCCGTTAAAATCGGTCCAGGCGTTTTGGAGATTACCCGGCACAAACAGACAGACAGAGAAAAAATTAAAAATTCAAAGCTGCTAATGAAGCTAACGAAAAGCTGTTAATTTGGATGGAACAAACA
Source organism: Watsonalla cultraria (assembly GCA_964035505.1). NCBI lineage: Eukaryota > Metazoa > Arthropoda > Insecta > Lepidoptera > Drepanidae > Watsonalla > Watsonalla cultraria. Next base: position 6,710,130 of record OZ037713.1, on the reverse strand, counting down.
GGTACTTCAATTTTATTGATCTGTATAGTATAGGTATTGTATTTATCTGTATAGATATATAGATTACATTTGAAATCTTATTTATGAAAGTCTTATTTAATAATTAGAAAATATTTAATCGCATAGTATATCTATATTTCAAACATCATAATACAGCTCATGAACCACAGGTGTGAAATAATTGCCACCAAACCAAACAATGGACTATCTGATAATAGGGATGAATAATTCAGCACCTACTTATAATAATTATGGTCATGGTATTTTCTTGCTGATGTCTCACTGTGCGTCATAGGTTATATACATAGGGTGAAAAAATGTACATACATACCAACAGATAAATAAAAATATAGTATCTGTATGTAATTCAGACAGCTTTTCACTAAATAAGATTAGTATGTAGCAACTAGTATGTATGCGTTACTGACAGAAAACACAATTTACAAAATAAATATCGGACTGTCTGCCTGTCTGTTTGTTATGGGTTCTGAAAAGGCTGGAACGATTTTCGGGGACTTTCACTGGCAGACACATGGTGAAAGTTAATAAGTTCCAAGGCTACCTCTTTAAAAAAAATAGGGGTCCTCGAAATAAAGCATGAAATTAAGTCTACGCGTGTGAAGCCGCGGAGCACAGCTAGTATAAATTATAAATACATCATAAATAAGATTGTCAGAGACAGAGAGAAGGACGTAAAATATTCTTCTTTAAATAGTATAAATTGAAGTCGGCATATTTATTCAAAATAGTTTTGTGTGTTTGTAAGCATCGTTCTTCTAAACATGTATGAAATGCAGGAATTTCAAAAAAAACATATGATTAATTCATTGTCTTCGTGTTAAAGCAACAGCAGTCCTGGTTTTATGTGGGATTTTTGTCGATAAAAAGTTAGAATCCTAAATAAGTTTTTCATTTTTCATTCATAGTACTTAAAAAATTTGCACAAACTTAAGATTAAAAAGATAAAAAATAAACATTTCCGTTTTAAAAGCTGATTTCGTTTTGGGCTGGTATTGGCCAATCCTTGAATTTTCAAACATCTTGCGTATTGAGTCAGTGGCTATTTTAATTCACTAACACTTCACTGAACTAACTCGTAAGGTTAGCTAGCTTCGAAATTAATGTTGATAGTGATCTGATAATATGAAAATTTTCAAATATGAATACAGGGTATCTTTTGTAGCTATAAAATAATATTTAATATTGAACTCAAAACATATCGCATCTCTACATAAATAAAGAAAATAACTGTCGGTCAGAAGTTGCCTACGTTCATATCAAAAGAATATTTATAGAAGCTCTCTGAAATAATATAGTCAGGGAGGCCACAGGTTTACAATAAGGAGCTTATCCAACATCCGCACCTACCTTAATGTAACGACCTGTCAATGAAACACACTTGCCATGAAAAATGGTTCATACGCAGCGTTCCCAGCTTTATTTTGGCAATTCGGGATTTTGGAACTTTTTGAGTGAAAACAGCGGAACATAGTAAAAAAACGTATACAATTAGAAGTTTTCAAATATGTATCTTTTTATTTGAATTAAAATTACGTTTACATAATAATAGATGGCTAAAGAAGCCACAGAAAATGTATTTCAATAAAAATATAATATTTTATAGTTGAGTCTTATTTGTCTCGGGCTATCTCCGAAAAGCGGGACTGAGCCTATCCCACTCGGGACATTTAATTTTGATTTAAAAGTCGGGACGTCCCGCCAAAATCTGGCAACGCTGTTTCTTATATATACTGTCTTTGTAGAAATATATACCGACTGAGTGCGAGTCAGACTCTTGAGCTGGAAACCACTATTTCTTGCCAAATTTAATTATTTTAAGCAAAACTTCCCTTTAGGTTTTGATTCCCTTGAGTGAGGATTGGCGTATGCCGCCAACAGTCGTCTTTTGCGTTGACAAAGTTAGAACTAGGGCATGTAGGCTTGGTTGGTAAGGTATTTGATATAAATTTACGCACTTCTGAGTAAAAGTGTCTTGACAGTCATACACACAGATAGACGAATTCATTTTTAACCCTGAAAGGAAACAAAATACTGCTAGTGGAACAAGCGTTCCGCATGATGTTAAGCAAAACCAAAAGGCAAACTTTCTCCATAGCTATCTTATAAATCATGAAATCGCTGTGTCAGCATAATCATAATACCAATTCCTAGCACGGCGACTTAACTTATCCCCTCCATGAAGCAAAGGCGACCTTAAATTACTTTGAGTAAAAAAAACTTAACAACTTATTAAATGGTTTTCGCAATTAATCGATGCAATTATTTGTTATGGGTGTAATTGATCAATGGGAAGACAAATATAAAGATGTAAATTATTATAACAATCTCTAAGATTTATTTCTTAATTATGCGATAATTTATCTCGACCAACTCCATTCAGACGTCATCATAACCATTTAACCAGACAATAACGAAAATTTGTTTAAATGCAAATTAATTAAAGAGTTTTGCAAGACTCAAAACTAGATTTTTACCTGAAATCTAGGTAGGTAGGTATAGAACAACATTCTATAATAGTTATTTGTTATACAAGAGTGCAAATTTGCTTTTTAACCGCGTGTTCAATTTTGATGACCGAGCAAGCGAAGGGTTCTAAAATTGAAATCAAAATTAGAATCCTGAGCGTTAGCGAGGGAATCAAAAGAGCACGAGGTGAAAAATCTTTGCACTCGAGTGCAACACGTAACTTTTCATTACACCTCAGCGAGGAAATGACTAAATGCAAAAAAAAACGTTTACCTTTGTGCGGTACCAACTGGGGTGAGGCCCACAGATATACAATTAATAAGGAACAGAGTGAGAGCAACATTGTCTGCTCAACAGTTAATATGTCTGTGACGTCATAATGTAATTAAATTACCCAAATATTTAGTACTAGTACTATAATATGTTTATAATTAATGCTGCGTCGCATTTTTTATGCATGAAAAATATTTTTTCTTTCTTCTAGTTTAGTGTACTATAATTACCCTATGCAACTATTGGTGTGACAAAATCTGATAGCTGATATTTTAACGTTTATTTGATAACTAGTTGTGCCCCGCGGTTTCACCCGCGTAGATTTAGCTTCATGCGTAGTTTCGCGGAACCCTAATATTTTTTATAAATAAAAGTAGCCTAAGTTTCTCCTTGTATCACCAGTTACCCGCCAGTGAAAGTCCCGTTAAAATCGGTCCCGCCGTTTCAGAGATTACCCGGAACAAACAGACAGACAGACAGAGTTTTTTTTAAGAACTTGGTTTTTTAGTGTCAGTAGCGTGTATGCATGCTTTCATATGCATTTAGTGAAAAGCTGTTATTTAGGAATTACAAACAGACACTACAATATTATTTATCTGTATAGATACATATAGATATATGGATATAAATGTATAGAAGATGATAGATAAATTATAACAAAACTACTTTTGATGTTGAGTGGCACTTAGTTTATTATTTTGCGCAGTGATTTTATTGTTAAGGAATACATAACAAAATGAACCACACGTGTTACTGGCAACACTAATCGTAGGTTACATACCGATACTAAACGACATATTTAGCTTAGCGTTAAAGTTACACCTTTAATGAGATAGGAACAAATACTTTACTTACGTAAACGGTCCATTAATTCCGGGGAACGCCAAAATATTATTCGAGTATTGCATTTTCCGTCAAGCTTTCTCAACAAAATGAATTCGTCGGTGAAGTGAATGGGTATGGCTTCTAATTACTTTATCTTTTGATATTTATGTCATGCAAATAAATAATATTCCTGGAAATAATACAATATACTTGCTCCAATTGAAATGTTCAATTGTGAATCGGATAAAAGACCATTAGATGTGATGCGTATTAAACAGGAATCTTTGAATTGAATTGTCCAATTATATCCAATCCCTCCTGCTGATGTAAGCCAACTAGAAAATCATTAACTTTTAAATCACATACTGATAGTTCAATTTCATCCATTTACTAATCTGAAGTGTTTCTCATTCGCCACATGCGGCCGACTTGCGTTCAATCCATGCTGAAGACTGTTCACGCATCTTAAAAACCTTTAGATAGCCCTATTTATTTCTTGGATTATTTGCTTACTTCATAATGAGATATATGAGAAAAAAAACTAGGTTTAATAGAAACAATATAAGTAACAATAATCCGAAAAAAGTTGATAGAATCAGATTATGTATAACCTGATTTTATATTATTACATCAATAACATCAAGTATATGATTACTAAATTAATAACATTTTTATCAATTTTATCTTCATCATAATCTTGCGCCAAATTTATAGAAACAAAAAAAGTTACAAATTCTTACTTTTATTTAGTATTAAAAGCCTCATAATTCAAAAATACTCGTGCATAATTAGATCAGCTCGATATCAAACAATTTATTTTATTTCATGCCAGCATTCTTGGCGCGATCCCGAAAGACATCGACTTGGGACAAGTTTTCTACCTTTAATTAGTTTTAAGTACTGTTCCTTGTATATATAATTAAGTTTTTATTGAATAAAAACTCTTTTGTTTTACCCGCGAAGAGTAAATTTCATGGGTGACCAGCGAGACCTTAACATATAAAAGTGGCCTAAAGTGGCGTTAAAATCGTTTATCACCCGCGTAGATTTAGTTTCATCCTTATTGTTGCGGAACCCTAATATTTTTTGGGAATAAAAGTAGCCTAAGTTACTCCTTGTAACATCAGCTACCCGTCAGTGTAAGTTAAAATTTCCCGTTAAAATCGGTGCAGCCGTTTCGGAGATTAGCCGGAACAAACAGAGCAACAGTTTTTCTTTATTTGTTTTTTTCTTTCATATGCATAAATAGCGGTTATTTTGTTATTACAAACAGACACTTCAATTTTATTTATTTAAAAAGATGTATTTATTCTTCTGACTGACTGACTGATTCGTCAACGCAGAGTATAAACCGCTTGTTACTAGGCATGATCAAACGTGAAAGCAAATTTACATCTTACACATATTCATTATAGCTTTATACTCGAGCTAACAGCTTATGCATATTTTGCTTTGATAGAAGACTCAATTAGAGACGCATTGCAGTCAATGCATCTGTAAATAGTGTCGGTTATCTACTAATAAAATAATATACCTTTAGAAATTGTAGGTGCCATTTCTAAAGGTATATATTATGTAAGATTTAATAAAAATAAATTGCTACCCGACCACAAAAACAGCTTTTAGTAGCTTAGTTGCAGACCGAAAAGATACGAAGTAAGTTTCATAACTAAAACTACTGTTTTTTTTACAAGGACATGTTGGCTATATTATAGCTGTGCCCCGCGGTTTCACCCACGTAGCGTTAATTTAGTGGGTGGCCCGCTGAACCTCAACATAATTGTTTTATGTGAGTACCACATATACTTTCATATGCAATCAGAGAAAAGCTGTTAATTTTATAACAAACAGACACTTAAATTTTATATATCTGTATAGAGTATAGATGAATAGACGAGCGACTAACAGATGTGACATGAATAGTGTGCAACAGAGATAGCGCACTACGAAGCTAAAATCAGCCGATTGTCTCTCCAAAAGTAGACGTGATATATATCCCTAGCTAGAGCCGGCGCGCGCCAAGCCCTAAACATGTCCTTAAATAATACCACTCAGATCCAGCTCCCTAGCTCATCCCCCAGCAACGCCCCAAGCCAAGGTCCGAAAATTCTGCCTATGCCCCTAAAGTAGTTAATGATAATTCGCTACGATTCACGATTTGGAAAAGAAACAATCTTCTCTCTAGAGATCTAGAATCTGTATAGAACAGATTAAATGCCACAATTTGACACATAATGTGCAAAAGAAAATAGACTTTATTGTTAACGTATAAATCTTATCTTAAGGTTGGACTTTCTTGGCCGACTAATACAAACTGAATTCATTGTACTAAACATATTGGTTATGTGTATAGATGGACTCATCACATATACCTAAATTATGAAGAAAAAAGATTTACAGCTTACCCGGTATACACGGTAGCTACTCACATAAAAAAACAATTTAAAAACTTTCTATGTCCATCTGTTTTTTCCGGGTAATTTCCAAAACGGCTGGACCGAGTTTAAAGAGATTTTGTCAGATATTGTGTTGTGTGTGTGATGTTACAAGGAGTAACATAGGCTACTTTTATTTTATTTTAATAAGTGATCTAATTGAAGTCTACCTGGGTGAAATTGCGGGGCACAGTTGGTTAATATATATTTTTTTCTCTTTTTTTCCTCTAATGTGAAAATGTATTCTGATGTACGTAAGCCAAATATTATAAACTAGCTGTGCCCCGCGGTTTCACCCGCGTAGATTCAGTTTCTTCCTTATTGTCGCGGAACCCTAATATTTTTAGTAAATAAAAGTAGCCTAAGTTACTCCTTGAAACATCAGCTACCTACCAGTGAAAGTCCCGTCAAAATCTGTCCAGCCGTTTCAGAGATTACCCGGAACAAACAGACAGACAGACAGACAAAGAAAAATTTAAAATCTTGGTTTTTTAGTGTCAGTAGCGTGTATACTTTCATATGCATTTAGTGAAAAGCTGTTATTTTGGAATTACAAACAGGCATTTCAATTTTATTTATATGTATAGATTACAAACAGACACTTCAATTTTATTGTCTGTATAGATCTGTATAGATTAACAGCGTAAAAACGAAATCTGCATCTGAATGGATGATAATTTTTTTGACCGTTGAACTCCATTTCTTTGAACGTCACCTTTGATTTCATTATTCAGTTGCTTGATTTAATTCCGAATTTAATCATAAGGCAAAGTATTTTCATGATAATTTATAAGGTTAAGAGCCCAGGGGGTCTACTCTCTTTCTCCGAAAACGAAACTTTGTGAACGAACGAAAATGAAACGTAGTTTCATTATCGCTTTGTTTTTATCATACTCAAATTATTCTTCGTCTAATAATTTAATTAAAGTTGGTTTAGAAAATATAAACATCAAATAATTTTCAAGCGGACCACATTCGGACGTAATTTTAGAACGAATAATAACCGTGGTAGGAACTTTGCGAACTTTCGGCCGAAGCTTCGTTTTTCGGTGAAAGCGAGTAGGCCCCCAGACTCTGAAGGATTCCTTTATAAATATATCGGTAACAATGATCTGAAATACATAGACGATCATGCATTGTGATGGAGTAAAAAGAGAAAGAGTACTGTCTCAGGTGAAAGTTTGTACTTATTGCTAAAAATAAAGTCGACTTCTTAGAACCAATTTCTTTTGGATATGATAATTCCGGTCCGCATCAAACCCTTTTTACCTTTCTTTGATGAACGGTGTCCACTAATAATTCATATTTCTATATAAAATGATTCGTTGAAATGAAACAAAATCTCCATCTATTGATTTTAATATCACGCCTACGCACACAAAAGGGTCTCAGGAGGCGGGTAAAAGTCCAAGGAGTAGGTAGTACACCGGTGACTTTACTCACCTCAGCGACACTATACTCTATGGTAGCATTGTCTAGCTGCGATCTTCTTTTTCTGAAATAAATATAGGTATTAAAAATATGATAAATGTGCTCGCTCTTTCCAAGAGGGTCCTGGAACATCTCCGCTTATCCCTTGATATCCCGCCTGCCAATGTGATAGATGGTGAGTCCATCGCAGTCTCAGGTTTATTTAAAGCAATAGGTACATACTTCAACCCTCACAATATGTTTCCTTCACAGTAAAGCTCATGGTGTGAAATTACTGCACTTAACTTTTAAGACACCGCTGGTATTTGAACTTGCGCCGTACTCGAAGCAGGCTACTACTCAAACCGCTCGGCCGGCAGGATAATTTTTTTCTCTCTTACTATTTCTACCTGTTATCAAATGCTTGCATATGTGTTTGCAAATACAGGATGTCTGTAAATCAGCGTCCGTTAACGATCCCAATTCCAGTTCACCATGTAAACAATTGATCTCGTTAAAACGATGAACAAAGAAATCTGTGTACTACACCTTGTTAATTTGAGCTATTTTCTGACTATGGCGGAATGTGCGACTTGTAACAGAGCGATGGTAACTGGCCAATTAATAAATGTACTTTTCAAATGCTAAAACATGCTTACATTAATTTTACTTTATTTGGGAACACATATTATTCATGTAAATACACCTAATTATCCCCAAGAATAGGTGCCGTCACAAGTAATGACGGCTTATCGTAAATACGCAGTAGTAATTTTATGAGTCTCTCTACCATGCTTGGTTAACCCCACCTTTTTCGCCAAGCGCTCATACTTCATGACGGCGCCTGTACGTTAGCAATTATCACAGTTTTATCATGTAATCAAAAAGATAAGTAAGTAAGGATGTTCATTGTATGCACACAAATAATCAACAGTAGGTACAGACTGACTGACTGATTCGAGTATGCGTAGGCAAAGTCGCTGGCTTTAGAGACAAGAAAATTGGAAGTTGTATTTGACGTACTGAGTCTCTATATCTTAAATTTAAAGTGTGGGGGATTACAGTTCCTCGCCGCCCATGAAATGAAGTCTACACGGGTGAAACCGCGCACACGCACAGCTAGTCTATACAGATAAAAAAAAATGAAGTGTCTGTTTGTAATTCCAAAATAACAGCTTTTCACTAAATGCATGTGAAAGTATACACGCTACTGACACAAAAAAAACAAGTTTTAAAATTTTTCTCTGTCTGTCTGTTTGTTCCGGGTAATCTCTGAAACAGCTGGACCGATTTTAACGGGACTTTCTCTGGCAGGTAGCTGATGTTTCAAGGAGTAACTTAGGCTACTTTTATTTATTAAAAATATTAGGGTTCCGCGACAATAAGGATGAAACTAAATCTATGCGGGTGAAACCACGTGGCACAGCTAGTACTTAATAAAGCTGAAGAAATGTTTTTTTATTTGAAATTGATGATTGCGTATTTTTCTCATTTGGGAACAAAATTGATACAAAAAGAGTAAAATATTCAATGGATTACATGAACGTTAAAAAATGTTAAAGGCTATGATTGGAACGCTGAATAAGGGGGCAAATTTCAACTAAATCACAACGAGAGGATGACGATCCTCTCGAAAATAACATAAGTTAAATTTACGCTGAAAACACATTAATCAAAGCTCACAGTCATTGGGCTTGAATGAGTTCAAATCTTTGAGGTGACATAACAAGTTGTAAAGTCAAAGTCAAAGTCAAAACTATCTTTATTCGATTAGACTTTATACAAAGCACTTTCAAATCGTTAGAATGACACAATTTACAGGATTATACATGCTACCGCCAGGTTCGGAAGGTTGCTTTTACTGAGAAGAACCTGGCAAGAAACTCAGAATTACTCTTTTCAATAATATTATACAATTTAAAAAAAAAACAAAATAAATCATTTGAGAAATGTAAGCCCATGGACACAGTTCCAATGTACGAATGTCGATAAAAATTAACATAAAGAAAAGTCTAGTAGTTCTATTTATATCTAAATGCGTAGCTTGAGATGACCAGCCCCCACAAGCAGCACCTGTTCACAAGTATGACGAGAATGCCAGCCATCGCCCTCCTCAACCATTATAGAGGGAAGTGAGCGACCCGTCATCCTGACGCCGCCGCAAGCAAAGGCATTTTAGTGAGCATGACAACTCAAGCCAGTCAAAACAAAGATCAAAAGTAATATTAAAAAGAATTGTAGCATAAGTACAGTGTCCATGAGACTACTTATCCATATTCCAAGTTTCCTTATCACACATATAATCACTAACTGTATAATAACCCTTTTTAAGTAATACAGATTTTACAGTCTCTTTAAATTTATCAAAGGGCAAATTTACAATACATGTAGGTAATTTATTATAATAGCGTATACTTTGCCCTAAAAATGACCCCTGGACTTTCTGTAAGCGGTGTGTAGGTACTACTAATTTATTTTTATGTCTTGTGTTGACATTATGTACATCACGCTTCTTTTGAAAAGAATTTATATTTTTATGTACAAGAAGTAAGTTTGCAAAAATATACTGCGAAGCCACTGTTAAAATTCCTATTTCTTTAATTTTTTCCTTCAAAGATGCCCTAGATCCTAAGTTATAGATTGATTTTACAGCCCTTTTCTGTAATATAAATATGGCTTCGATATCGGCAGCTTTGCCCCAAAGCAAGATAGCATACGACATAACGCTATGAAAGTAACTAAAATAAACTAAACGTGCCGTGTCTACGTCAGTGAACTGCTTTACTTTCCTGACGGCATATGCTGCCGAGCTGAGTTTCCCCGATAGACTAGATATATGTGAGCCCCATTGAAGTTTGTTATCAAGTGTTACACCTAGAAAAACTACTGACTCCACAATATCCAGTTTTTCACCATTGATCATAATTTTGGTCGGAACAGGTTTAACGTTAGGTAAAGTAAATTTTAAGCATTTTGTTTTTTTCGCGTTAAGTTATTCACAGTGAACCATTTAAATACTTTGTCAAGGGCACTGTTTACAACTTCATAATCCGTTTTAGCTCTGCTAACTTCGAACAAGAGTGATGTATCATCAGCGAAAAGTACAATATCACAAATATTCTTAACAAAATGCGGTAAATCATTGATGTATATCAGAAATAGAAAAGGCCCTAAGATTGATCCCTGCGGCACACCCATCAGTACCGGGGACCCGGAAGACTTAACGCCATTTACTTTCTGTACCCTCTGGCTTAAATATGAATCAATTAAATCGAGTGCAGTACTTTTGACTTCATAGTGTTTTAATTTGAGCAATAATGTCTCATGGTGGACGCAATCAAACGCTTTAGATAGGTCACAGAATACACCTATCATATCATGTGAATTCTCCCAAGCCCTATATACATGTCGAAGAAGTGCAACACCGGCATCAGTAGTTGACCGACCTTTGGTGAAGCCATGCTACTCATTGTGTAAAATATGATTTATGTTGAAATGGATAACAAGCTGATTTAATATGATTTTCTCAAAAATTTTACTAAGAGCAGGTAAAATTGAAATCGGTCTGTAGTTATTGGGATCATTAATATCACCAGCCTTAAACAATGTTATAACTTTACTATATTTCATCAAATCAGGAAATATACCTAATTTAATACAATTGTTAAAAATTTCAGCCAGGGTTGGGGCTATTATATCTATTATATCTTGTAATACTTTTAGAGATATATCCCACAAATCACCCGTTTTTTTTAAATTCAAACTTTTAAATGTCCTAATTACTTCTAATGGGGTAACGGAACAAAAACAAAAGCCGGCGTCGCATTCTGACACACTTGACTTAAGAAGAGATTCAGCGTCTGAAGATGAAGAATGCAAAGAACAAGTTGTAGCTACCGGAATGTTAATAAAAAAATTAATAAACGTTTCTGCAATTTGAATATTATCGCGGATTAAATTATTATTAATACTCAAGGCTATTCGAGTATCGCGACTTTTTACCTTCCCTGTCTCCGCATTAATCATATTCCATGTAGCCTTAATCTTGTTATCAGCATTTTTTATTTTAGACGAGAGATATAGAGCTTTAGCTTTTATACAAGATTTCTTGAAAGTTTTTGAATAAGTCCGTTCATAATTTATAAATTCTGGGTTATGATTACATTGTTTCAACCCATATAGCTCAACCTACAACCTATTTCTACTAACACGTATACCTGGAGTAGCCCATTAATTAAATTTTGCTTTAATGTTTTTATGAACTGGTTTAAGTTTAAAGGTACTGTTAAACTCATTTTTTATAAGGTGAAATAGGCTTTTGAAACGTTTATCGGGATCAGTTTGTGAACATTGCAAATATGGAATTTTACTTTCTATGTTAGATCTAAACAAATTTAACCGTTTCTTTGTGATAGGCCTACATGTTACTTTTTGTGTATCTAAGTTACTTGTATACAAAACAGTCATCTTTTGACCACAGTGGTCAGATGTGAGATCACTAATAATAGCACTATCTGTGGCTTCGCAGTCGAGAATATATTATCTAAACATGTGGCTGTAGTTGCTGTGATTCTGGTAGGCCCAGAGAATAAATGTTTTAAATTAAAAGAATTAAAAAGACTAACCAACCTAACCGTTAATGGCCCACTGTCTAGCAAATTGACGTTAAAGTCGCCACAAACTATTATACTCTTATTAAGTACACAAACTCGCTGTATAGCATCTTCTAACAGAGATTCAAATAAGCAAAAGATCCCTGAGGGGGGACGGTACACGCAAATAATAACAAATTTATCAAGTTCGATGCACGATAACTCAGCTGTGCGCTCAACGGAAATATTAACTATGTCTTTCCGTTCCTTATATTTAACTTCATTTGAAACAATAATTAATGAGCCTCCATGTATTGCTGAACGTCTGACAAATGCACTCTATATTTAGAATTAGTGAGCAATAGCTCATGGTTCTTCAGCCAATGTTCAGTTAAGCATAAAATGTGAACATTGTGATATTCTAAAAACAAGTCTATCTCTAATTCTTTGCCAGCTAAGCCCTGTATGTTCTGATGAACAACATTTAAGCGACAACACTGAGAGACACTGGGCACAGCTGTTGTCTCTGGTACTAGTTTAAAACACTAATAGGAGTGTTACTAGTACTGTTATACTTAGACTCATTCCTTAACCTATGTTTTGTTATATTTGCTATAACGTCGTTAATATTGTAAGCTACCAAGGTAGCAATCAGTTTAAGACATGATTTAGGGATATAAAACGAATCCCTAGTTACCCTAAGTCCACAAATAAATTTATTAGTGTCAAAAAATATAAAACCGTCACTATGACGGGACGTCATGTACAGTAGGTTATTTAACATACTTATATACTGATTCTGTCTGTCTATGTAACACTGGGAATATGGGAATGCACATAACATTATTTTCCCAGAGTTTAATTGGGAGAATAATTCCAAGCTACCTAATAGATCTTTTTTGTTGATACCTAGACCATTCCCTATTAATATTACAATATTTACATGGGCACCAAGTGAAACGCTTTTAATTTTACTTACTATTTGGTTATATGTGGCCCCGGGCATACAAAAATTAATAACTTCGCCTGTTATATGGGTGTACAATAATTGACCTATGTTTTTCCCCATACAGTCTGAGAATACCACAGTTTGTGTAGTTGAGTTAAACTCAGGGGGCATATCGTTGCTACCATTATAAAGGGCCTCACACAAACTGTCATCATCCTGTGATGAGGTGGAGCATGGTGATATCTGAGCACACTGACATGCATGTCTATTAATTAGTGAATCAAATCTATCGTCATTGTACTTACTAAGCTCCAATAAATGTGAGGTTGCTAAAATCTGTTCATTTATAGTCTTTTGTGACATATCATATTTGGCAATAAGGCTACTTATGTACAGTTCTTTCTGTTGTAAATGTAGGTATCCGATTTACCAAAAAGCGAAAACAGAATCGTATTTAGACGTAAAATGCGTGAGCGTCCCTGACTACAAAGAGAAGGACTTATAAAAGCAAGACCCATCAAATTAAATTCCGATAGATTCAATTTGTCTGTTGGCATGTAAACAGCCCGTATAAATACTACCCTATATTTGACATTTGTCCCGTATTTGTCGCAAAATTAATCAATTGCATAAATAACTAAATTTAAATTTAGGGTAAAAAATAGTTAGGAGTTCTTTATTAAAATTTTCTTTCTATATTTTAGTTTGGTTTTCTATATAAAGCGTTGTTTTTTTTTTTTTTTTTTTTATTTTAATTATTTTTTTTTTTTAAATTGAATAATGTTTAAGTTTGAATGAAAATAGCGCCCAAAGGTGTCGGTTACATACACAAGTGAAGCGAATATAGGTAAAGCTCGTTATAAAGTTGACTTAGGCATAAATCTAAATAAAAATTTTGCATGTCATCACTTTTGCTCAAATCTTGGTTGAAATCAACTTCAAGCAACCGGCAGCTTCTGCGGATTTAAATAAGGAACAAATGATACATTACATTACATATGTATTCAACAAATGTTCAATACATTATTGTAAACTTAACATCATTGTTACTTAATTGAATACATTCTAAATCACAGTCGCGTTGTTCACTATGATTTTTCAGCGTCACGCCCGTCGTCGAAATTAAACCTTATCCTCTATGTACTATGTATCAAATTCTTATTATTGAAACCAACGCTCGTCGTGGAGTTAAACGCTGAGAAAGCTAAGTGAATAACGCGGCTGGTACAGCACCACATGATTACACTGGCCGAAACGTTTATTTAATATGAGTGTAAAGGGACACCATTACCAGCTTAGTTCGTTACTGGGGCCCTACAAGAGACAGATGTATATAACTTGTATAAGTCTGTCACTGTTACACGGTTGAACTGGCAATAAGAGCTTATGGTAAGGCCCCTGGTCTCGTCGACAACTAATTAAAAACTAGTTATAAACTTTCTTTTTAGAAACCTCGTTATTACCAATTGCAGGTAATATGAGCTATGCTTATCCATGCCTGGTTTTTGATGTCTCTAATTCAATTTCGCATATTTTTACGAATACTCTCTCGTCCCATATTTGGAGCTGCCAAATAATATTTCTTTTGAGTAGTACTGTGACGCGGCGACATCAGGAATACTCCGACTCCTCCCCTCCATGAAGCACTGGGGACTTTACTTACCGCAGGAACATAATACTACTCAATGGAAGCATTATTTGGCTACCGGCAACGCGCGAGTGACACTTGGTGTTCCAAGTAATCAAAGGCTGCAGTAGCCGCTGTTCATCAGGTTGACTGCAGGATTCTTTGTCGTCTTAGTGGTATAAAAAAATATATAATGTTATTATATACATAGGTACGTTTCCTTTTTTCGGGATAAGCCGCTGTACTAACCAATCCAAAGTACAGACCATCAGCATTTCCTGTTTTGTCCAGATCCGTCCATCAAACACACAAAATCCTTTCATATTTAAAACATCAATGGGAACTTTTTGGTTACGTTTGAGGTAAGAGAGATCATAAAGGCAAATAGTTGTATATACTTACCTCATACGTTAGATACTTACACCGCAGCTTAGCACAAAAAAGCTCATAACTGTGGGTGAGATTTATAAAAAACTAGCTGTGCCCCGCGGTTTCATCCGCGTTAAGTTAATTTAATGGGTGTCCCACGGAAAGCGTATGTTTTTTTTAAATCAAACCGAAGTCACTCCTTGAAACGTCAGCTATCTGCCAGTGAAGGACCCGTTAGAATCGGTCTAGCCTTTAACGCGTGATGCCGTGACCAAGGGAAATGGGGATTCATTTTTATATATAAGATTATAGATATACCGTTAAATTGACAAACCCCCTTCATTTTGAAATCGGTTCAAATAGCTATGACGTTTTACAATGCAATGGTGGGATCTGAAAATATCACAAATATAAGATAAATAATGAGCATAGCAAGGTACATACAGTACTTAAGTGAATAAATCATGAACTTAAGATTATACCGTTAACTGAGATTTAGGTCTGACAGAGATACTCAAGGAAAGCAATATTACAATACTTCAAGATTTTCTCTTTTTTATAATCCCGCTTGACTTCTATATTGAATTCTGATATTGGCTGTCAATGGAAAGCTCCATTTTGAACTTTAATAAAAAATGTAAAAGACTTGTCCCCTATTCGAAAAGTGTGGAATTCGCAACAAAAGTCTCACTTCGCAGTTGAACGGGGAAACCAGTGACGTTATTAAACACAGATAATAAATAGTATATAAGTTATAGTATTTAATGTACGTAATTGCTCTGAAATCAAACTAGTAATTACAATGTTTTAGATGGAAAAAATCCTGAAGAATAAGAAACACTTCTACATAATTATTCAAAACTATTTTATAGTTAAATACGACAGCCGATACGAATACCGATTGTATAGCAATTGATTTGAATGCTACTCACGCACGGCTACTATGAGGTATGGTATTACCACAGTTTAAATATAAGCTTTACAATTAGTCAGCAAAAAACCGTTTGAAACAAAGATAAAGAAGCGGAATTTATTCTATATCTATGGTTTGAAATGACACACTCACACAGACGCGCGCATCGACAATAAGAGCTAAAGAAAAATATTTTATTCTATATCTATGGTAAGAGCTATCACGTCGTGGGTGGTTACGTAAACGTCATTGACGTGTTTTACAGATATTTATCAAATTTCAAAACGACAAATATCCGTTTGACATTAAATAAATAAGTAAATTTTAAAATCTTCAAGATTGACAACGCTCACTCAAAGTGGATGGAGCAAACGTTCTTATTTCAAAAATAGGCCTAGATCAACTGGGCAAACGACCAGTGAGCAGAGCAATTAATATGTGCTATAATGTTAAGGTATTCAGATGATAAACAAACACATGTAACGAAAAATCTTATGCTTACATGTATGTAAAGTTGTAAGAAGTTAGTGTACCCAGCTCGAAAAAAAAGTCTAATAATCGACCATTAAAATGGCTTCAATGAAATATATTCACAATTGTATGTATTCATCTCGAACGCAATTTCGCCATAACATGACATAACCATCGATAACAATGTAATAAGAAAACGACGCCTTGTAAGTTTCGCTATTGTAAGGAATAATTCGAAAAAAGTGTTTTATTCACTGCTACATGAATTTATGAGAAGTATAAGAAACATAGGCCAACAAAAAAAAATTTCTTTTGTGCTAATTGTAAGTTATAAATTGGTTAATTAGTCCGCAAGACGTTGTGGGAAGCTGTCAAATTCGCGAAGCTACGTTCAGGTTTGTACCGATCCAAAGGCGTTAGATAAAACTGGTTCGTGTTTTATGTATCTTTCAAGAACGTAACGTAAAGTATTTTTGATGGCCCACAGATTAGACTTTTAATGAAATACAATGATTTCATTCATTCAATGAATAATTTAGAAGCAGAGGCTTGGAAACTTTCGTTGCTGTTGTGAAAAAATATCTAGGAAATCAGAAGGCTGAAAATTACAAAGAATTCGTTCAAAAGCTCTTAATTAGCTTTAATAATCTTGGATGTAATATGAGCATAAAAGTACACTATCTATATAATCATTTACACAAGTTTCCTGAAAATCTTGGTGCGTATAGCTATAGATATATTAATTCTTTTTAAATTATTTACTCTTGCGAAATCTCGAAAACTACGCGTAGCATTTAAAAAGTAAGTATAATTTTTTTATTAGGGTACCGAACGTACTTGAAATCAGTTTTACTTTTAGCGGCACCAAAATCATTGTAGGTCAGAATAAATGTCTCTATCATCACTACTACTTTGATTCATTGACTATTTTTACAGGTTATGACCAACAATGGTTGACAAAAGACCAAAACCGTAAATGACATTAAACTTACTTTATTACCTCCTACAAGACTGTACGTCAAGTCTTCAAAACCCTGAATGACTGCCCGGGACCTTCTCTGCGAATTCTTTGTTATTGTTACGAAGTCTCTCATACTTAAGTATAAAACGTGATACCTCTCAATCTTTTCACAAAGATAAACTTAGATGGTTCAAATTTCAAATCAAAGCTCCTTGAATAAAATTCGCTACTACAAGTAATAAAAAAAAAGATAATTTCCATCGAACCGGCTATACTCTAGCTATGTTTTTAATTCCCTGAAGGGTAGGTGTTACAAAACCAACCTTTTCACTAAATAACGCTTTTTTCCCGTAAAACTGCTGGCGTAACACCACAGCTCTTAATTTTTAAGAATAACTCAATGCTTGCAAACAGCAATGCAATTAGCTGTGCCCCGCGGTTTCACCCGCGTAGATTTAGTTTCATCCTTATTGTCGCGGAACCCTAATATTTTTGATAAATAAAAGTAGCTTAAGTTACTGCTTGAAACATCAAATACCTACCAGTGAAAGTCCCGTTAAAATCCATCCAGCCGTTTCAGAGATTACTCGGAACAAACAGACAGACAGACAGACAGAGAAAAATTTTAAAACTTGGTTTTTTAGTGTCAATAGCGTGTATACTTCCATATGCATTTTGTTAAAAACTGTAATTTTGGAATTACAAACAGACACTTCAATTTTATTTATCTGTATGTATGTATGTATATGTATGTATGTATAGATTTAGATGAGAGGGAAATGATTGATAAAGGTGCATTACAAAAGTACCTAAAAGTGGGTGCTGAGTACATCACTACTAAGAAGGTAGACACTTGCATTATACTTAAATCGACAAAGGTCAAAGCAGACGACACTGGGGCGTACCTAATGATGCAAGAGGCAAAGTAAATTGCACGAACAAAGTGCATGTAATTTTACTAGTAGGTATTATGATTGCAGGTCATCATACAAATAATGTCAATTTTAAAATTACCACTCAAGTAGGTACATAAGATTGCAATAACAAACGACATACTATGTTATTAGAAATGCATTTGACTTAATATCTATGTACTATACTAATAGACAGAGGAATGGTTTGTATGTATATATTTTTGTACTGAATAGGCGCAAAAAGTATAATTCTTTCACCATTTGAATGCTAAATGATCACTCATTAATATAGGCTATATTTTATCTCCGTACTCCCACGAGTACGAGAACTACACGAGTGAAACCGCGTGACGTCGGCTAGTATATCTATATGTATCCTCCTGCCCTTACGAAACATATTTTTGCCTGTTGGTGCACAGAAATGTAATTTAATATCTTAGTTCCCAGATTAAAATTTAGGCCGGCTATTTTACAGCATGATAATATTTATCCCAATTATTCGAAAAATAAATGGGTTTAATAAAAGTAACTGGCGAACCAGAAATTTCATCAAAGCAATGTCGTCGTTATTGTTACAAAAAAAATTATATTACACTTTTCACCGAGAATGATTACGCGCCAACGAGAGGTGAGTCTATCGCCGCCTGAGGCACTATACATACGTCTTTGAAATACTTCTCAGACGTATGCCTCACGATATTTTTCTTCACCATAAAGTACGTGGTGTGAAATCACTGAACATAAGTTTTTAGACAAACTAATTGGTACAGGCCCCGCTGGAATTCGAACTTGCATCGCTTGCGTAGTAGGCGACTGATCGAACCCCACGGCTACTACGACAAATTTATGAATCATTCCAATATTATTCGCTGTCTAATAGAACTTAATTAGAATAGTCAATTAATAGTATTAAGTAGACTAGACGAATAATAATTGTTATTTTATTACATAACAAGTTAATTCTTGGCTCTATTACGGAAAGGTATTGCTTTAGTTGATAGCGTATAGTGTAACAATGGACAACAAACAAAAAGATCAAAGTGATTCTCGTGAATCGAGTGACAGTGACGACGAGGCGCGCTTGATACGGGCTTATAGGAAAAGGATCGAGGTACTGACCAAACCACCCCTTCCTTAATACAAATAACAAACTAAACTCTAACACCTCTGGGTTATACCTCTAACATCTCAATTTCCATCTATTTCATGAGCTTAAGTTACAGTGGCACATTTAGACTATATTTTATCTAAAACTAGGTGTGCCCTGCGGTTTCACCCTCGTAGAGTTAAATTCATTGGAGTTTTTTGAAATAAAGTTAACCTAAAACACTCCTTGAAACATCAGCTATCTGCCAGTGAAAGTCCCGTTAAAATCCAACCAGCCGTTTAGGCGTGATGCCGTGACCAAGGGAAATAGGGATTCATTTTTATATATAAAAAGAAGAAGAAGATATAATAATTTAGATTGTGTGTCATAATCCATTATTATAAATGGGAAAAGTGTTCTGTCAGTGATGGAGAATACTCCTTACAGATACTTCTGTAATGTCCATGCTTTCAAGTATAAGATAACATTAATTATTGAGCGATCTAGTCAGTACAAGGGCCTTACCATGAGCTCTTATTGCCATGATAGTTTCACTCATTTATGAGACAGATGTATGTGACGTGCATACATCTGTCACTGTCGCATAACTGAATTAACAATGCAATAAGAGCTCATGGTTGGGCCCCAGGTGCTAACCTTTACTCGTAGGTATGCTGTTTAATAAGTTATGATTATGACATAAATCATAATGTTACACCTTCTTACGAATTAATTGTAACTCTTCGTAAACAAAACCCAAACTAAGTTCTCCAATAGGTCTCTATTCTCAGCACTATACTAGTTTAAAGCACCTTATTTTTCATGCGTATTATCAAAATGTTCCAACCAAACTATACTGTCATCTGATATAGTTGTTTACGGAAGGACTTTTTCTTGCCACAATATCCTCTTCACCCGTGATTAACGTCATATCACATTTAATATTAGAGGACAATAGTCGAACAAGAGTATTAAGTTTGTTTTATGTTACTGTGGTGGTCGAAGGTATAATAAAAACGTGCTAAACTTGAAAAGAAAAAATAATATCTGTACTTTTACACTAGCACATGGCGAAGATTACTTGAGGCTAATATCTAAGTATAGCTCCGAACAGCTGGAATATGATACATGGTTTTTCTGCCAGACATCACGGCCTTTAGAGAAATGTAGTCGCCGCCCCGGGACAAGTGTCGTTGAAATGACACACACATGTGGTTGGGAGCCTACATGGGTAACTACTTCGTTGTAAAATGGGTATATTACTTTTATTTAAAAAAAACATAAGGCTTTCGCGGAACACAAATTAACTCTACGCGGGTGAAACCGCGGGGCACAACTAGTAAAACATAAAAACAGATATATTGATATAATGGAGACGTTGCCTGACACAAGACATGGGGTATTTATTCAAGCTGCGACAATGATCTCAAAATATATGAATGATGCCTTATAGGTCGTGCTCTTGCGCCATTTCCATATACGTTGTACTTCGAGCACTCGTTTTGTTATGTAGATGCTTGACATTATTACACCCCATTGTTCAACTATGAACATGTCGTCTTTGCAGGTTCGACAATGATCATGTGACGCCTCAAATCCATCTACAATGTAGATGATGTAGATGCTGCATTATAGTACAGCTATACGCGTATTCAAAGACCTTTTATGTATAAAAAAGATTGATAATCTTTCCGTTATGGAATCTTACCGCACAACTCGTATAATAGGTAGGTTCACATACAATATTGTTTACCGGTGGCGCACGTGATTGACGTCGGCTAATGAAAGAGCAAGAACACACTGGGGTTTTTCAGATCCTTATGCCCCTTACAAAATATGATTTACACGAAGACTAGACTTAACTGTAACTAAAACTACGTCCATCCCTTTTTAATTCCATATCACAAAGAGAGATCGAGTTCATTTTAAACCAACGACTATCTTAGTCTATGTTTTGTAACATCATAGGTATGAGAACATTATGACATTTATTATATCTGTCATACGAGACCCACAGCCGAGTAAATCAGTCAATTAACAAATAGACATCGTAGCTTCACACTTCATAGACGGAGAGGAGTATGAAAGTATAAATCACATAGTAATAGGATCTGTTACGCTGATGGTCTGTATCCAATGAATACATCGTTTGCCAGGTGGTACAATATCTTACGATTCTAACATATTATGTACTTTAGTACAGTTACATGCTGAAAGCACTTTCTTATAACTTATTTAAAATAAATTCTCATTTTGAAACATTTTGTAGGTATTCTTTCTGCAATCTATGGATTGCAACATAGGTTGTGAATTCTTCTTTACACTTGTTTTGAAAGGGAATCTTTAATACATATTATTATTTATTCTGTGCTAAAATTCTTGCAATGCTTTCCTAGATATCTGTCTGGGTCTTTCATTAGAATAAAATCGGCAAACAGCCAACAATCTACTCGCAATCTTCTCGATTTTCTCTCCATTGTTGAATTTTTCTTTTAACAGTTGGTACACTTTACTGCGTCACCTCTTTGAATTTATAAAATTACTTATTAATAAATTCGCTTTCTGCGTATTTTACTACTCATTTAACATAATTTATAACGTTTCTCAGAGCTGTTAAGTACCATACTACAATTTTATTAAAGTACTAGCTGTGCCCCGCTGTTTCTCCCGCGTAGATTTTAATTTCATCGTTGCCTGCTGATCCCTAATGTTTTAAAAAAAATCTAAGTAGTCTAAGTTACTCCTTGTAACATTAGCTATCCGTCAGTGAAAGTTCCGTTAAAATCCGTCCAGCCGTTTCGGAGATTACCCGGAACAAACAGACAGACAGACACACGAATAGACAGACGGAGAAAAATTTTAAAACTTGGTTTTTAGTGTCAATAGCGTGTATACTTTCATATGCATTTAGTGAAAAGCTGTTATTTTGGAATTACAAACTGACACTTAAATTTTATTTATCTGTAGATATAGATTAATTTGATTTGAAGCTATTGTATAGCAGTCAAAATCCACTGGCTATGATATTTTATTATTAGGCATGAACATTTGATGATTCGAGAATGTTGAGCATACACTACCCCACAATAACTTCCATTACATAACGCTGGTGATATTGTTTATGATCACACGGTTTGTATGTCATTAGAAATGTATTTTATCTTAGATTCAAAGACAATGAACGGCTGATGGCACAAAAGATCCTAAGAGTCGACGTGACGACGACGTTTTTGTAATTTTACATCGACATACGAAACGAAATCTAACATCAATTTATACTAGAGTAATTGGTGATATACGTATCAGGGCTATAGGGAAGTAGTACCTAAGTAAATTTTACGCAGCCCTTCAACTTTAAAACCGCTTGATAAGCTTACATCCTTCTCTGAATTAAAACATAGATTAAAAAAAGTAATGTCCCCAACAAAACATCAGAACTTTGAACAGCTGGGCAGCTGGATAGCTGGATAGCCTGATTCCTCCCAAACAGTTCTGACGCCCTCGCCAGTGCATACAAAATTATATTTGCACTCCGCGCGCTGTTACATATTTCAAAGATACAGGTAACAACGACGAGATGAAATGCGATTTGAAATGGGTCAAAGAGATAAAGCATATACTTATAATCTCAGATTTTAACATGTTCTTTGGTGTTTGGTTATAATCTTCTGTATTTAATCTATTCCTTTCAGCTTTTGAGTTGATAATAACATCTTATAAGATTTCAAACTCAGTTGAATAATGGTGCTCCTACACGGCTACTAGAAAGTTTTGAGGTACAAACATTTGAAATACTGACTTGCATTCAAAAATTAATTATTATAGATATTTTTCACTTTGTAACACTTTAAATATGTTCAATGTTTAAAAATATTATTGAATTTATTAATTCGTGAATTATGTTTAAAGAGACATTTTCTTTGGGAGCATCCAAACATTAAATATGGGTTGCAAGCTTAATAACATCACAGTAGTAAAGCTTGGATATATTCCAATTCTGAAAAAGTTTTTAATGCGTTTTTAAAAATAAGAACTAAATCGGCTTAATAACTAACTTTCAGTCAGTAATAGACTTACTTAGAAAATTTTAATTTAAAAAAAAACATTCTTCTTAGAGAATCTGCTTATTTTACAATAATCTTAGTATATCCTTCCACTTGGGCGGTCATCTAACTACTGACTTGGGTTAGTAGGTACTCGCATTGCTTAACTTCGCTAATCGAATCACATCAGTTCACAGGCCTCAGTAGTAACTTACACCTTTGGTGACTTTAGTGATACTAATTAGTAAAGTACTATAAACCTCCTCGATGTTATTATTAATATGACAGGAATTGTTTCTATTTCAAGTAATTCTATCCATCTGCCTTTTTACAGACATTCTTTTTATTCGAGAACGACCTCATGTACATTGCATCATATCGAATAAAAAAGCAGGCACAAAGGTTGTTTGATAACACTTTATTTTAATTCTATAGGTACTTAGATCATCTAAAAGATAACAATAAAAAAATACTTACGTGAAATAACATTAAGAAGTATAATATTACCTATTAGATATTTCGCTAATTGCTAGTACAAAAACTACACATTAGTTAGTAGGTAGAAATTAAACAAAAAACAACCTTGGATAAACAATAACAATAACAAAACACACGCTCCGTGTTCATACTAATTATGGATGTCGCCGCCGGAGGACCCAAAAAAAACCAAAATTAATTTATAATATTTAATTAAATTGAAATTACAATTAAAACTTAATGTTAAAGAAACCTAGTCTACTTCCTATCGATGCTAGAATAAGAATGACAGAGAGTTAATATAAAATTATACATTGCAAGTAAAATTGATTCACACGCTAAAATATAATAATGTGGAAAGTTCCAGTAAAGTGCGGCGTCGGATGGCGCCGGCCTCCTTTGGGTTCGATGATACTTCTTTCTGCTAACGCTGCAAATCCGGTGTTGCAATAGGTGTAAAGGCGTTTACATAAAATACGTATTCGCTGCAATTTCGTAAGGGGCTGTCCATATAACACCTCCCCCCTGAGAACAGCAACTATTTCTGCATCTTGAGATGATGGAATATTGCTGTCTTATGTGGTCCAGAGTTCTCAGGCTTCGCATAGATGTCTTCTCCGGGTGATGCTGGCATCTCTCTCGTAGCACATCTCAATAGCCCGTAGTGTTTTATAATTGACACACTAACGAGTATCAGTACACCTATTAGGATTATGGTGTACAACGGGATCGTCGTGTGGTAGATATAATCCGACGAGACTTGTTCAATTTGAAGGGCAGGTTGCGTCATAAGTTGATTCTGTGTTTCATGTAGCTGTTTTAAATCAATCGATTTGAGAAGTATCTGGGGTGAATTGTTCACGTGAGCTTCTACGTCATAGGGGAGTTTCATTATCTTCAGAGGTAGTCCTTGAACTCGATCATTGGTATTGGTGATTGTGAACTCTGAAGTCTGAAGGAAGCAGTTGACTGGGATGGTGACCAGGTAGGTGCCGCTCACGATGTTGTAGTCATCTCGTGCGCACCGCATGTGTATCTTCGTCGCGTTGGGAAATGACACGACGTAATGCTGCTCGTCGAGTTGCTCTAGTGATATTCTTGAGAGGGTGATTGTGGTCATCTCGCAGGCGTCGTCCAGGGACTGATTGATGATGAGATCTTGCGTGCAATCCGGCTGCTCTCGGAGCTGGTGGTCCATCTTATCTCCACAGAGGTACCAGTGATTGTACTTCGGGCATTCTGCCTCCATGTACACGTAACCTTTCCTGTTCGTTGCTATTAGCGGATAAGGAGGGATGAGGGCCTGCCGGTATTTATTAGGTGCAACCGATAATTTATATAAATCATACGTATCTCGGGCAAATATAGGTAATTTAAAGACAACTACAATTCTAGTACCAGAGAAATAGTAACCGGGTTTTATTATATCGTAATATTGCCTGAGTTCTAAGTCTAAAACATGATCCTTACCATAAATTGAAACTAATCTACTAATCATATTACTTAAAACTGTCATACTAATCATAGAGTGGTGAGTACTTGAAGCGCGAATGAAAGCTAGCATATTTTCTATTCTAATTAACTCGTCTAAAATATCATTTATGTTTTCTGTAATTATGGCTAAGTTTTGAGCAAACTTCATATATTTTATAAGACTTGAGTCTCTATAAGCTTCGGCATCTAAAATGAGTTTCAAAGTATCGTTAATTTTGGATTGGTTATCGACTAACTCTGTCATTAAATGAGAATGCTGGGCCATCCACTCTTTATTTAAACTAATATGGGAATTAAACTGGTTAGCAATCTTATTATCATTATCCTGAAGAATTTTAATAGCATTATCGTATCTGGTAGCATCAGAATGATCAAGGTTACCAGTGATTGTTTTAATCATTGAACCTAAGCCGTCAATGAGACCTCTTTTTACTCGCGTTGGTTCTAGCGTTTCTAAGTGACTCATTACTTGTATTAATTTTGATGAAAGGTAATCTATTTGAAGTTCGTACAACATGTAGGTATGATTTTTCATTTGATGTTTGAAATCTGATAACTGAAATTGTAATAACTCTATTTTATCGCTAATATCTTTAAGTTGTATATATTGTAAAAATGTATGAAAGTGAGTAATTAACTTAGTAGCTCCAAGTCGGAATGGTAGAAGTCCAGGACCATCATCAAGACTCTCAAGTGTTATCTCTTGATTGATTTCCTGAGCCGTTATCAAACGAGCAGTCAGGACCAGTAGCACCCTGCAACAATTGGGCACTTTTAGGGACTCTTTTTAACCGACTTTTAGCGACGGGACCGCGCTTTTTCGACGTATAGATATGTATCGGTAAATCTGCTAGTACGGTATCCTGACTATATCGCGGTGCCAGTTTCTGACGGCTGGCTAAGGGGTTATTTACGAAAACGCGTTGTTGGGGTTGATATTCGGTTTCTGGTTCCCGACTTTTATTTAAATTCTCTATAATATTAGTGCGCGTGTTCAACGATGACTCATTGATAGCGTCGTATACTAGTTTCATGCTTTCGCGATGATTAAGCATGTATTGTTGCATTAAGTGCTGGGACATATCGATATCGAACGGATCTCGCGGGTCGAAGTGACCGGTTATTATATCGAATGGTCTGCATTTAGTAAAGGAATGGATTGAACTATTATACGCCAAAATTGCATAGGGGACAAGGTTAATTACGTCTTGATCTTTGTGACTTAATTTTAAAATGCGAAGGTGTTCTAGTAACGTAGAGTGAAACCTTTCAACGATACCGTTATCGTTAGGGCTATGGGGCAAAGTTCTATGATGGTGTATTTTATGTAAGTTGACGAATTCATTAAACAATTGATTCGTAAATTCCGTACCGTTGTCCGAAACTATTGTAAGAGGGAGACTATGATGAGTACAGAATTTAAGTAGCGCTTGTAATGTACTAATGGCGGTACCATCGCGAATATGATACGCCTGTGCATACTTTGAGAATACGTCCACGATAGTTAAATACTTTTCATTCTGAATTGAAAGCAGATCTATATGGACTGTTTCGAAAGGTTTTGTAGCTGGCGGAACTATATTGAATTGTTGTTTGATGGGGTTGCGATCATATTTTGCTTGACCGCAAATAGTACAACTATTAATAAATTTAGTAATGTCGTCTTTCATCTTTGGCCAATAATAACGACGGGACAAGGCTAAGTGGCATTCATTAATTCCGCGATGATTCGTTTTACCCTCGTGGTAATGTTTTAATATCTCCTGTTGTCTGAGATACTCTTTTACATTCTCGACCTCGAATTTGGATAAGACTAAATTCATGGAAGAGCTTCTAAATTTATCTTGGATGATAGGTATAATGTCATAAAGTGCCAAAGGTGGATTTATAAGTAATGCGGTCTTAACCTTCGGATTCACAAATTCTTTAATTACGTCAATAATATCGGATTCTAAGTTGGAACTTGATACTTGTACGGCGGTTCTAGTATGAGTATCAAATGGCTTTGAAGCCGTCGGTCGCTTTTTAATGTCGCCGACAACTGTGATAACTAACTGATGGTGAAATTTATTCAATGGTTCTGCTACGATGGGGATCTCTAATATGGCGTTTTCGAGACTAGTATGAGCGGATGCAGTAGATGAGTTTTCTACTGTAGGTGGGTGTTCGGATGCGTTTGCAATTACTGAACTGGCCTCCTCGTTATGGATTTGAACCCGAGACAAAGCGTCTGCATTGCAGTTGCTACTACCCTTTTTATAAACTACACTATAGTCATATTCCGAAAGTTTGAGCTTCCAACGAGTTAACCGAGAGTTGGGCTCTTTTAGATTCATAACCCACTGGAGTGGCTTATGGTCTGTTACGATTTTGAACTTTCTACCGAACAAATAGGGTCTAAAGTATTTGGTTGCCCATACAATAGCGAGGAGTTCCTTTTCAATAGTGCTATAATTTATTTCACTCTCGTTTAGAGTGCGCGAGGCATAGCAAACCGGTTTATCCGCGCCTATGGTACCTTGCGATAATACCGCACCGATAGCTATATTAGACGCGTCTGTAGTAAGAACGAAGTCTTTAGAAAAATCGGGGTATTGGAGAATCGGATCATTAGTTAGTAGCTGTTTGCATTGCTCAAAGCAGTTGATATAATCTGAATCTAACACTACTTTCCTACCTTTCTTAAGACATTGCGTCATAGGTTTCGTCACGCGTGCAAAGTCAGGTATAAATTTACGATAGTAACCTACTAAGCCAAGAAATTGTTTGATTTCCTTAGGTGTTTTAGGAATCGGATATTTTTGAATGGCTGTTATCTTATCGGGGTTTGGCTTGATACCGTCTTTACTAATTACGTGTCCTAAGTATGCCGTCTCGAGCTTAAGGAACTCTGACTTGTCCATTTGAATTTTAAAGTTCGATTCGCGTAGTTTTTGAAATACTTTCTCTAAATTAATCATGTGTTCCTGTAAAGAGGTACTGAAGACGACAATATCGTCCAAATAAACCAGACAAACTGTATTCTGAAGGTCTTTTAGAACATTGTCCATTACGCGTTGGAAAGTGGACGGGGAATTTTTTTAAACCCATTGGCATACGTAAGAACTCATAGTGACCGTTTTCTACATTGAATGCGGTCTTCGGAACATCACCAGGTTCCATTTCTATCTGAAAAAATCCGCTAGCAAGGTCTAGGGTGGTGAAATACTGACAATTACCAAGTTTATCTAAAATGTCATTGATGTTAGGTATCGGGTATTTGTCATCGTAAGTCTTTTCGTTCAACTTACGAAAATCTACAACGAGGCGCCACTTAGTTTTACCGGAGGCATCGGCCTTCTTCGGTACTACCCATATAGGCGAGCTCCAAGCGGACTCTGATGGTCTAATAATACCCTGATCTAACATTTTGCCTATCTGGTCCCTAACTTCGTCTCTATGAATATACGGATAGCGATAACTCTTCGTATATACGGGAATTTCGTCCGATGTTCTAATGCTGTGTTTGATTTTATTCGTGAAGGTTAATCTTTCTCCATCGATATAAAATACATCCGCGTACTTTCTACATAGCATTTCTAAGTTCGCGCGTTCTTCGGCATTCAAATGGTCCGTACGTAAACGCGATAGAACTTCGTCCGCACGCTCTGATATCAAAGGGGTACGCGAGCATTGAACGTTATAAGTTTCGGCTTGGACGGGGCGATCTAACGAAAATATTAGGTCGTGTTGCGTCGGATTCGTAACTTCTATAAATCCGCGGTTATTCTGAACGGTAGTTAAACACTGATTAATAAAGCAATTTGAAATAGTCTGTTCATTAATTAATGCATCACCGTCTTGTAAGTTAATAGGAATTTTTATAATTTTTGATGAATTGGCCGGTATAATATCTTCGTACCAGTTAACGTTTCGCGAGTTGTACATACTTATAGGATTCGTCGAATTACGTGTTATGAGAACTTTATCTTTTAAATCTATTTTGGCTTCCCAATTTTCTAACAAATCTAGTCCTATAAGACCGTCAAAGTAATCGTGAAATTTATAAATGTACAATTTAATGTTATCAGTTTCATCAAATTCTGAAAAGCAAGGAATGTTAATCGAATAATTATTCCTAGATGTTGCATGAACGTTAGTTACTTCAAATGGATCAAAATTAAGCGGCAAATTTGAATAAAAATTCTCAATGGCATTTGGACTAATAAAAGACTGGTTTGCGCCCGTATCTATTAGTAATTTTAAGGGCGGATCTGCAATTTGTATGTATGGAAGCTGCCTTTGAGTTTGCAAATTTAATTCTATTTTAACTTGTCGGATTTCGAACGCTTCTGAAAATCCGGCTCTTCTGCAGAGCTGGTAGAGGGCTGAACCTCATCAGAGTAGCCTGAAGGGCATTCATGTGATTCATCACACATTGGGTAGGCTGTATAATAAGGTTCATGATAATAAAAATCGTTGGCTGTAAAGTACTCATAAGGATCACATGTATAAAATTCAGGATAGTAATAATCATAGCTGTCACACTCATTCATATTCATTTCCTTAGTTTTAAAATAATTTGAAGCAGGAATATTGCCATGCTTACGCCAATCATGACCAGTTAACTGGTTTCCCATAGGTCTTTCCCTAGCAACATAGTGGCTAACACCACTCATAGGCTTAGGGCCCTGATATTGAGACACATTCCTAGGAGCAAGCTGGAAATTATTTTGATTAGCGTTATAATTTTGTGGCGGCGCACGGAACATTTGTTGCGTGCGTGATGGCACATTCACAGGTCTAAAAGGCACATTTTGCTGGTAATTTGGCTTCCACATTTGTGGGACTGGCTGCATATTAGAATTAAATGGAGGACGTGCAAAAGAATTGAATGGTTTAAACGCGGGCAAGGAATTGTATATTGGTATTGGCATTGGCTTTGGCGATTGAAACGGTTGTGACTTCTTTTCGGACACTGAATCATTACGGCCTTGAAGATACATAACGTTCAATTCCTCTTGCACAAACTCTAACGCTTTTTCAGCACTATCAGGACGCATGCATCTAATGCGAGACCCTAAGGGCTCTTTTAAACCACGCACAAACGCTTGCATTGTTAATTTCTTGTAAAGAATGCGTTTGGCTTCAACAGTGGTACTAACATTTTCATGCAATGTGACATAGGTCATAATGGTGCTGAACAAGTTAACACATTTATCATAAAATTCCTGTGGCGAACTATTCCCTTGTGTGGCTAACATAAGATCATTGTACAAAGCGGTCTCATCACGTTGGTCTGAAAAATTATTTATGAGGGCATTTTTAATGCTATTCCAATCTTCAGATATGCCGTTCGAATTTATAATACGTGCGGCTGGCCCAGTAATCTTATTAAGTACGCCGTTAATGAGACAGAGCTTTGCTAACTCATTGCCTGGATTTGCAGTTACATATTCGGCTACGATTTGATCACACAAATTTATAAACCGGGGGAGCACATGGGGGTTGCCGTCAAAATCGGGTACTAGGCGTAAGGCCTTGAAAATTGTGTCTACGTCAGTCATCTCGGTCGGTTGATATTCTATCGAGCCTAACGAGGAATTTAAAGTACTATCTAAATTATCTAAATCTACACTAATATTTCTATTTCTATCTAATTCAAGCCTACGAGCTACTATAGCACGCGCAGGCCCTCTAGGGGTAGTTTGCTTAGGATGAAAAATTTTGCACGATAATTAACACACTAAATTAGGAAAAGGGAAAGCAACGCACAGAAAAAATTGTGAGTGTACTTACATGAATTTCATTCTGGTTCCTCTGGGATCGATGTCTAGATTTATCCTCCGATCCGGACTCCAGGTTCTTTGGATACCCGGGCGCTGATTAATTCGATATGAGAATCTAAGCTACCCTAAGTATCCTACCGACTGCGCCAATTATGGATGTCGCCGCCGGAGGACCCAAAAAAAACCAAAATTAATTTATAATATTTAATTAAATTGAAATTACAATTAAAACTTAATGTTAAAGAAACCTAGTCTACTTCCTATCGATGCTAGAATAAGAATGACAGAGAGTTAATATAAAATTATACATTGCAAGTAAAATTGATTCACACGCTAAAATATAATAATGTGGAAAGTTCCAGTAAAGTGCGGCGTCGGATGGCGCCGGCCTCCTTTGGGTTCGATGATACTTCTTTCTGCTAACGCTGCAAATCCGGTGTTGCAATAGGTGTAAAGGCGTTTACATAAAATACGTATTCGCTGCAATTTCGTAAGGGGCTGTCCATATAACATACTCATCTCATAATTATGAGTAAAATAGAGAATACTTATCATAACATCATAGATTTCAAGAATTGTTGAGGTTAACTAAAACATTAACTAACGCGATAAATAATATCATGCATACAAACATATGCTCACGCCTGTACACCCCTAAGTGGTAAGCAGAGGTGTTGTGATAAGAACACCCATTTTTCACTGAAGATGATTAAGTGCCAACGTGACAGATGGTGAGTATCGCCGTCTGCACTATACATACGTCTTCGAATTACTTCTCAGACATATACAGGGTATCCTCACGATGTTTTCCTTCACCATGAAGCACGTGATGTGAAATCACTGTACCTACATAAGTTTTTAGAAAACCTCATTGGTACAGGCATCTATGTAGGTGCATTCTACTAATATTATAATAGTGTAAGTTTGTGAGTGCATGGAGAATGTTTGTTACTCTTCCACGAAAAACTACTGAATGGATTTTAATAAAACTTTACAATAATATAGATTACTTACGCCAGAATAACACGTAGGCTACAATATATAAAGATATTGTGTGAATTGTTCAGAATAAGTCAAATCCTGGAAAGATGGCGCCGTAAGCATCAGCTAGTACATAATATTATAACCATCGCATGTTTTCGAATCAAAAGCCACAAAAATTAGCAGGAAATATGAGATTAGAGATATCGTAGTTAAAAACAACTGCGGACACTTCACTGGATAATTCTAAATTATTACATCGTTTGCAACAGCACTGTAGTACTAATAATGAAAGAACAAAAGTGATATTTCTTAAGCTGTCAAGCCGGGAAGCAATCAAAGTATGCAGATTTCACTTCAAAACTCCGAGTTGAAACATCGTCACCAGCAGAACAACAAATGAATAAATGCTTAAAATATAATATAATCTATCTCTATGATGAATCCCAATTTCCCTTGGCCATGCCAAAACTCGTGAATGGCTGGACCGATTTTCAACGGGACTTCGCTTGCAGATAGCTGATGTTTCAAGGAATGACTTAGGCTAATTTTATTTAGAAATAATATCAAGTTTACGCGAAATAAAGCACGAAACTAAATCTACGCGGGTGAAACTGCGGGGCACAGCTAGTATAAAATAAAAATTCCAGTAGTGGTTTGTTAATCCATGGGTCAGCCTTAAAACAGCTAAAAAACACAAAGTTTTAGAAAAGCAATATATCAGCGAAATGTGATTGATGTTTCTAATTTATTGTGTCCTTTGGCAATTTCCTTTTAGCATTATGTGGTACTTTTTCACCGACTAAAAATGGAGGAGGTTTTAATCGTTTTGTTCATCCGTTATTCAGCTTTTGAAGCTGGATGCAATATAAGAGTCACCACTGCCTACATATCCAATTCTTTATTACTAACATGGGAAAGCTTTCACAGATAACTATATCCATGTATTATTTAGATTAACCGCTACACTATAGTAATGTACCTAATCATCTATAGATAACCGTACATCTAAGTCATTAGTGAAGTGCTGTTACCACTATGAACTGTTATCGCGGCACATAAATACCTGGCTGACATAACGGGCAATGCCCTTGGCCCATTAACTAGTTCCACAGATGTGTCGACAGTACCACATGCCAGATGCAGTTGTACATTAGTTTCAAATAGGTAAAGGAAAAAACTTGAAGCATATAGCATCTACGTGAATGGTGATGCAGGTGCCTCGTTGACCTAGTGGTCACAAGTGTTACTGCGGAACTCAAGGTTCTGGGTTTGACACCCGGTCGGGGATAGTGTGAATAGGTTTTTCCATCTGTAATTTCCCAGTTATTCCCGGTTAATGGCAACAAGCCCACTCCCTATTACATGGGACTTGAACATAACTGGCGAACTGTGAATGTACTTTGTGTACACCTCTGCTTACCCGTACGGGGAATACAAGCGTATGCATGTGTACGATGACATAGAATTCTCAAAATCAGCAGGGAACATTAACAGTGACCATTACATTACATATGAATATCACCTTAACTTTCCTTTTCTGTTCCAATTTCTTCAAAAAACGGATCCATAATCGAGTTACGAGTCCGCGGACCTAACGAACCCAATAGTTTTTGGTTAGGTTGGATGTATGTGTTACTTTCATTGAAGCAAGTACGAGAGAATAAAAATGAAACAAAGGGACAAAAATGGTTCTATAATCAGTACAAATTCTGAAAAACTCAGATTTGCGACAAAATGGAAAGAAATTTTCGCTAACGACTGATTTGCTTTTACAAAATTTCGATCTGTATCTGCCAAATTCTACAAACAATAAGCCCATGGATCAATTTATGAGATAAAACTTAGAATTAAAGAATAATGACGAGAATCGACTACACATTACTGAGAAATTGGCAAAGTTCTATCTCGATTACTGTGTATTTTCTTAAAGTAACAATAAAACCAAGTAACTGGGTTTCTACTAAAGTCATTATCATCCTCCTGCCTTCATCCCATGATATTTGGGGTCAGCGCAATGAGTTTTCTCTTCCATTTTTCTCTATCAGCCATCATACATAATTTCACTCCCATTGTAGCCATATAATCTTTCAAACTATCCATCCTTCGGTTCTAAGGTCTTCCTCTCCCCTTGTATCCATCCACATCCACTGGGTACCTCAGTATAATATATTTTATTGGGATTGCTGTTACACATCGGGCTGATTCAATCTGTCGTCGAATACGGAAAAGCCAAATTCTTACGACAGGGTAGCAGTACCAACATGTTCAAATTGCAATGCGATATGTACGAGAATCCAAGTTAGATGCCAGTTCCGCTATCAATTACCTATCTGCGAACTCTACTGCGTTATTCACTAAAGTAAAGTAAGCGTCGAACTAGACGACGAACGTTGGTTTCAATCATAGGAAATTGATACATAATACATAGAAGATAAGGTTCAATTTAGTATCTTTAAAAGCGACACTTAAAGACGAGTCCCACGCTGAGAAACCTTGGTGAATAACGCGGCTGGTCTTGAATTTGTTTTTGTATATTTGCCACAGGTAGGTAATGTACTACCAATCTATCAATTCGTGTGAACTTCATCTCGAATAATGTACCTACGTAAAAAAATGCTAAACTCTTTTACAAGGAAAAAAAAAAATTTTTAATTAAATATCTTACTATAACAAATGTAAGCTATAACTCAGCAGGTCAATAAACCAACAAATAATCAGATAAATTATAATACTTAGAATCATGTTAAATGCAACCTAGCAAAGGTTAAATTCTGACAACATTACGATGGAATTAATCGAATCAAATATAAATAGACTAAAAGTCCATTTCACGGCTTATTAGCTTTTGCATTATTATTCCACACAGCGAGATATCACAGGCGTATCGTTGATAATACGGTGAACAACACTCGCGATAAGGTGGCCATTAGTTTAGACATACTGGCCACTGGAAAGTTTTGTGAATATGCATTAGGTACATACCGAAATTCAGGTGTTTGTGGAGATTAGCCGCGGCCTAATTTAACCTACCTGCTGTTGACGTAGACTAATGTTAACAAATTGGCTAACAATCGACCTTCATTACTGTTCCTCGCATTTATAGGTTAAGTACCTACATTTTGAAATACTGGTACGTAATAAACAAAATATTAAAAATCTATAGAAATAAATAATAATGACGCTTCTGTTAGGCTAGTCAAACAAAAATATCATCGTCAAAAGTTGTCAATATTCACAATTTTATGGGAAAATTCCGCAATATGACACACACACAATATTTCTGTCAATATGCGCTTCATTGACAATATGGATTTTGCGTAAATGCGGCTAGCTTATAAGCAAATTAACAGCTTTCTAACAAAATTATTTGAAAGTACCTACTTATAAGAAAAAAACTATTTTAAAATTTTCTGTTTAGATCCGGCTAATTTCTCAAACTCCTGGAAAACTTAAGGGACTTTCACTGGCAGTTAGCTGATGTTACAAAAACAACTAACTTACTACTTTAACTGCTTTTACTCACTAGTCGTGCAATAAATCTGCACCTTCGCTAAGCATAGTAATAGCATGCCTTTCCTGCTAATTAACCGACTTAAAAAAAGAGGTTCTACAACTATAGAAGCTCTTATTATTTTATTAAGATATTTTCCTAACACGTGGCTCATTACTTTCACTATTTAATGAACGAACTAAAGAGATGAATTGAAACCATTTAAAGGTTGTTGGTGTGTACACAATTAATACAAGAAGCAAGAACAACAAACTTTCAGTAATAAATTGATAAAGTACCTAAGTACTTAATTACTTTTAGCACTTGTTGAAGAAAGTTTGTATTGAAGACTAAATTATACGTCAAGCTAATAATACCTTTTTTTATTTTCGCAAAAGATATAATATATTCTCTCATATTTAATAGAACATAATAATATAAAACATAACTACATCAAAAACACCTTGGAAAACAACATCATTTTGCTAAAAGTAAAAATAAGAAGTTTGAGTTTTATTAGTTCGTAATTTTTTACATTCGGGATCGCGATGTCTGATATATTTCCTTTCATTCCCAGAAATCGTAACAGCCATTATAGATTTATCTTACCTAAATATCTCCCAGGTTGCTTAATTACGTTTCCAATGAACAGCTACTTAAGAGACTGCAGCAAATTCTTGCTTATTTAAGTACTTCTTAACTCCGGGAGAGAGAACTTCTCAAGTGTCCCTATTCCGGAATATATATTTTATTGTGAACATCAGAGGAATTAACGAACTGATCTGCTTTGTAACTGTTCAAGGTTTCCGGTAACAACGGGATTAATGGGGCGGAGATTACCCTTCCTTTGTGACAGTGATTAGGTTATATTCATTCGAAAATAAGATTTTTGTAAAACCACTATTTTTGAACAAAAAGGGGAGAATAAAATATGAGATGAGATCACGAGTACGTCAATTGGCAAAGCAACTGCGCAGTGTGTAGAGGTCGTTGGTTTAAATCCCGCCTCGTGTTAATAATGTTTCCTAACCATATTAAGGATTTTGCATTAATTAAATCATCGAAATGCGATAAGTCACAATACCTAGATGCCCTCCCCTATGCCCTAGTGCGTTTGACTCATAAGCCTACATTTCCTCATCGTGACCTTTTTACGTATTCTGGCGTCACAAAAGTTATCAGTAACATTGAACTGTGGAATTAACATTACCAACGCGACTACATTCACGGTCGTTTCGAGCCATGTGCGAGCCACACTAGGGTTCCTGGCTTGCATTCCTAAACAGATACATCTCCGAAGTGAATCTAAGACATGCTAGGAAATTGTAACAATATAGTTGGACCTTAACTTACTGTAACTATATTTCAGAGAAGTTTAACAACACACAACATAGATTTTTTTTTACTGACGATGGGGAAACCTTCGAAAGGGTCCCCGACCGCCCTGGGAGACTGTGAGGTTGGTCGGGGTATGTGGGATTTTTACCGCATTAAAACCCCCGCGGTGTCCACCGACACTGCCGGGGCACATCCCCGGCAGCTGTATCGCTGCCCCCGGAGACCTCGCTGTGAATCGCAAGTCGCGGGCCCGGGAAGGTGGCAGCGCGATGTGGCTCGCGCTGCAACCTTCCCGGGCGACACAGTGGTCAAGGCTCCCACCCCAACCACCACCAGTAGGCCCTCCAACCCCCTTTTAGTCGCCTCGTACGACAGGCAGGGGATACCATAGCCAAATTCTTAGACCCTGGACCCTAGACATAGATGTTTACAAAAGAATAAATAAAATGCCCCGATGGCTCTATTTCGAAGTAAAAATCCACATAACCCGTATGTTATTTGCGGGGCTGTAGATGATCATATTTGTTTAGGTCTTCACGTTAGTAAAGTCATAACAGCTCTTATATGTATAACTAGCTGTGCCCCGCGGTTTCACCCGCGTAGATTTAGTTTCTCCTTTATTGTCGCGGAACCCTAATATTATTAATAAATAAAGTCTAAGTTACTCCTTGAAATATCAGCTACCTACCAGTGAAAGTCCCGTTAAAATCCGTCCAGCCATTTCGGAGATTACCCGGAACAAACAGACAGACAGACAGAGAAAAAATTTAAAACTTGGTTTTTTAGTGTCAGTACCGTGTATACTTTCATATGCGTTTAGTGAAAAGCTGTTATTTTGGAATTACAAACAGACACTTCAATTTTATTTATCTGTATAGATAAGCTTCTCATAGACCAAATAGATTTAGCGCTAGAATTTTGTACACTGGCATTACAGATATTTCTAAATATTTTAAATTACAAATCTTAAATCAACCCATAAATCTTCAAACAGCGGAATGAGCGGTCAAACTTTTGTCCTTTGAAGATTTATAGGGTTGTCTAACCAATCTCGTAATTTCGATTATTCACTTTCGTCTCATAAGGAAGTGTGTGCCAGTAAGGACTATTATTAACGATCTGGCTAGTTATATTCAAAACAGATGAATTATAATTATAGTTTGAGCGTCGAAGTTTTTTAATCCATGATTTACCTCTTAGTTGAGAGGTCTCTTCATTATTCCACATCACCACACCAGCGGTGTTTTTACCATGAAACTAAAATTACTCTGATGACGCCAAGGCTACATTTCCACAATGACTTAAATAAATATGCTTACTGTATTTTTGTAAAATCATATGATAACATGACAATAGGGGTATAATTACTAAACACACAAACCACAAAGACCATAATATGTCATCATTATAGTGACAAAAAGACAATTCGACCGTTTGTTCCATGACTCAGATTGTGATAATTAGTCTCCTCTCTTCTTGACAATTAACAAATAATTTAAATATTTAACGCATGACAGTTTTAAGACAGATACGTTTATTTTCGACACTGCGGGTGTATAGTTTCACTGGACAAGCAGACATTTGACAAGGCTTTTAGTGAGTCAGAATAAATATTTTCCAGATAGGGCCGCTAACAGATTCAAAATGGCCATTGTCTGGGAAAAAAACACAAGAAGGCAACAACATCGCAATTCACATCACTCCACCAGATGGCGAAGAAGATGACGAGTTCATGCCTACGCCGATGCTGCGCATGCGACGGAAACTCAGCTCGCCACTTAGCGCCCTGCCAGGGGATGGACTCCTCGATATGCCCAGTAAGATTTTAGTAATGGAGTCTACTTGTATTGTTTTCTCAGGGTAATAAATACTGTTATTCCATATGTAGATCATCACCTATGATGCTATTGATTAATCCCAACTGTAACATTTCTTTGTTTATCAAATTGTGTCCATCGTTCACATATTTAATCCTAGCCATGAACATGCGCAATATTGCATTCTGAAAATGCAGTAAGGTAGTTAGATCAAAATGAAACACTGAAAATGAGGGTCATTTGTCTTTTTATTTTCAGTATAAGTTACAATAATAAGATACTAAAAGTAGGAAAAAATGCCATTTGAATATGACCGAGAGTTTTTTACTTTCGCTAAATCCGACCTTCTTTACCATCCCTTAATGTAATTTAAAGTAGATATCCCTAAAACCATACATAAGCAAGCGATTGTTTGACGATTTTATTCTAATCAGAATGCAGTGTGAAACTCCGTGTAGCCTAGTCAAATTATATTTCCTGTAATTTTGTATATTCACGCATTCAAAAGATTGTAAGAAATAAAACGCATTGATTCCAAATCAGATCTTCGGTCATCACCGACGCGCTCGCTCTCCCCGCTGGATCGAACGAAGCGACGCTTTAGCACAATGGTGTCAAGTGCTGCCGCCACAGCAGTCTCCCGCAGGCTGTCAGCAACCTTTGGCTGGTGTCTCGCCACACCGACACAAGTCAAACCACAAATCGTCCGGCAAGGACGAGCATTATGTTTGCAATATATTAAAACACAAATAAGAAGGTCTACGATGTGTGCTAAGAAGGTAAATACCCTATAGCAATCGACCCACACCGTACTTTACACTATCAAGACAGCACAAGGTGAATTCTATGTAAATAATAATGGTCATCATGAGCATTGATCATTCCAACAACTGTTGAACTTAGGCGTCCCCCATTCATTTCCACTACGACCAACCGATACTGTATGTTGAAGTAATGGCAGCAATCGATACAGCTTCTTTTCAAAATCAAACTTCTGCACCTATTGTAACAGCAAATAGTCCTGAAGCGGCTGCAGCGGATGTTGGAGACTGAGTGTGGAGAAGAAGCAATGTGCAACATGGAGTCTGGGGTAGTGGCAGCTCTCCGGGCGCTGTGTGCCGCGCTGGAGAGGAAGCGGCCCGACGCGTTCCGGCACGTAGCGCGGCAGGCCACGCGCGCTCCCTCCACCATGCTCAAATCTGACACCGCACTCACCGAGCTGGCTCTGGCCCTCGCGAGGCGGATCACCAGGGAAAACATTACCTGGTCCAAGGTTATCCTCATAGATATGCTTATTTCCTCAAACGTTTTCCTCTTCTTAGATAATTAGAATTTTGGAGTCTAACTAAACATATAATATGTATTAACCGCGGAAACCCTATGCTTTTAAAAAAAATCCTAAGCCTAAGTCACTCCCTGAAACATCAGTTACTGCAAGTCCCATTAAAATCAGTCCAGTCGTTTACGCGTAATGCCGCGACCAAGGGAAATGGGGATTCATATATGGATGATGTGAGAAAACATGCTTGAACACTCGCAGCCCAATCTAACTATACATCTATACATCTATACAGATAAATAAAATTAAAGTGTCAGTTTGTAATTTCAAAATAACAGCTTTTCACTAAATGCACATGAAAGTATATACGCTACTGACCCTAAAACACCAAGTTTTAAAAAAAATCTCTGTCTGTCTGTCTGTTTGTTCCGGGTAATCTCCGAAACGGCTGGACCGATTTATCGGGACTTTCACTGGCAGGTAGCTGATATTTCAAGGAGTAATTTAGGCTACTTTTAGTTATTAAAAATATTAGGGTTCCGCGACAATAAGGATGAAACTAAATCTACGCGGGTGAAACCGCGGGACACAGCTAGTACTTAATGTATTGTTGCTCGAATGTTATCTGCGTTTTCGGCTGCCAGTGCTGCCGCGTTATTCACTAAGGTTTCTCAGCGTCGCACTTGTCATCGAGTGTCGGTTTTGAAGATACGAAATTTAAACCTATCCTCTAAGTATTTTGTATCAATTTACTATAATTGAAACCAACGCTCGTCGTCGAGTTCGACGCTGAGAAACCTTAGTGAATAACACGGCTGGCACCGAAAAGTTGACATGCTACTGGGATTGATCATGGCATAGGCCCACTTGGGCACACGATGGAAAATACGAAAATAATTCACCAATAACAAATGGATGGATAAAATAACCATTTCGAAATCAAAATGCCTATTCAACACCGCGCAAAAAGTTTACTGAAAGGAAAAGTACGTTAATTGTACGCTTTCATTCATTCATTCACATATCTATAGATAAGTTCATGTTCCACATTCTACGCGACTGCCATGTCCCATCAATATGATTTGTTACGTGGAGCGTTGACATCACATCACACAGACATGGGGTTTTCTCTCGCTTGCTTTTTTGTAATTAAATAGAATTCAGTTGTAAGTACAATATTATAAATCGGGAAAAGTGTCTAGGTTAGTTTTCAGCAGAGGATTAGTAGGTACCTACACTTACTTCTAGTTCACAAAGAAAACGCAAGTAGGCAGTCATTGTGCTTATAATATTACTAGCTGTGCCCCGCGGTTTCACCCGCGTAGATTTTAATTTCATGATTGCCCGCGGATTCCTAATGTTTTTTATCTAACCTAAATCTAAGTAGCCTAAGTTACTCCCTGTAACATAAGCTATCCGTCAGTGAAAGTCCCGTCAAAATCCGTCCAGCCGTTTCGGAGATTACCCGAAACAAACAGACAGACAGACGGACAGTCATTTAGTGAAAAGCTGTTATTTTGGAATTACAAACAGACACTTTAATTTTATTTATCTGCATATAGATGTATAGATATAGATATAGACTAGCTGTGCCCCGCGGTTTCACCCGCGTAGATAAAATCCATCCAGCCGTTTCAGAGATTACCCGGAACAAACAGACAGACATACAGTCAGAGAAAAAATTTAAAACTTGGGTTTTTAGTGTCAGTAGCGCGTATACTTTCATATGCATTTAGTGAAAAGCTGTTTGATTTATTTTGAAATTACAAACAGACACTTCAATTTTATTTATCTGTATAGATGTATAGATACTGACGACACCGTTGATCTAGAGGTTAGTATTCCCGTCACATAGGTGTCGTGGGTTCGATACCCGCATCAGGGTACCTACTTATACATATATTGTATGAGATAAACATTTGTGTTTGTCTAGCTAGAGTCTGGATGTTTGGTAGGTATACATATAATTACAAAATACACAAAATACAAGCTTTGCCTAGTTCGGGACTAGATGACGCTGTGTTATAATGTCCGAATATTATTATTATTAAGTGGCTGGTGGCGCCGTCTTGTGGGTTAATTTATTCAGGAAAGACAGAAATGATTTTGCTGTAATTGGTACTAGACATACTCTCAAACCCCCAATACGAACAGAAATTGAGTACCGACCCAAAAAATCATTTTTTGGATAAGTGCCTAGGAAATCTAGTGAAGAGATAAATTACACACTAACGTTTTCAACAACCTATCAAACAAAGTTTACAGAGTGCTATCCCCAGTTATCTGTCAGATTTGATATATACATATCTTCAATTACATAATAAGGTTAAAATATTAACTAGTGATAAGTTATTGGAATGAAAGTAAGTACAAAATTATAGATTTGTTTATCTTTAGTAACCCGTAAGTATTGTTGACCATATTGGTTTTAGATAGCAGCAGTGTATTGCATTTGCGGGGCTTTGGCCCGTGAGGCAGCCGAGGCGGCGGAGGGCGAGCCGGCGCTCGAGCTGGTGGCGGCGCCAGCGGCAGCCATCGCTGACCTACTGCACGAAGAAACTGGTAGCTGGGTCGCCAACCATGGAGGATGGGTACCAAAATAATAATAAATGAATTCGCTCATATAGGTACATGACAGGGCTTCGACTTATTACGCAAACACATTTGGCACAAGGCATCGGTAATTAGGTGGTACCTACATATCAAATTAAAACTAGAGAAAAATCCTTTAACAATTTAACATTTTTTCGGCGTTTTACTATTACTATTTATTTTGAGTAGGTACATACACTACGTAGTTATTAGAATTACATTGAACATGTTAAGGTTAAGATGTTATATATTTTCAAATTAATTGTATACCACCTACCGCTCTGTGCCACAAAAAACCAGAATAAATGCTCACTTAATTACAGAAAAAAAAATTTACTCGTCCCAGATAGTGAGTCCATCGCCGTCTCTGGCACTATTTATAGGTCTTTGAATTTCAATTTCTTATTAAATTCCGTAAGGCTGGTGGTGTGGAAATCACAGTTTTTTTAGTATATTTTAATAAATAAACTTGAGGTAATAAAAATCAAATTATGTATGTCTAATTAATTGGGGACATTATGCCTGCTTTGAAGCATGGTTGAAGCCAATTCTTATATAAGTAGCCTAAAAGCCATTATCCACAACTCGGAGTACACGGTTGACAGTCGGAGAGAAATTAGGTAAATTAGTCAAATTATATTTTATGTTTAAGCTAGAACAATATGTATACCTACTAGATAAAAAAAAACAGCCAGATTTTGTATATGAAATCTGTATAAATGTTATATCTGATAGGTAAAAGATAAAAAATGGTAGGTAGGACCAGACTTTATATATAAAATTTACACAGATTACTGTAGTCTGTTATTGACCCTACCTACAAGATTCCTAGAGTAGGTCTCGGCAGACAATGATTGTTCAAATCTAAGAAATTAATCGCTGAACAAAGTTCTCACATTACTAATTAAATTGTGTTTCAGAACGGTTTAATAGAGAGACTACGAGCCAGTGAGCGCGATCAGAGGTCAGAGAAGAACCTACGGGTTATGGTGTCCTTCTTCGTGTTAGCTTGCTTAACCCTCCTGTTGTTCCGATGGGTGCTGCGCGCGCATCCTGCCTACAACGAATATTAAATATTTTTAAATTATGTGAAGTTCATTAAAATATCAAATGTCTGTTGAACTAGGTTGACAATAAATACAATAGTTAATTAAGTAGTTAGGTAAATTAAGTAGGTAAAAGGCACTTTATTTCTACGCATGTCTGTTGCCACGAAATATTCTCTCTAGCACCCTAGACACCTGGGGCCTTACCATGAGCTCTTATTGCCGTGATAGTTTCACTCATTTATGAGACAGATGTATGTGACGTGCATACATCTGTCACTTTCGCACAACTGGATTATCATTGCAACAAGAGCTCATGGTTGGGCCCCAGCATTCATTCATTATTATTTTCATTTCTAGGGGAATCGCAAGCAACTTGACTTTGCTTAATGTAAACCTAATTTTAGATATGTACCTGTGACATTGTATCCCTCCTTCGATGTTTATACCTATTTATATCTTCTCTATAACTTTTAATAAAAAAAATTGGCGACCCTACCCAATTGATCGCGACACATTGTTTCTGATTTAATAGTTAACTGATCATGGGTGAATAATACCATTTATAATTGGAAGGTACATTTTATATAACTACTTAAGACACAGATTATGAATAATAAAATCTTCCATAATAGCTATCATAAATAACAGAACTCCAAATTTACGACCATCAGAGTACATTATTTTTAAATGAATAGACTAAGGGCTGATTCGTGGTTAGAAGTACTGATATCTCAGAAATTGAATAATGCTGTTTAATTTTCATCAAAATCGGCCCTGAGTCTGCTTGGGTATCTATATTTCCATGCACACTTGAAATATTCACCCTTATGAATAAACTAGCTGTGCCCCGCGGTTTCACCCGCGTAAATTTAGTTTTATACTAACTTTCATCCCATATTTATTGTCCCCTTGGGGGTCGAATTAATCAAAATCCTTTCTTAGCGGATGCCTACGTCATAACATCTACCTGCATGCCAAATTTCAGCCCGATCCGTCCAGTAGTTTGGGCTGTGCGTTGATAGATCACATCACTATGTCAGTCAGTCAGTCACATTTGAGTTATATATACCTATATATAGATTTCTTATTAAATGTCTGGAAATGTTATATTGTAAATTAAATTCTAAGAAAACCCCTTCTGTCTGTATCTGTATTTTTACGCTCTACAAAAGCATAGAAAGTATTATAATATATTCTTAGAAAACGAAATTGCGTACCTACCATTTTCCGTTTGAAAGAATATTGTTCTATATTATTCTCAGAATGACTAATCCAAAGATCGCTATTATTTAATTAAATTATTAGAAGTAGGTTACTTAATCGTTACTTAAATGCCTTCTGTCTTTATT
Source organism: Watsonalla cultraria (assembly GCA_964035505.1). Lineage (NCBI taxonomy): Eukaryota > Metazoa > Arthropoda > Insecta > Lepidoptera > Drepanidae > Watsonalla > Watsonalla cultraria. The sequence continues at coordinate 6,665,137 of OZ037713.1, read as the reverse complement.
TGAATACAATTTGTTTGTAAATACCACGACCAAATTCTTACCTTTGTGCCGTAATGAGTTATGAGCGCTCAGAGAATATAGTGGGGTTATTTACTGCGCATGTATTTTATACGCGTCGCGGCATCGCGCGTCGCGACAGAGATAGAGTAAGCCTATTCAAGGTCAACGCTTGTAACTAGTGACGGCACCTACACGTGTGTATCTTGTTAAATGTTTATCAATTAGATTAGATGTAGGCTTTGTTCTCTTTGTTTCTCACAAAACAAGATGGCTTGAAAAACTCTTTAGGTACCTAGAGAATATGAACAAAAGATTCTGGATATACATCTGCTAATGTATTAATCCTATTTAGTTTTATTAAACATATTCAAAACTAAAAACTGTGCTTCGAATACTTCACACGGTAGCCTTGCCACGCAGGAAATGTGACGCGCATTCTAGAAAGCTAAGTAGGTAGATTAGTAGATATGTCTCTATTGTAAAGAAAGAGTGAATTAAGTACATAATTATTTATTTTTGAAGACTTGGTTACTTAAACATAAATAAATAAATAAATAATTTAGTGTGTCCATTATTTCATAAGTTGCTGACAGAACAGAAGTAACAACAACAAACTTGACAGATCTAAAAAGTGATGCCCTACTTATTCCGTAAATATTCGATTATATAGTAAGTATTCAATTCAATTCAAATTGCTAGAAATGGGTATTCTTATTATGTTTCTAATATTATTAAAAAAAATATTTTCTAAATAAAATAACCTAAAATATATACATGTATTTAGATGTCCGAATTTGATATAGAAAAAAAATCACTTACATGTTATCTATGCTTTTGTCAAAGATATTTTTTCTTCCTTCGCGCTTTAGTCTGGTCCGGCTAAGATAAAGAAATATAAATTGTCTTATCATCATAATTTTTTGAGATTTTGGTTTTTTTTTAAAGGGCAATAAATACAAAGTAGCATTTTTCCTTTCTTATTCAAAAGTAATGCCTCTCGAGACTACTCATGATATTTTGCGGTGACGTTAGCTTGCATAGAAAAAAAAATGAATATGACAAACTCGTAAAACTAGTAGCTAAAGGTGAGTGCGCAAAAATGTGACTGTTTGAATCACCTCTATAAAAATATGAAATTGTAACTAATTTATTCTATGGTGCCCTTATAAAATAATGCTGGTAATAAATCTATGGAAAAGCTTTTTACTCTGTAATTTTAGTCATTGACATTTTATATTAAATGTCAATGACTAATATTTTTTGTCTATGGTCCTCAGAAACTGAAACAATTGAAGTATATTGTAGGTATGCAAATGCGTATAAATGCATTTTGTCTAAATAATACAAAAGATAAATATTTGTGACCGAACCAGCAGTGGATGAACGTATTTGTAAGTTACTGATATTTCAATTTACTACTTGTTTTGTCCAATTAAAATCTTAGTCTTCGTAAGAAAGAAAAAGGACGTCATGAAAATGATGGTGGCGCTACTGTATACGAATTTGACCATACGGGAGAAAGAGAAGATAATATTTTTATGTACTGTCAATGTCATTCAGCCTTCTGAAAACTGGTATTCTGAATATTCTCATTTTTTATGACTGATTCGTACCTAGATATTTTTAATTTGATGTATTAAATTAATTAAAATAATCAACAGGAATATAAATATTTTCTATTGCTAATTACGATTACAATATTTAACATCATCGTTTACAGAACGGTACATCTAATCAAAGTAGTTCGTTGTTTGTCATGGCTGTGCGTTAGTAATCGCAGTGTTTATCACATTCTAATTTCAGATGTAATGAAAGTAAAGATGTGTTCTCTCGACGGCAAATGAGCAGATCACAAATAACTTTCAAGTTTCCAGTGTTTCGTTAGTGTAACAGCTCTTAGCCGCAATGATGAAGAGTACCTTGCCTAAGGACAAGCCTGGCAAAATGAGGATCCGAGCTTTTCCTGTAAGGCCAATATTGCATACTGTGCTAAGTATCGTTTATTTTGCCTATTTTTATATTATTTTCTTGATTTTAAATGTGTTACATATCCATGCTCAATGAGGTGTTTACTTTATATGAATGCAGCAAGCAGCTTTACAAAATGCCATGGTCACACACAATATTTTTAAACTCTTCACTCATGTATTCCATTTGTAGTATTAATTAAATAGATACTCTTTCTATAGGTATTCACTATAGTTGCAGTTGATAATATATATCACCAGTATTGGTAGTACCTTCTTATAAATGAAAGATTATAATATAATCTACTTGATAGTTCCATATGATACTCCCAATACACACATACAAATAATTTCACCGTTTATTGTAATAGTAAGTGATTGTAACATTAGCTGCCTTTGTGTACTCATCAACATCCAGACATTTGGCAATTGTAATGTCCAAAGTATTGTCAAGTGTGAAGAGTTCTTTACCCTATGATTGATTACCTCAATAAACCATCTTAACAAAATTGTATTGTAATCATTTTAAAAACAGGATGAAAAGTAATATTACTAAGTCTTGATTCATTTTGTTGCTTTACAAATTGTTTAGATACCACTATGCCAAGTAGATGCCTTATGTAGCTACTGAGATACAAAGGTGCGACAGACAGAAACCAGAGTGAGGTTATGCTGGTTTCATTTTTATCTTTTTTCTCATGAGACCCTTAAATTATATCTATATAGTGTTATATTGAACTTCCTAGCAACATTGGAAACATATTATGATGTCTAAAGATAGCATGTACTAATTTTATTAGCGATGAATCATAAAGTTTACACCATAGCATTCTATACAACCTATTCACACACTATTTGCATATTGTTGTGTCAAGCCAAAAAATTATTATGGCAACATCAAAATCTTTGAATGTCAATTATTCAAAAATAGAAACAAATACATTTTACTTTGGAACAAAATTTTTGTATTGAAAATGTCATAATATTAATATATTTGACAAGAGTGAAAATCAAATCACAAAACAAACTTTAGTATATTTTGATATTGTTGTTGTTTAATGTTTTGGAATTATTGTTTTCATTTAGAACTATGTTTGTGTAATTGGCCAAGCTATTAGGGTTTCAAGATGTCAAGAAAATTTCAAGTGTGGAATTATTCAGAACCATATTATCAAATGTACCCAGACACATGGGTTTGTAGTTTGCATATTGACACAGTATTTAGACAAACCGTGATGCATTATCATATTCCAAAACATGACACATTATTATAAATAATGAAATTATCAATTTGTATTGACGTGAAAGTATGTACAGTGGTTTTATAGATCACTAAATGTCTCAATACCCACTTGGTACTTACTTCAAGCATAAACAAACCATACCCTACATTGCTTTGGGATAATTTAGTTTGCACCGGTGAAACCATTTTAAAAAGATACAGTATTACCTATTTCCAGACTTGACACTAGGTACCTACAAAATGTTTACTTTTGTTGTTTTAAGCTGGTTTTGTTCTGTTACAATGTATCACTAACATAACTATTGGAAGTACAAGTTGGAGGAATAACATGACTTTTCGTGGTATCGTTATCAGTTCCTTTTTCAGATGACTATGGATGAGAAGTATGTTGAGAGCATATGGAGTTTGCTAAAGAATGCAATACAAGAGATACAGAAGAAAAATAACTCTGGACTATCATTTGAGGAATTATATCGCAATGCATACACTATGGTCCTACACAAGCATGGTGAGAGGCTTTACACTGGGCTCAAGGAAGTGGTGACACAGCATCTTGAAACAAAGGCAAGTGTACCCAAAGTTTGCTACAAGTCCCGTCTCAAGTTATGAACATGTACCTTGAATTTTGCAGACTCATGGACTAGTCATTTTATATGTATGGCATGAGGTGAATAAAAAATGCACAGTATCCCACTATTTTCGCTGCGCGTTCTTAACTCGTGATGTGTATCATTATTTTATGTTAGCTTTGAAAAGTGTGAAAAGTCAAAATGTAATTCATTCAATGAAATTTGTTGATTCACTTATACCAATTTTTATTATTATTTAATTAGTTTACACAGGTTATTAACAGTATTCATTGTAAATTGTTGTCACAGGTTAGAGAAGATGTACTCCACTCTTTACACAATGGGTTCCTGCAGACTCTGAACAATGCATGGACGGACCATCAGACCAGTATGGTCATGATCCGTGACATTCTCATGTACATGGACAGAGTGTATGTTCAGCAAAATGAAGTGGACAATGTATACAATTTGGGACTTATTATATTTAGAGATCAGGTATGAATTGTAACTATCAAACTACAAATCATTGAATTGTTCACATATTTAGACTTATTATAATAGTATTAGTCAGACACTGTCATTGTTATTACATAATTATCAATTCAAATATAACCTCTGATAATATGTAAAAGATCTAGTCAGTTATTGAGTAGGTATTGCTGTAAATTTATAAAATCAAAACAGCAGTTGGGAGCATGCATTCTTACCTTACAATATTATAAATGTGACATTTTGTTTTTCCTGCTTTTGTGCAATCAAAGGATAATTTACTACATACATACAAAAATCAGTAACACATTTTTGTTTCTGAAACAATAGAAAATAACTATACCATAATACAAATGCAAAGTGCATGCTTCTTGTATTATTTTAGTTAGTTTTATAAGTACATATTAAGCAATTTAATTACACTCTGTGCTTATTACGGGAAGTATTAGCAAATATGCTTGGCAAGTACAAAGCCATCTTCCATTGTAGTCACTCATAGCCAACTCTGCTTGGACGAATAGTATATGATGGACAGGTGTTCTATACTTAGGGTATGGTTGATGACAAGATATGGGTGGGTGGCATAATAGTAGTTGTTAAAGCTAAAGCTAGGACTTTATTTTTCATGTGACAAATTTACCATTCGGTGTTACTTTCAATATCAGTTAAATTCATGATGTCATCTGGAAATTGAAAAAATATCATTTTTTTTTTCTTACAACAGTACTGGTGCCACCCACCCTCAAGGGTCCACATGGTTAATGATAACAGGCTCTATCCATGTCTAATGTGTTAAACTTTGTAAAGGTGGTTCGGTACGGGTGCATCCGTGACCACTTGCGGCAAACTCTGCTGGAGCTGGTGGCCCGCGAGCGGCGCGGTGAGGTAGTGGACCGGCTGGCCATCCGCAACGCCTGCCAGATGCTCATGGTGCTCGGCATCAACTCGCGCGCCGTCTACGAGGAGGACTTTGAGAAACCTTTCCTGCATCAATCCTCAGAGTTTTATAGGGTAAATTTGTCTTGCCTGTTTTGTTAAGTGCCAAGAACATTAATCTGCCATGTGCTTGGCTGGATATAGTATCAGATGAGCTTACATATATCATATTCAACAAAGAAGTGGCCATGAGGATTTGTAATTTTTGACCGTTAAATAAATGTGAAGAAGCTAAAAATCTAAGCACTATATGAAACGAAATTTAATAAAAAGTTTTAATGGGATTCCTCTCAGGGCTGCTTATTCGAATAAGGGTTGGTCTTTAAGGATATAAGGAGTATAAGAGTGTGTTGTTTGTGTTAGATGGAGTCCCAGAAGTTCCTGGCGGAGAACAGCGCGGCGGTGTACATAAACCGCGTGGAGGCGCGCATCGTGGAGGAGGCGGAGCGCGCGCGCCACTACCTCGACGAGTCCACCGAGCCCCGCGTCATCACCGTGCTCGAACACGAGCTCATCGAGCGACACATGAAGACCATCGTCGAGGTACGGATACAAAGAGAGCTTACCTACCGCAAACCAGCGGTATTTTAACTAAGGCTATCGAGCACCGCCAACTTGGTTTATTATTGATTGATTTATGAAATATTTAATTTCTCGCTCAAGTCTAAGCAAATGAAAATAATTTGTAAATATTTGATAATTGTACTCTTATGTGTGTGTATGTTGCACAGATGGAGAACTCAGGCGTGGTGCACATGTTGATGCACACGCGCACGTCGGAGCTGGCGTGCGTGTACAAGCTGCTGTCGCGGGTGGCGGAGGGGCTGCGCACCGTGGCCGACGCCGTGTCCGCGCACCTCCGCGAGCAGGGCCGCGCGCTCGTCACCGACACACACCACAACACCAACGCCATCGCCTTCGTACAGGTACACCCACACACAACGGCGCACAATCGTCTACTCCTTAGTGACACAGCGGCCGGCTGATAGGACACACATTTCTTCTGCACTTCCATGTAATTTACTCCAAGACAAACATGACATCTAATAGGTATTTTATAATCTCATATTCTGTTTACAGAACCTGCTTGACTTGAAAGACAGATTCGACCACTTCCTCCAGAACTCATTCAACAACGACAAGATATTCAAGCATATGATCGCGTCGGACTTTGAATACTTCCTCAATTTAAATAACAAGTCTCCAGAGTTCTTATCGCTGTTTATAGATGGCAAGCTGAAGAAAGGTGAAAAAGGAGTAAGTATTCCCTTGTCGTTTGTTTTTCAATGAGTATTATCGGGAGGCTTATAGTTCAAGTGCTATAAAGCAACTCGTTCGAACTTGCGTAGCTTGCATAGCAGGCAACAGCTCAAATACCACAGCCACCACGGTTCTCTTTGTATACATGTATAAGATTCATGGTGTGTTTGTGTCAGATGAGTGAGCAAGAGATCGAAGCGGTACTGGACAAGACGATGGTGCTATTCCGCTTCCTACAAGAGAAGGATGTGTTCGAGCGCTACTACAAGCAACATCTCGCCAAGCGGCTGCTGCTCAACAAGTCCGTCTCGGACGACAGCGAGAAGAACATGATCTCCAAATTGAAGGTCCATCATTGCTTATAACCTCTTATTATTATCACCTTATAGTCTGTATTCCCACGAAGGGGTAGGCAGAGTTTTACTTACAGTATACCCACATTTCGCCATTGCCATTAACTGGACCCTAATTCAGACTCCGGGCTGTTATTGGAAAATTACTAATGGAAAACCCAGTAGCACTGTCCAATGGGAATCGAACCCAGGACTTAGTATTCCGTCGACGCGATGACTTGTGACGGCGATTTTAAGAAAACTCGTACTAGGCCCTCAGTGCTTTTCTACCACTAGACCAAAGAGGCAGTCGAATTAGTCAGTATATTTATTTTATTTTCATAATTGAAAGTTCGTTTGTTCCTCCCACTGTCACTTTATTAACTTCATCCTAGATTGGAAATAGGTCACAACGCCACTAAGACATTCTCATACATTGTTTAACCATCCTCAGAAAGAAGGATTACTAAAGGATGTGGAACCGCGAGACTTTCATTGCATTATTGGTGACGTGTCCCAAATAGAGAACTCGATCAGTGACTAGCGACCCGCTCTCCGTCCACTCCATCCTGTCCACACATTTCTGCAAAATTCTTTACCTTTGTCTATGGACATTTGTTTGTAAGTGTCCTGTGACTATACAAAACATTAGTTCCCTTGTAGACGAAAATCTTGCTTAAAGTCTCACATTTTCGGTTTCTTTATTCTTTGCTTTTCCTAAAGACTTTAAAGAATTTTCGATTTATAATCAACAAAATAAATACAAAGTAAAGAATTTTGCAGAGAATTATTATGACTTTAAGCAGGGATTTCACACTTTTAGAGCAATTTAGTTGTATCTTAACTTGTATAGATTTGGTGTAGCTTGGATTAAGGCATTGGAAAGCCAGTTAAAATTTTATTCATCTGCCATCGCTGCCAATGCGCACACACGGGTTTGCTTTTAACCAAAATCAAAAGACAAAATCTAATTTAGTTCTCTAGTTTTCCACGTACAAGCGCTCAGCTATGAAGTAGGAATTAATTTTAAAATAATTAGAAAATGTATTGACAACTGTATTTTGAAGACTCAGTTTACATACTAAATACGGTAGGTATGTAACAATATAAGTGTATAGTGTATGGAATAATTTATGTGCATGATGGTAGCAATGTATAGTGAGGCGTGGTGTGTGGTGTTGCAGACTGAATGCGGTTGTCAGTTCACGTCGAAGCTGGAGGGCATGTTCAAGGATATGACCGTCTCCAACACCATCATGGAGGAGTTCAAGGAACACGTGCTCTCTGCTGGGGTGAGTTTGGAACACTCTCATTGGTGGCCCCTTGTCCCGATACATATTCAATTCAATTCAAAATACCTTTATTTGATTAAATTTCTTACAAATTACTTTCAAAATGTGAATAGGAAGTATTATATCATTGTGTAATGATACGACAAGACCTACTATAATGACACGTATAATGACGCAAATTATTAGTAAGTTTTAATTTTTATTGTCGCATGGCCAAGCAAGCTATTAAAGGTAATGGAAAGGTAACGTAAAGCTTCTGCCGCTGTTCTGTCGTCGTCGAGATGCAATAAAATGGCGGCTCCAGGTATACCACAACTCGCAAACAGAGTTATATTTTATATTACTATGTGTATTATTTTATGTAATTTATTATATTATTGCTGTTGTTGTAGTCAATAAATGTTTATTATTATTATCAAATGGTGAATAATGTGACATGTGGTGATGTGTTGTATAGACCAATCTGCACGGCGTGGATCTGTCGGTGCGCGTACTGACCACCGGCTTCTGGCCGACACAGAACGCCACACCCAAGTGCAACATACCCTCCGCGCCCAGGAATGCCTTCGATGTTTTCCGAAGGTCAGTCACACCACAATGCACTCTCATACAAGCACGATCAAACATAAACGTTCTCACATCAGCGCCTTTCTGGATCTGGTTGTTTGCTGATGTTTTCATAGTTGATTAATTTCGGTCACTGCTGAATAACCTGAAGGGTTGGACATAACTTGAGCCTGCAATAAGCTAAACATCGATTCTTGTTTCTTTACTAATGTTGTTATATGATTATATTGACCCAATGTAAAAATCCGTAAAGCAGTTTGCGTTGCGTGCGAAGACTTAAATTTATATTATTTCAAGATGTGGTGTTTCTGTTTAGCTTCTACCTAGCGAAGCACTCGGGGCGGCAACTGTCGCTGCAACCGCAGTTGGGCAGCGCCGACCTTCACGCGACGTTCAGGGCGGGCGTGGGAGGGGTGGGGCCGGCTCCAGTGGCGGCGGCGGGGGGAGCGGCGGCCGCGGTGGGAGGGAGTGCGGGAGGGGGAGGGGGAGGAGGCTCCCCGCCGCACTCGCCGCCGCCCGCCGCGCCGCGTCGACACATCATACAGGTCTCCACCTTCCAAATGTGCGTGCTGCTGCTCTTCAACAAACGCGAGCGGCTCACCTATGAGGTACGCACTGCAGCCTTGTGCCGTCAAGAGTTTTGGGCGTTAACCTTGAAAGCGCTGTAATATTTTTTTAGGTCCTGTTTTTTTTTGACTCGATACGACCAAATGTATGCTATTTTCGGCCAACCATTTTCCCTGAGCGCTCAAAGTTCATGCCGGCACATGTACAAACACACCATCTGCCATTCTAAAAATCAGCACACTCTTCTTACAAGATGTGGTATAAACCGCACTGCAATCAAATTATGCCCATGATGGCTGTTATGACTTACCAAATCACAATTCACATCTTTTATCTATCTGGAGTTACTTCTTATTGTGATTATAATTCCAGGAAATACTCAACGAGACTGATATTCCCGAGAAGGATCTCGTGCGCGCTCTCCAGTCGCTGGCAATGGGCAAGCCCACTCAGAGGGTGCTCATCAAGCAGCCCAAGACTAAGGAGATAGAGCCCTCTCACCAGTTCTACGTAAACGATGCCTTTACGTCTAAGTTACATAGGTATGCTACACACACACGCAGAAAGCGTATGACTTGCCAACTTTTTCGTCTATTATCATTTATGTTGTCTGTGGCCAGAGTTAAGATACAAACGGTGGCAGCTAAGGGTGAGTCGGAGCCCGAGCGACGCGAGACGCGCAACAAGGTCGACGAGGACCGCAAGCATGAGATAGAAGCGGCTATTGTGCGCATCATGAAGGCCAGAAAAAAAATGGCGGTGAGTTTTTTTTAGTAGCAGGTTTAATATCAGATTCATGTAATTGTAATTATCATGTTTACTATATAATTAAATGTACATGATGCCAGCTGAGTTTCTTGTCGGTTCTTCTCAGAAGGTTAGTTTCCGAACCAGTGGTAAATTCCTCGACATTCATACGTGCCTTACCAGGGCCTAAACTGAATAAATCATTTTCATTTTCATGGGAGTGTTCGAATCCCGCCTTGTATTCAGATTTTTCCTAAACATTTGAAGAATTTAGAGTTAATGTGAAATCATGAACATTTTGCTGAAATTTTAAAAATTGTGCGCTACGTACCTTAACCACGTTGTGGAGTCTAGTCTGTTTAAACAATGTTTTGTAAATGATGCGATATGTTTATATGTGTGTAGCACACGCTGCTAGTGGCGGAGGTGACGGAGCAGCTGCGCGCGCGCTTCCTGCCGTCACCGGTGGTGATCAAAAAGCGCATCGAGGGACTCATCGAGCGCGAGTACCTCGCCCGCACGCCCGACGACCGCAAAGTCTACACTTACGTCGCATAGGTGCGTACTGCGACACTACCCTGCGCCCACACACCCGGCCACCGCTCACTTATTACATACCCTACACGTTACGTTCTCTTACCTAATATCCATTCAATATCTCTTCAAAGTCTCGTTCATGTAAAAATATTGTAAATAGCGGCCGTAGCTTTAGTTCCATTCGTACGTAATGTATTATGGTAGTTCACATCACTTGCTGATTCGAATAATTAAAAACTTCTTTTATAAAATCATGTTTTATTATCTCCCCCGTTACGGACTTTCCCGACAATCCTCATTGTGGATTGGTCCACGCTTAAAACAGATTTTATTTTCAGGCCATCACAGACTCGAGATCCTATAGTCCTAGAAGGGAAGCCAAGTTAGAAGTGATAGAAGTAACAAAAGTATTTAACTTATTTCAAAATAAAAATTATTAGTTATCAAGAGTAATTTTATTTGCAGACTACAAAGATAAAGCTACAGCATAATATCACGCAGTACAGGTTATAATAGCTTAAATGAGAATCGTTGGATGGAAAAGGAAAGAAAAAATCTTGAGGCAAATGAATATTTAGATGCGGGATCCCAGCATACTCGAACACACTTGGCTTGGACCCATCCAGGAAACTAATGTCGACAGTGATCACCGTCGAAACATCGTCTGTGTTAAAACTTATATTTCTTGAAGTTGTATCAGTTTTTACAAACAAAATCCTATTTTGTCCTTTATGATCATCAATAATGTCGTCAAATGTAAATATTAAAGAAATTCTAGTAATTAAATTATAACACTGAAACATTGAACTTTCGTTGTCAAATTTTCCATACACTATATCCTTTTCAGATAAATCTATTTTCATTGGTAACCAATCTTGGTCTTTGATGCTATGAGGGTTTCCGTATGGTGAAATCGTAAGATTATTATTTAGACCAAGAAGTTTTGATACATTATTCTGGAAGTTTTTACAAAGTTCTGTATAATTTTTTATCTTGATATTTGAATGTGTATAGCGACATTTAATTCGTTTATTTTGTCCAAAGAGTACAAGTTTCCTTGTAATGTTCGTGAAGATACACTGTCCATTGACATTATCGGGATAAGCAAGATATCTGCCTTCTGATGTATTGAAGAATCTCTCGGAATAGTTGCTTTTAGCAAATGATACTATTACAGGGCGACCTTGCACATATCCGGGGTTTCCACTTAATTCAATTATATTATCGACCGATTCGTTTGCCAACACAAATCTTACATTAATATTTTGTTCCATATATTTGTCGGTAGGGAAGTCTTGCAAATGTAGAGTCACTGTGGCATTTATTATCTTCGCACTAAAATAGTAGAAAATGTAATCAATTCTCGGAGATAGATTCCTGCAGATTGCCTCCGTACAAATAGGTTCATGTAAAGTTTTATTATATATCATACAAGAAAAGCCATCACAGGCAATTACCGTCCAATTAACGCAGTGGAAACTTGTGCAATTCTGAAACAGTTATTATTCTATTACACTCTTCCTATGAAGCATTTCTTGGTCTGAGCTCTTATGGGCATGTTGAAAATATTAAACTTACCAAAACAGATGTGTTCATAAACTTTTCGGTAACACTAATAACACTGCCTTCAATTAATTTCACGATTCGAAACATTTCCATATCATTCAATTTAACTAAGCATTTTATCTTTTCTTCATTTAAAAAATGGACGGGTTTTCTATCTGTGCAATAACTGTTTACGCCTGGGGATGGCAAATCTGAAAAAACATTTTTTTTTATCAAATGTACATAATATTTCATTGTAACTATATAAATTTATGGAATTAAAGGTACGTCATTAACTTACCCATGTAATAAATAGAACTACTCTTGTACAACCACAGAGGATCATCATATTCATAAAACTTTTTTACAAATTCATTTTTCCTGGCTGGTAAAATATGAGGGTAGGTGTGCCATATGCAAGATTTAAATTGTTCTATTTTCTTCTGCAATAATGAAATCCGATTAGAACTTAATCAATAAATTATAGAGGGAAGTCAATAAGAAATATTGTATATTTGAGTTATAAAATACCTTAGGTGTATCTTTGTTTCGTTTATCTGGTAAGTTCGTCTTAACAACACAAAATAGATTGTCAATCATACTAGTTTGTTGTTTACGTGCGATGGAGATGTCAGGGTAACAATAATTAATATCAACTCTTTCCACATTCTTTTTCACGTCAATACAGTGCAAAAACATTTTAATATTACTTTCGGAACAATCTGTATCACAGCAACAGTTAATATCGCAGACTCTATACTGCAATGAAAAAAACAATACTAAACTAAAATATCGAAAAAGCATTGGACAATGTTTGAACACCTTCATTGATTATGAAAATGGAAAATGAAGGCAAAGGAGGCGCGAATACTTTGGTGAGGGAGAGGGACTACAGAAGACAAAGGTACATACCAATAAATTGCAATTACAATCTTCACTGATACTTGTCTTTGGTTTTAAACTATTTGGTTTAATATAGGTTTGGTTATTGTGTTCATGGAAGGTAATTTCTGTGATGTTATCAATCTCTGTGCTTGTGGCCTCAGTGGTAAATGAAGTGTCAGTGCCGGAAACATCATTATCGTCATATACATCAAACACTGTTGTGGACACATCTGTAGTTGAAGTGATGTCAGGTAATGATGCATTACTGTACATTGTTTCCGAACTATTGACAACTCCATTCTTCTCAGTGCGGTAGTAGAGAGCATAAGGCTTAGGTGTTATTTCTTTGACCACATCACTCAAATGTTTTCTTTGACTAGTCAAATTCAGGTCTAGTTTCTTATCCTCTCTGAGTTTTCCTTGAATGAAATCCATGACACAAAATTGGACTAGAATTGATAGCAAAGTAAAAACTAAATATGTTATTATCCTCATATTTTCACTTATATTCTACACCAAACTGACTCAAATTCCTTATAATTATGTCTACCTGTAACTTAATTTTACCCTTTGATTGAGTTTTCAATTTAAACCTGTAAATGAATTAGAGAAAATTCTTAGTACTTAAATTAATGGGCATCTGCTTCTATGAAGCAAATATTAATTTCTAGTTTGATGTTGTACCTTTCAGTGCCCAAGTTTATAATATCAGTTTGAGTTAAATCATGAGATCCACCAAGAAAGTACTGCCTGATTTGGTCAGACAATGTTGTAGGTGTTGGCACCCAACATGGGACATCTATAGAATGAGTGCCAGGAATGGTTGGTATATTACAGCAACCATAACCCACTGTCCATGACCTTCCTATGGAGTCCAGACAGCTTACTTGTAATATTACTTTTGGCCAACCTAGAAATATTGAACATAAGAATAAAATCTTACACAACTTATTATCTAAGTTACTACATATTATAATGTACATATGACGCCGAGTCACATGATGGGCAGAAAGCGACTTAATATGATTAATTTGGACTTCTTTAAAATTATTTACCTACTCAATACTTACGTAACTATGTATATAGAATAACTGTTCTTACCCTGTATTCCTTTGGTTAGAAAGTGTATGTCCAGAGGTTGGGCCCAGCATACACAGTTATTGTAATCTGGCTTTCCTGTCACGGTCTGCCCCTCCGGACAACCCGAAATTATGGTCCAATTCGGGCCTGAATAGACACAAATGATAGTAAAGAGAGGCAGTAGAAAGTTACTAGATTAAATTAACTTCGCAGTTTTTGAAGTCGCATTTAATACGAAACGGTAAGAATAAACGTACCGGCTTGAAACGAGTATCGACAAAATAATGCTGTTTTGTCTTGAAAATTACTTGCACCCCTTAGTTGCCCTAGTACATGCAATTCTGCCATGAGACAAACGATTGGTTATCAACAAATTACTTACATTTTAGTATTACTAGTTAAATGTTCAATATCACTTATGATTAGAAAATATATACCTAACCTACTACCTAATTTTAGAGATCGTACGCAACCGTATTGTTGTTTCAAGTTGTAACCATAGCAACAAGTCAACAACAACCGATTGCCCATAGATAAAAAAAAAAGACCCATGGCCTCATAGACATAACAGAATAAAAATGTTTTATTTTAATCTCCACAGATAAACAAATAAATTTTAAAATTTTAAATTATAAATACTGCGTTCTACCTTGTTGTGGTCTCTAACTACTCCCATGGGATACAGGCGTGAGTATATGTATCTGCGTATGTATACACTTACGATAGGTGCCACACATTGTTTTGCATATAGCGAACGCGAGTGAGGGTACTACAAGAATCTAGTAATATTTAAATAATAGTACTAGATACAAGAGGTTGATACTTGAAACATACCAAACAACAGAATGTATAACTACTTATTTTAGTAAATAATGATGTCTACTTGCTTATTCTTGATAATATTTTGTTTTTTGAGTTGGATGATAAAATTGATTTCGATCGGAAAACACTGTTGTATCTCTTTTTGAACTACATACGTATCGATATTCCTTTTCGATAAATCATGTTTTCAAATCTTGTGTGGTAAAAAATATTTTATGGGTTGCTATCTTCTTTAAGCTGGAGGTCCAAACCAGTCAAGCAGCTCCGAAAGTAGAAAGTTTGACCCCATAATAATTTTATGTTATTTTATGACTCATTTTAGCTGTAGTTTGTTTGTTACCAGTCATCGACAAAAACCTCATATAAGTGGTAAAATTAAGAAGACTTATAATAATTGGAAAATATTTATTGTTAATATCGTTACACGATGATTGTAATCACAGATAGGGTTGCCAGCCAGCGAACAAGCGGCACAGGTTGATGGGGTCGGTAGCGGAATGCAGCAGCCGCGCCACTTGGCCGGCCACAGCCACGCCGCCGGCCGTGCCGCCCTCGGTGCCGCTCAGTTTGCTGCTCACTGTCAGCAACGCGCGCTCCGCCAGCCCGCTGTTCGACTCACTTGCACCTGAACATAAATACATCCTTTGTAAGATTTTTTAAAATGTTAAGCTAATGACAAGATGTCTTTACAAATTGTCTTAAGAACATTTTACAAACTAACTATACCCAGCTCCTCGCACTGCATGCCTATATCAATTCTACTATCAATGATTTGTTTGCAAATTATTTTTTTAGTGTAGATTATAATTTAAGTTACATACACGGCATTGTTACGTCATGATTTGTGCGTGCATCGTCCTGCTGGGTGGAACTGGGAGTCACAGTCCACGTGTAAAGGGGATCGCACAAGAGCACTTTCAAAATCGTCAATAAGATCTCTTGATTGTCCCGAAGCAGTTGCATGGTTTTCTCGCAGCATCTACAACAGACATTATAGCATATATGTCAACTCGAACAATTTAAAACGGAATATTAATAAGTGCATAATGAAATAAACAAATTACCTTCTAAAGATACCTTCAACGCCACTGCAACCGAAGCCCGCGATCATATCTTGGGTCAATCGGAATGGTACCGTTTCTGGAGTGTGTAATGTCTTACCCTGATCAAACGCGATTCCTGGAACAATTAATTCTACGTGAAATAAATATATACAGTGAAATTCTCAATTGAACATGACTAGTCAATCCGAAGGAATCTCTACGGATTACAAGTATCAATAATTGTTAAATCTTTAGGCCAATACTTACCAAAATCAATGTGTATAACTTCCGCGGTCCTTTTATCAATCAATATGTTTTGTACGTGTCGATCTCCAAGGCCAAGAATGTAGCCCACCATAGACGAGGCCGCCACACTATAACAAAACATTTCTGTAACCCCTGGGTTCTATATGTCAAAGAATCTAACGTAAAGAGGTTGTGATATCATGGTGTCTCTGAAGTAAAAACTAAACAATATTTTAATTTTTAGGGTTCCATGCTAAAGGGTGAAAAACGGGACCATATTACTAAGACTTTGCTGTCCGTCTGTCCACCTGTCACCAGAAAGTATCTCATGAACCATGGTAGTTAGACAGTTTAAATTTTCACAGATGATGTATTTCTGTTGGCACTAAAACAACAAATATTTAAAAAATAGAATAAAATAAAAGTTTTTATAGATTTTTATAGGGAACCCTTTGAACTTGGCCGCTTTTTATGTATTAGAATAGTTACCTCTTAATATAGGCCAACCGTCGCTCATACCAGGTGACTGGCTCGAAATAATGTTCGGTGAAGAAATAATGGAACACTGGCTTGAATTCACGCAGAATGTCCTTGAACACCCGTAGCTTTGTTTTGTTAGGTTGATCCGCGCACTGGGAGAACTTCTTGCGAGCCTCCGTGCACGACATGTCCTAGGAAATATCGGTTAAAATAAAGCTCTCATTATGAATGTACAATGTCGATTATGACACGTATTGGCACGTAATAACGAAGAATAGCATCTTTTAAAATACATTTTTCATCCCACCATCTCGGAAAGAGTATTTTTAATCTTCAATATCTGAGTGGAAAAGCCGTTTTTATTCTCTAGCTAGAGGATAAAGTAAATTGAATTTAGAACATCGTGTGCACTAAGTTTGTGAATTAAAAAGATTATTCTGTAATACTTACCTGTCATAATGTAGTAATTAATACCTAAACTGAAATAAAAGTGTACCTATCTTGTGATTGTAAACGTATTTTTTTTGCATTTAGTCATTTCCTCGCTGAGGTGGAATGAAAAGTTACGTGTTGCACTCGAGTGCAAAGACTTTTCACCTCGTGCTCTTTTGATTCCCTCGCTAACGCTCAGGATTCTAATTTTGAATCCTTCGCTTGCTCGGTCATCAAAATTGAACACGCGGTTAAAAAGCTTAAACTTTGCACTCTTGTATAACAAATAACTATTATTTCTTTATATTTCGTCACCTAATCTACAGCTTCTAACTCTATTACAGTAATAAGAAACCCGATAATTACCTCTTCGCACTTTAATTAATTCTAATTACACTTCACTATCATTAAATTAATACTATTCAGATCAATAAAATTCAAATGTCTTTTTAATTCTAAATTAACAGCTTTTTACTTAATGCAAGTACAATATTTTTTAAATTGTCTCTATATGTTCCGTCTAATCTCTGAAACGGTTGGACAGGTTTTAACGGCACTTTCAATGGCAGCTAACTAATATTACAATAAGTAACTGATACTCTTAATTTTTTAATTTAATAAAAAAATAAATTGCTTTGAAAATTAAAATGAAAAATATTTATTCAGCTTAGGCACTTATGAATGTATAGAATTTACCACCGGTTCGGAAACTAGCCTTCTCATAAGAACCGGCAAGAAACTTCCACGATATAAAGCCTTTGGAATTTTAATCGTGGTTTAAACCGCGGAGTACTGCTAGTAATAAATACGTACTCCCCAATCTAAATCAATGAAAATTAAAATAATTCTATGAAATTAAATATAGACACGTCATCAGGACGATTGTATGTTTATATAAAGTAGTATATAGTGACCTGTGGTCGATAGCGAGCGTGCGCGCCGTTGTTGGCTCTGCCTCCCGAGAGGTACCCTCCCAGCGGGATGGTGCCCTCGCACCACTCCAGCACTCCGGACTGACACGACATCGGCACTACCTATACACACACAGGTACATTTTAACGATTCATAAACAATTAATTCCTAAAAATCCAAATGAATACTAAGTTCATGAAATTTTGCATTGCATGCTTATCAAGGCCTGCTTTTGAAGTTTGATTAAATTTTAAATAGAATTTTTATAACTGCGAGTTTCCATCAGTTTAAAAATAATGTAGAAGAAAACTTACATGCGACATACGCGGTGCGATGGTACGTAAAATTGAAAACTTTCTAGTAATTCGATTGTTTAACTTTACCTTATACGTTCGAATTAGAAGTTTATTTGTACTCGTTACTGGATTTTTCTCCAAAAGCGTATTGACAATATTAAACACTTGTTGCATCACAGCATCCTGGCGCAAGTCGTCTTTGCCCTGAGAAACAACGTACAAACTATAGCAAACAAGCTTTGTCGTTAATTTTGGTATCACAAATTGAAACATCAAATCTTAGAACTTCTTAATAAACTCTGCTTAAATAGATAATAGTAGGCCCTCTAGTCTCTGCCTGCCCCCATGAAACAGCGTAAGTATATTGTCATGTTTGAATGTAATAATAACTATTGCACCTTTATCAAAAGTATTCGCTTTACTCCTGTCGAGTCTGTGCAAGTTATCTTTTTGGGATAATTGATTCCTCCAACCAGTTCGAAACATTTATCAAATGCGTGGATAGCTGAAAATATACAATAAAAATTATAAATAAAACGAAGAGATTTCATACTTCTACATTTCTGATGAATCCGTGAAAATTATGAAAAACATATAAGTACATTTTTTCACATTAGCCTCTACATAAATATGTATGAATCTATGAAAACGCAGCGGGCTCTGAATTTGTAGTTATGGGTATAGTCGAATATACAGTAGGGCTTAATTACTCACTGGGTAAATTGGAATATTTGCATCCACTGTCGATAGGCACCGCTGCCGTGGGAATGGGTATGGCATCCAGTTTATGCAGCTTATGTATGGTCTGACAGTTCGGTATCATCTGTTTCTTGAATGTTGTTTTACATTCTGGCTCGTAGTTGGCGAAATTTATCGTAGCTGAAATAATTAAACGAGTTAAAATATAATAAAACCATATAAAGATCCGCATCTTAATTTCGAAGAAAGATGCGTTCAAAGAGATAAAATACTTTTGTATGGAAATTGCAATTTTAATTTGTAATACTTAAAGGGAATATCTAGTACAGGCGCTGTCACGAAGTACGAGAGTTCTGCGAAAATAGCGGGAATAACTGCGCAAGTATACGCGTCGCGCCATACATACAGAGAGACTCATAAAATGACTACTGCGCATTCAAGGTACGCATGGCTCGTGACCTCGCACCTGTAATCTACACTAATATTAAAAAGAGAAAATGTTTGATTGTTTTTGTATTTGTTTGTTTGCATTGAATAGGCTCCGAAACTACTTTACCAATCTTGAAAATTCTTTCATCAATGGATAGCTACATCATCAGCGAACAACATAGGCTATTTTATCCCCGTACTGCCACGGGTACGGGAACTACGTGAATGAAACCGCGTAACGTCCGCTAGTAATAGCATAAAGCCATAAAGTATTATGTAGTATTACCGTCGCAGAGCAGTTCCATCTGCGGTATGATGTGTGCGAGCGGCAGTAGTGTCCGCAGCGAGGCCAGCAGGGCGAGCGCGGCGCGGGCGCGGGGAGGGGAGGGCCGCGGCGCCGAGGGACGCTCGCGCTCCGAGTACACCAAGCTCAGCACCAGCGGCAGCGTGTGCGGGGGGTGCTCGCGCGCACAACGACCTGACCATTCACATGGTTACTATCAAAAGTTATACCCCAAGCTCAGCACCCCACAACGACCTGAGGGCCTAGTGCAAGTTTTTCACTACCGCCGTCACAAGTCACCGTGTTGACGTAGACGCAATTTGTATGAGATCGAAACAGCGCTATCTGTCAGCCCACAGATGACACTGTGGTATTTTATAGTGGGATTATTTTATCTTCTACACGTACACGTTGGCACAGCGGTTCCATTCGTTATAGGGTGGGCTTTGCGTTTAGTTGTCATTTTGCATTTCGCTCAGTGTCCACATGCGTTAATTCCTGCCACTAGCGCTACACACTAAACTATTTTGTTGCGAACTACAATAGCTCGAAGGACCAACATTATATTGCTAGTCCTTCGAACTAAGAAAATAAGAGGTAAGAATAATAAATTATATTTACTGATGATGTTGGTGAGTATGCGTGCGAACTCCGAGTGTTGGTCAGTGAGTCGCGGCACCAGCTGCGGAAGGACGGTGATGAACTTCCGTGAGGGTATCCCCTGCACCAGCTCCTCGAACACTGTGCCGTCCTCGAACTCAAACTGAGGGTTGTCCAGCCACAGCGACATCACACGGAATATCGATAAATTGTTCTCCTCGCACTGTCGCAGAGACAGCAAGTAATACCTGCAACATTACCAACATGTGTGAGCATAATAGAGCTGTGATATTGCCTATGTAAGTTTTCCAGGAGCAGTCTGGATTTCTTTATTTATTATACAGTGAAGTAATGTAAGATTTGTATTATTCGAATTTAGTCATTTTGGTTACACCGAGCAACACAGGGTGACAAGCAACATGAACCATACCTCATTGCCAGATGAAGGAATCGCTCCTTCTCGGCCTTAGTGTTCGCAATTTCTGCCTCTTCTAACGCTCTAAATCGGTCATTTGTGAAATATGCTTTCTTCTGGTCACTGCAAGTAGTGAAAGAATTATAAGCTTACATTTAAGTTATAGCAATAACGTGACCTTTTTTATGAGATACATGTATAAGTCTTACGTCGTCAGAGATTTCTGTTGCTGCGTAGATCTCAGGGAAGAAGCAGTGCCTTTCATGTTTTCCATGCATTTTACTTTCATTTCAAATGATGCAGAATTCATATATGACACCACCTGAATAAAAAAAATTTAATCTAGTATGTTCGGTTTCTTTATAAATGGAAGTAAAGGCACCGTCTCGAGTTATAAGCGCTCAGAGAAAGTAGTAGGGGTAACTGCGCATATATTTTATGCGCGTCGCGCCATACAGACAAAGACAGACTCATAAAATGACTACTGCACATTCATGGTCAGACCTCATAACTCGTGATGGCACTTGTAATAAGGCTCTTAGTGGAACAAACCTACCTGTTTATATTCCGTGTCTGCAAATTTGGCAATGTCATGATACACTTTGAGCCTCGTGTCCACGTGGTCTTGTTGCATTAGTGTTTGCAGGCTCTTCTGTAGATACTTGTCGATGATATCTCTAGCGTTCTCGCGCTTAGTCTCCGCCATCCATAGCGCATATTGTCTACAAGCGCAATATTATATACAGAACATTTTTTTATAACACAAATAGTCTGCATCAAATAAAAATAACTTTATGCTTTACCACAAGGCACTTAAGTTTGTAGAAAAACTTATTTGACACACTAGTGGGATTGGTCACTTACGTAGCAGGTGAGCAGAGCCGGATTAACTCTATTGAGGCCCCTAGGCAATGCAAGTCCCGGGGCCCATTTCCTTTACCGTTTTCTTATTTCTTTAAATATATTACGAGGTCCCTAGTCAGTTACCTAATCCGCCTTATGGATAATCGGGCCCTGCAGGCGACTACTCAAATCACAAGGCTACTATGGCGCCCATCGTATCGTAAGCTTATCAAGACAAGCACTGCAGCTAATCTTTTTTTTAAAAAGCTAGACTAAGCGAACATAACTTTTACGAAGAAAACCTCTTCAACCCTAACAAAGTAGCGATCATGCTGGTGGCCTCAAATATAAAATGTATTCTTTCGCAAAGATGCAAGTCGTCTCCCGAGCCCGCAAGTTTCATTAAGATCATACAATTATACACCAAGAGCTGCACAGTAACATTCCTTTCATATTATAGTTTATGCATTTTATTACCTTAATGACACGGCACTCAATTTGACGTCAGACGATTGTTTGCTGACAATGTTACGGAGGAGAGAAAGTGCAATTTCTTTGTGACCTTTCGCCCACGATATTTGGCTCTCGATTAGGGTCACGTCGTCTGACGAATGCTGCTTCTTAACCACCGCTACGAGCCTTTGTGACATTTCTATTCTATTATTACACAGACCCATATCTGTAATCAAAATGTACCTCTGTATAAGACGAATATAAAAAAATGAAACAAAAAATACAGATAAGTAAGTGTGTTCAAACCTGCATACTGAATTTGCAACGAGACTATATCTTGGAAAAAATCACCGCTGGTCTTCGCGGCGTGTTCAAGTATCAAAACGCGTTGTGATATCAGAGCTTCGAGATGCTTGAAGTCGTTGAAGCATGGTACGTTCTCCAATTGCCATTTCCTAAGGAGCTCCTCAAGGCGGAGCTTGTTCGTTCTTACTGCCGCGTAGTCTTCGATGTCAGTGAACAAATGTAGTTTCCCTAACACGTTGTAGACGCTTTGAGAGTTTTCCATATTAAGTTTTTGACATAGCCGGGTAACTGCCAGCTTCGCCTGATCCAGGGGTAGCTCCAACCTCTTCTCAAGGTCTGGTGTCGCTTGCAAGCTCAAAGTGTCTTTGAGACAAACGTAACGGTACGCTTTTATTACCGAATTAAGGTTGCAATTTGACAGCTTCGACTTTTCTTCCAATTCTTTAGTGTCTACGTATTCACTCCAGTCACCTAAAATAATAAATCCATAGTAAGCCAGTGGAAAAAAAAAACTCTATTGGTACATAAAAGAAGGATTTTTAACTTCATTTCCAAAAGTGGTAATATGCGGTAGAATTTTGTAACGTTGCAGATTTTGCGTTGTCTGTAAACGTTACAGTTTGTATGAATACCCTTAACGAAGGAGGGATATTTTCTTAACTTAAAAAAATAGACACAAATATAATAGTACCTAGAAACGACAGGCACTCGTATTTGACGTCATCGAATTGATCTGTATCTGGCAGCGAGTGGATGTACGTGAGGGCAAGGTGATGCATAGCAGAGTTGTGAAGAGCCGCGACGACACCTCTCTGCATCTGAGCACTATTGTCCCGCTTGCCACACGACAGCCCCACGTCATACAGTAGCAGAGCGTCACAGTACTGACCCGTAGTACTCAGGTATTTGCGCTTTTCATCCTCCAGCGTCAAATGAGCCGTACCACACCCTTCTATTGCGTCTATCTCTCCTATCGCCACGTAGCACTATCGAGAACAAAACAAACTAATTTAAACTTCTTCAACCAAAAACAAAAAGCCATGGTGGTGAGATTGAAATCTCGTTTTAAAGGAAAATATCTTGAAGAAATCATCAACACCTGCAAAGCTAACAACGACATTTCGATAAAATATAGGCATTTGATTTCGTCATGGCGTTCAAGTAAGGCTTAAAAAGCCTACTGATATTAGAACGCGTTGATTACTAATCCAAGGGAAAGTGTGTGCCGTAACTCCTCAGCCCATATCTTCGGGAATCTTCATGATAAGTGATAATATAAAGTACCTTTCTAAATATTCTCTGAATGCATTCCCCATGGGGTAAGTGCGTGGTGCAGTCAGGCGAAGGCGGCGGCACGCCATCGTTGAGCGCGCTGGCGCACAGCTCGCCGTAGTATATCGCGGCCAAGTATTGTTCTGCCATCGCCGCACACCACGATACACGCTCGTATTGCAGTTTCAAATAGTTTAATTTACTTTTTGGACCACCTTGCCTGAGAAATGTTTCAAATTAAGTACCTATTAGTTTTTTATATAAATTACATGACTAAGAGTGTAACCAATACGCTTCCGTCAGATATGTGCGCGGATGCGTAACGAAAGATGTGTTTATTAAACTAATAGATTCACTTCAAATACCTAGCCGTCACGAGTTATGAACGTGGACTTTGAATTTGTAATAGTAATTTTATGAGTCTGTCTCGGTATGTCCGAAAGACGCGACGCGAAAAAAACACGCGCAGATAACCCCCAGTATGTTCGCTGAGGACTCTTAACTCATGACGGCACCTGTATTAAACTCATCGCTTGCCTTAGGAACGTTCTTAAGCTTATCAGAATATGTAGTATGTGACTCACCTTCCATCATAATAAATGCTTTGCAAGCGGACAAAGTCAACGATTTCTAGCATATATTGAATGACCATTTTGTGTCCATGATCGACAGAAAATGTTCTTGATGCGGTCGGACTGTCGTCGCTACTTCCAATTTTATCGTCGAACGTTTGCTCCCAGGTGTAGTTAAAAAACTTTATAATATGCGCACTAATTTTTTGTACATACACTTCAGGCGAATAATACACTAACAAGCCTATTAGACTTGGTAATATCTTTCTGCAAACATTCGACTGAAACATCATAATTTTTGTTGGAATTATACTGAACACTACTATGAAATAATTATTATGAGCAACGTGTTACCTCACCTTCGAAGCACAAACGTCCTGTAACATTTTGATATAGTTACTGCCTGAATCTAGTATAGACAATAGGGTCGTCGTAACGCTTTTCAACCAATCTTCATGATTCGTGCTGTCGTTGGGAAGCCACATAGATACACTTGACAAAAATATACCATCTCTGAAGTCGGTGCAGTACTTATCGAAATTTTTAAGATTTATCGCCATATTATTCGACATGTTGCACAATGAATTTGAGAATGGTTTCAATATTTCTTCATCGATGTCACCCAAATCTGTATAAAAATTACAAAAAGCTTTTAAGTGACTGACTTATATATCAAAGCACAGTCGAAACCGCTGATCCTAGAGAAATGAAACTTGGAGTGAGCTCTTGGTGAGGTTTAGGTATTCACTAAGAAAGGTCTTTCTGCAATTCCACCCTTAAGGTCAAATGGGGATTGAAAGTATGTGTAAAGTGTGGACCCAAACTAGTTAATAAAATGAGCTTGAAATTCAAATGTATTAATATAAATCTTACCTAAATTATCGCCTTCTCGATTTTTCAAGAGACAGTTCATCGTCTCCACAACTTTACTGGTGACCTTGGGGTCTTCATCAAAGAGCACTTCAACCAAGGTCCTCACTATGACACTTTTAAAATAATTCTTTGGGTGGAGGGTAGTAACTTTTGCCGTGTCCGCCGGCGGGACAGTCACTAAGGTTTTCAAATCATACATACCTATTTCTGACAAACAGTTGCAAGCTGCAATTTTAACCTGAAAATATTATTTAAATGGTATTTTTTTTAATGATCTGCATAGATTAATAACACTAATTAACACCATATAATAAAAAAAAAACTTTGCCTTCAAGACTTGTTGAGGTGGTTTTTTAGAATCCATGTATATGTTAAGCATAGATTATACTTATGCCTACATTATAAAAAATATAAAGTAAAATAATATACCTTTTCGTCACAAACCGATCTCAAAATGTTATTCAATGAACAAATTGTTTGATGAACTAAGCTCGTCTCACAATCCTCCGAAAATCCTTTGGATTCGAAGGAACTATACCACATCCTAATGTGTAGTTTGTTCATTTTTAAAAACTGGCGCATGTTCCTCAGTGTTTCGTGGCTGTAAAATGCACGTACATTTAAATAAAGAACAGTAAACCTTGAAGTTTAATTTATGCAATATTAAGTACCTTGGGCATGCCAAACTCGATTTGTGCAATTTTAGTTTTTCAATAAAATTGTTGAGAGTGACGCAAGTTTCTCGGCCACTGTCGTTCTGAGACGGACGCTGCGCAAAGTCAGTAACATCCTGACTCCCCTCTACGGGCACCTTCACATCCACCACTAAATACTTTAGCAGTGACGAACACTCCTCTGTATATCCATTTTCTACTTTCATCGCTAAAATAGGCACCACGTGAGCTATCGATTTACGGACTAGGCTAATCTTTTCCGGTAGGAATATGTCCAAAGCTTTTTTCAACCCTGTTATGTACACCTTTAGGTCACAATTGCTCTGACAATTATTAATAGCGTTTGCAAAGCTTTTACTCGCGTAGTTGCATACGTATGAATCTGAGGAAAACGCTAGTGGTATGTTTTCTATGAATGTTAGAAAGGCGTGCATAGCCAGTATTCTGCATTCAATTACATGCTCGCGCAATACGTTCTCCCATAATTTAAACAGGACTTTGAATATGGCTAGCGGTTGGTTTTCACATAGATATTGCATTATGTTTCCATCAGTAAGTTCCTAAAACAATAACAGGGTTATTAATAAATTTGGTTAAAAAAATTTTTTGTTTTTGATCAATATAATACTTACACCAAAATAATTTAATATTTCCGAAAACACTTTCTTTGTATAAAAGTATGATCTGGCCTGGTGCGGTATGTTAACTTGGAATTGTTCTCCAGCGTCTTCGTAATCGCACAAACGCGAAGCCGCCAACATTACGAGTTCGCCCAGATTTTCCACAAATAAGTTAGTCCATTTCTCATTTTCCAACATTTGACCAGTTGATCGGAATACCTTATCGGCGTTTATCATCGATTGGCTCAACACACTAGGTTTCTCAAAACCAGTAAAGTCAATTTTATATTTATCGACAACAATATACGGCAGGCATAATATGATTATCTCGCAGAAACATATCTGAAATATTTTAAACGCAAATAAAATATCATTGAGATAAATCTACTAAATAAATTAATCAGGAAATGAAATATTTGGACCTCAATTACACTCTCCATGGACAGTTTATGTTTTACTGTAATCTGCTTCAAAACAAGACTATCTGCTACATTGCCCTTGCTTCTCCACAGTATATCTCCGGCCACCAAAACCTTCATATGCCTTTTTACAAACTCATCCATATGAGCACACCCAAACAAATCAATGGGAATCTCTTCAATGCTGTTATTCTTAGAAAACCAGTTATATAATACAGATAACATGTTGTTGCTCAAGTAACTTTCTACGCTGTCCTCACCAGTTGTTTTCACTATTTTGTTCAAAATTTTCTTCACTAATATTGGATCTAATGACTTCTCTTTTTTAAATTGTAGTATTTCTGTTACAATCGTCTGTACAAATGGCATTTTGATTTGTACCAATGCCAGGTAACAATGAAATACAGTCAACATTCTGTTAGCCGATTCATCTTTTAATATAGATTCCGTTCGATCGGTTATCTGTAACAAACATCAAGCAATTATAATTTAAAAAATACGATCAAACAATGAAAACAAAGAAACAAATAAAATTAAATAACTTAGTAAAAATAAAATAACTCACATTGACAACAAAGATCTCTAGAAGGCCTTTCAAAAAGGTTTTAATATCAATATTAGAATAACCAACGATAAGTAGTTTAAACAAATAACAACAATACAGTCGAATGGTGTGAATATCACCCTTTAGTTTGTCGACGAGTGCCTGTTTGATCATGGTGGCGTCGGTCGCGTGTTCTCCGTTCAATATGGCCACCCTCGCTGCGCACTCGTATATCAACCCGGTTATTTTAGGTGGATAGTACAATTTCTCACACCGCAACAAGTAACTCTTGACCATTATGAAGCAGTTCTGCCTTAAACTATCATACGTCCAAATACGGTCGAGCAAAGACAACAAGGCTTTAAGTAACCCCAAGGATGCTTTTGAATCTCGATACAAATCTTTGCACATTTGCTGCATGAATGTAAATAGTAATTCTGAAATAAGATACAAAATTAAACGAACGATTCACAGATTCAACTGTATATAATAGAATCTGTAAAAATATACCTATGGGCGCAGCGTCCACGCATGAATTGGCCAGCAATTCTATACATTGAAAGGCACACAGTGAGTCAGTCTTAAAGTTGTACATCTTGGCGTCTAGTATCAGTTCCAATATTTCCTCACGGTAGTTGACACATTTGCGGCAGTACGCGGCCAGCATGAGTATACAATTGTGCCTCAATGTTCTAGAGTCCATCTCTCCTTCGTCTTCTTCACATATAATATCTTCTTCTTTAGACACATCAGTGTTCAGTATGTTATTAATGCAGTGAAAATAATCCTGATCTATGCAAGAACGGATTTCAATGTTCAGTTGTGAATCAAACTCAATTACCAAAATATTTTTGATATATTCGACTAGAACCACTTTATCGGCTATTCGCCCACCATCATTTTCCAATGTATTCATTACAGCCGAGAATAGAAGTTTCAGACTCTTTCTTAGTAAGTAGTATATGTCACTTTCGCACACTCGTTGGGACCGCATTGAACTGTTATTCAGTAATATATCGACATACGCCAGCATTAAATGCACGAACTTGGCATATTCCAATACCGTTACATTCTTGGTTGATATTTTGTTTACATACACCTTCAATGTTTCTGTTAAATATTCTCCAATCCGCGTCCTCATGTCCTCGTCAATAATAACCATTTCAATATTGCGGTCTTTAGTATCAATATTTTTATTCCTATCAGGAATTTCTAGCTCAAACTCGCTAAATAATATACCTCTATCGATATCATCTAATATTATAGTATTTAAATCATTGTACAAAAATGTTTCCGTGCAATTCTGTTTTATCTCAACATTTTCATTGGCTATTATTCTCAAGAGCAACTCTTTAGTATCATTAGCATCAACTGATGTTATATCTCCCTGTGTGACCCATTCCAAGCATTTGATGCGCACTTCTGTATTGTTAAATTTGCCATAATATTTATTAAACAAATAGCATAGTGTAGTGACACTATGAGAGGTAACTGGCATGCCTCTATCGAGGTATAAGTTACTCAATGTTTGCATGTTCGGGTACTTCATCACATTCAACATTACTATACATTGAATAACAACATGCAGGGGTTTGTGAGCAGGCGTTAATGATGTTGAGTATCTGAAATATACCAATCAGACGATTTGGCTTCTGTACAAAAGAAACGTAAGTAACGTTTCTTTTGCAAAATGGGATTAAGGGATTCCTTTTATATTAATGTCAGTTTATAGTTAAAAAACATACAGTCGAATTGAGAACATCCACTTTTCTTAGAAGTCGGTTAATAAAGCAGTCACTGAGATAATAATAACGATGGAATAGCTTCGAAAGAATAGTTCAGTGCTCCAAGAATAGGTTTTGATATGTTTCAGCCTAGACGAATTTCGTTTCCAGTAGCGTGGCTTGATATTGTGTTGATTATTATATACGCAATTAAATTTGTGCACTTTCTAATGAAAATGATTTATTCAGTTTAGGCCCTGGTAACTTACCAGTGGTAGCTACTAGCTTTCTGCCTTACTAGCCTTCTGAGAAGAACCAAAAAGAAACTTAGCTGGCATCATGTACATGAATTACATAGTAAATAATGATTAATTACAATAATATTCATATAAAATTATTCACAAAACAGAAAAATTTATCAGCATGCTGGGTGTAAAAAATAATAATTAATATGTCAACACATATGCAGACAGATACAGCTCTAATCTAAGTTAACGATATGTAATTTTTTTCTATACTAATATTGTAAAGAGGAGAGATTTGTTTGTTTTTTTGCTTGTTTGTTTGCATTGAATAGCCTCCGAAACTACTTGACCGATCTTGAAAATTCTTTCAGCAATAGATAGCTACATCATCAGCGAGTAACATAGGCTGTATTTTATCCCCGTAATCCCACGGGAACGGAAACTACGCGGGTGAAACCGCGTGACGTCTGCTAGTTCTTAATACTAATAACAGATACAAGTCTCTTACCTAACACATGCATTCCATAATGACAGCAACGTACTATCGTGTGCCTCTGTTCTCTCTATAAGTCGTGGCTTCAAATGATTAAATACAACAATGACTAGTTTATCGAATATATCCCAGTAGAGATTATTCATGGTATTTGTAATTAAAATCTCCATTACATTCAATAACGAGAAATAATCCTCCGTCGCAATTTTCGACCCGTATTCCTTTACGTAATTATGTATGATGCCCAACCTGAAATATAAATGTGTATTGAAACAAACACTTTCTTCAAGAGATGTCTTTAGGTTCCTGACAAGAATACGTATTTTTCTGCCAATTGCCTCGATGTGCCATAACAACAATACTAACAGCAGGCCTGTTGCAACATTAATTAATTTGATTTCGATATACAGTTTGTAATATTAGCTTCATTTGTACTTTTTTCAGCTAATCAGGCGACTTACCCAAATTAATCCAACAGGCTCAAAGACGTCGTTTGGATGGACTTGGCAGAGAATTGATAGCTGATAAACAAGGTTTGAACATGTTTTTACTTTATCGTTTTTACGATATCGCCTGCGTATTTTCCTTTTCGTAGGGAAACGTTAAAAAGTGCTCCAAGCGGCTTTACGTCTCCATACAAAAAAGCGCAAAATGCAAGGTTAAACGACGACGTCTAAACATGCAAATCCTATATTTGGGGCACAGGTAAAATGTTTGGTAAGTGTTAACACATTTCACATACTTACTTCGTGTTTCAGTACAGCTGTTTATATTAGAATTATATTATATCTTATTATATTGTTAGCTTACCAAGGGATGTGATTCAGACGGAGATCATCAATAAGATCGCTGAAACTCCTATTATTATTTAATCCAATTCTTTGTCTCTTACTTGAGTTTCCGTCGTCATTCTCTGTGGGTTCTCCAACTTTGAATTTCTATAAACAACACAATTACTATTTCAAATACTTATCCTGATACGAAATCGTATGCATATATAAAAATTCAAATGATAAATATCATTAAATAGATCAACTCATTATTATAACATTTTAAAATAGATACATTAATAAATTAGTTAACAATTACAGCCATATAAACTGTCGCATAATTATTTTGATACCTGAAAAAACACACGCGCAGCTAATTCATACAAATATGTACATTGCTTGAGAATGTTCTCATCTTGTTTTCGGAGTTTCTGTAAGTAATTTATTTCCAAACAAATAACTTCCGATATGTTAGTCAAATGTTTGTTCCACAAATCCCAATTATTGGCCATACTACCTTCTTCATCTTGGTATCGTCCATTCGGATGGTGGAGAGATACTGTTAGACATAGCATCTTGAATATCAAAGACTGTAAGAAATAAATAAATTTAAAAAATTTAAATGTAAGAATACCAAATCAGATAAACCAGTGTTTATATAATTTAACAAGGATTATGTTTACCTTCTTTTTTTGATCCATATTTTGGTCATAGAATTTTAATAGCGATAACAAGTGACTCTCCACAAAGGCGCTTATTGTTAGACGACATTCCACAGACAGCTGGAAATAAAATGCGAATGACATATTAAGAGATTGCACATAATCTTATGTTTAAGGATTGCCTTTGATCATTTCCTAATCAAAAATAATCAATACTATGTACATACCATTTCTACAAGCAATATCACAATCTCTATGACTACTTCTTGTACTTTCTTATCACCAGACATCTTGACCAAAACTTTTTTTAATTTCGTCAAACAATTTCTCAGAGGGATAACAAACTGGCCATTGTTTTTTCCACCCTTCATAGCAAGCAGGACCAGCCTTAACTTTGTGAAGTCATCCAACTTGGAGTGATTAGTTAGACATGAAGAAATGCATACATCCAATAAATCTATAAAAAATTATGAAAAGTTAAGTAAGTAAGCCGGATTTCCAAAAGCTACTTTTCGAAATGTTAAAAGCTACATGTAAATTTGAAAAGTCTGATAATATATGGATAAATAAGTTAACACCCTCCCAGATAGAAATTCATGTTTATTGGCTTTTTCAATCTTCCCTCCAATAATGCTATTACATTTTCCTACCAAACACATTTACGCGCCCTCTCAGATTGCGCCACAGATAAACTAGTATATACATTAAGGCTGAATACTAAATACACATCAAAATTACTTAACATGATCATGGATATTAAAGGTGAATTTTTTGTTTATAAATCTTCAACTTTGAGTTCTTATAGCGATCTTCATAGAGAAAGATCTATCTTATAGAGATTTATACATTATATATGTATAAATCTCTCTATAAGATAGATAATAAAGAATAACTTACCATCCCATGTGGCAGGTGAAATGAAGCTCAAGTAATATTCATGTGGCAATATATGTCTGTATAGTAAGTTTAGATATGCATCTCCAATAGCTTTTGCTTGATAGCTATCTCTCAAGACTCCCAAGCAAGCTTCCATTAAATATTCACATTTTATGAATGCTTGCCCTGTGAAATAAAGACACATTATAATCTTTTCTTTTGAACACTGATCCAAATCAGATTTTTTTCATGTGCTACACAATGTTGCTTCTTGCCAAATTTTGTGATTCGAGATCAATAGGAAGTATTCTATAGGTTTTGATTCCCTTCATAATTACCCTGGCCTTATGGGAAATTTGTTTGGATCGGCACTTGATTCAACCCAATGTATCTGATTACCTGATTTTTATACCTAGAGCTGATGATCTCTAGGTATAAAAATCATCTTCCCTATTAAAAGGAAAATCAGTAATTTGGGTAAAAATATATCTGTATAAACTTTATAAATATACAAAACTAGCTGTGCCCCGCGGTTTCACCAGCGTAGATTTTATTTCATGGTTGCCCACGGATCCCTAAAGTTTTTTAAAAATCTAAGTAGCCTAAATTACTCCTTGTATCCTTGTAACATTAGTTATACATCAGTGAAAGTCCTGTTAAAATCCGTCCAGTCGTTTCAGAGATTACCCGGAACAAACAAACAGACAGACTGACAGAGAAAAAATTTAAAAATAGTTTTTTCTATGACAGTATTGTGTATTCTTTCATATGCAATTAGTGAAAAACTGTTATTTTGCAGATACAAACAGACACTTCAATTTTATTTATCTGTATAGATATAGATAAGTTTGATTCCCTTGCGAGTATCAAATTATATAACTTTAAAGGTGCTTTTTTGAAGTTTGACTGATGCTAATGCAGTGTTAAGACCTAGTTATATTG
Source organism: Watsonalla cultraria (assembly GCA_964035505.1). NCBI lineage: Eukaryota > Metazoa > Arthropoda > Insecta > Lepidoptera > Drepanidae > Watsonalla > Watsonalla cultraria. The sequence goes on along the minus strand of OZ037713.1, from coordinate 6,632,176 downwards.
AACTTCATAACTTTTACCTCACCTTTGTTAGCACCAGCAACACATAAATGGAGTAAACTTGTACATAGTGGTGCAGTTACACTGGCAAATGTTTTTGAGGTTTCATATTTTTCTATTTCCTGTAATCATTAGCAATTATAAAACAAAAATATATCTTGATTATCATTCATGAAAATGTGTAACAAAACCTCTACTATCTCCTACTATCCCTTCAGATATAGAAAACCACTTACCTTTAATACATAATCATTGATACAATCAAAAAGTTGATTCCAAGTGTAACCATTTTTTCTTAAACTATTTTCAGTTAGCATGTCTAGTACTCCATTCATTGAAAGGAATTCCTTTAGTTTCTCTGCACTTCTTTTTCGTTCATTAACTCTACTAACTTTAAGACCGTCGCATGCTTCTTTTAATGACGACTCCAAAGACATTTTGAGTATACTTTTATCCCACTAGAACTGATTGATTTGTGTTAATTTTCAAGTTCCAATCCAGTTTAAAGCTGAGTTTTGCACCATCCCTTGAGCTTCATAGTCAACAGGTATGGTATGGTATACACAGCCGTGTAGTGCACGGTTTTTTTATTTATTACTTAGAAAGACTTGGTACACAATTGTTCTTTGAAGTGTACATACAGTACATTAGCCGGGTTTCAGTACTCACTCAACCTGTTTTAATGATATATTATCATTGAATAACAACGTAATGTTTAATTTTTGCCTTAAACAGCAACTTTTTGTAAAAGCTGTTAAATCATTTACCTGGCCTATTATATGCTTGGTTAGTTTATTTTATTTAATTGAAATATTATAATAAAACTAGAAAATATTGAAACTCGAAAGTGCCCGAAATACCGCCGGCCCGACACTACTACCGGCAGTGTTGCCAGCTCAGATTTTGAAAAATACGTAGACGGGGTTTGACAAGTATGAACAATTTTTGTGCAAATAGGATATGAAAAGTTACTTAATCTACCTATTTTAATCAAGCTGCTATTATTAGTTTAGGTTTCATCAGATTGGTCGCAAAAAACCTCTTGTTTGTTGGGTACCTATATGAAATAACTAAAAAAAAAACAAAGTCAATCAGTAAGTATTTAATATCTATTATTGGGCGAACTGAGTGCGTTTGTTATGAAACGGGACGTTAATCAACTTCTTTGCCCAAAAGTATAGGTATGTACTGGCTTTTACACGCATTTAGCCTTTAGAATGTTTTGGAAATTTGTTGAAAAATACGTAGATTCTGGACTAAAGTTAGTAGCTTAACAGGAAAGGTCTAAAATACGTAGATCTACTTAAAAATAAGGAGAGTTGGCAACGCTGACTACCGGTGAAATCCGGTGAATGAATACCGATTTACCGAGCTGACTGACAGCACACTGACAGCCAAGAAATAGTTAATAAAATAATCATAGACAATGCTTTGCTAAGCATTTTCCCATCCTCTAAGAAAATAAAAGTCATACGTCTATGATTGATATGGCTCATAGAAATAGAAAAAAAATCGCTTATATGGCTATATACTAACTTATAATTCCATAGGCGGCATTCTTTGAAATCAAGTATAAGTTTGTAAATTTGTTCGAACGTCGCGTCGTCGCTTGACCTTGCGTTTAAGGGGGGCTCAAATTGTGTTGATCTCCATCTTTGGCGTTTAACAACAACCTATCTTCGAAACAGTATATCAATACACTTTAAACCACGTGAAACGCAAGGTCAAGCGTCGTAGTCAAGCGACTACGATTGAATGTATCACATACTAGCAGTTATTGATAAATAAATAATTATAATGTGTAAAGTGATAAACCGGTTTTCTATATTGTCCGGTTGAAAACCGGTAGCCAAGACTGAAACCGGTTTCTAAGCCCTGCTATAACACTGTGCCAATATTAAATTTAGATTTCACCACACATTTAAAATTGACAACGTTTTCAAACCTTTTTATACAAATTAAAAGAAAGGTGAAAATTATACAATCACTATGCAATATTATAAAGTACAATATGCTATGGTTGCAACACAGAAAATTAATATTTGGCTTGCTAAACAAGCTTTATTTATCGTTGAACCTCTATTTATATGAAACATATTATCCTACAACGATTAGTACCTTTATTATATTAAATAAATCAAAACCAGATAAATAAATAATTATTTTATTGTTCCACTAGCACAGTATCTCTTGCACTAGCATAAAGCAATCTAACAGAATCACAATATCCCACTCCTCGACGAGACCCTGTTACTATAACGTAAGCATCGCCTGCACGGACAATCCTTTTAGCTTTGCAGTAGTCCAGTGCAGCATGGATGCGTGACTCAACTTCAGAAATCCAACTACCTCTTGCAACTTCAAAATAATGCATCGCTCGCACACCTCGCCAAAATCGCAATTGTCTTGCCGTGTGACAAGCCCTTGTGACTGCTACGATGGGGCAAGGGGGCTTTGCATGGGAAAGAATCTTAGCTGTACGCCCCGAATTTGTTAGGCATATTATAACCACTGCTCGAGATCGCATAGCTAGTTCTACTGCGCTAACACAGACAGCTTTGGTTGGTTCATCAAGAAGGCTTTGCATTAGTTCTAAATTTCCATATATACGAGGTTGCCACAGAATTCGTTCTGCATGACGGCAAATTACAGCTGCTGCAGCAAGACAATGCTCAGCCATGCGAATAGTGTCAAAGTTTGGTGAAAATTTTTGTAGTGGTGAATCATAAAGCAATTCCAATGAAAGAACATCAGCACCGTCAATTACTAAATTGGCTATATCTGTCACACATAGAGTCGGTATTTGTTCATTAATAACAGCTTTACACAAACATGGCTTGCCGATTTCATTACATTTTCCGAAAATTTTCTTTTGGGCAATAAATATCTTTTCGACAGGTAAATTGGTACTCAATACACTTCTATCTACATAAATCCCATCAGCTTCTGCCAGTAATTCATCGATGTTATCGAGTCCTAGTACGGAATCAATACATGCAAATATGAGAATGTGCTTTCCTTTTTCGGAAAGGATATCTCTAACTTGACGAATATCATGAGTATTTTGTGCATTTGGCACCAACACACCATCGACATCAGACGCAACTGCCCAAGCTATTTGTTCTTCCATATGTTCGAATGGTTGTTGTGAAGAATCACTACAGGATATTGAATCCGTACTGTCACCTTTTGCTTTTTGGTTATTTTCTATATCATGTGGTACCTGAGAAATTCGTACTGTCATTTTTGCTCCAATAGTGCCTCCTGCAGCAACTGAACATTCAACAGAATCATCCCCAACTTCCGAAATAACTAATTGAATTTTTCCTGGTGTCAAGCTGTCAATATATATAATATCTTGAGGCTGCAGGTCAGTTAAGTGATCATAGCCGACGTAAAGGCAGTCGGCCGTTCCACTTTCACGCCAACTGGCGTCTGTAGTTAGTCTAATATTCTTATATTGAATTATCTCAACAGTAGAATGTGGACCGCCTTTGAGATCACCAGTAACTATTTCAGGGCCTCTAACATCTACAATAAGAGCTAAAGGATAAACATATTCTAGCTCTGCACTGTAATTGTAAACGGCCTGCCTAATATTTTGAATTAATTGTGCACAAGCATCAGGTTCTAAGTCACGCATGTTAAGTCTAGCTACGGTCATACCACAAGCTATCAATCTTTGTATTGTGACTGGATCTCTATTATTTATTCCAATATCACACATGAGGCCAGTTTGCAGCTCCTCGCATGGATTTTCATGAACCTTTATGTTGCAATTGTGTTTTAGGAGCGTTGTCTGAGGAGAATCATTTCCTTCTTTTAATTTATGAACTGCTTCTAGCGGAATATGCCAAGGCAATGCCATTGACGTCGAACCTTGAATATGGATTGTTCCGAAACTGCAAAAATGTTTTGAATCCTAATCAGATTTGAGAGTAGCTTATAAATCACAAAGTAAAAGTTCGTGCAAAATCACAAAATAAAACAACAAAAAGTAATATTGACATATTTATTCTAAAGCAACATAATAATATTACTCATCTTCTTACCAGCCAACTTTGAGCAAAAAGATTGAATTTCTAATATGCTAATGTGGAGGTTCTATAGGTTTGTTTTGTGTAGCCATCCGAGTGAGTGAAATTTTTTCTTTATATATGCATAAGAATTTTTGAGTGTAGGCAAAGGTCAAAAGAAATATGACCTTAAAATGTAGTAAATTTATTTAATTCAATATTTATTATACATCGGTTGAGAGAACAAACATAGATAAAATAAAAAATGTCATTTTTTGTTTTTGAGAATTTTTATTTCTTACTTATGGAGCTGAGTATATTACATATATCTGTGATACATTAAAAAAAAAGTAAACAGACTATAAAACAATGCAGATAGAATGAAAACTACAATTATCTGTGATATTAAGTTTTACCTGCCACAGAGTATTCATACCAAATATAGAACTACGTACCTAACGTAACGTGTATACACATACAAGTTCACACTACTTTACTCACCTATATACATACATACAAGTTAAAGCTGGCTTGCTTGACTGCGTGTCACGTTCTTTGGCATTAATTCTGTCGCGTTTGATTTTGTTTAGCCGATTGTTATTACGTTATGCAGTGAAGTTTGTGAATAGTTAGTGAACCCTCACATAAAGGAAAATCTGAATACTACCAAATACATAAAAAAATACTAAAAAAACAGTGTATGTCCATACCATAGGTACCTACCTACCTACCTACTTAATACCATTTGTATCTACTCTATCTACCTACTGTGCGACCGTGAAGGTTGAGAATGTTACGTCATTTTGCTTTTAGTGTGTGATATAAACTGATTTATTTGGCTTCTATGCAGAAAAGTGATTTTGACTAAGAAAGTGTTATTTATTGCGTTTGATTTAAACAAGTGCAAATAGTCTTAATTATAAACAAACGCAAATACACCGGCTGCGACATGATGCCGCCATGTTATTTAGGTTTCGCAGTTTCGCTGTCAACCAGTGATCGCGGCTAGCCCTGATGCCCTGATACATTTGGAAGATTATCATTATTTGAAGACTGTTGTAAGTAATTCTTAAAGTTTTGCCCCTTAATTACCCATGTGGAACAAATATATATGTATTATTAGTTTTGCGATGTATTTTTCTAAATTTATATTCTGTTTACTGCAAAATATTTACTGTAAACTTTATATAATGACGTCATAATGATAGATAGTTACTTATTTTATTCCTTTATTCTACTAAAATGATTGTTAAGCTAGGTAATTGAAATATCTATTCACTAAGCACAAGAGAATTTGGTGTAATATTTTTCAAGGTCTTAGGGTAGCCTTGATCACATCACTTGCTAGGTTATTTTTTGTGCCCTCAACAATCACCAATGTTGTTCTCGTTAACAACAGTGGTAAACATTAGGCACTATATTTTAGTTTTATATTTTTTACACACTTTTAAACACAGGTCATATTTATTTCAAATACTGGCACACCATTTTTAAAGGAGAATATATAAGAATGGAAATCTGTGACTGGTGACTTATTATAGCATCATTTATATGTTTTTTCATATCACTGTAGATTATAATATCTAAAAAAAGTAACAAATCGCAAATATCCTGTAGGTTTAGTTAGTCAATATATTGTTAGGTATATTTTTTTGTTGTTCCAATATACATTATCTACTGTCCCCCTGTCTTACCTTTACTTGGTACACTTACAAAATAACTTGCACATTTTTATCAAATATTTCTAAATTCTTGAAATGATTAGAAAAAGTCAAGGTGGTATTCAAATCCACAACCTGCAAGTTGTCCAGTTGGGCTATTTAAGCCTTATGACTTGAATGTTTCCTTACACTACCCAGTGGCAAGCAACATAGCTGCATCTTTTGCTGAGGGAAAAGGCACACAAGTTGTACATTATAATTATTTCAGACTAGCTGTGCCGGGTGGTTTCACCCGCCTAGACTTAATTTCATTAGTGGCTTAATTTGGTAAACTTTTTATTTGACCAAAGTAGCCTAAATTACTCCTTTAAACATTGGTTATCTACCAGCAAAGGTCCCGCTAGAATCGGTCTAACCATTTCAGAGATTTAACAAGCAAAAACAAACAGATAGACTTCTTTTTTATTGTTTGTATTTTTTATATAGAATTATGATTGTGGATGAAGCGAAAGAAATATGTAAGGATTGTAGCATGTGGCGAGCGGTGGTCTGCCTACCCCTGTGGGATACAGGCGTGAGAATATGAATGTATATATGTATGTATATAGCACTTTTATTTAAATTTCTTTTTATACCATGTATATACTTTTGTGTGCATTAAGTAATGACACTTTATTTATCTGTGTATGTATACAGGATGTAGACTTTTTAGGTGAAGATTTTTGGCACATGCAATCAATCAGTAGGTGGTATATCAATTTAAATGTATGAAAAAAATCCCTTAATGTTTTTGTCGTTATGCTCATTTCACTTATATTTGTGGTAAATTTAGTTTTAAGGGCTTAATAGGTTCAATTTATATTGGATGATGTGTTAAACAAAAGAAACTACTTAGTTTTGTTGTAAAATGAAATTCTACAACTAAACTACCCTAAAAATAATATATGCAACAAAAAAAAATTAATACTTAAATATGTAGAAATACATGTGGATATGTAATTTCATTTTTAAATTGATATGAGCCACTAGCTCATGTTTTGTGCCAAAAATGTGCACCTAAAAAGTCTACACCCCATACATAAATTCATATTTTGTTCATTTTACTACATTTTCATGAATATACACCTAATATTTTAAAGTACATGATATTAATTATAAATTAATATTACAGTTCACATGGTGATCTTATCGCTACAAACAATTTGTTCCAGACAACTATAGATTAACTTGGACTAAAGTGAATTTCTTTGTTGAATAATTGTTAGTAGCCCAACAGTGTACCTAAGATATTAATTTATATTTCTTTACATAAACAAAACATAAATATTGTCTAATATCTGGAGAAAGTAAGTTAGGATGTTTTGGTATTAGGGCAAATTGAGAAAAAGACGTTTTCAAATTTGTTTACAATGTTGTATGTCTTGAATGCAATGTTATTATAAATATAGTTCTCACAAAAGCGAATGGAAAAAAGTAATCTTTTGTTAAATAGTACAAATTGATGTCGACATCTCAACACAAAATGATTATGTGTGTTGAATATATCAATCATCTAAACTACTATCTAACTATCTTGATATGGTTTTTACTAAAATGCAGGAGTTGAACAGTAATATAAGTTCATATCCAAGAAATAAATATCATATTTTTATGTATTCTTAAAAAATTGTAATTCAAACCAAGCAAGGGTGGCTTATTGATTATAAATGGTACAAAAAAAAAAAAAATGATATACATATGCTCTCGCCTGTTTTCCCAGAAGGGGTAGGCAGAGGTGTTGTAATAACAACATCCACTTTTCACCGAAGATGATTAAGTGCCAGATGGTGAGTCTATCACCATCTCAGGTACTATACATACATCTTTGAATTACTTCTTGACATATACAAGTTTCGTCAAGATGTTTTCCTTCACAGTAAAGCACATGGTGTGAAATCACTGCACATAAGTTTCTTTTTTTTTTTAAGAAAATCTGATTGGTACAGGCCCCTTCTGGGATTCGAACTTGCTTCGCTTGCGTGGCAGGCGACTGCTCTAACACCAAGGCTGCCGCGGCTTACGGAATAATTATATATTCACCCCAAACTATTATACATTTATTTTTTAACAATTAATATGCTATATTATTACCTTAATTTTGTTTTTTTTGTTATCCCAATAATTAATTTTGATTTGAAGAAATGTTCCTTATACAAATCTGATCAAAAAAATTGGTAATAAAAATACATAAAAAAAACAGGCTATAATTATTTTTATGATATAATTTGATGATTTTTTTTATAACCTTCAACAGTTTTGTTTGTGTCTTCTCTATGGTAACAGATTTTATCTTATTGCCCTGTTTAAAAAGCACTAGGTTCTGATTTTGGATATGTTTGAAATCAAATTTACTTTAATTTAGTTTGAAATTAATTTAAAACCTTACGTACCTTTTGTAAAAAATATTTTGGCAGACACTCTTGTTTTGCGGGGCCTGTGCTGTACCAATGAGGTTTTTTAAAACTTATGTGCAGTGATTTCACACCATGTGCTTTATGGAGAAGGAAAACATTGTGAGGAAACCATATGTCTGAGTAATTCAAAGATGTTGTATAGTGCCTGAGATGGCGATGGACTCTCCCTCTGTCGTATTGGCAATTAATCATATTCGGTGTTGGCAAAAATTCAGGAAGAATTCAAAATTTAGGAAATAATATTGTATAATTATTGTTAAAAAAATTATAACAATTACTTAGTAATAAATATAAAATATCATTATTTTTTGTTTTTGTCTCCTTAGCTATAAACCATAATAGTTACACTTACAATATCGAATGTCCTGAATGGTACCATTTATGGCGAATAAGCCCTTGCTTTGCTTTTGGTTATAATTTTTTTAAATATTACATAAATATGAGCTATAACCTTATATGAGTAGTCCTGCTTTTTTTTGTATCAAATGGGTACATCTATCTACACTATTACATAAAGAAGTCTATGTTTTTCATTCGTTTTGTGAGGTGCATAAATTAACTACAGTTTTAATTGCAGACTTACAGTCAAGGACAAGACCAGCATGTATACAAATTATAAAATGTAACATAATTTTCTCAAATTCCTTCAATCCCATAACACACCAACTTAAAATTAACTCAAGAGATTAGACAATTTACGTTTTATTCTTTTTTACCAACTTCAAAAAAAAGGAGGAGGTTCTCAAAACAACTGTACATGTTTGTTTGTACATCAGCTGCCCAACCATGAGCTCTTATTGCAATGATAATTCAGTTGAGCGACGGTGATAGATGTATACACGTCACATACATCTGTCTCATAAATGACTGAAACTATCATGGCAATAAGAGCTCGTGGTAAGGCCCCAGTACTTTTGACTGGATGGACTGATTTGGAAGATTAGTTTTTTGATTGAAAGCTGGTACTTCTCATGTGCTGCAATTCATTTACCAATTTCCATTATAACTAGACTGCCAGGGTGGCATAAATGCATAGTCTGATGAGATGAGACCTACTGGTGTTAAGGTACAAATAATATATATGTATACCAGATTAGTTTTCATAACCACGAGGTAAAAACTGATGCTGTAGAATACATAACTAAATATGTAAAGTTATGTACCTATTATACCCTTTATTACAAAACATCGCCTAGGATAATCCTTAGTTTATAAGTAGTTCCATCTCTTTTAGTGTTTCGCAGAAAGGACACCGTTTAAGTCCGAGTTTGGTCTAGTTTTGGTTTAAACCATTTTTTGTAATAAGGAGGACAGTGTTCGAAATAGTCGCATAAATTGGCAACACTATTAAGTAAGTAGATATATATAGAATATCTGCCATAGCAAAATTTTGTTTTGCTACACATTGTAGAGTATAATAATATATAGAGATCGGTTCTCACTTCAGTAGAGCATAATTATAAATGTAGAGTTCGCTACTCTTAAAAATCTCCGCAGGAAAAATATATACTCACAAGGATACATTTTGCGAGTGGGTAGAAAGTTCGTCAAGAAAATGCGAATGGTTAGGAATTCCCTCAGGAAAAGACGCTATCGAGAGTAAAATAAGTGGTACTAAACCACTAAAAAATATCTATTTCCGGAGTGTAGAAGTAATACATGATATGATACAGGATTAGCAAATTATAGCAGTTTGAAAACTTTTCACATGCCGTAGTAGACAATCTATAACGCGTGTACTTAATTCACACGAGACAGCATGATCTCGATCAATCTGATCTATCTGATCTAATTCGCCTATTGATTAGATGGTCCTTTTCAAATCAATTTAGGCTTAAGAAAAACTGCTTATTAATTATATTGTATTACAGTACATCGTATGTACACGCGTAATAACCTTATGTCCTTCATTACTATAACTAGCTGCTGTCCGCGACTCTGTCTGCGTAGCATTATATTTTGGACAATTCACAAAATATCTTTATAAATTGTAGCCTATGTATTATTATGATACATAAGATATATTATTGTAAAGCTCATTAAATCCATTCTGTAGTTTTAACTTGAAAGAGTTAACAACCATCCATCCATACTTACAACCTTTTGCGTTTATACTATTAGTAGGATAGGATTGGATAGGATGTCATAAATACATACATATGCTCACTCCTGTATCTCATGAAGGTAGGCAGAGACCACCGGATTCCATATACTACGATCCTTACATACTTCTTTCGCTTCATCCACATTCATGGATCTCTTCATACACTTCCTTCGGTTACGAGAGCTCCGAATTTGACCTTTCTGAAAAATATTACTTATTCATTTGGTCATACTAGTTCTTACTTGGACGCCCTCTAACACGTCCGCTCACATTCGCTATATAAATGTGTTTCGTTAATCGCCTTCACTCATCCTTTCGATTTGTCCAAACTATCTCAACATACCTTTTTTAATCCTGAAACCCTATCTAAATAAAAGAAATAGGCTTAAGATATTCGTAGTAACGTTTGCCAGTGAAAGTCCTGTTAATATCGATTCAGAGATTAGCTGGAACCAACAAACACACACTTTTGACACCGACTTTGAAGCAAATGCAAGCAAATGAATGAACTATCTAATAACAACTACAGGTCCCGTTAAAATCGGGACAGCCGTTGCTGAGACTAGCCGGAACAAACAGACAGACAGGAAAGGAAAAAATGAAAACAATGTTTTTTTTTTTAGGTGAATACCGTATGTACTTTCATATGCATTTTGTAAAAAGCTGTTTATTTGGAATTGCAAACGGACACTTCAATTGTATTTATCTGTATAAGAGTATAGATTAAGGACAGTCGAAATCACATAGGCTACGTACTACCTACATAAAGATATTCAAGTTTGCTCTATATCTAAACTAATTATATTATATTATAAAGCTGAAGAGTTTGTTTGTTTGTTTGTTTGAACGCTTTAATCTCAGGAACTACTGGTCCGATTTCAAAAATTATTTCAGTGTTGGATAGTCCATTTATCGAGGAAGGCTGTATTTTATTCTCATAAAAATTAGGGGTCCGTAAGAAAATTGCGAATTTGTAACCCAAGGTGTAAAATCGAAAACTTATTTATGCGTACGCTGCCAAAACTATTGACAATAGAACAAAATGATGTACTACTGGTTTGTAGGTCTTATATAAATCTACAAAAAATAGCATATATCTAACTATCATAGTTTAGTCACAATAACCGCTTTCATGTTCATAAAAATATTAAATCGTCTGAAAGAAACTACGTTAAATGTGTAATATTAATCGTTATGCAAATTAAGCATTATGCTATCAAGGGTATTCATGTAGAAGTAAAATACCGTTTGTTTTATTCCAATCGCACATTTCGTTGAGAAATTATCACGAGTATAAAAACGCAAAGAATTGGTACCTAATAATGAGTTATTTTCTAGAGTTTTATCAACACGTCTCTTTATTCCGGGTAATCTCTGCAACGGCTGGACCGATTTTAACGGGACTTTCACTGGCAGATAGCTAATATTACAAGGAGTAACTAACTTTTATTTAAAAAGAACATTTGGGGTTCCGCGGGAATTAAATTAACTCTGCGCGGGTGAAACCGCAGGGCACAGCTGGTTTTAGTATATAGTACTACTATGACTTAAATGGCCATCAGTCACTATCTGCGATCTGACACATGCCTGCCAAGGCCAAAGCCACCACGAGCCAAGGGTCATAGTAACCAACCGTTCTTACCCGCTGCGGTGTCTCTGCGCAGAAAAGTTTCAGCCTTTATACTATGACATAACCCTGGCTCGCTCTAATAAACTTAGGTTTTTTAGATTACAGACGAGTACATTTAGATATGGACACTGACAACAATTCAAGATACATTATGCACTTAGCCTACCTACCATAGGAGCCAGAGTTTGTGATATTATTTTTTAAAAGGCAGGTGCCTGTGAAAGTCCCGTTAATATCGGTTCAGCCGTTTCAGAGAGTAGCTGGAACAAACAAACAGTTCTGATGCCCTATTTGAAGCCGATGAATGAAATATATAATGCAAAGATATTTTTTCAATTCAAACCAGTAGTTTCTGGTATTAGCGCGTTTAGCCAAACAAATAAACTTGTCAGCTTACTATCTAGACATAAATCCAAAAAACAAGAACTGACTTGAATCATCAAAAACCAACTACTTACTTTACTTTTCAGTTTTTCAATGGTATATTGTATAAAGTTGGCGGTATGCACTAGCTGACTTGCAGTTTTAGTTTACCGTTCTCGATCTTCGCAGTCTTTTATCAGGTCTTCACAAAATAACAATGATAACATATTTGAATTGAACTATGCTGTAATAAGCGATACGGCAAAAAATATAATAAAACTATCTCAATTTTTTCAAAATTCAAAGCCTATTTACGGAACCTTAAAACTAAAATATTTTCTTTATCAGATTTATAAATACAGTTTCAACCATTTAATAACTGTTCCTTTTTTGTTAAAACATATCAAATTTGTTTTGTTTGTTCTCAGATTTCTGGATTTGAAACTAATTTCAAATAATCAACACGGAGCATCAGAGTCCGGCGCTGCCTGGCGCCAATCTCATCAATGAAACATATTATATGCCAGTTATTGAAAATGCAAGGTATGTCATAATTCTGTGAAGAGTGTTTTTTTTATACGACGCAATGTGAAAATGACTTTTCTCTGACATGACATCTACACCAATGTTTTCAGTAATATATTCGTTACTGAGGGTATAATGAGTATTTATACCGAAAAATATACTGTAAATTACGAAAATTTTGTGAATACTATTTTTAACCCAGAACAAAAACAGTTTTTTTTATGTATTTACACGGATTACTCGGAAACTTGTTTTTGGGGGTGGACACGTCATACGTGTTCACACGCCGTAAAACGCATGCGACTAGCCGATGGGCAGCCCGTCCTGAAGAGGAGGGATGACCCTGGCCCGAGCATTATTTTACAAAATAAAATAAGCAGCTTCGGTCACCTTTGTAATAAAATCGTTACGTTGCGCTCTAAATCGAACTTTGAACTGAATTTCGTAGATGATTTATATCTATCTAGATATAATTTATTTAAGCGTTAACAATCGATAAGACAGAATCAGAAACATGTTTAGATTCACATAAATCTAAAATAATAATTCCTACCTTATTATAAAACATAGACTAAGTCCTGGGGAAATTTAAATATGAAAATGCCTGCTTGTTGTGAGATTTCAAATACGATATCTATAACATTCACGATTAAAAAAATATACCTAGATTAAGAATTTCACTTGATTAATACTCATTTTCAATCAAGCTTTAAAGTAGAGTTGTCGAAAACTAGAGATCTTTGAACAGGAGTTCGGACTTGTGAACTAACGAAGAAAAACAAATTTCAATATCAATGTTGTGTTTCATGCGGATACGGCAAATGAACGCATCGTGCGTTTTTTGTTTAATCGCGTTCGTAGTGGATACTTCGACGAGAATAATTTAACCCCGGGAAGACCAGCCGCCAGGCTCATTAGGTTAATATGGAAGTTGTAGTGGATGCGAATCCGTATCAAACTAGGAAAGAATTTGCGTCATGATTTGATTATTAATTAGCACAATATTGACCCATTTGCATTAAATCGCTGAGTAAAATCTTGGAAAATGGGTGCCCCATGATTTGACTGCAAATACTGACTGCAGGTAATGAGTGACATTCTCGTGAGATGGCAGAAATGTATAGACAATGAGGGTAAATACTGCTAGTAAATAAATTAAAGTGTTTTGAATAATAATTTCAAAATGGCAATAATTTTTAACCCCTGATAAAATTCGTTACTATTGCGCTGTTATGATGGCGACGTTGCGACGGCATGGCAGCAGCAGCAGGCGGTTGCCATGACGACACACGACACGAGCGAGAGTAGCGAGACTCGTGCCTCCGACGACAGCCGACACGGCTTCGAGGGTACTGACTGTACGGGTGCGATCAATCCCGAACGGAGGAAGCCAGCAGCAGCACCCGCAGACATTAATCACAGACGCATGCATATATGTACATACCATACTTCTAATGTACAATTCAGACTGATATGAGTTTTATCAAGTGTATAAAGTTTACTAAATGGGCAATTTACCTACCCATTACTATGAAACCTGTATTGAATGACTGTATATTAAATTTAGTGAATTAGTCAAGTCATCCCGCGGGACGAGCTTAAAGCGGGATCAGTTAACAAAAGAGCCTTAAATATATAAATAGCTACTTAATTCAAACCTATAACTAGTTATTTAAATTAAAAGTCTTTCAATATTTCAGGGCTCTGTCTACGGTCTTGAAATATTTTGTAATATCAGACACAAAAAAAATGAAGCGCCTCATAATAAGTGACAAAGATACTTATTTACTACTTGTTTACCTATTAGATACCCATCTGCGCGGTTCCAACTGGTTATTGATAGTGTAACGAATATTTCATGCTGTAAGGGACGTGACCTTGACCCCAGAGCATAGGCCTAACCTGCCCCAAAAGTGTTCAGTCACAAAAGTTTGCGGTCGATATAATGAGAGGATAGAATTTGCGCAAGCGCCAACATTGCCCGTCCAATCGATCTGCCCGCCCACGTGACGCAACGCATTTGCGGGGATTCTTTGCGGAGAAGTCCTTTACCCTTGTCTCCAATCGTATCTGTGAAATGACAATACTTAATTATAATTATTAAGCACTTACACCATTCGCTAGACTTAGTTTATTAGTTTTATCTTTAGCAATTATGTTTCTTCTATATTTTCGAATTAAGCTTAAACACAAGTTCCATCCCATTATACAAAATTATGTCTGTTTGGTAAGTCTTAATAATAGAGCGAATGCACAATTTTTTAATGCAGTTGCTTCCCATCCAATACGAAAGGTCCGTCATCCGTCTTCGAGACACCAGATTTTACACCCAATTTAATTTCATTCAATATCTCGCATTACTTGCAGTCTCTCGAGTACATTTTCGTCTGGAGTATTTTTTTAAATCCTGAACTGTACTCACCACTCGAGTTTTAGTTGAGGTCGATGGGACTAATTCCTACATTGCCACACTAAGTTACTGCGCAACTTTATGCTGAACTGAAAGTTACTGTGGGTATTATATGTCGGTTTATCCACCATGGATTTCCAACGTTGACTTATTTTGTGAATTGATGGGAAAGCTACCCAGTAATTTTCGATGGTGGGCTGTCACACAAAAATACTTATGCAAAATAAAAGAAAGACATACCAGAGTTAGCTAGAATAAATCGCCTGCTAACAGACAGAGCGCAAAGTATCCCACGTGTCAAGTGGAACAGTTAGCTAACAAAGGCGACGATGTCCTGCCTGACTTAAAAGTGAGGCTACACTTGATGTTTTGTTGAACGAGCCCTTTACCGTTTTATAACTTTAACGATTAATTATCGAGGGTAGTCACCCCCAGACAATACTTACTGTATAATCTATACTAATATTATAAAGAGGAAAGATTTGTTTGTTTGTATTGAATAGGCTCCGAAACTACTTGACCGATCTTAAAAACTCTTTCTGCAATGGATAGCTACATTATCAGAGAGTAACCTAGGCAATATTTTATCCCCGTACTCCCACGGGAACGAGAACTACGCGGGTGAAACCGCGTGACGTCCGCTAGTATATACGTTTGGAAAGTCGGGACTAAGCCAAGAATATTTACCTTAACTCACTCTAGTGGTTTCGATTTGATCCATCTACGAGTATGTAGCGTCAAATAACTGAAATGAAACGGCTGCTCACATAGATTCTACGTACAACACCTGCACAACAGAAGTTACTTAACTTGCTATTATGATATGAAATAACCACAGAAAATAGAGTATTTTTTGTGAAAATAACATATCTTAATTATTATATAATAATAATCAAAACACTCTTAATTGCTGATTGCATGCAACGTGATTCTATAATTATGTTGAGGGGATAGTCCTCCCTCTCGATCCCCGGCCAATATATTACGCCATTTATATTCTCATTACTTGTTTCATTTCAGCAGATTACTTACGCTCCCTTGAGATAGCAGCTCATCATTTTCTTGTAAACATGGTATTAGTAGATTTTCATTTAAAGTCACCGGAGTATGAAATTGTTTTGACTAATGCTAGAAATAATCTAGAAGATAAACGTCAAACTGTTGCAACAATCGAACTTATAACATTAATTTATGATCTGATGATCTGTTTATGGCAAGCGAATAGTACGAATTTGGTTTAGTTTAAATATGCGCTGCCGATGTTGTGCACGTTGAATTTCAGTTGAGACAAGGGCGTTCATTTTTATAGCACTTATTCCATAACCAGACTGTGAAATACACTCCACCGCTTCAGGCTTGTTGTAACTGCTTGATTTAAGTAAGAATTTAAAACCAGTTCCATGCGCGATCTAAACAATATCAGTGGAAACAGGTGCCCACTTACTTAATACGAACGTATTAAGTAAGTAGGTAACGATGGCTTAGTCATTAAATATCACATCCAAGTGTAAGGATTGACAAAGTATGTATAGTCATCCTGTGTTGGATGGAAAATCCCAGTCATTCCTCAAATAACAAATTAATCAACTCGTTAGTTAAGTACTGAGAATATATTTCTCATACTCACGTGAATGATTTCAGTCGGTCAATGTCAACAATATTATATAGTAAAATAAGTTTCTCAACATAAAACGTTGCTTTTAATTACTAGGTAACTTAAATATAGGGCGTTAATGAGCAATGCACGTATTGTCAGATTAACGTTTGGAGTCATAAATAAACAAGCTTAGCAAGAGTGAAGATGAAGATACAGGAGAAGCGGAATTAGAATGAAGTACGCGCCGCGCCGCGACTCGCCGCGGCCATGTGCCACGTCATTGCCGTGACCCACTGACATAGATCCGCGGGGCCGCCTGCACCGATATCTGCACGCGCCAGCCGCCGCCGCCCGTCATGCTCTTCCTTTACTGCTCGAATGGTCGTTTGTTCTTTTAGTTTACCCATTACAATTTATTAATTATTGTCGTGAGTGTCATCGACAGTTAATTTTGTCCACCAAGCTATCTTCGTCTCTGGATCATTTGTATTTAAAAAATAAATAAATAGGATCCGAAGTAGGTCATTATTATATTCTTCTGAACCAATGATAATCTCTAAATATACATTTTAATTATAAAAATATTATAAACATTTAATAATTATTTTAGATTGAAATAGTATCGACAGGCATTCTCTTTGATATCCTCTATACAATTCGTATGCTTCATAATTTTGATTGAATTATGCAACCAGCGAATGACCTTGTTATCTAAATTGTGAACTTGACACGAATACTGCTCCATTTCACTTTCATGTAGGTACAGAGTGATACGTCACAGTTTACCACGAGCAGTGGTGTAACTATGGTTGTTTGCATCAGGAGATTTTTGGACTAAGAGGATTTTGAGAGTTCCTGAATTTCGTTATGAAACAACGTACTTAATTATTATTTTTTGCCAGAAATTATTTTGATATTGACTTTTCCGTATTTTAGGTAATGTCATGCTTAGACAGATGCAATTACAGCTTTGTCTTACTTGTATTGAACTTGACCCAATGCTGGTTTGTGTAAGTATGTATTTATAGTTGAAAGTGGTTAACTATGTCCTACCTCAGAATTTAGGTATATTTATAATAATTTATAAAATAAGGTAAATTATGGTAATTTGATTCTTAATAAGGGGATATAAATGAGTTATAGAAGATTGAATGTGAACCGGAAGTGATTGACCACCAACTGCCATTGATTGTGCAATTTCTTTCGCAATAAATATATGGCTAATGAAACAGCCAACCTTTTTTCTGTCCGATCGTATTTTAATATTATCCGTCTTTGGTACATTACATTCGTCCAGCATCGGTCTTGTTCGACAACGCTTTTTATCATTTTCGTGCCGAAGAGCGAGATCGCAGTAGTGTTCACTAAGTTATGGTTGTGTGTGTGACTATACCAACGATATTATTCCGTCAGTCTGAATCCACCCGTCCGCGTAGCTGTCGCTGTAGCTATCGTCATCGCGACGATCGTGCCGCGCCGTGTCGCACTCACACTGTGCTGCCCGTCTCGTCGTCGTGTTGATAATTTGCGAGGCGGTGAACGAAAAGGATGCTTGTATATCTACGTCTCGGTTTTCAGTTGACTTTCATCTTCGTTTTGTAGCGAACGTTTCGCATGGATATCCAAAGGAAATTGCACTATCACTTCATAATAAAATTAACGCATGAATCTAATTACAAGCGTAAGAATAAATATGTTTTCTACAAAGTTCGTTCCTAAATACAATTTACGCACAGTGTTAATCTGAAGATCTTTGTTGCAAATAGCGTCGCGGCGGTCGTGGCGCAATGCGGTGTATGTTTGGTTGCGGATACAGACTGTGTGATTTTCAATTTATTGTAAATCAAATTTCATGTGACAACAGTGGAGGTGAACGGTGTAGTGCTCTGTAGCCATGCTGCCCATGGTTCAGACGGAAACTGTGCTTTTCAACTGCGGAGTCCACTCGGTGAACGCAGCCACCGATCCGCCGGCCTCGTTGCCACCCTCGCTCACACCGGATTCGGATGTTGACGATATTGTAGATATCTTCTTCGATGTGAATGTTGCTGTTAACACCTTTCCAAGGTACTAACCTAATCTAAAGTGTTTCAGTTTACCTAGGTACCCACCTATTAAGTTCTAAATATGTAGCATTAGGCAGTTATAATAATTTCGATCATTATAATATTTAATTATCATTAAAACCCAGTAAACATTGATAAAGCTTCAATACGAAAAATATAAGTGTACTGTCACAAAATATTGATCAGATCCCGTTCAGTTAGATCCCATCAATATTTTATCGATTTTTTTTCTGGCATTACATCAACACAAGGTTGCACTAGGGTCCCCCTGGTGCACGATGCAAGATGCAGTAGACATGTTTTCCTGCCATTTCCATAACATAAAAACAAATGAAAGGGGTGACACAACTGACGAGTTCCTTTTCTGTGGGGGATGTTTTTTATAAAGGAGCTTTGAATTCCGGGCCTATCAACACAGGCACTGGCAGTATTTTGCTTGTCTATCACCTTATTATTAGGTACATTTTCAACGGCCATAATAAGCCTATCTCGAGTCACAGCTGTCTGGATACCCGATAGTAAAAACTATATAGGTATTGGGTACATTTTCATATAGACTGAATCAAACGTGCGAAAAACAGAGCCTTTGTTGTCGCCGCTGTCGCGCTGTCTATTGTCTAGTACCTAACTAGTGTTCTGACTGGCTAACCACCTACGTGCTTAGTAGATAGTATACTAGGTGTTGTATGCACGCGTGCACAGATACGGGGGCGGTGGATTTTTTTAAATATCGAGAAGTGAATTTTTTCAAGTCTAGATTATTAAATAAGCAAAACATTTTGCGGCCCTTTTTTATATTTACGTCATATTGGACAAACCAGCATACGGCTTCATGGTTGATGGTCACCGCAGCCTGTGATCGTGTGCAATACCAGAGGCATACAACAACGTTGCCATCGTGTATTTATCTTATCAAATCCTTCGTAAAGGATGCTGTTCCCTCTTGAAAAAATTACTCTGCTGCTGCTTAGGGTTTCAAATTTCAATGTGTAGGGATGAACTCCCATCTTTTAATGACAGGAGCTATGGTAAAACGTGGCGTGAGTATCGTCTCGCAAAAAATACCGCAGCATACTTCCCATTGTAAAAGGGACAGAACACTCGCAGGAACGCTAAATATCTCCCCAGACACTTGAGGGTTTCCAGTTGGCTACGTTTATGAACCTAGTCAAAAGGATCAAATTGACACCTAAGTCCCCCGTCCATAGAGACTT
The DNA here is from genome assembly GCA_964035505.1 of Watsonalla cultraria. NCBI lineage: Eukaryota > Metazoa > Arthropoda > Insecta > Lepidoptera > Drepanidae > Watsonalla > Watsonalla cultraria. The sequence goes on along the minus strand of OZ037713.1, from coordinate 6,612,140 downwards.
TAATCAGTGATGAATACCTACTGCTATATCAACAAGTCAATTAATATAGACCCCATATGACTTACGACTTGTAGATTGTAGAGTTGCAGTCTGCTTCGATTTGAAGTAATGCTTATCCTACCAAGAACAGTTATTTTTTCGATGCGATGCCAATTTAGTGACGCATGGAAATGAACGTTGTCAGAAACGTCGATGCCAAAGATGCCATTTGAGATGCTTATTAAGTATTTTGCAATAGTGGAAATAGGGTCTCTTACCTGTAAACATGATGTGTTTTGGTAGGGTTGAGTAGAATTTGATTAGACAGGACAAGCCGTTTCCGATTCAGTCGTTTTAACACCGACTCATGTAAGTTTGTCGGATATTTTATTCTTTTATTCAAAATAATAACTTCAAATTCGAATTGATCCGATGAGTACGCTCAAATTTCTCATTAGTGGATGGTAGAAGCCCTTATCTAGCTACAAAAGTTGCGAATTAAAAGTGGAATATTATGTCCCCATGGACAATGCTCTGTTCCACATAGAATATATTTTTAATGCTTTTATTATGGTTGCTCATTGGAAAGAAGAAGTCCATAATTGTTCTTATTAATTACACAAGTTCACTGCTTCCCAGTTTGATAAAAAAAGACATAAAACCTAACAAATAAAGCTTGAATCCGTTCTGACAATCCAACATGTAACAGGCGTTTTTATACCTATGTATAATGATAATATTTAATGTAACAAATAAATTAAATACAACCTGAGAATGTATGTAATGCCATGACTAAATAGTATGATTTATCGCACAAATGCAATAGGTACAATAATATGGCAAAGAGAGCTTGTTATAAAATTATTGTTCTTAAGATACGCAAATAGCTGTCTCGATGACGAATTACCTGTTGAGTAACGATTGAAAAAGCGAAACCTTCGACTGCGAAGCACTGACAGACAATGTTTACTAACTTTCACCCATTCGAATTCAGGTGACAACTGAGCAAAAAATATTTTATTATTTAATGTGTTTAATCAAATGAAATAGCCATACATAGGTCAATAGTTAGTTTTATGTTGTTTCAAATACCAATTGGATTCTGCCAAGCATAACTAAAAGTTTGCTATATTCATTTGTTAATTGCACGTTGCACTGTCGGTAGATTAACATGGCACTTTTTATAATTGCGTCAAGTCCCAAACTGCAGACAGGATATGGCTGGCAGGAACTTGGAGGTTTCGAACATTTTAGAATTGTTTATTATACTATTTGTGGTCACGCTTGTGGCGCGTTGTTGTTATTCCGAACATTATTATTTCAAGGTTGCGCGGGCGTCGCAGTGAGGTTGCGAAGTGGGGCTCCTCGTTCGGTAGGCGTCGTCGTTCATCTGGTATCGCTGTCCCTCTTTTGCATTAAGGTTCACCTGGCTGTACTTGGTATTTGATACGAGCCGGGCCAGTGCGAACATAATTCCTTGATACTACAACACCATTATATGTACCTACATAACAATAAATCTATCTACCTACATCCGCACCTGGTTAAAGTTTGATAACGATTCAGTTACGTTGGCACTATACTTAAACCGGAATAAATACAATGCAATGGTGCCTTTCTCAAGTATCAGACGCAAGCATGAGTCACGTTACCATATAATTAGCACCAACTTGCATCAAAATTAATAGCCGGCCTATCTATTTACATCAATGGAAGCGTAGCGAAAAAGCTTCTATTCTATACTTTTCTATTAAAAGTATCAAATAGGGATCAGTAGGTAAATAACGTATATGCTAAATTATATGAAAACAGTTGGCAATCAAAAGCCAATCGTTTTCATATAATTTAGCATATGTCCTTTATAAATAAGTAAGATGTATGTGCCGATACGTATGCCTGCACTAGGAGAGGTTGCATTTGTCCGCATCCTCTTTCTTTTGATGAAAGTTCGGCATTTTGTTTAGATAAGTAGCTGTATTTGGTCATGTCTTATAAAACGTTTACCATATGCATTTTATAATATCAACAATAGTAGCTGTCTTCTTATAGTTCCTAAGTATGTTACTAAGTTGTAGATAAGTAGCTATTGTAGCATCGCGTAGTTGGCTTTCATAGAAATTTTTGACATTACAGTAATTTTTCATTCATAAGTATTTAAATCGTTATGATATAACGTGCCATAACAAAGGTACTCCATATGTGACAAACGTTCGTACAGTCAAAATATATAGATTTATTTCATTTAAATTCATCTTTTTTATTAATAGTTTGTTTTTTTGCTGCTTCTGTAGAATTGAATCCTGTGACCTCCAGCTGGGAGACACATGGAGGGGGATGCAAGGCAAGATGAGCGTAACAACGCCGGCTAAGAAGATACGAAAAAAGTCTGACAATAATCCACCTTCTCAAATGTACGTATAGTGATAACTATAACATTAATTGCCTTTTTGCTTATTGTTTTGTCGTTCGTGGAAAATAGGGAACAATGTTCAGTTTTCGCCCATGCTATCTTTTTCCCATTCACTTTTCGATGTGAAAGGTGTCATTTGGGGTCCGGACAACCTTTATTTTACTGGAACATAAAAGCAAACAAAATCAGTTTTATAGTGTGTACGTTAAACTTGTGTAATTTTGGCTGCTGGTACATATGTGCGTATTTATAACAAACTATTTTTTGTAAGCGAGTTAAATAAAAAAACGGAGTCCGGTACCAAAGATGGTGGTGCCTTGTATGTCCGCATCTGTATAGTTACAGATTTATTGTGCTCAAATGATCTGCTATTGCTGGTAGAAGGGAAGGTCCAGCTTTACGAACAGTATGTAGAGATCTAGAAACACTAGTCATGATTCTCATAATGAAGGTTCAAAATATATAAGTAGATACGTATACAGGATGCTTCGAAATTATATATAACCGTTCCGAGGAAAGACCAACTTATGACTTGTGTGAAAAAAATAATTTTAAAAGATATACTTAATACTTAATTAAAATTAAAATCTAAAATCCTGAATCTGTCATCAAAGATCATCCTTTATTACGAAAATTTTGCTTGCTAATCCCATACAATGACACGAATTTTATTCAGTGCGGCATCATATTGAGGCATAACGGGATCTCCCATTAGAAATTCAGAGCTGCCCGAATGGGGACTCTGCCTCACGGGGATATTGTGAGGGGGTGATGTTGAGACGTCTATAGAGGGACCATATTAACATGCGTTGCAGGTGGAGTCTACAACAAAGGAGCAGCGTTGATCCTCCAACTTATCCATTTGGTCTAGCTTGACGAATGTAATGTACCCACCTAATAAAATACACTTTACATAAAATACGATTTGATTCATAATCAAATCAAAACACTTCTATGAATGTGTTATTCAAATTAGTCATGAAATGGAAAGTAAAATGAAGACCTGAACGGATTACGCAATTATAACTAACTTGTGATATTATTATTATAATAGTTCCTAGAATACGTTTTATGTAATTCTAGCTGATATAGATCGGATCGCTTTAGTCCATGTATAGTATAGATGTTTCTCACACCAAATCTATATATTGCTATAACGTGCCTGTTTAGATATGGCTAATCTGACAATGGAATTAAAATAACGGTTCCAAACCAACTCAGCTTTTTAGCAAAGGAGGTATTGGTAACATTTATAATCTGTTTCTGTCCGATCTTTCCGTGCGTTTTTATTCGCATCCAAAATATATTCAAGATTATGTCATCGATTGTGCAATTTTTTATGCAATGTATAGGAAATGCTTAATAAGGATTTAATATTTTGAATATTTGGGTAAGATTTATTCTATCTTCACGTCCATACTCCATACATACTGACGTGCTGTAGCAAATTCGTGCCTCGTTTCATTTGCTTGGCTATTACATAGTTATTATATCACATATTCCACTCACGTTCCTAGTAGCTTATGTTCTGGAGGCTTTTCCTGTTGAGCCAATAAGACATAGGGCACAACAAACGAAATGATAATATTACCAAGTAGAGGCAAAGCTCTAACGTGTTTAAGTCATCTAGCTTCCTAAAGTGTCTTACGTCTTTTACTGAGCTGGCACAGCTGTTACATTCTTTAGGTTGGTAATGCGGGAGTAACACGTGTCAATAAAGAGAACTATGCTATAAATCGTCATGTACATTTTTGAAAGTCAACCAAACAAAAATAAAATTATACTACTTTAGATGAGGTACGACTATTTTTGAAGGTGAAGAAAACTTTGTAGCTGGTAGTGGTACTTCGTAACCATTCACTGACTTTACGAGATTTGTACTGGAATTCATTATCAGATTTTGTGATTTGTGGCGCTATGTCGCGACGAAGTTGACACTAGACGCGTCTAAGTTACAAGGCTGTATGAAGTCCATCGAAAAGTTAAGACAGAGCTTTTCGCTTTCTGTCGCAAGTTTTCTATGGACTTCCCAAATATGGGACTCCCACGAATATAGTGTGCAAAATGACATTAATAGAAGTAGAGATACAACTATAAGATTGAAATCTAGCCGATTTAAATAAAACTTAAATATTCGGCCAGGATGAAACTATTGCATAAAAATGTTTGGTTCTTTACAGTAAAAAGTGCGACAACGAGAAGAAACGGCGGGACCTCGAGAACGAAACCATAAATCAGCTCGAGGAACTTCTGGGTACTTGTCTAGCTGAGGTTAAGCAGCCGGACAAAAACGGCATTGTTCGCGAAGCCACCCGGCAGATCCAGGAGGTGCTGAAGCGACGACGTGAGTGCCCCTGCGAGTGCCCGCTGCGCGCTGCCACCTGCCTCTCGCCTGTTCAAGCCGGGGAGGTCAGCTCTACGCAGCCCCAGCCACCTGCTGGCCTGCACTACTCTGAGCTCACTACCCTTATTGAGGTTAGACATAACATTACTACTTTACATTCAGTCCTGTTCCCCTTCCTCATGTTTCTCTAACTACTGAGGTTCGTATATTTGCGAACATTTGGTAGGAGCGACGCATAAAAGTGCATTAACTGAACGACCCACCTTTTGGTTGTTTTAATTTAACTTTGCTTATATACCGTATCTCTATGTAGGCATATAAGTAGTAAAAGCTGTATGTTGGGAAGTAATAAGACATGAATTTGTGTCATTGAAGTCTGTGATTAATTACCCAATTTTTATTCAGATGTGAAATTTTGCCCATCATAGTCTGGACGAATTGCTCTTTATGAAAATTGTTAATTTCAAAAATTCTTGGTGTTACTTATCTATAAATATACTTACATAAAACAAAATCAATCGGATTTTATCATAACGCAATGAGTTTCTTAGTAAATAGGTGAGTATAGTTGACGTACGTTTCTCAATAGATATAAAATGAATTGCTGCATGAATGTCTATTATGTATTTATGAAAATGTAAGCATTGGGAAAATTGCAAATAGGTATAATTAAAAAATTTCATAAGTAAGAATTCATCCCGATATTAATTTGCAACATACATTTACAATGGAAAATGAAGAATTTTGATCGTTACGTGAGCTAACTATTTCTGATAGTTTCTCTGTTTTGGAAAATCATGTTAAGCTTTTTTCTAGTATAAATCAATCTTATTTGATTTAAAGATTTTGACATCAGACAACATTGCATAGGAAGTATTTATCACAGCCATTTCTAGCTTTTGTACCAAAGTGGGTAAATGCTGACACACAGGTCGGAAACCAGAAGGATTACATTTCATATTACCATATTTTATTTACGAGCATAGTACTCTCCCTGATTGTTTGGATCCATCTCACGAATCAGTTCATCAATTTATTGAGTAGCATTCACTTTGCTTACCGTTTGATTATTTAAGTGCAATGGTCTCGTTCCCTCGAAGTAAGATCATACAATCTTGTCCATGCACAAAAACGTGATTATAAAATGTATTTTGATGAAATGTTCACATTGGAGTAATCACGCATTTTTGGAGCAAGACTTCTTATAATGAAATGAAATTTATATTGTGTCGTATCGTTATCTTATTATTAAAAAAAATAAAAAAATACTACGAAATATATCTAGATCAAGGTATGCATACTTTAAATAGAGTGAAACCTCTGGTAGTTTTTGATAACCCCCATTATGTTCTGCATCAGCATGGGTGCTATTGAATTGTTTGGCCTTTTCTTATTATTTATCAAGTTAAATTGAACTTACATTATCAATATTTTGTATTCTTTCTAGGCACTCAAACACTACACTAGTAGTCTTGGATGGGTTTTGCTGGAAATAAACTCAAAAGGCGAAATCGAATGCGTAACTGAAAATATTAAGGACCTCATTCTGCAGGAAAGAACTGAGTTATATAAAAAGTCTATTTACTCCCTTTTGCATGTCAAAGATCATGCGAAAATAAGGCCATTATTAAGAAATATCCAATCATTTGGTTGGGGTTCTGCAGACGTTGACAAATTTCAAGCTGTGCAAGCCTGCCTCATCATCAGAAATTCCAATGGGACTGATAACGCTGGGTAAGTGCTTATACTTCTTGCCTAATCAGTCTTAGGTAGTAAAATTGTGTTACAGGTTTCATAAACTTGTAGGGTATCTGTATTTGATACGCAGAAGATAGATAGCTAGCTGTCACTGTATTGATACGTTAACATTTGCCTTTTCATTGTGATAGCAGATCATGGTATATGACGGTCGAGCGATAAGCGGCCGATTACACATTTATAAATGTGCTTCTACTATGTAATGAAATAACTGCAACTCAATTATTTTTGAGGGCAGATGTCAACTGCGTATGTGCAAACTCGAGTCGTATTTACCAGACTCTTATCGCAGCTACTGTGATGGCATAAACATTATGGAGCTTCATCCACGTCAATCATATAAGTAATATATTACATTGGAGTTAAGGTCACGGTTTGTTATGCCCTTGTTTTTAACTGCTTCTACTAGCTTCTGCCCGCGACTTTATCCGTGTGGAATAGTTACTTTGGGCTAATGCTAATTTTAACACGTTACTTCGTTTATGTAGCGAGCAGATAAATATTTTTTCAAATTGGACCAGTATTCATTAACCAGGACCAGTATTCGTATTAAAGGAAAAAACAAAACTCTTCAGCTTTATATATTAATTAAGATTATATATTTTTTGTATTTTATTTGCTCTGTGTTTTTTTTACACCATTGTGCAAACAGGCATACGGCCCACCTGATAGTAAGCGATTACCTGCCTATGGAACCTGATCGTAGCATTTATAATTCTGTAAAATCATACCATATGACTATTAGAAAGTACTTCGTTAAAAGTATAGTCATATGAAAATATTTGTGATGTGTGGTGCAGGCACGTGGAAGCAGTGATCCACGCTGCGCCGGTGCGCGGCTCGTCTCCGGAGGAGGCCGGCTCCGTCATGTGCGTCATCCGGCGCTGCGAGGACGCGTCGGCCGCACTCCTTCCCGTCGACGGCGGCCCACCCGCCATCACCACCAAAAAACCCGATAATATCGTCTTTAGATTAGACTCCAACTTCAATATTTTATGTGAGTACCCTTACTAATGTTTCCTTTGGAGTCTATCTACACTAATAGTCTAGTAAAGCTGTGTGGTCGCGTTGTTTGACCAGTCGCCTGATACGCAAGCGACGGAAACTCAGATCCCAGCGATCGAATATGGCTTTCCAAACAATCTTAGATCTTAAAATTACCATCCATGTGGACGGATTATATCTTTCGATTATAACAGTTTTATCTGAGAGCCACAGAGTAGTGGAGATGCATTCATAATAAAAAAAACCTACACGCATGATCCATTCCAGGAGCATGGCAGTAGTGTAAAACACCCGTTTACATTTAGTTTGTTTTAAATAATCCAAGCTTAATTAAGTGGTTTACAAGAATTTCACCTTTAAAGCCCGTATATGCGCATTTACTATTCATATTTCTTTCAATATGTTTCAAATTGACTTATACATAGTGTAATAATACTGTTTCTTTGTTTCAGCTTGTGATTTGAGAGGAGTGGAGAACGCTAATCCAGCTGTATTTCTAGCGGGTTCTAGGTATTTGGAACTTGTTGAAAGTAGTGATCGAAATCGTGTGGCTTCTCATCTGCAAGAAGCCGTGTGTTATCCAGCGCCGCCCGCTGTCAGTAATCCATTTCGGTTGCGCATCGCCGCCGATAGACCTTGGTTGAGGGTGTGTGCGCGCTCGCGTCTCTTTAGGGCTAAACCGACTTCCGGGGAACCCGACTTTATAATGTCGACGCACAGCGTGCTCAGCGACGACGACATGGACCTCCTGGAGCGAGACTCGCCGAGGCCGCCGGTCGGCGGGCCGCTCATGACCTCCGTGGCCAACGGGGAGTCTTCCTCGTGCGAGCCGCGCTATCGAACCGCCATGAGCCCCACGGAGCCTCCTTTCCTGATGAACGACTTCGACCTGGATCCTTGGGCCAGCACGTTGCTCGGCGACATGTCTGGGGAGGAGGCCAAGGAGCGTAAGGAGGCGACGGACGGCGGCCCCCCGCCCGGCGACCCTCCGCCGCCCACGCCGGAAGAGCCCAACCGGCTGCGCACCCTGCTCAGCAAGAAGCCCGGCTCCGCCGACGCCGTCATCTCTAACAATCGCATCCTGAAGGACCTGCTGAAGCAGGAGGACGAGGAAGGAACAGGCAGCGAGTCGTCGGCGCCCCACACGCCGCACACACCACACACCCCGCACACGCCGCTGACGCCCAACACGCCGGTGTCGGCCGCCTCGCCGCTGCACTCAGCGCGGCCGCCGCCACACCCGCAGCTGCCGCACCAGCCGCTGCAGCCGCTCCAGCACCAGCAACACCAACACCAACAGCACCAGCCACAGCCACACCAACACCATCAGCCGCATGCCACCCACGGACCTCACCCCAGTCCAGGTGGACACTCGCACCACCAGGGTCACAACTCCGACGTCCTCTTGAGGGTATGTGTGGAATTTATTTTTATAAGTATGGATAGTAATAATAAAATAACACACAGCCATGACACATTACGAAATGTAGGTATAAAGAATATTTTTGTCGGGCGATTCTTTAAGAACAACCGAAAATTAGAAGAAAAAGTTTTTGTATGGGAATTGCCTATTTTGTCTCTTTGTACGCAATGGTGCTTAAGAGTTCTTATTTTCCATTTTGTTGTTATAGATATTAAACGACAAATCTGACGACGACAATGAAGAAAACAGGAGAAATTTAAGTGAGGGCCGCATGTCGCAGCCCAGTGCGTTGCTATCGCAACTGCTGTCGGGCAGCAGTTTATCTGGAAGCAGCGGGCAGGCGGGCGGCGGAGGGCGCGACGGTCGTGATGGCCGCGACGGACGAGACAGCCGCGACGGACGTGACGGCCGTGACGCCCGCGACGCCAGCGATGCTTATCTCTACGCTGGAGTTAAGCGCAAGTTTGAAGAAGCTAAAACAGCGGCCATTAACATCAAAAGAGCGACGCCTGAACATCAACAGGTACATACATATAATCAGATAGTGCGAACGAAGTTAAAGAGAATTCTGAAATATGTATAAGTAAGTGTGATAGGAATAATAAACGCGATCAGTAGGCAAGAAAAACAGTGGTAGTCTAAAAATTAAGACTGCTTTTCTCGTAAGGTCCTTTGATCTTTTACGGTCTTTAACTAGGCAATTCGGGGACTCTTGGGGATGCGCGTCATCATTTACATAAAGATGTCAATGTGACTTAATTTGTTGAGTCTGACGTACCAAATTAAGTCTAGAACGACTTTGCAAGGCATTTCTTCTCGGAATTACGAATCGTAGACATACATACGTCGACGTGCACTAATCGTTGTAAGTCCAGCAGGTTAGTTCGAGTGGCGCGCCGATCGCGTCCCCAACGCCGTCGTCGACCATCACCAGTCCGGCGACCAGCAGCAGCGGGAATATGAGCTCGCTCTGCTTAAAAAACCAAATTCTGGTGTCGCTACTGGCGAAGCAGCAGACGACGCCGACGACGCCGCTGCCGCTGCCCAGCACCGGCATGAGGGGCTACGGGCCTCGCCCGCGCGCTCCGCCGCCCGCGCCCGCGCAGCCCCCGCCGCAACCCAGGCATCCTAACTCCACGCTCTCCAATATACTCAGCGCCGCTACCAGGTAATTATCCAAGGATAGTAAACACAAATTGAACCCGTGCTAAGCAAAATTAGACAGTAATCTATGGTAATAAGTTTCGATGTAGTTTTCTAGTACCCTGGCAATTTTCAGCAATATAGTGAAATCGTAAGAATCAATTAATTAATTCAGACAAGGTATACGCTATGTCAGTGTTATTTACTCTAAATATATCTTTTCTATGGGGATCGACCCGGAACCTGTAGCTTCGTAGATAGTATTCGTTTTGGTGCATCAGAAGCCCACATAGCAAAGAGCAAAACGAAAAGTGATGCTAGCAATATAATTAGCGTTCTGTGCGTCAGTCGTCAGACCAACGTAAACGGGGGCGTGAGTGCAGACGTCGATTTAATTAGCGTTGTGTGCTTTATTGTGTTGTTTGTCGGTAGTCGCGTGAACAACGTGAACGGAGGAGTGAGTGGGGGCGTGAGTTCAGGCGGCGGCGCGGAGGGCAGCGGGCTGGCGGCGCAGAGCCACCTGCAGCTGGTGCTGGAGAGCGGCGCCGGCGCGCGCTCCTACCCTCCCGCCGGCCCGCCCACCGGCCCGCCGCACGCGCCGCTGCCGCTGCACTACGCCAGCCCCGCGCCGCACCATACCTTCAACAATCAACCTCAGACACAGTAAGTACACTATATATTACACACCTTTCACATTAATGTTGATCATTGTACGTGAAGTGAACATGTTCGGGTTCACTTCACGTACTATGATGTGAAAATTTGTGTGTGTGTGAAGTCTTTCATTCACGTAGCAAGGCATCTCGTTATTGGATAAAAGGCTGAAGTGTGGTTTGTTCACTGTTTCCGATTGTGTAATTTGAATACAATTTTGTACCGAACCCGAAGTGCTTGTCTCGCACAGTAACCAAATAATGTATGAATCGTATTTAAAATATGGTTAACTTTTAGAAGCGGTGGTGGTCGACCCCCGGGCGTGGGTGGCGGTGACGGGGAAGTGCCCAGCGACCAGACGCTATCGGACATCCTCGACGAGTTCATAGACAACATGCCGCCCGACTCCGACCGGCCGGCACAAGACGTTAACGTTCGACAACGACAGGTACGCCACGCGCACATTTTGTATGGTATAAAGGTGGCAAACAAGCGTACTGTCCGCCTGATGATAAGAGGTCACTGCATCCTATGAACATGACCAACATCAGAGTGTCACTCACGCCTTGCCCCCCTTATAAAGAATGGAATCGCTGTGAAAACATAGTAAAAGATAAGTGTCGCACTATACACAAGCACGTACACCCACCCTCCCTCATGTAGCACCGACGACCTTACTTAACCGCAGGAACATAATATACGATCATTATTTGAAATTATACGTTATAATACACGCCCTTCATCAAGTTTTTGACCCTGACAATATATTTAGCTCTGTTAATGTTTCTTATGACTGATGTTGAATCTTGCTACGAGAGGATCGACAGATAAAAACGAACACTATAATATTTCGAACTCTTCCATTCTAAATATTGTTATATATACATAAGCACGCATTTTCGACAATTCCCTGAAGTCGCGGGAGTTCATGTGAATTTATATGTTTTTTCAAAATATTTTTAAGAAACCACTTATTTCATAAATTCAATAACTACCAATAAATTCTTAATAGTAAATAAGTAAGTGTATGTAGCGAGGGTTACAGTAGGAAGAGTAACATAAGGCTGACCTATTGCAGGGAATGAAGGAGAGAAATGCGATGATCAACGCGATCAGACAGAGCCTGATGCAGTGCGAGACCGTGACCAAGAGCCCCGTGGCGACCAGTCCCGGCGCGCCGCCCGTCTATTCCATGCACACACAGGTAACACCAAGTTGCCGATTGACCATAAATAAGGAAGTCTATATATTGTTCAACATACAAACATTATCACCGAAATTGCTCCGAATATTTATACAATTTGATAGGATATAAATATGAACTAATAAATGAATGTTGCGTAGTAGGGCAATTATAATTGCAAGGATTTTTTAAAATATGAAGTAGCTGAAGTTTCAAATCAGCCATCATCCCTTTAAATCATATCAACACCCCCAATTATTTTCTGGGTCTTTTGCCGCCCCCTTCTAGTCCTCCAGCGCCCACAAAGGGCGTTATCGCCCACTTTGGGAAATACTTTTAAAGGAAGATGAACGTTCACAGTGCGTATGTGTTGTTTTTAACTGATATAAAAAAGGCCTTTCCACAACAATGTCGGTCTACTAAAACTTAAAACTTTTTTTATGCGGGTATAATCTGCGACCAGTGCGTATGGTGCAGTGACGGAAGGAAGTAATTAGGAGTAAGTTGAAGCGCGCTTCAGAACATTGTTAAAGCCGATGAATCACTCAAAGACGCAATGTCCCTGCGCACATGCGTTAGAGATATTTTGAAATATTCGAATCGTCTTGTGCGTACAGCTCGACGCTGCTGGGTCTATGTCTGCACGTTCTATGTTTGACGCGTATGTATTGTTTAACTGAGTAATATGTAACGATGTTTGCAGAGTGTATGCGGCGTGGGAGTGTCGGGAGGGCCGGGCAGCGGGCTGTTCGCGGCCGGCGACCCGGCGCGGGCGCGGGCGCTCGTCGAACAACAGCGCCAACGGCTGCTCAACCGACAACGGTCGCAGCAACTCCTCGTCTCGCCTGAGGTCACTAATTACTTTTGCACTTGTACTGATTCCCTATAAATACTTGATGAATGAGTCCTTATTATAAATCAAAGCCTAACGCAATCCTTCTCCGATCTGAATTCAAAAGGGAGGTTTTAGTCCGAGTTTGGCCCAGTCTTGTTTATATACCAAATGGCATTTTTTGTAATAAGGGACAATGTGTTTTCAATTCCATGAAAAAATGTGTTGTTTGGGCATATGCAACGTCAACATCATTGTATATTCATATGTCATAAAAATTGTGCGTACTTGCTAAAAGAAAAGGTGGTTACTCATTTTTAATGTGTCTAATATGTTTGTCTCCTCAGGCGGAACAGCCGCCTGCGGACCTGGGCTCGACGATCAGCGCGTTGTCTGCCTTGCCTCCCAACGTGGCTCTCACGCGCACTGACTATCACCATATGTATCATCCAACTAGTGAGTTGCTCTAATATATTATCGTTATTTACAATACCCTTTCCCCACATTGAAATACTAAGAAAAAACCGGTACTATTCCCGCCAGTATTCTTGATTGTATACACAATATTTTTCACAGTTCGATTGTGTTAGTGAGTTTGGGTTCTATTGCTCTATTATATCGAAAAACGTGACTTGTTACAGATCAAATGGGGCCTAACTATGGTACAAATAAAATGGTAACGTCGCAACAAAACTCCATGCTGAATCGGCAACTGAATGTAAGTTAATCGTTTAAAATTAATAAATTGTTGACTATATTTTATTTCTATACGTACCAAAAATTATTAAGTACCAAAAATAATGTTTCTGTTGTAAGTGAATCACTGTAGACTTAAGAATCCGTATTCCATATCAATATTATGAGTGGGAAAGTGTCTGTCCGTGACCCTTTTGACGGCTAAGACGCTGAAACTATTTTACTGAAATTTGGCTTGAAAACCCAAAAAGTGTTGAAAAAAATATATAATGTGATGGATGAAGTGGTGGTTTGAAACCAGAATATACAGTACAGACATCAGAACGCGTGATATAAATGCAATCGTGTGGTATCTAATGTAATAGTAATATTTATATTGTAAGGTGTCTGGCGCGGGCGCGGGCTCGGGCGGATATTCCCATGGCGCCGCGCTGCACACGCCCATGTCGCCGCAGTCCTACCACCGCGCACCCAGACCACTCTTAGGTAACATACACACACACAACACATCGACACTACCACTATACAGAGGGCCTACCGTCATCGGTTTAAGCAGAGCGTATTACGAACTTTTTCGCTTTGACGTTTAATTATACGGTACAAAAATGAAACGTCAAAGCTAAGAAGCTAAGTGTTACTGCCATAACGATAGTGGGCCCCCAGTACATCTATCACGAGGTTGCCACCGTTTTCCTATCTTATACTCGCTGGCGTCTCCGCCGAATGTACGATGAAAATAAATAACTTAATTATTTCATATGTACAAATACTGTGGTTGACGCTAGCGAGTATAGATTACGAAAACGGTGCAGAACTCGCAATAAGGGTGCAGGCACTGTCATGAGTTTTGAGCGCTCAGTGAAAGTAGTGACAGTTATTGTTTACTCCAGCTCGCGCCAAACAAACCCGAAAATTACAACTGCAAATTCAAGGCGCTCAGAACCCGTGACGGTACCGCATACTACGGAATATTTTAAAATTTATGGTAAACGTAAACTATTTCTTCATAATTTATTTCATAAATGAAAAGCAATGAATATGTTTCGAAATTTATTGAAGAGAATATGTGTCCGGATTGTTTATTATAATGAAGTATTTTTAGAACTAGGTATATCCCGCTACACTTATCTATGAATTAATTACCTATTACATTCCGTGGTAGAGTATAGAGTACTTTACACTCGCAGGCATTAATTCACGATCGCATCAAAATTAACCTGCCCCTGGTCTGGTACTCTTCACTCATTCATATTTTATTGATCTGCCTCAGCATACTTCACTCAATTTTAAAACTAATATTCATTACAATGGGATGTACATGAAAATCAACCAAATCTCTTTTTATAATTTATATAACTCCGGTTACATTAACACTGATTAAGCTAAGTAAATAGATTAAGCAAATTTTTAGCTTTCGAAAGTACTCTCATAATTTTGTTTGATCTGATCTGACGATTATTACTGCTTATATATCGACGATACTAAAGTTTTCTATGCGGTAGATAGAATTAGCACTTGCGGATAGATTTTATTGTAAATCGAAGCATGATTCTTCAAGATAATATTACCCTTCAGCATGTATGTAGAACTTAGAACTAGCGTGATCTATCGGAATCGAGACGAAACCCTAGATTAATCAATTCAAACTAATTGCATGTCCTATGGCTTTACTCTCCGATATTTGGTAAACGCGATCGGTAGCGGACGAGGTAAATAAATGGAGCGGTAGAAAAAAAATTAGCTTCGGTCGTCGAAAGCGCAAGGTCAGGTGCGAGCGCGCTTTCGACGTGAATCCGGGTCCAGCTACAATTGGGCTAGGTAGGCTGGCGCATATAACCCTTCCACTGCCCCCGCGGTGGTTGGCCTATCCATCGATTTCCAACGGAAAAAAAAGAAAAAAAAGGTAGGCTGGCTCATGATCCGGGTTGTGGCAGTGGGCGGCTACTACGAGGAGGGCGCGGGCTACTGCGGCGAGTACAGCCGCTGCCCGCTGCCGCCGCACGCGCTCCCGCCCCACACGCCCCTCCCGCCCCACGACCACCAGCTCGCATGTGAGTACCGCGCGCCACAAACACCACCAACTCACCGCCCAACGACACTTACCTAGCATTAGCTCCCCATTAACGGTGGCGGGAACCCCTTACAACTAAATGTATCAGGAGGTAAGAAGGCAATTCCTAGATTTTCATAAAATGCCGTATGTAAATAAATTTCTTTGAATTTGCCTAATATTATATCTATTACAGTGCATGACGACTCTTTTGCATTATGCGCTTTTAGAGATTTCGCTTTTCAGATTTCAGCTATCCTAAGTATCTATCCTGTTAACTTTTCTGTATATATCAGCTATTTAACCCGTAATTTATTTATTATATATTATCAGCATCAGTGTGCAATTCATACGCGATGCAAACACTCAAAAAACATCAGGTACCGATCAATCAGAATGTGAGGACGCAAGCGAAGGAGGTTGTTCATGTGTCTGATGCAATATGTGCATTAAGCGGTGTTTAGAGCTGTAAAATTTTGGCCTTTCAAGGGTTGCAAAAGCTAAATGAAACTAGGGTTGATATCCCCTGTCCGAATGTCCCATTAAAAAGGGGGGATGCAAACCAATGGTACCAAACATACTTATATAATACGATACATTTTTCAATAGCGCGACTCACGCCATCTTCTTACAATGAATGGGAAATAAAACAGTGATTGGAGGTACGATTGGCACACGGTGTGTTTGTGTAGGTGCAGGCAATGCGGGCGTGGGCGGCGGGCGCGGGCCCTCGGAGTACGTGCTCAACGAGCTGCGCGCCGTGGTTGGCGCGCGCGCCGCTCGCCCCGACCACCACTCGCAGCCGCCGCCTGACATCGACCCCCTCATTAACTTCGACATGCCAACCCCTGGTCAGTTCCAAACACACTATACTCATCAACATATACCCTATATCACGTGAACGTCTGAGTTCAACGGACGTTATTACCCTTATCACAAAACATGGCTTAAGAAACTATTATCACAAAGCGAGGTGGATCTACATTTAAACCAAAGATAACTAAGCGATGTTTTGTAATAAGGGGGTATGAGAATATGATGTAAGTTTAAAGAAATGTGTCACCTATAATATTCTTTTCGGCAAAACTATGAAACCACACTGACTCTACCTTATGGCATAGGACTCTCCGCCTTATAACACAAGGTCAGGGCGAAAAGTACATCTAAAAGTAATCTACAAATCCTAAAATACAACGAAGAGCATTCGTCGTGATAGTCAAACTGATATTGTATTACATTGATGTACATGCACCGTATGCAAATTGCATAAGGTCCTTTTGTCATAAGTCTATTGCCCTCTGACGATCACTTAAAAATCTAAAATAACTCATTCAAATATTGCGCGGTGACGCGTCGAGCAAGATTACGAAAGCGGTAGCAAATGTGAAAAATTTGTACTGTACATAGAAATCGCGTCGCTCGTGGCTTAGTTAGGGAGCTCTTTCTATGGTTATATTAAAGATAAGGATATTTAAAAATAAAAATGATAAGTATATTCATAATTCGATCTCTTGTTTTCATTTGTTGGCAATTTTTGATCGACGATCGTATTACATAATCTATTGTAACGTAGCGTAGAGCTTATTTTACGCTTATTTTTCTATACAATTAGATATGGCGGCACGTGTCTGCCACGCTCAAAGCCTGATTGAATGGACATTAAAATCCTCCACCGAATCCATCGAGGTTTAGAATGCTCGATTTCTGGAATTGTGTCTAAAGGACAGGTCAAAGCCATTAAAATTTGTATACAATTGGAAAGTTTGCTTTTAAATATTAGGTCGTTATATTGTATAACATTTAGTAGTATGTGTTTGTACTCCTTAAGGTATAATAACACTTTTTTATTTTAATAGTCGAACAGCAGTGAAACGCCGAACTAGATAAACGAATTTGTGTCAAAATTGGAATACTAATTTGTTATCTATGCATATATACTTGTCCTGACTAACTGATTGATGAACCTAAACCGCTATTCGTAGACTTGAAACATGGAGGGTGTATTTATCGTGATGAGTATAGAAGCACTAAGAAAGGATTTAAAATTTGTATATCTAAAGTGGTTCGGAGTTGAATAACATTAATGATTGTAAATTATATGCTTATGAAACTTTATATTTGAGTGTGTATACTTTATATAAGCAAGCTTCTTATAGCAAGAGTTTTGTTATAATTAAGTGGGAAGAAAAAGCACTCCCGAGATTTCTTTAAAATTATACGCGGGTGGAATCCTAGGGCTCAGTTAGGACATATACAAAATACATGTATCACACACTTTCTAAGAGCGAGTAGATTCATTAGAAATTAGGTTCATACATGAAATTGAATCCAAAGATTAAGTAAAGCAGTAGTGCGGGATACGTACTTATGACGATGGTTAATGAAGCCCTGGCAAGGCGGTCGCGTGCGATGAGCGTAGGCCGTGGGGATGGCGGAGTGGTCCCAAGTATACGTGTGTGCGTACGTAGGTGGCGGCAGTGTGGTGGGGGGCCGAGCGAGCTCGACGACTTCGAACTCGTGGGAGTCCCAACAGTGTACCCCGGTAAGCTTGGGACGCGACCAGCGAGAACAAATCATATAAACACTTCACTACTTTAGCGGTTTTCATTATTATTTTGTAGACCTACCTATGATTATTACGTATTGAGTCTGCTCTGCTGCGTGTGTTGTCAAATTGATCATCTTGATACTTAGATGCTGATAAAAAGAAAAGTACCATGTATGTTAATTTTACATAATTTTATTAATAATAAATGTATTTGAAACAATTTAAACATATTTACTGACATTGGATAATGCAAGTCAGAAATAAATTAGCATTTGGTACTTTTCTGACTTTCTTCGAAGCTTTTGTGATGTGATGACTATTTCCTATACCGATGGACACTGATGTCGAGGTGTATTCTTTCAAGCAAATAATTAGAGGATAAGCTATAAACATTTCTGCCTGTTAGGATTACGTGTTGGTATAGATCGATTGAAATTTGACGGCTTTACAAAGACAATGGGATAAGTCGCATGCGAGTCAACAAACTGTGGTGAAGGTTTTGTGACGTTGTAGTTATAATACAAGAGTATTATAATTTTGCAATAGTTAGTCTGCTTATTGTTTGCTTCTGAAATGTTGTTAGACGAATTAGTTCGTACCTTCAGTTCTGTAGATCTACAGTTGAGACGATTGCATGGTGAACTTCCAGTCGGTTTCAAACAATTTAATCAATTCTACGAGTTGCGATCAAAAGGTGATAACATGCTATACAAAAATGGTACATGTTTTAATTTCGGATAATAACATTAAAATTAGTTTGCATAAACTAATTTATTTATTAACATCAGCTCTAATTTTACAATCGTTAGGTTGGAGAAACTATAACTAGAAGTAAATATCGTATAAAAAATGTTTGTGTGCTTTATGTTATGAGTCGTTTTCATAATAATTTGAGGAGTTCCTTTAAAGTCGCTCACTTTTTTGATCGTTCCTCGCTTATGAGTAAAATATTTTTCATATTTGCTTTTAATAAAATATTGCCACCTCTATAAAATTAAATTTTATCTACAATGTCAGAATTTAAAGAATATTTTGTAACTTCCTCTGATTAACTAAATACCTCCATTTAGTTTATTCCATAACAAACAAATGTTGTTTAGCTCCAAGTCTCAGATAAGTTATTTGAGAAGTCTCGCGTACCATTTCTTGGTTAAATTATTAATCTGCACCTATGCACACACATGCGCGCCACATAGGCCATGAAATAATCTGTCGTCAATTCACTTGTGGTGTGCAACACATACTTGTGCATTAGGGGCACTTGAGGGGCTAGTAGTAGCAGTGTATTATATTGTACAATAATATATGTGTGGATGTGTGTCAGAGTACTACGGAGGCGGGCTCGGCGGAGGCGGGGGCGGCGGGCGGTGATGAGGCGGGGGCGGGCGCGGCCGCTAAGGCCTCGCTGCTTCAGAAGCTGCTGTCGCAGTGACTTGCGCTGGAGTTTGCATTTATTATTTCCTCGCCGTTCCGGATGGAAGGTAATCGAAGATCGATTCCATCGAAGCGAACGTCGTTGTACCGAGTTGCGGTCTACGTGGTACCTCTGCGGCTGTAATCTCACCGCGGTGAGACTAATATAGTACACACACGTATTTATAAACGTCTTTATGTAGTCTAGTAGTGCTAGTGATCATTTCGAGTTGTAAAAATTGTTTCGTTGATATGTTTTGTCTTAAGTTTAACGATCATGATGTTTAGATAACCTGTATCTATGTACCTTTAATATAAGTATAATAAGATACGATTCGATGCGAAATTCTAGGTAGCTTCCTGCGACGGAAAAAAAATAGTGATTACAAATTGTCTAATTACGTACGCCTAGTATACCTTACACGATGTACAATAGAATTATACCGCGTGCAATATTGTATAGAAATAAATACATATTTTGGCGTTGTGAACGTTATGTATTATAGTATGAAAGTCAGATGTTACCTGTTATGACAAAGTAATTGTATTATAAGTATATGATGAAGAGTGATTCGGTTTCTCGTATGGAGAACTTCATTTCACATGTAAATAATGTTGTTAAATTATAGCTGTTGCTTTATTGTACATATTTTGTTCTAATATTTCATTGTGTTTCATGTATGGTATATTATTTTCTTTAATTTTTTAATTCCTTTATTGATATTGATTGATTATATTAAAACATTTGAAGCTTATTTTTATGTTTTTACAATTCACCTGACTAGTTGGCCAACATTGTGATGTATAGCGATGAATATATAGCGCGAGCTGTAACGTTATAACGTCAGTTGTCCCGGGCCCGGTGTTGGTCCCCGCGCGGGGCGTCCTATTCAGCACCGGCCCGTCAGAACAATCTCCTGTTAAACCTTTGACTTCTTATTTTGTTTATATTATTTCAGAATTTAATGTGATATTAGGGTATTGATTACGTGATGTATGTCCTCTTTAGTTTTCTATAAAACTTTATCCAGATAAAGGCCTTGGTCTTGACCCATATATTTTTGCTTTATGTTTTTATTATGTTCGTGAGGCGGTTATGAAGTGTGATAATATAGTTACACATGCATATATATGCGCTTATAACGTTGTTGTGTGATCGAGGATAGTGCAAAACCCCCTAAAGCCGTTTACTATGTCAAAGATGTATATATATTTAAATGTCATTCTATCTATCTCATTATAACTCTCACTGATGTCGTAGACTTAACGTTAGGGCATCGCTTGATACAATTGATATTATAAAATCGGTGTTTAAAAGGAGTGTAGTTTATAATATTGACATTGATGTAGGTATTAAAATGAAATGGTGACAATTGATTGCGATACGATGAGTCGTTTGGCGGATAGTTCGGAACAGACAGGAAACAATGACTTCTATGTTCACTGGCTTTATACGCGTAAATTATACTGAATCTCACTCTACTCGCAAATTTCAAACTTTTATTATCAATATATTGTACATCCTTATTTCAGCTTTGTTTATACAAAATTGCTAGGCGGAGTTTAATCAGATCACGCGGATTTATCTTAACTGGGCTCAAGATTCTCTAAATATTGCAATTTGTTTTACGTTTAATATTTATTCGTATTCACTTGATAGTGTTCCGAACTAAGCCAAGCTATGATTAATGTAACTTAGAGTGAAAATATACTAAGTTGGTGTCATTGGACTGTTAAGGTTAACATATTTTACAATACTTATATTTGTTAAAATCTAAAATTACTCGAGCGCTCCGTATGGTCTCTCGGCTTGCTGTGTTTACTGTGAAAATGTGCGTAACTTCAATGTTCAATGTCATCATAGTGAGTGTGTACTACATTTAAGCGACAACAAAAAGAGCCGTTGTATAAAGCCACCGCGAGCGACAACATAATAAAACTGATTGGGAGTGGATACCCATCTCCATTATCTATTATAGTTATCTTTACTTGGAAATGAAAAAAGGCTACGTTTACTATTTAAGATAATTACTAGTATTGCACAATATAGTAATTTTAAGTATAAATGTATTGTAACGTAAAATGACATGTCCACATGAGTATGGTGTGTGTGTATCCTAACGTGTAATTTGTGTAATGTAATAAACCCCAATTTAGAACGCGTAAACAAAATACTGCGCCCTTTCAATATTTGGGACCATACATTAAATTCAAATGATTTGTTTTTATTATATAAATTCTCCTTACAAAACTATACGCATAGTATAAGGGTACACGCTCCGTACTTGTGTCGAATCGGGAATTGTCGTAACGAAACTGTCCAAAACTTAGACGATGCTTCACAGTTATACATCGATTGGCTAGACTGCTAGAGGCAACATATACTTAAATAATATAGGGGGTTCACTCTTGTTACAATCAAACACACTCTACTAAACATACTTTATTTCAGAACACCAAATATTTTATATTAGCAGGAAGATTCACAATTGAATATACATGAGGATTATAACCTTAGTAAACGTACAAAGATGTATAGAGTACCAGTATAAACCACGTTTAGGAGATAATAAAGTATTTTTATACCATTACGAAATAAATAGTTGAGAGATTAGACCACTTATCATTGTCTTTTCACTTGTGTCGATAGTTATACCTAAACTTTGTGTTACTCACTTCACTAAAGGGAGGGATAGCTTTCCTTAAACTATAATCACAGCGGCTGTATTCACTCCGTTTTGCTGTTTTAGGTTGATTATCTTGTACATTATGTACATTTAAAATTAATAAAGTACAAGAAGTGATGGCCTTGCGACGTGGAAATAAAAGTAAATAAATAGTCGTACAATAGTTGAATATAATACGCCTTCCTCCCTAACAGTACAGTACGTACCTAATTATATAGTGAGGAAATACTATATATTGGTGTTGATACATTGAACAGCATGAAATGCCGTCGTAGTTATGTCTCAATGAAAATGAGAATTTACTGTAATGAGAGTACACAAAGGTTATATTTTTTGCAGATTTATGATAATACGGTATCTAAAATGTTCTATCTATAATGATAATAATAATAATTCTCAAGAAAACACGTCCACTGCTTGAAAAAAGTTGGTTTTCTGAAAATGTTAATAAACAACAGACCTTAAAACGGTATAGGTGCCTCGTATGTATAGATGAACAAACATATTTATTTACACTTTAAGGTTAATAGAATTGTAACATCTATTATTAAAATACTATGTTGGTAAAAATATTCAGCATATAATAGTGGTTTACTCACACATAAGTAAGCAATTCTAAGATTCCATAAAATACTTATTTTTAAAGATCCAAATTAATAAATTATAAAAAAAACCATCGACATAATAAATAAATATGAATTCAGTAATTATTAGTGATTTGGCAGATCCAGTTTCGTTCTTAAAAGCAGACCTATTAACCCAAATATATTTTTGTTCTTTAAATCGCTATAAATTCAATGAAGAAACAAATAGCCTCAAGTAAAGTTTGAAAATAATACAACTCGTCTTCCAAAACACTGCGAACCTGTAACATAAATAATAAAATAAGAGAGATAAACCAAATGTGTCGGGCCCAAAAATGAGCTGAGATCTGTCCTGTCCGTATCTATTTCACAAAGATTCCACACCGAATAGCTCTACCTCACTCGCCCCTGCCGATGTGGCCGAATCTTTGGCAAATAGACATAACAAACTGAACTTGAATGTATGAACTAGAGTGATATTTTTATTTAACGACATTATATTTATTGCTCAAAGTAAATTTAACATCTAGACGATGTTATGTAATATGACAAAACATTGCTTTGATGTAACTTGTAATAATTACCTCGTCACGTGATTTTTGGCGTTTAATGCGATTATCTTTAATGTACTCGATAAATTTATCAACGAAATATATTCCTAAATATAAATTAATTATTTTGGTAACCTAACAATTAACCTTAAAATGGGCTTTATATCGGATATTATTCGTACGGAAAATGTCTAATTATATTATGTGTTAGAAAAATAAATATTTGTCGTTGTATAATTAATTTACCTCATTGTAAAAACCGATCAATAATTCATGACTAAATTGTACAAAACTGCTGCGTTATGGCGAGACTACACGCGAGTAAAATTTAATGTTGCTAGTGTGTGCTGAAGTACCTTTAAGGTTTTAATTTTATCTTTACCTTAAGAATTATTGAAATGATTGTGAATTGGATAGTCCAATTTCAATGTCGTTTTAATAACAATCGGAAATAAACTGTCCGCATAAAATTATTGTAAGGAGATATAATATTTCTTGATTTCTGGAGAAAGTGGTATATATATTGAAATGTTACGTATACATTGGAATTCTATATAAGATGATAAATATAGTAATGTTCTCTTGGGGAAGATGTAACGATCCATTGTCATTGAGTATATATGATATAAACCTCAAATAATAGGGTCCAAAGCTCCATCCAATGTTGCAGATAACTTCGACTGGACTGCAGATAATTAATGTGATATCGATGTGTAATAGAAGTATTTTTTTATCAATCTGATATGAAATTACTCTATGGCAATGGATTTAATTTCACTTGGCAAATTGTTATATGAAACAAGGGTGGGTACGGGAATCTTTGTTTCAAAAGGAAAACATAATTAGTTTCGAGGAGCTTTGTTTTCATGTTACGTTAAACAATACAATGATTTTATTTTATTTTATAGTTACTGTTAACTGCTATTATTGAAGGATTTCAAAAAATTCCTCTGCATAGGGGTAAGATTACGTGTGATAAAATATTTATTATAATTGGATGGCAGTTGCTAACACATGGAGGCATTCCCGTACATAGCTGATTGTTTGTTTTGTATAAAACGTGCCTCTTGTCTTGGCCTGTCGTCTGTGAACAAGGGTATTTTTATACGTTCTGTTAAAGTTAATTATGCTATTAAAAAGCTAATTATGTTTTTCTAAGACACTGCAAAGTGAGTTTTAGTTATTGGTCACTCGCAGAAAGGGTATTTTGCTTCATAGCCTGGTAGAGCTCCGCACCACAACTAGTGGGACCGATTCCTTAGCTCCACTCTTGGAGCATCATTATTTGAATCATCTATTAACAGTTTACTCATAGAACTAGTCTCACATTAGAAATTATCTTTTTTGTGGGTGTCCGTTAAGTCTGTGTTATTTAGTTCTTCAGAAGATAGTTAAGGCCTCTTTCTTGTGTTGCTGTGCATTTCTAAGCATTGTATGTATGTATGTTTATATAATATTGTAAATAGCTAAAATACATTATATTTTTACGATTAGCATACACAACCAAAGTTGTTATGAAGTGATGGTTGATTAAATAATAAATTTAAATATTATGTCGTTATGTTTATTTTGGCAACGATACAAACAATCCTTGTACAGCTGCTGTGTCATTTACACATGCAATGAAACATTTCACAAACTACCCAGATAACAAAGGAATAGACAATTCAAAATATGGCTGTACAATATGAAATATTACAAACATGAGAAGTGATGTTCCTTTCGTTCCTAGAGTAGCCTGCTACCGAATCATTTACCATTTGGTATTTGTCAATTAATAACAGACGAATGTACTAATCTTCAAGGTATTCAAATTGTAATATTTTTATTCATTGGATTTAAATCAGGCGTTATGAGTACATAACACTTAATTGTATGTTTTTGTACATTTTAGATTCGAAAATATATTAATATCTAAATGAGAAGTGTTTTATTATATAGCTCACTAGTTTGACTATGCCCGAATTCATAGACGTCTTCAGACAAAATTAGACTGCTTTCTTATATAGAATTTTATTGTAAGTTATTATTTCACCATTAAATCTATACCTACGTAGGTATACAATTTTAAGCTTGACAGGATTAAATCAATACACAGTCAGTAGAGACATGAAATTTGGAGGGAATGTTCTTGGTGGGGCTAGTATCAGAAATACTAATTATCCACTAGGGTAGGCATGGTCAATGTTGGTTCATTTGTCAGACTGGCGTAGTCGAGTGGGTACCAGTACCTCAAGTTAGGCCTTGACGCATTAAATTCTAAACTCGACCCGTTTATACAGGGTGTCGGAGAATAAGGAACAGTTGTCTTCTAGAAGTTGTAGGGTTTTATGAATATATCACTGAATTGAAATCGTAGTATATCTAGCTCCAACGATAACGTAGTTATAAGCTATGGCCGAAGAGCTCGCGGCCTTAAGCGATTGAATGAACGCGCGGCCGCGTTTACCTACATTACGTACGCGGTCATTAAACTTTTTAAATTAAGGGGAAGGTTAATGGTTTCGAAAAATGCTTTTATGGGATTATTTCAGGATTTATTAGTGGGAGAAAAAAAATAAAAACGTAGTTAGATTTCACGTGAATAACTCTACGTTACAGCTGAATTTTATGCGAAAATAAAGTATTGATATAGTCAACTTTGAACATCAATTACTCGAAAACGGAAGAAAACATTTTTGTCTTAATAATTTTAATTGCTTCCTAAAATTATACCCTATCACATATTTTAAGAGCTGTCCCGGTTTCCACGACACCCTGTATAAGCTTATTAAGCAATATGGAATCAAGACTAAATTATTGAAATAATAATGTTTGCTCCATTGAGCGCGATATGTGATAGGATTCAGGTGGGTTGTCACTCCAAAGTTTAAAAAAAATCCTTTTATATTCTGAAGTAAAGAGTGGTCAACACGTAAATGACGTGGGTATTTACATAATTGCCATCGGCCACGTTGTGACAAACCTTAGATACTGACATTACCCCGAGGTCGCCTTTTAATCTCGTAGCTGCGAGGGTCTGTGAGTGTGATTTACAATGTTTTTTTTCTTGAGTCCGTACTGATTGTAGAAATCTCATTAAATCAATAGCATGAATACTTTGAGCGCGATTAAATATAGCTACTCATGTACTATAAATGTTTAAAAATGTGAAACTGCTCTCGCAAGAACATCAAAATCAAGCGACAAACGAGTCGCAGTTGACACAATCACCACAGTATATATTATTATTATAAGCAATACGATCGAATAAATACAAATAACCATAATATACTTACTCGGTGTTTTTTTGCTTCCTACACTCGCCGCTAGGGGCACTTTTACGTTGCGATACAAAATGAGGAAAATTCGAAATCGTCAACGTTAAAACATTTTCTTCGGGTACAGTACAAAGTCTACCATATTTAACGCTTGTCGAAGTTAATAGTAGGCGGTATGCCAGTATTTTCTCAAAATATTATGTCCAGCGAGAGGCGATGAGGTCTATTAACATGTTGTTAATTAAAATTAGCACTAGCTTCGTACTCAGGTTTGTTCCCGGTGATGCAAGCGTTCAGATACCGTCATTTGGGTGGCAATGTTCATTGTGGGTAGTTGGGTAAGTGGCGGACCTGCCGCGTGATAATGACGGCGTCTTTGCTGACTTTGCTAAAATGTAAAAGTTTTTACAAAGATGATAAGTTTATTCGATAGATTTTTCGACGATAATCGAGAAATTGTAGATTTTATAATACTTATTTTAACGGGCGCTGTGATAATAGTTTATATTGTGGTGACAGAAGACATGAATTTATTGGCGTGGTGGAAACGAAAACGAAACAAGCTTGAAGTTAAATCTGAACAGGTTCGTACAAATTTCAATATAGTGAATCTAAGATTATCAGAGGTTTTCTACTAAGTACCTATATTTTTATTTTGTAGTAAGTATGTAGGTACCTAATGTCATTGTCTAACTGCGTATAGCTATACCTCGCCGAAGTATCCGCTTAGTGGCTGGATGCTTACGTAAACGTTGGTTACAGTTAATTAACATATTTACCGTCGATGAAGTAAACTAATTGACGAGGTCACTTGAATCAAGCAAACATAAATTGCCCCAAATTAGTAGGTAGGTAGTTTTGTCTGTGACTATACTGGTCTCTTTGCATAATTTGCATGCGGTACCTCCCAGCATATACATAATATGCTGCATATTAAGAGCAAATCGTTCACCGATTATCTTCGAACACCTAAAAAAATGTGCTAGTGTAGGCTAATCCAACTATTACCTACAAGAACCATGTCACAGACTTTCTTAGTTTTGCGGTTTGTAAAATGCGGCACAATATTTTGTCAGTGTGTTCGACGACACATAGGTACTTAGATGTTTTGTAATAGATATATAGATACATAAATATATAGATACCCGGGTATGAATCCTAACATTAGACTGGTTTTTTCATTGCAGTGGCTACTCCTAATTATTCATAATATTGTATAATACTTACTTAAGTGAATCTTATTCATAGACACTGTCTACACTTATGTTAACAATACGAGTTTCTGACAACTGGCAATAAGTACCTTGTCGTTTACCGTCAATGACGGCAATCATCTTATCGTGGCTAAACTGCTAGTGAAATTAAGTAGGTACTTAAGTACCTTCAGTCTATCAGTACAAACCTTTTGAACTTTGAGATTTGGAGTTGCACGCGTTCTCTGCAATAGCTAAAACTGTCAGACAGACTAAAGATTGGTACGTACCTACACTTGTTGCCACTTTATGAGGCAGCTACTATAAAATATTTTTACAGTCTGTCTTGTACCATAGTTAGTACCTACATCTTATTCAACTCGGATGGAATGGCGCAATTAAAAAAACACACAATCAAATCGATAACCCAATCCTTTTTTTGAAGTCGTTTAAATGGTATGGTTGAGAGTTCTGAACTGATAATTGTGTGAAGCAGTAACGATGAAAATAGAGCTGTAAATTTTATTGATATTGATTGATTAATACTTAATTGACAATTTAAAATATTTTGCCGCGTTACGCAACGGCGTATTCGCCCTTTTGATATTCCCACAATCCCGATCCTGGCGGGGGGTGTGTGGCCGAAAGTCGGGAGCATTTGGGATTGTATGTATCCATCCCGAAGTGTCGGCTGGGCTGGCGGGCTAGTCTCGAGGCACGCGCCCCGCCGGTCGCACGCATGCGTCCCTCCTTCATCCTGTTGCACGCGTACCCGCGTTATGTCCTATCATGTCTTCACCCAAATTTACAATGGAAATGTAACCTTAAATCGTCTTTAAGGTGTATTTTATATATTTTTTTACAATATTTATGAAGTAAATTTTGCACGTTATTCATATTAAGAATTTTCCAAAAGCTTTCGCGGTAGTGTTGAAATTGTGCAAAGTAGTGGGTAGTGTGCAAAGAAAAGACTAATCACAAGATCGGGAGTAGTCATGCCCTGGAATTGCCCGTGGTCGCGCGACCGCCAACGACCAATTGTGGTCAGCCCGCCTCTTCACTTAATGACGCAGGTTCGTTTGAGGATCATCCACAGGACTTATAGCGCATTCTTTCCAGAGGACGTCAAAACTAAAACTTAACTTTTGTTCTAGATTAAGTAAAATTTCTCACGGTCTTTTAATGAGAAGCGTATTTTAAGCACACATGTAGTTAGGAATAGTCAATGAACCCATAATAAACATAATAATGTCTGCCACATCAATTGGAAAGCTATAGTAGGACAATCGTTGCCTGATAATGTAGGTAGTCAAACATAATCCAGAGATATGTTTTAATGGATTTGAGAGTGTAGTGCGCGGTGCGTGTTAATGTCAAATCCATAAAATGTGCTGGTATCATAAAGTAGCATCCGAAATCCGAATGTTTTATATTGGTAATAGCACTTAATGTTCACATTATGATTGTGGTAATATTCTTTTGAGAAGGAGACAGGGCAAAGAAGCTTTTGCGGTGTCAATGGTTCATGTCAACTATAGGTATCATCAGTTATATGTAGATGGGTGGTAGTTGTATGTAGTATTTTGGTAATGGTGGGTAATCATAATGTTTGTTAGTTAAGTATCCGCCGCCCGCCGCGCCGCCAGCGGATCAGATCAACGGATCAGCTGGGGCAGGGCGCCGCTGTGTGTTTAGTCACAAGGCGCCCGGGCTCGCAGCCGCACGTTCACCTCGCTTTTCTCTTATCTATGCACCAACTTACGATAAAATTACTTGATGCCGGTATTCTCACCAGCTGGGACCTCTTACTTCAAAAATTATAAAACAAATTTCAAATAATGTGATGTGCTTAACATTAATTTATTGTTCAGTAATTAGTCGATTTTGTAATGAAGTGAAATGCCTTGGAACTGTCTTTGGGGATACGAACCTCCTGCACCGCCCTGCAGAGTGAGTGGTCCTCTGCAATTGATACTGAAGGTATTTAAAAAAAACCTGTAACTAACCTAGGTGTATTTTAAGTTGATTATAGAATAGGTAGGGTACCATAGGTAGGGGTGAGTTTTTCCATCTGTAATTTTGCAGCAGCAGTCCGAGTCTGGATTAGTACCCAGTTAATGGCAATAGGCTCGCTTCGTATTACACGGGGACTTACCTAAATAAACTGGCGAAATGTAGGTGTGTTATAAGTACCCCTGCCTACTCCTTACGGGAATACAGACATGATGACAAAGGCAAAAGTATGTATGTGTTTGCTTCTGCTGTTTAATTTAATATTTAAACATCGTTGGTTTACCTACCATATAAAAAACTCTGTGTAAGTTCTTAACCGTAGGTATGTCTCTTTATTTATAGGTAAAGTATTAGCCCATTTAAAGATTTATAAGCTGCTAAAAAAAAGATCCGTAACTCGCGTGCTTGCCGCTCAATCTATGCTATAAATTCTGAAAAAATAACTTAAGTGTCTGTTTGTAATTCCAAATTAAAAGCTTTTCACTAAATGCATTTGAAATAGGTAGGTACTTATATACGATAATGATATACAAAAACAATTTTGATAGTTTCTCTGTCTGTCTGTTTGTTCCGGCTAATCTCGGAAATGGCCAGACAAGCCGATATTACAAGGAATAACTTAGGCTCCTTTTATCTAACAAAAAAAGAACCCATGAAATCAAGTCTACGCGCGTGAAATCACGGGACACAGCAGTATAGAAATATTATGTTATAATACGTACGTTTTGTTGGAGTTCCTTGCGCCTATACTCGTTAGTACGACGTACCTAGAGTTCACAATCCTCACATTCCTTTCGTTCATAATCCCTTACTTCCCACTATAATGGTTGAGAAGGGCGATGACTGGAATAGACGACTGCGAACAGGGGCCCAACCATGAGCTCTTATTGCAATGATAATTCAGTTTTGACAGATGTATACACGTCACGTACATCTGTCTCATAAATGAGTGAAACTATCATGGCAATAAGAGCTCATGGTAAGGCCCCAGGTGTAGCTTGTGGAGCATATTATCACCTCACACTTTCTTCTTTGCATGCAAAATAGGTAGGTAACTAACGATATGTTTTTTTAATTTTGAGCGTATTTTTCATCTTAGCTATTTGGTCCATTTTTCTCTGTTCAGTGCCTTTATGTTTGACTTCCGTGTACGGAATGAGTCATGACGAACACTTTATGTATCTTGGCTCATGTAGGTACCCTAGTTTCCTCTTCTACAGTAACAGAAGTAATAAACCTTCTAAGTATATGCCAAAATATGCATGAAGTTCTTAAAGAAGCCTGATGATATCCTAATCCTGAAAATTTTCTCTTCTACTTTGGATTTTCTTTAATTAACTCTTGTTAGTTCATCTTCTTTTCTTAAGCTTTTTTTTTCCAATTGATTTCTCAATACTTTCCCGCAACACCATCTTTCCTCGATCGTTTTTTTCACTGTCGATGTTTAATACTGATATGAAATTAACTCTTAAATGACGAGGATAAGTAATTTGTTTCAATGGACTTACTAACGTATTATTTTTCATGTTTTTTCATTTGTCAATAAGTCCTAGAAATCTTAAATCAATATTTAAAAATAATAAATATGTCTCTATTGTTAGGTATCGTACAGTAGAAATTATAATAGTTTCATTACGTTTATCCATAGGTACCTAACCTAGTTGTCTTTTGGTGTTCCACTAAAAAATACGTTTTATTATAGTATGTTTCTTTCTAAGCATGTCGCGACCGAATACCATAAATTGATATGTATGAACCTACTTTATTAATTAATTCATCGTTGTAGATAGTGTAGCTGTCATTCGATTGTTTTGTGTGACAAGCGTGTGACATCGTTTCGTTAGATTACCTTGGCGCGTAGAAGAGTTAACGGTAGAATGCTAATGTGTAGAGGCGGTCCCGCAGCATTGTCGTATGCGCATACGGGGAGCCCGCTTGAACGGTTGCGCAAGAACAAGTGCGCCGCCCACGGGCCGATGGCGCTGCGCCGGCGCCGACCAGGTTTCGCGCCCGCCTCTGCGCCCAAATATCACGACAAGTTCATTGTCACCTCATTTACTAATTGTAGATACACAACTACTTAGCCGCTCAACTTTATTTACCAACACTATTTCGGCGGTGTCTCCGTACATGTTCGTACTTCGTACCTAGTATTGGTATTTGTCAAAACCTGTCTAATATGTGGAGTTTGGCGGTTAGCGACTTGTTTGGATAATCATTCAATGCAAACAGTAGAAACTTCTCGTGTGTTGTGAACGTAAAACGCGTATCAGTGCACTAATAATCTCTAGAATAGGTACCAAAAGCAATTATTCAATAGCATTCGTTCATCTTTGTATCTTATCTATAAACCATTTAATAAGTTAATTAACGGCATATGGGCAGATGGGCCTGCGCTGCGCATGCGCACCGCCGCCGCCGCGCCTCCCCCCGCCGCCCAGCTAGCACAATAAAATCTTTCAGAGCGGTTCCTTTGAAGTCCTTGCACAATAATCCTTACACTGTACCTATTAGTCGTGTTATTGTTTAAAACCATTGTAACGTATAAACGTATTGAATGTTTAATCATTCATTATTGTAATTACTTAATTTCTCTGGACTCTAACGTAAATATGTGACCTCCGCACCGCCGCCGGACTGTATTTTTTTTACTTTTGACGTCTAGTTCCTTGTTGGTGTGCAATGTCAATTGCATGCAAGTTAGCGTTTTTTATATAGTGTCGGTAATCGCCGTGACGGTCACTCAGTATCTGCAGAAGTCGGATTAAATTAGTTTATTAAGATGGAAAGAAATTACTGATTTTCCGGATCCATCCAATTACCGAATTCCAATCGTACATTGACATTCACTTTGAGATATACTCAGGTATTTT
This sequence comes from Watsonalla cultraria, assembly GCA_964035505.1. Lineage (NCBI taxonomy): Eukaryota > Metazoa > Arthropoda > Insecta > Lepidoptera > Drepanidae > Watsonalla > Watsonalla cultraria. Next base: position 6,579,541 of record OZ037713.1, on the reverse strand, counting down.
CTGTTACAAATAATTAATTCTGAAAATTCTGAATCAAATGCCGACCCCAACAGTGTATGGGATAAGGCCAGGGAGATGATTTTCTGTTACAAATAAATTATTACCTACGCACGTATTTGTAAGTTAGGCTAATTGTCCGGATACGTAAACAATGGCATGTTTTGTGCCCACAATACTCCACATTCACTCGTATAAATAAACGTTTAGGCTGACGACGACGATGACCTCTTGCATAAATAGACAGAGACATTTACAGATGATTTAGTAAAATAAAATAAATGCACCAATAACACCAGTTCAGCATCAACAATAAAAATGTCAAGTCTTTGTTGTATTTGGTTCGGTATGTTCGTTTTATAATGAGATTTGGTGATTCGATATTAAATTTAATATTGATTGAGTAATATCTTTGGTACTTATATTGTAATGTTGTGTCTCAATATCACTTTCAATGAAACAATATTCGGTCGACAACCCGTCTCGCTTCGAGGAGAAACGGTCTCGCACCGCTGCCTGCAATTCGAGATACTTACGAACCTGCAAAAACATATTATATTTAATGACGCTCCTTAGAATTCTCTTTTGCGGTTTCAATTTAAATAGCATCGTTTATCAATAGACTATCGATTTAAATTTAAATTTCAAAACAATTTAACTAAAATCCAATTTAAAAATCTTTAACGAAATTCTGAATGGCTGTCTTTAATATGGTAAATAGTTGGATCAAGCGATTACCTGGTATAAGTACTTACCTACTATAAGCTTCAGTAACAAACTAGATAACTCAGGATATTATTAGACAGGCATGACAGAGGGCGTGCACGATGCCCTGTCAGCCATCATAATGCCAGTTCAAAGATCCAGCACAGTATAATAGGTGATTTACGACACATTCCTGCGCCAGATCACGTCCTCGAGTGCACGCAAGTACTATCACTCCAGACACACTTTGTCATTATATTGTTTGACTTTATCTAGAACAGTGGTGGGTAAACTTTCTTAGTGGGGGGCCAGAAACTTAGGAAATTTCAGAGGAGGGGCCATATTATATTGAAAACAAAATATTAAATATCGAAGGACCCTGTATGCCGGATTAAATGCTGTCGCGGGGCGAAATTTGCACATCACTGATCTAGAACATAGTTTGTAACATATTTGTCATAGAGTACTTTGATACTAGAAGGTGCAAAGAGGGGATTTTGATTGCTTGGGGGAGTGAGGAATCATCCTGAAGCCCCCAAGCACTTATCTCTGATGTATCAACATTTTTTCATACAGTAATGAAACGTATAGATGTTATAGCGGCATAGGAACCGTATTATCCACTTTTGTGACTGATGATAAAAGTTTTAATTGGCAAAGCACAACACAATAATTAAAATCTAATATGTGGGTCATATATCCTTGCCTATAACTAAACATCCGACAAATAACCTGGCTCATCCATCCATATGCCATCTGGATTCTGTAGTGAAGTCATGGTGAAAACCTTACTCGAGTCGTGACACTTACATTAACGTTTGTTATTATGAATGTTGTGTTCTTCTGTAATATTTGGAGCATTTAGAATTGAAGTACATTAAGCTTAGTATTTTATAAAACGTGCAATGTATCCAATGTTGAAGAACCTTAATAAATAAATAAATAAATTAAAAGCCATTAAACCTCTTGGGCAATTCTATTGTCTTAAAATCTATTAAATGATAACATTATACCTGTGTACTCGGGCGTATTAGTTCACGTCTCCAAAGGCATACGTAAATAAAAGTAAGAGATGAGCCTTAAATGGAAAGCCGATCTGACAAAAAATCATGCTAGTACTTGTTATATTAATTTATGTGCGTAGCGTGTGATTGCGAGCGGACGTTGCGTAATCATGGAAGTGTCCAAATAAAGCGGCAGACCGGAAGTGTGTCCCGCGGGGGAGCTCGCAGGTACCGGCACTAATGATGCCTCTAATGAACAGCACGGGAGCGGCAGCGGTCATCACATACAGACATTATTTGTAATGTGCTCAGTACATACAATTACAATAAATACACGCTGAACATAATTGCCGCGTACCGCCGCGTTGCGCACTGCGCGGGAACTTTCATGGTACCGTCTTTAAGTATTACAATTTATGGCTCCACCTATAATAAATCCTACGTTCTTAATAATATATGAATTATGTGATTGTTATCTCTTTGGGTTTTCTTTGGAATATTTGTATTGTATTGTTGAGTTTAGCTGTATCCTCTATTTACACAGATAATTTTTCTCTAATTAGGTACACTTACCTACAAAGTTATCACAGAATAATGTAATTTATGGTGACTCACCTTTATTTGTTGCTCTATCTACCTATGCTCGTATAAAAGATTGAATGAAAAACACTATGTTTAGAGGCCATCACCCCTTCACCGCCAAGTGTAGAGTTACGGAGATACAATTTCATTGCTGAAATTTAAACATCAACATAAGGCCTTTGCAAAAAACCACCACGCTTCGTGGAACACGCCGCCATGCGCCAGCTGTAGCGGAGTTAAAAAAAACTTCCTTGTTTAGAATTGTCGCACCTAGCCTATACTAAGACCGAGTGGTTTAATACGCTGACACAGTAAAGTAAAACTCATAACCATCCATCAAATTTTATAAATGGGAACAGTAAAATAAATTTTATTCCGTATTGGTGCATAAACAGTGCTTAATCTGAAAATAGTTCCGACCACCTGGCCTGGTGCACTCTCGAGTCCTGACTTTGAGTGCAGGGACGTGATTTATGGGACTTTAAACCCAACACAATGCAACCGCAAATATAACCCTTGACTATTTTTCGACGTGAACAATTTGTCCCTGCGCGGGCCCTGCTGCGTAGATACGAGCTAGTATGTCGAGAGGCTGTCGAGTGAACTGTTTCATGTTTGGATAAAAAGAATTACTCGTCTATTGACGCACCCCCAGCTTGTCCCAGTGGCAATAAATTAATTTATCATGGCCACAAAACTTGAAACGTGAGACACGGCTCCCTGTCTAAACAATGCATTGTTGTTAATATCCAATGGAATGGTATGCACGGACTTGCCCATTCAAAGAGGATTTAAGGGATTACTTTTTGTTATTTTTTTAAGTTAATTTCGTTGGTTTTCTTGAGTTATACCACTTTGGGAAAGAGTATGTTACTCAATATAAAATAAAATAGTGTGTGTATTATAATATACTTTTTACTACCAGCGCGGCCGGCGTGGTTGTGAAATACGTACGGAATATATTTAAAAACTTTAGGCAAGTATGTATATAAGCAGTGCTATTTCTTTCATAAACTTACCAAGTATAGTTTCCACTAATATACATTGATTAAGAAGCTACTTAAAGCAGAATTCAAGTGGTGATGGTTAAATTGTTAAGTACTTATACTTAGTTTACAGTTGATAGAGTCCAATTATCCTAAATAGAGTCAGCATCATCCGCGTAAAAAGCTCGCTGTAAGTCCACGTGGGAGGTCTGCGGTGTGCACACACGCATCAACTCATTTTTTATAATATGAAATCGTTCACATTGTATCGATTAGAAAATAATTTGGTCAGCTGTGTATACTAATTAATTCAAATTAATGAAAGGAACGGAACCTGTGAACAGAACGTTACATGCTACTTTTTCCAAACATTGAAATGAATACAATTTAAGTGTATACCAAAAGTGCTAATTCGATAAATCATTTATAAAATATGATTTTGTTGGGTCCATACATGGGCGTAGAAAATATACATTAGTTCATTTAAAATGTTGCCTATTAATTTATAAGAATGAATGCTAGTAGGTATGCATTGATACATCGCATCGTTACAAATCGTCCGAAATCAAATTTGAGCACGTTTTCTACATTGCTAACCAGTTCCCAGAAGCTTATTCATCCGGTATCGGCGGCAGTTCCACAAAGGTTTTTCTGTATTCCATGAGAGTTAATAAATTTTCTACCGTGTTTTATAGACACTGTGGTGCTTAATGACCTGATAATAATCATGATTGCCAGATGGACACAAATTTAACCGAAATTATTGTGTTTTTTATAAAGCAAAGCTTATGTAAGTAAGTACTTAGTTTTTATTAAGTAATAAGTAGACTGCTTTTTACAAATAAACTACTTACCTAACAATCTACGTCGGCGTACTCTGCATATTTATTTAGGGCACTACTTAGTTCTATTACTATAGCCTCTTAGTGTAGGTAACGCTTACCACACCAAAACTGTCAGGTTACAAACCTAATCGCTGACAATCTAACTCAAACTGAATCTTTTCAGTTTGAGTTGAGACGATAAAGAAAAAAAAAATTACCATTCTCTATCGTTGAAGAAAAGCAACAAAAGGGACACTTGGAACACGCATTTAACGTCATAATTTCCAAGCCTTGTGTTAACTTTAGTATTATTGTTAGGCAAGGAGAGGTACGTCATTCCATAGATTCTGATGGATCTATGCGAGGAGTGGCACTGCAGACGGGTGTTGGAAGTAGGGAGTGTGCGTTCCTTTCCCTTAACGTGTCATGTCTTTAGCTCATTTCACGCGCTGACACTTGGGGCAATTAACTTGTCACTGCGCAGCTTTTATAAACGTCGGTACGCTTGAGTGTTGCTTTAGGGACGTAAATATTTTAGTTCGTGTTGCAACTGTTTGCACTTATACTTCATATGAGCTAACTGTTACATTAGATTTATATTTTCTTAAGTTTCAGTTTGGCAGTCATTCGTTATTCGCCTAGTCGAGTATGAATAAAATTACTGTATGCAAATGTGGTGCCCAAATGAGTGTGAAACCTCAATGGAGGAACTGTTATGAGGCGGTGGTTCGTATGATAAATTCCAATACCATTTAATAGTCTCCTCACGCATACAATTATCTGTAGCCTACTTCGCCGATGAAAACGGATAAAAAGTTGCAGAATGTAACTTAACAATATTCGGATAGAATGCTTAAAACGTATGCGTCCATAAGAATATTAGTAGCAACTTAGATAGATAGCTCTCTAAGTTGTTTTCACTCTATGGTTGTCATTTGTCTATGTTAAAGTTGTTGTTTAAGTTGTTCCTAAATATTTAAATTAAACGAAAGAATTCCTTTTGAAGTTGGAATAATTTGGCAAAGCAAGCGACGTGTACCGTTTTATCAGTCTGATATAGTGTTGTTATTCCAAATACGCCGCCGGAGTTAGTTCCAAACCAGAATATCTATCTACCTACGGTTGTTAGTGACAATAAAACAAAGAGGTTTTACTAATACTACCAATTAACCAGTCTCATATTCGGCAGCCAATGATGCTTGCGGAAGACATAAATAAACATCACATTGTTTAAAACTATAGCTAAGTGGGTTCTTTTACTTAATTGTTTGTGAATTCCGATGGTTTTTGTAATGTACCTAGTAAATATTCATTCCGTTTAACGTTCTTGAAAATGTTTCAGATATTTGTTTAGTACTTTGGTGGACATGCTTTGTGTTTTAATTCTCGCAAATATGACAGCCTTGGAATAATACATTTGAACATTGCATATGCATCATTGCATCTGCTCTTACTAGCATATTAATTTGTTTTACTTTCATGTTTGCTACCTGCTTAGAAATAGGAAGTTGTGTGATTTTTAAGTCAGTGTGCACTTTAAATTATCTCATGTAGGTTGCGTAGGTACTAACATACATACTTTAATTGAAGTAGGTATGTTTAGTACTAAGATGACGTCACACGCAAGTTTCAACACAGCTCAAACAGAGCCGCGAGCCTCGCACACATTGTGTGCTCATTTCCAAGATACACAATGAATATCATTTGGGAAATAAATTAAAATTCTTAGCATTAAGAAATATAGAATTGGAATTATTATAATTATCCTAGTATGTTTGCTTCTTTCATTTTTGATTCACTACACATACACGCACAAGCATACACTTTCAAACAATATGCTGAAGAAATTTGGAGAGCTTACTTTCATTGATGCGTTAGCATTTTGTCTTCAGAAAATTTCTCAATTAGTCGAGGTTTTGGAACTCTTTTCTCATTGTGAAACCATTATAGCGCCCCCATAATTCCTATTTGGCTGGTCACTGATCCATGCTTAATTTATTTCATTCGATGCCTTGATAACATTGATTCCCCCTAAACAAGATGTGTCAATGTACACTAGGCTGGTTTAAGCTGAGCTCCTGTTGTATAAGTTTTCCGTTGAAGAAGAGGTCGTTTAATATCAGATACGTTTGCTTCAGCGACTTGCCTATACGACTCACGCTGGCCCATGGGCCGCTTGCCTAACGTGTGGTTGTCCATCTTTAGCCCGTATAGTGAAGATTTAATCTAATTGAAGTTGAACGTGTTAAGTACATTTAAACGAAGATAAATATGTTTTCGATTATAATGTTTCAATAGTTCAACGTTGGTAAGTATAGAGTCAAGTTAAATATTTATATAGTGACGTAATGGAACTCGTGGAACAGTTGCTATTGCGCGTATCATTCGATCAGCGAAGTTAAGCAACCATACGCCTAGCCAGTAGTTGGATGGGTGACCGCCCGAGTTCCCTCCGTGCCTCGGAGAGCACGTTATGCCGTCGGTCCCGGTTGCCAGTTTAACATCTTTGGCAATCGTTACAGGTCAGTTGAAGGCCTAAAAATAATCTGACAGCTGGTTTAACCCAGATCACAAATTTTCCTCCTAAATGTCAGTCGCTTCGTATAAAAATCAGGTGATCAGCCACATCAGGTTGAATCAAGTGCCGACCCCAACAATGTATGGGATAAGGCCAGGGAGATGATGATGTAATTTACATTCCCATTGCTTTACGTGCTACAATTGTATTTTAATTGATAAAATACTTTGATTTCACTTACACTTATACAATAATATGTAACTAAATTTTTTTGTATAATGCGCGGTGCCTCTCGTGTTTTACGTGATATTTTCCATATTATTTCATGAACTAGAATACTGATATGGAATTGTATGAACTGAGTCGTAAACTGTCGTAAAAAGACTAGAAATCTTATAGTTTATTCAGATAGAGGTTGTGCTACACATTAACCTAAATCCTAACATTTTTGTAGCCACTCAACGATCCAATACTTCCACACAAGCCTATATCGGTGAGGCTAACATAGCACAATTTTCCTAGTTTTCAACGACCTTACACTATCGTTCTATATATATTCAATAAGAGTTTTATAAGATCCAAGCCTTACAGGAAGCATACGGTTACGAAGCAAGCTAAATATGGGTATATTTAGCTTGCTTCGTAACTCTGGCTCCGTTGGGCCCTGAAATTGGTAGGGGTGCTCTACTAATAGGGATATTGCCAATTTAGATACGCGATGGACGGATGAATACGAAATTCTGACGGTTGGCTAATTTCTAGTCCAATGAGCACATCGGTTGGAGTGATGCTGGGCGACCGCAGCCCGCATTAGCGCTCACTAATCGAATTACACTAACTGTAATGACAACCGCTCTTCGACCTCACATTTTGTTCATACATGTATACAGAGTCGAGCAGACGATTCTCTGAACTATAAATGTGCGCCTAAAAAGTCTAGATCCTATATATAAGCCTTCTGTCCTATGGAGTGTCCGTTTCCCCCCCCCAACCATAAATAATATACCCAGTCCAGCCCAGCTCCCTAGCTCGCGATCCAGCAACGCCCTAAGCCGAGGTCCAGGCCCCACTATGGGGCACCCTTAGCTGTGTTGCTTAAAGCTTTGCGCCTGGCTGGAGGCTTTAATTAGTCTCGCCATTGTCCGTTTAAGCAGAAATAACTCCCGAAGTTTAATCAGCAAGAGACACCTCATAAAAATAAAAAAAAAATGGAGTGTCCGTTTGTTACCGTAAGCATCAGTTCTTGTGAAAGTCGTTCCGCTGTTTATTCAAACCAATTCAACCATACGATTTTGTGTAGCGTAACATAAGGTAGGTATCTAACCTTTTTTGTCCCTCGTTCATGTTCTCTCTATATTATTTTTTGTAAGATCACTTTAGAAGCATAATCTTAAAAACAAAACAGACAGGCGGATAGAGCAAGGCCTAACTATAAAATGTTGTCAATAGGATATGATTCGATCCGAACTTCTTTAAAACTTATTCGCACGAGTCTATTTGGTACGAACCCGTACACAGACTGCAGCCCGCTAATGGTTGCAGACCGTACCCACGCAATCAGTGAACTACTTGAACTAAGGTCACTTATTCCCAGTAGGCCCCTGCATAGTTGATGATCTGAGTACAGCGAACGTGATCCAAACTTTCTCTACACTACCCTATACGGGTGTAATAGCTTGATGTTTCTTGGGAATTCGTAAAAGTAGTTCTAAGTGCGGGCAACGTAGGAACATGAATAAGTATCCAATTTCCATCACAATTTGGTAATTTCTATTTTAAATGAAAATTCTAGGTACTTATTATTCTTCAGGAAAGTGAAGTACTTATTATTCTTTGTTTTCATTCAAATTTCAGAGAAAACCCATCTTATTTATGTTATTATCAACTGCACCACCCAGAAAATAATGATTAATTGCGCAACTAACAACCGATACATTCATGGAACGTTGTTTTATCATTTATTTTGTTTATACATTACACCGTTTGATAATCGGTTCAAAAGTGTATCGAACGCTTTTAAATGCAATTATATAATGCATTAAACGTAGCGTTTATTAAACATTATGTTTCACCTTCGTGCGTCCATTATACTTACCTAGCAACCCCTGCGGTAACGTGAGGGTCGAGCCCTCATGTGATATCCAGTAAAGCAAGGGAGTGTCCGGTCATCATCATCACTCAACCGAGGGTGAAGAAGACAGTATTACTTTACAACCGGCATATTGCTTCATACCATCATAAATTTTATTTTGAATCTCATTGTAGTGCACGCAATGTTTTTATTACCGTAATAAAAAAATATCTGTTGTTTTTATTTATTTTTGATACGTTTGTATGAAATAAAAGTACGAACTGATAATTATAAAAGCGAAATGAAAAAAAAATTTGCTTAGCAGAGCGTGGTTTCGATCCACGGACCTCTGGGTTATGGGCCCAGCACGCTTCCACTGCGCCACTCTGCTACGCTAGCGAGTGACGAAATTATCTAACTGCTTGTATTAGCTCATAGATCTATGAATGAGTCATTCAAGTAATGCTCGTGATAATATTTTCCTGTTCTGCGCAATTTATGCTACAAAGGTACTTAGATCTAATTGAAAGTTTAATTAAATGAAAATAAATGGGAATAACTATCTAATATATTTCAACAATCAGAAGAAGGGTCGACATTCCTGGCATAGCACGCTGTATAAACGATCCAAAAGGGTCCGCATCTGTTTTAATTGGTAGCCGTAATTAATTAAAGTCATTGACCGAATAGCGGCCTATTGTTAATAACAGTACCAATACCAGCGTTAACTAAGTTATTTTAAATTTCACTTCACTGGTTCAGTATTTGACGCCATGTGAAGCCGCTGGATGATTCAAGTGAACGAATTTACGATCTCGCATGTGGTTACTTGGAATCGTCAGAGTAACACATGGCATATGGGATGGCGTTGGCAAATAAAATTGCAAATGTTCCCGCTACTTAACAACATATAAATTCGTATAAATTTCGTAGAATGAGGAAGGGCAGTTTAGTAACCTTGCTTTTACAACTTTACGCCGTAACGTATGTACTTAAAAATTCAAGTATTCCGCCTTACATGAATCCATCGGGATCAGTTTCACAGCCGGCATTATAAGAACAGATGTTTTATTTACCCTCGACCAGATGAAACAAGCGGTATCGTATTGCCCGCGCCGCTATCACTGGCAGCCGCTCGTCACGATCGCCAATACTCGTAAAGATAACATGCTATTTGCCAATAGGTACATACATACCATGTATAAAATGCGAGTTAAGTTATTATCACAGTATTTATTATCACGACGTTTTATACAAATTACATACACCATCGGCAAACCTAATGTGAAACGTATAATTATTATGGGCCTTATATCGAATAGTTTGTTCCATTGTTAAGCGACGCTTACTGTCATCTTATCGAGAAAGTTCCGTCAAGGTAATATATCCTAAAACGCTCAAAAATTTAAATTAGGGGCATTTAGCTTGCACCATAAAAAATTTTCTTCATAATTACATTTGTTAGTTGACACTGGTCGAATGGAGTTACTTACCGACGTGAACGGATTATGGCATAGTAGACGGAAGTACCTACTCAATAATCGAACCTTGTAATCAAATGTTAGCAGTTTGTGATGGTTTCGATTGAAGCTAAGTGACAGGACGAATATATTTGGTTTCATAAATCTTCAAAATCCTCTGTACTGTGCCAGAGTACCTCACTTGAACGAGCACATGTTTGTGTTAAGACAGTTGGAGGTATAATAAATAATAATGTTCGGACAAACTCTGGGAAATTATAGTTGGATTGGGATAAGCGTAGGATAGGAACTAGAAATAAAAAAACATACTGCTAAGATACAAAATTCTACGATAATCCAGTTAAACAAGATAATTCCGAAGTAAAACACAAAGCCATGATGTAACTCAGTGCATGTGCAATGCATTTTAATGAGCTCTAATCGATGTAAGTGGATAAGCATGGTGTTCACGAACTTGGAATTAATGTGAATAAGTAAGTACCCAGGAACAGCGTATACCTTGTGTATGGCGGCGGTCGGTGCCAAGCAGTTGTTCGAAGCGATCGCTGCGTGAGACAATTTGGTTGTTCACCGTAACCATATTGAACGGATGTCACGTACAATGACTTGTGAAAGCTTCGCTTTTTTGACAGATGGCTTAATCCTGCCGAATTCGACAAAAGAATTTAATTCATCAATAGGAGTTTGAACGGCGTTAGCGTTTTTGATCTAAGGAATTAATAGTTACCGCTTTTGTTTTGTTAGATAACTTTCATGAGGTTTTATGACCAAATGAAGATCTGTTATAATGTTTGCACGCGAAGTAGATTGCCTTAAAGCAGATGTTTTATGACCAAATGAAGATCCGTCATAATGTTTGCACGCGAAGTAGATTGCCTTAAAGCAGATTCCTTTCTGGCTTAGCCTGTTTGTTGTTTAGTTTTTCTGCCACTCATTGTACTTACGGCCCATACTTAATTTATCTATATTAGGTATTCACCTATAACGTAAAATATATTGTAATTTGTAGGTACTATGCAATAGGGTCACTTGGCACGTGCGTCAGTTTACGAAAGTGAAGCTTATTCATGTAAACAGATAACAGTGAAAATGGGGCGTTGGAGCTGCATACCATCACTCGCTTATCAGTATTGCTGAAATTTTCTTACGAGTCCACCATAAAACATTATTATTACTCACCATTGTTAGGAAAGCAGTACCAATATGTAAAGACACAAAAAAGGAAAACATATCTAATAAATGATGCGAGTAAATAATAAGAAAATGTAGGTAGATTTACTTTTGCACCTAGCCTAGGTAAGCAAATTGATTTTGAAGGATTGTGCCTGTAATTTAAACTTTTAATTGCACTGTAAGTGATGATATATTTCATAACAATAGAAAAGTAAATACCTAGTTTCTTTTATTTTGAAAGCAGTCATTCATTACAAAACAATGGAGGTTAATATCAAAGGAGTATACCGCTTTAGTTGATTTATAGTCGTTGAATGAGAGTGGCGTCAGTGGCCTTTTGTCTCAGTCATCCCTCGCGGTCGCGGTTCAATCACGTGTCCCACGATGCCGCGACCAGAGTTCATCGTCGTATTCTATCAATATTAATTTCATTCACCAAGGTTTTGGTTACCAAAATAAGTTTATAAACCAAAACCCGACTATTTATTGAAAAATCGGTCTGAATGCTCTCAAAAGTATGAAACAAGATTAATAATACTGAGACTTCAGAAATTAGTCGTAGTCTAAGCCTCTATCTATACCTACTATAAAAAATATATCATTTTAGTCCACATTATAATAACTTATTTTTCTTCGCCGTAGTCGGGTAAAATTTAGTTGGAAGATCACTTTAGTAACTGCATGAAACTTCTAAAGATACTATAAAAAATCAAAAATAAATAAAGATTGAAGTAATTTTAGTTGTTAATTGAGGGGTGCGTATGTTCTGTAGAAATATAAATTTTTATCCCATTTAGTATTTGAGTTTCCAGCTATCATCATCATAAATTGAAGAGTCTCTTTTCGGTGTTTCCATGTATATTTCTCCATTTGCTAAACTACAGGAAATTAAATGCTCTCAGAACATGTTTCACATTTAATGCCCTCTCTATGTTGTTTCGAGATACTTAGCCCTTTTTAAAAACATAAATAATCACCTACATTTCAGGATTAAGAGGTTCTTGCTATGGGATCTCAGATTATGAAGGATTTAAGCCCGCAGCATTTTTTATTCTTCAGTTTTTTTTCTTTATAAGACACGACAGCGACGATTGGTCGGAAGAAATAATTCAAGTCAACGTGACTACAAAAAGTTTGTTATTACAAGACCGAGGCAGGAAGCCGGCATTTTTGTTAGTGTAATAATGTAATTTTAATGTATTACAATGTTGGCGTACGTTTGTTATAAAAGCAAATAACGAAGTATCATAACATATAAAATGTGTGGCTCCGTTGAATACAACGGAGGTACTACTTATTTCTATTTATTGCTCCATATATCACCCTTATGGAGGTGAAGGTAAGCAGTGGAATATTAAACAGTTTGTTATGTCAGTATCTAGTTGTTTGATATTATTATAACGAGTCTGAAAATTAAGATCTTCAAAAATAAGATAATTTGAACTAACATCAATATACCTACATGGATGTAACATTAAGACATGTACATCGTTATCTGTCTGAACCCTAGCACCCTCATCATCATCATCTCCCTGGCCTTATCCCATACATTGTTGGGGTCGGCACTTGATTCAACCCGATGTGGCTGATCACCTGATTCTTATACGAAGCGACTGCCATCTGACCTTCGCAACCCCATTTAGGAGGAAAATCTGTGATCTGGGTTAAACCAGTTGTCAGATTATTTTTAGGCCTCCGACTGACCTGTAACGATTGCCAAAGATGTTAAATTGGCAACCGGAACCGACGGCTTAACGTGCTCTCCGAGGCACGGAGGGAACTCGGGCGGTCACCCATCCAACTACTGGCTAGGCGTATGGTTGCTTAACTTCGCTGATCGAATGATATGCGCAATAGCAACTGTGCCACGAGCTCCTCTAGCACCCTAGAACCCTAGCACCCTATCGTTATTTATTGCATCGTACTTATTGGCTGTTTTATTTAAATGTGCGATACACAGTTTACGTTAGAAGAAACTCGGAATTGGTTCGGACAGTTGGATACGTCATTGTTTGAAAGTTGATCACGCTGCCAGATGTTCAATGTAACTTGATTCACTTAATGGTCCATACATGTGATAGTTGTGTGTAAGTCGCTTGCACCTTTACACTGGTGAGAAGCGGCATTCACGTGATGTTTTTTGGTGCATCAATGCATGTATTGATTGGCACGGGCGCGGGCCTCCTGCGCGCGCGCAGGTGACAGCCCACGTGGCCGCATGTGCGCCACCCGTGACATGTTATTATGTCATACACACATTCTGAGCATATTTTGTGATCAAGTTCTTTGAAACTTGTTTGAAATACTTCATCAAAGTAAAGATACTTAGGTACCTACTTAGATAAAGAATTACAAACACGGGCGACAGTCCAATGGCGTTTCAAATTAATAACTAGAGTAAGGTTGGCATCGTTCATCATTAAATTTACAGTTACCAACCTATATCTTAATGAATGCATATATTTGTAATATAGTTTTGATAGATAAAAGTAACTACGCATCTCCCAGCTACTTGCATTAAAAGCACTTGAACAGAAGCTGGTTCTGAAGATAAGGCTGAAGTGATTTATTTCCAATATAATGGCTTTGAAAATAACGTGTAACAGAACGTTTGTAGTAGGCGCAAATATGGCGCTATCGTCGGCAGAGCTTGTAGCGCAGAAATCACTGACGTCAGCCGTTTATAATTAGGAGCACTCGGGAACAGTGCGCCGATTGTTTTACCACATGTAGCGAATGGTAATAACTGAACGTCAATACTCCTTAAAAGGAGTTGAACTTAAGCGGACAAAATAACCTATTTCCTCTACCCGTTGCAAATGCGAGATCTGATTTATAGCTGTCAGTTACAATTTGCTAACGAGTTAAAAACATATCAGGGCTCTACCGAGATAAAGATCATGGCCAGTTGGTGGTATTATTGAATGCAAATTGCAACCAGGAACGACAAGACTCTCAGTGGAGTCAGATTGAATAGAAAATAATTATTTACTCACGCATTGTCCTGTCAACTGTCAACGAAGTCTCTGTTGACTCAGCAAACAGAGAAACCTCAACCCATAGGTACCCTAAGCCGAGCTCATTGAGCAGACTACTAAAATTACAATAATATATTGTTTTGTGTAGTTGAGGAGCTCGTGGCACAGTTGCTATTGCGCATATCATTCGATCAGCGAAGTTAAGCAACCATACGCCTAGCCAGTAGTTGGATGGGTGACCGCCCGAGTTGCCTCCGTGCCTCGGAGAGCACGTTAAGCTGTCGGTCCCGGTTGCCAATTTAACATCTTTGGCAATCGTTACAGGTCAGTCAGAGGCCTAAGAGAGTCTGACAACTGGTTTAACCCAGATTGCCGATTTTCCTCGAAAAAGAGGTTGCGAAGGTCAGATGGCAGTCGCTTCGTATAAAAATCAGGTGATCAGCCACATCGGGTTGAACCAAGTGCCGACCCCAAATACATGGGATTAAGGCCAGGGAGATGATGATTGTTTTGTGTAGTTAAACTAAGCTAGTTAGTCAAGGTAAACCAAGGTAGTCAGTAGATAAGGTAAAACGCAAAAAGGTAAAGACGGAGTCAAAAGAGTGAAGAAAAAAATGGTCAGTAATTGGTGTAGAGCGCGTGCTCTCGTTTTGAATGGGCTCACCTCCCATGGTTTTCGGGCATTGTGGGTCGGCTAACGAAGGACCTATGGGCAGGTAGAATAGTTCCGCCATAAAGTACCACTGGCCGGCTCGCTGCCCTCCTGCCCCCGCCTCCCTGCCGGCTCTCAACAATGTCCATGTTATTTCACACAGTCATATTAAACGTTTGATTAACCAATAGTTCACGCTAGTCTGTGAGGCAATTGTACTTGTGTAGCTTTTACAAACAGCTTTACATAAAGTTTTGAATATATTTCAATTATATGAGGCGGGTGTTTGAAATGCAGTACATGCAGTTACTGTCATGAATGCGAAACTATTACATGCTGGAATGTTATAGGGCCATCAAATGGTAGCTGGAAATAGTAAAGCTTTGGAATAATGGCTGGGAACAGATGATGTATTAAACTGTAGTGTGTTTTGCAGAAGGAGGGCGTGGGGCAAGCTCATGCGTTTCGCAGCAAATCGTTCCGCAAGCCGCGGCCCTGCCACTGGTGCCACCAGCCCGTTCACCAACAAGGCTCCGTCTGTAGAGGTATGTTATATCATCATTATTCTGCCTGACCCGAGGGCCAGCTTTGATCGTTTAAGCAGCGCGTATTAAGAACTTCTTAGCTTTGCCGTTTAAATTTACGGTACAAAAATGACTGCCCTTGCTTGCATTTCTCTACCCTGTATGGTGAAAATAAATCTCTGAAATTAATGTTTTATCACAAAGGCAGAAAATAATTAAACAATTACTCCAGGTAATAAAGTATTCAGTTGAAAATACTGTAGATAATGAGATATAAGCACCTATTTCATAAATACTATAAGTGTTCAGTTGAACCTTTTGCATTTCTATGAGTATTAAGTAGTAAGTAGGTTATTTTTGTGTTGAACGATGCATAGAATATTATATGTATGATGATGTAAAATAATGATAGTAATTGCGTAATTAAAGGTCATATTTGATGAGGTTATTTAAGCGGATTATCTTTAGTAAATTGTTGGTTCTATCAACCAGTCTATTGCCATTACATTGTACAGGGTTAATATCTTGTATTTCTTGGAACAACAGACTTCGTGCGTTGTACCTCCTCTAATATTGGATTTACTTAGCTCGTTAGTTATAAGATTTATCGAGAATTTATTTTATGATACTTCATTACCCTAATTCACAACAATTGTAATAGTTTATTATTAAAAGAAATAGACAAGAGTTTTGCTGTAAATATTAAGAATGACTTTAATTTTACCAATTATGTGGAGGTAATCCTCCTCATAATTTGTTGAATCATTAAATTGTCCTGCTTGTATACGATTCACTCCCTTAGGAGTTAATTACAACATATTAACATTACATTTATTTTCTTTTTTTCTTTTTAATAAATTAAATTAAACAAAAATATTACATTATACACGAAATTATACAGTGCCTTGTACCTACGAAATATTTCACAAAAGAACAAAAGGATGATGTAAACAAGTGTTGGTGAATGTACATTATGCAAATATAATATCGGGAAGGTACCTGAAGATATTTGTTTCGACAAACTGGCTAAAGGTTATTGACGAAGAATTACAAGAAACTAGACGTATGTTTAATTCAAATGCCACGACTACTCATAATTGCATGGACATGTTTAAAATTAAACATTCTCTAAGGAAGAACATTATATACCAAAAAAACACTGTACATTTTAAAGCATAATAATACAGATAAATAAAATTGAAGTGTCTGTTTGTTATTTCAATTTAACAGCATTACACTTAATGCATACGAAAGTATTCACGGTACATAAAAACCCATGTAAAGTGTGTATTTCGGCTTAGGTATCTCTGAAATGACTGGACCGATTTTAACAGGATTTTCACAAGCAGATATCTGATGTTGCAAGAAGTAACTAAGACTGCCTTTTTTTAACTTTGGTTTTTATAAGTAAATCTAGTACATAATCACTATATTCATGTAGGTAGCTCTACATTTAGCTGTTCAACTCTTCAACAATACGAGATGTTTTTGTGTATTTAAATGCTAATTGGCACACGTATGTACTTATGTGAATAATAATGTCCACAATTTGTCCATAAAATTGTAAGACAATAACATACCTTTTGTTTGTTACAGTGTGCAAATATGTCTGTCACACGGCGTGCGAGACCAAGGTATGTATTCATGGGTATACCTGATAGTATTATAATATTAATAAACATATATAGAGAGGTTCGTGGAACCTAAACAAATGACGTTCCAATTCAACATATCACTGAGTTTTACTATAAAGCACTTAAGTGCAGTAACGCTGGCCCTTGCGGGGACCCTTCAGGGTAAGCGTGAGTCTACACTGCATATAACTACAAATTGTAACTTCAATAAAGCGCTGTGTAAATTAAATTATGTTAGATGTACCACAATAGGTTCCACAAATATACGTAACAAAATAAACGTGCGTTAATAGCTGAGGTATATTTAGTGGCTATATTTATTTATGCATGATTAAATAGATGCAAACCAATCATTCTTTGTTGGATTTAGTGGTTATAAAGACACAAATGCTACGCTCGCTACTACGGCGTAGCAATTAGTTAGAGTTTTGTTATTTGGGTAGGTAAGTACAGGATTCCGTATGTAATGTCCAATTGACAAAAGCGTAACCCATCCTTTTGCATATAGCATTCGAGTAAATATTGAATATCAGTACCTACAATATTTACCACGATTGTACTGAATATGATTAATTAGTCAAGTTAATTAAGTTAACCGCGTGTTTGGGGAAATCGGTATTGATAGATGCTTTGATGAATAAATTGTTTATTACGAAACATATCTATCTCCGATAAGTTCCCTTGCTACAGAAAAATATATAACTACTAGTTAGAATTGTAGTAATGAGTTGTGTAAAGAACCTATTTGCATATTTACGGGTACTACTCATAATTAGAAGTCGGAAATGCGACGGCTATTTTAAATTAATCTCGAAATGCACAGTTAGGTTTGTATGGTTACATTACAATAAAAATTTAAATGAGCTTAGTTAAGTATCTTGATCATAATGTGGCGCCCTCTATCGTCGTATATAATAAACCAGATCGCGTCCATCCATAAATACCGCTATGGACGCTCGTGCATACGCACATGCGTGTTAGTCATAACTTCGCTGTCAACTTGTAATAAAGCCATGTGCGGTAGATGGCGCTAGAAGCTGATATTGACAAAACTTTTTGATCGAATTCAGTATTTTTTCGTAATGTTAGCTGATATCATTTGGAATTCCGTGCACAAAATGTGGGGATTATTAGCAACGTACTGGTGATATCACTGATGTTCGTGACACGACCATTGGTGGTTAGAGTGAACAGTGAGCTTATCCGGGCTTAGCTAAATGTATTCATAAAGCACAGGCCAAGTCCGGTTTGAGTTGTCCATGTTTAGCTGCTCCGCGCTGATGGCAATCAGCTGCTCGTTACTGGTCACGCTTCCATTGTTCTACGACATACCAAAATTGGTTGCTTTGTACAAACAACCTCTACTAGCACATATTTCGTTACAAATTGCTTGGCTATTATGTTTCTATGAATGTCAAATACAATTATGATTCCCGTTATTATGAGATTCAAACAGATGTTGTGTTTTTATTTTGTAAGTAGGTGTACGTTATGTTATTTGGGAATGAGGAAAATTTCACTGGAAAAAATACGCGGAACTTTACGGCTATATTCATGTTCAAGAAAAGAAAGAGCATAAAAAGCAGTGCTCGTTGTTTTTGTAGCGTAGCGCACAGTACAGTAATGAAAATGTCGTCGGCGCAACATTTTCCCGGAATATCGTTTACAGCGTTACATTACAGCGAGGATTTTCACCATAAAAACAAAAGTATAGCACAACACAAATACCTATTAACCTTAGACGAAGTATTTTCATGAATAAAGTACACAAATTGTATGTAAGAGTTTTATATTAGTTCTCAGATTGGATACAGTCAAAAACAGATACACTTTCTGCTAAATTAAAAATTGCTGCTTATCTAATTTTTATTAAATTACGTACTAACCCGCAGTATTTACATAAAATCCTGAGTCATGTGCAAAATGATGAAAACCGTAGCCATATAACCCATCGCATCATATTAGCTTCAAAAATAATTCCACCTCAATGACAAGTCGTTTCCCGGCAAATTTCAGCGGTTCAGGCGAGATTCACTTAAAAGTGCTTAAAAGCTGCGGTTTATTCTGAGCTCGAGGCACTTCAGATGTAAAATTACACGTTAGACGCCAGCCCTCGGCTCCTCCGCTAAAATTGAACATTAATTTAGAATTAATAGCTGGTAATGCGAGCGTTTAGCACTCTCTTTAATTATTTTCTTCGTTCTACAGCTTACAGATAGGCTCTGTTTGTTTTCATTATTCTGATTTCCTACCTGCCATTACACCAGGGCTCTCAAATTTGCTCCGGCGAATAGCAGAAACCCTTTTTGGGAGGGCCTTGTACTTATATCTCATTGTTAATTCTGAACTTAGCTAGTTCATCCAGTTGTTTTCTAAAAGTTTTAGAAAAGGAGAGTAGTACTTAGTTGCTGAAACCAAATATTAAGATTTAGAAGTGGTTTCAGAACATATTACGTAGGTACTTACTTGTCAAGGTGTAATAAATATACCAGATAATTCACATAGGCATTTAACATTTTGGCTAAGAAATATGCTTGATGAAATTCAAAAAGGCATTAGTTCCACGTGAGATATTAATAATTCAACACAAGAGATTATGTTTGTTAAGGAACCCATTGAATACTTGCTCTGCGTGAAGGGCGGGATGGCCGCGGGCTCCACGGGGAAAGGAACACCAATGGCTGTGCAATTTTCATACACAAACATTTTGTTGATGAGAAATAATTATTCGGCCACTTTCGAGCCAATTCTCGCATATAATATATTGGGTTAGAGCCACAAAATAAAATTTCTATACTAATTACAAATACGCATACATATTTTCATAGTAATTTCTTACGTAAGTCGTACTTAATTTCTGAATACAATATCTACAGCTGTATCGTGGTGTTTGACATTAGCAAAGTAAATGCCACTGTACGTAGGTAGGTAATGTGTCTAGTAATGATAATAAATAATAAATATCTAATATACACATCTTTTCAAACCTACCTTTATCTTTTTATGAATTTGCGTTTGCGTAACCGTTTTACCTTACCAGGGTTCACCTAGATACCTGAAAGGACAGACTTATAAAACTTAAGTATATTCATGTAATACATTAGTTAATATGTAATATATTTACAAAGAAACGAGTCGCGTCACGTCACGAAGTTTCGTGTATTCAATTTGGTACGTACATTTGATACACATTCTCCTCAAGTATTTTAGAAGCACATTTTATGAAAGGGAACTGAAGTTGACTTTACAACTTATTGCTACTTTAACTCATAGGTTGAAAATGTTCTCATAATTCAGACGAAATTAAATAAGATCCTTTACTTACTTTATGTTATTTGCCTCGCGTTTTTTAATGTTTTACCAAAAGCAAAAATTTTCCGGTTTTAGGTTGACCATCAACCGGATAAAGGCAGGTCATTTCTAATTTTAGGCATCCATCAAGTAGTTTTCCTTTTAAAACGAGTCAATAATCGTGATTTGTTTTGTGTTTCCAATAAATTAATCCTTTACGGGATTAAGCACCTCAAACTATGATTTAAAAGGTGGGACCATTATTTTTTCATTCGTGTTAATCTTTAGCCACTAATATAACTGGCTAGTGAATGAAATAATATAAACTAGAAATATGCATGTATTTGCAAGCAATTGCTTCTGCTTTGCGCCAGTAACGTACTTCCAAAACGTTAAAATCCGTTACTTGTGCTTTTTAAATGTAAATTGAATCGTAAAACGCTCGTAAATTTAACCGTACAGCGGCAGCGTAGGTGCGAGATGCGGGCCAAATGAATTCTTGCACACCAAAGTGTCAGTTTTCACTCTAGCACCGTGACAATGGTCAACATAAAAATCTTCGGTAGTAAATTACACATATATCAATAAAAACTATCCATTGGCTCACTAAGGAATGTAAATAAATGTATTGCAATAGTGACAGAAGTTGTCGAGAAAGATGTTGTAAAGATAAGAGGACGCTATATGGACGGCCGTGGCGTGCACAATCAGCAATGACAATACAAATAAAAACTTTTTTTACTTTAAGCCGAGTCTCCGCGCTGTTACTTTGAGAGACCAACTCGCCGGAACATTGATTTTATGTGCGATACATTTTAATGAAAGTGAGTGAGAGTTTAAAGATACAAACCAAACAAGACTCTAAGAAAAACATGTTCCACGTTATTCTGCATCCCAATTTTCAAGAAACTAAGCTTGTGTGATTGAAGATTCCTGCTCGTTGATTTTTTGACGTTTTCTAATAATTAAACTTAGATGATCAATTAATTGCCTCTGAAACACTTCTACTAAATTTCATGAAAATAGTTGGAGTCGTTTCCGAGATTAAGATTAGATTAGATACAAGAAGTCATACAAACAATTTCCAGCAGATACTTCATATAACTTACATCGAAGGGTTTCGCTTACAAATTATGCTAAATGCATATCACGTTCATGTTGGTAGTTAACGCTATTTAATCGAGTCTCAAGATATTATGATCAAAGATAATCAAAGTTTCATAGTCTAAGAGGTAATACATTTTTCTGAACAACACACAGGTGTTCGATAAATTATACTTTTTTTAGTGTCGATCCAATTCGGTTTTGGTTCGAAATGTTTTAGTATCAATACAATTTTTATCTGATGTTATCAGTTTGTGAAATGATAGCTTACTCTGAACTTGGTCGTTATTATAGGTCAAACATTTTACGTACTTCTCGACATTATTGTTTTTGAAGCACAGTTTCGACTATTTACGACTATTTATTATAAAAGGATGGTAGTGATAAAGAGTAAGCCCTGATCTTGACCCAAATTTATTTGGGTCTAGGATCGACACCCGCGTCATTCTCAAAATATAAACAAAAGGCTAAATATACGAATACATAAAATAAAGGTCACAGTAGTGCCGTTAATATGGAGACGACAAGGGGACCTATGTGTGATGGTGTGACGTCACCACTCGTCGAAACACTTGTACAAACAAACTCATACAAACTGTACCTACCGACCGACCCAGGCCTCTATGGAGCGACACCTACTTTTCCTTTATTAATGTTTCTTCGATTGAGATCTATGGCTCTTCCGGCAATAAACATATTTTGTTCTGTCGTATAGTACGACTCTGAATCGCATGGATAATACGATTATTTAAATGTAGGTAGCCTCGTTCTAGGAGCAATATGGACGTGGCGCATGTGCCAGAATTGCACCAGAAATGTGCCAAGGTTGGGTGCGCGGGTGCAGCGGGCGGGTGACCTGCTGCAGAATGCTAATATACGAACTTGAAAGTTGCTCGCAAATCAGATAATAAGCTTCCAGTTTAGAAACACTATAGTAACTTTATACTTGCCAAAGCATTTAGCTACATATTAACTTTGAAACTTGAAAACAACTCCAATCAGCACAGAAGGGCTTTGGGGTTTGTCATGAGCTTTGCCAAACTTGCCTCAAGGGCAAGGAAGAATTGACGGCGTAAATTGTAATAGTGAATTCATTAGTTCGCTTCACTACGTACTTATTAGCAAAACTTCTTGCTCATTGAATATTGTCGTACTTACCTACTCTTAGTTTTAGTAGTTGTATGTACGAGCCAGAGCATCAGTAATTTTAGAGCGCGGGAAATATTTCGGGGTTGTTATCAATTGTGATGTAGTGTAGGACTTCATCTCCAGTATAGTGGTAGAGAATGGAAGCTGCAGGGCACGGGCCGGCCGGCAGTCAGGTGCAATGGTCTCGTGGCCCGCGGGCGGCGGGTGGCGCGTCGCGTTGGCGGGCTAGCTGGCAGTGCCGCCGCGCGCGCCGACTTGCCCACGCGCATGCGAAATATACCTTTCGCGATTCGGATTCGCAAACTACTCATATTACTCCAGAAATCCTCAAATTGCAAAGAGCTTTGGTGACTTTGTAGTCCTGTTCCCATGTGCCACGTGTGGTGTTAGTGGTTTATTGTTATCTATGGATTGTTAGCGTTAACACTTTAGCAACTAAACAAGAAATGCCGAGTACAAGCCATTCCACGAGCGTGATTATTTGTTATTGCAATTTTAACCCTTGAATAAATTATTAATGTATTTATTCTGCATCATACAAATTTTCAGTACCTTTCACTGCCTTTGTTAACTCTGTTTTAATCAACAAATACAGAAGTGTAATTATTTGTATGAGCTTTTGTTAGCGCTTGATCCTTACTGTTTAAAATTTTACAATCCTAAGATTTGACTTGATTCGTCCAAAAATCACAATCACGGTGTTTATTACTAAAACCGTTTATACCGAATGTTCAAGGTGACAACGTTTTTTTATCATAACGAAAATAGTAGATATTTCCGATAACACTGTTATGTTTTAGTTTTATCGATAAAACTCCTTCTTGAGTCACGTATGCCATTGCTCAATGTACACAGCACAGGTGTACTTACTATAAACGAGGCTGGTACCTACCTCTCAGCTCTTTAACTAACTCACTGTAGAATCGAATTATTATCGATGATAACATGTGCAATCAACAGACGAATGTAGTCACATCGATGTAAGTTATTTAGTTCAGTTAGCGGAGGTCGCGCAGAAGTGTCATGTTTTAAGATAAAGACACTGTTTTCACAGTTTTTAGCGGTCAGTCGGAACAATACGATGTGTGTTCACACTTTGCGTTAATAATTACTAAGTGAAGAAAGCTTCGTGGCTTCTCTCTGTGCTGTTACACACAATGACTGGACTGTACATGCCGTGTTCATAACTCGAGTGTTTAAAAGTGTAATTCTTTTGTGATAAGCTATTTGTAATCCCGGATATAATGTATAATGGACGATTGGATAGTAGCAGCACCTCTACGTCGTCTGGAAGCTCCGACTTAAAGGTAACATTTTAATTAAGTAAATAAATTATAATAAAACCCCCCTGGTTTCAACTCACCTTGTGATGAATACTCAGAGAATTTGCTCCTATGCACAGAAACGAAGCTAATACAAACTAGATACAAACAGGCACAGACTGAATATAATTTATGGTTAAGATTTGGAAGAGTTATCGTAATAGAACATAATCTGTTCCGATGCATGGACATCTCCCGCAATCTACAGGTTCGTCAGAAGCCTGACAAAGTCTGGCAACTGGTTTTATCCAGTCGAGCGATTTTCCAAGTAAAATGAGATATAATACTGGGATAGCGGTCGTATCGTGTAAAAAAATCCGGAAACCAGCTACACCAGGATGGGCACAATATATGGTGATGATGTTAGCGATACTTAATATTGGAATAATTCCCTAAATATGTATTTGGGTAAAGAGATTTTTATAATGTTAACCTCGAATGCCTACCTGATAACGGTTTATCACTTGTGACTTGATTTGTTTAACAGATTAAAATGAAAAAACGAAAATATTGATATTAGCCGGAATATAGTGTTTATTATATGGAGGCATTATAATATATTACTGCGCTTAGTTTCGGCACTAATACCCAAAACGTTTTTCACCGGTTTGTAGCGTAATTTACATTGCTATCTATAGCTATGTATTCTTTAGACACTATTAAAGCACACAATCTTGCTATTGTTCTGATATCTCACTAATCCTTTGCGTAACTGGGTTAAATGCCCTTGTTTGCTTATAGAACGCACTTTGAGTAGATTTACTCACTGGAGACAAAATTCGGGACGTTAGAATAATAGAGACAGGACCTTATATATTTTTAACTATATTATTATAGGGCATTGTAACGCCTATATACACCCGAGTAGATATGTTTGTATAATAAGTATATGTAGAGTCGTCACCGTAAGAACGATGAATGTATAAAAAAGATAACGGTGAGCTGAGTACACTGCATTGGTACTGATAAGTAGATAGATACCTAATTAATTACCAATTAGTGCTTCCCCTTCTCTTGTATTTGCACTGCCATGGAATGTTCTAACATTGCTGCGCTATGGAGGTTTTTATCCTGAATAGCAGTATAGCTCGCTAGGATCAAGCGACTGCCAACATTTACTAACAAAATAAATCGCACAAGTATTTCTCGGGCGTCGGTCACATGATACAGACGTCAGATGAGGTTGTGTGCCTTCGAGTAAGGCACTAGTTTTCCATGACTCAAACGTGTGGTCGCATGTTGCATTTATAAACACCTAAGTAGCGAAAGTTATACTTTACCAGGCACCTGTGTGTTTTTATCATAGTATTTTAAGTTTAGACTTGTATTTTATAGGAATAGAATCAATTTTAAATATTGACTGCACAAATCCAGGGTATGTAAATTAACTTAGGCTCCGAGAAATTCCAATAAAACGCTGGTAAATACATTGTTATATAGGTATGAGCTTGAACGCTGCTCGTAGCGCGTGTTGTGTCGCGTGGCGAGATGCAATAAGTACACCGCAATAAACGCAATTTATTACATAATAGTTTTTATAGTGCCTATCTGAATTTGACATATTATACCGCCATAGTAACCGATTTACTTATTTCAGCGAATAATTATTTTACTAACCTTAAATCGATCCTAAACATTGAAAATTAAATTGCCTCATTCTCAAGGACCATATTAAGATTACAGCAATTGGTCTCGTGATAGTATTTTAACTCTTAATGGCCATTCCTAAGAGTTATATGCCTGGGAAAGTGCGATAACTATCCACAATTAAAATTTAAACGTCATGTGGTTGGAGTTATTGTCAAATCACTACTTAATATCCAACTCCATCGATGCTCCTCGCTCGTACCTGTAACAGAAAAACAAAATTTTTTCTAATTGCGTGACGCGTAATTACTTAAAATACCTAACAAAGCGAGTAGAACTCACATAGTGAAATAACATAAAAGTGGTGCTGGAATCTAGGTTCTATCACCGATTTAAGCAGTTATACACCTACCTAAGTCCACTGAAACAGATTTAAAAGTCATCCGAGCCATCAGCAAAAGGTTAATTTCAAAATAAATTTACGTTAATATATCCATCTTATGTCGCATACAAGACATTTATGACCACCCCTAGACGAGTATATCTGGAATCTCAATGTATTAAAAATAACCCTGATGACATTAGACTGATCTGATTATTAGTGAACTTGGTGGATCGAAGAGTGCGGATAGAATGCTCATAGCAATCTGCAGTAATGGTCCGTGAGATGAGATAAGATCCCAAACACGCTGTCCGAACACTTTACGCAGCGTGCAGAAAATTTACGATCATCGGGAGTGTAATTATTATTATTGCAAAGATCGTTGTGTAATCAAGTCGGGAGTTGAATTACAAAATGAACATTCTTGGTGTTTTATGGTTACAAGAAATTAGCAATTCACCGTACTGAGCATTGGTTAGCCTAACATGTAGAGAAATTGGTCACAATGCTATTAGGTTGTAGTTGTGGGTGAGTGCTCGCTCTGTGACATGTTGTTGAAGGCACTTATTTCACAGCTAAGCAAAAGTTGCAGCCTTTTAATCAAAGTCCATCCATAGGAAGTTTATTAAGGTTACATGTATATTAAAGATAGCAGTTTCGTTATATTGTGTTAAGTATACCTTTGCAGGCCCCACCGGATACATCAGTTTTGCCGAATGAGTACCTAATCTCGCTTGCCAAACCGGTGCCTCATCAAATT
Source organism: Watsonalla cultraria (assembly GCA_964035505.1). Classification (NCBI taxonomy): domain Eukaryota; kingdom Metazoa; phylum Arthropoda; class Insecta; order Lepidoptera; family Drepanidae; genus Watsonalla; species Watsonalla cultraria. The sequence goes on along the minus strand of OZ037713.1, from coordinate 6,552,817 downwards.
GGCATGCAATCACAACTTGTTTTGACTCTAAATTGACGTTTCCGTAACAGCCATGTATAAAATTTAATCTGATCAAACTTCTTCGCCGAATTTAAAAGTTCGACGATGATGATTGAATAAGTAATAAAATACGTTAGCTATTAAGCACAGTCTACTTAAAGCAGTATGGAAACTATGAATAATTTTTTAAATGAAAACGTTTGCTCCTCTGGGGCTTGAAGGATGTCATTTTTAGATTTTAAAATTTAGTTTTTCATTAATTTACTGTTAAAATAAGGTACATATTTTATCGTTTTGAAGTGTTGAAAAATGTCTGTAAAACACGTAAATGACATATACGCGATCGGCCACGACGCGACGTGATGTGAGACTCTCATTTCTAACAATTTGTTACTACTTTCCATACTGCTTATAGAAATTTTAAATGTATACTGTGCGTTCTATTAGCTTTGCTTCCTGGCGATCATAGTTTTGCAGCCGCGAATGTTTAACTTTATTGCCTATTTAGCTGGATTTTCTCGATTGGCAAACCAGGAATGTCGTTATGATGTCCTTTGTATAATCTCCTTTCAAATTGGTGGTGCCTCGGTTGGTTTGCTTACTTGACTCTTATATAGTATTTTTTTATAACATAATACACACACTCTACGGTTCCTCACATGCTACGGTCCTTACATTCTTCTTACGCTTCGTCTACATTCATGCATCTTTTCATACACTCCTTTCGGTCATGAGTCTCCGAAATTTGACCTTTATAGAGAAGATTATTAATTTGGTCATGATATTTTTTCCTTGGATGCGCTCTACCGATACTTCCACTCACATTTGCTCTATAAATGTCTTTTGTTAATCGCCTTTCACTTATCCTTTCGACATGTCCACACCATCTCAACATAATTCACAACAAAATTAGTATGTTGTGAATACTTATTCTATCGGACCATGCTTTCAGCAAAATGTAAATAGTATCTACCTACCTAGATATTTGTTATAACTCTATAAAAAATCAGGACGTCTAAATGAGTACTTAAATTGAGTTGTTACGTCATCTAAACACGACTTGCATTAAGGCAAATCTAATAGCACTTCCGATCGGTCGGTCGATACTTAAACGTCACCCAGTTTCCGGGTACGTTGGCTCCGCCCGGGAAGATTAACAGCGGGTCCGCACCGGCGCGGCGCGCGACTCACCTACTCTACTCAATCTCACCCAACTTATGCTCAACTTGTGACCTCTACTTTTATAGCTTTTTCTTGACTTGTATACCTACAATCTACATCAAGCTTAAATCATGTGATTTACCTTAGTATATGCGGTCTATAATAAGTCTCATACATATTTAGACTAGTCGCTACTGAAATAATGTCAGCATTTGAATGCTAGTGAAATTCAGATCGGCTGATAGCGAGGAGGAGATCGGAGGATGAGAAGAACATCATCGCACATTGCACCAATCCCAAATAACATGAGATAAGGGCAGGAGGATAATGATGATGATTTAGAAGACTAGGTTGACTAACGTCTCGTAGCGTAATCGACTGTGGATATAACGTAATAGACACTATGCTAATCTTTATTGCTATCACGAATGCGAACGGAACACTGTCTGTTTGTTATTTGATGATTAATTAAGTGTGTACATTTAACTAGATCCATTATGTCAAACATTAAACTAAGTGGCCTCTCACTAACTGTTTAATATATTTTGTTCGTACCTGCCCTGATAAACGTATTCAAGAAAACTGAGTAGTTCCGTTCCGTAGAGTAATTCCGTTAGTTACAGTAACGAATATCTACTGAAGATCTACTGAAGTCGGTTGTAACACCCACACCGTACACTATCTCACCTCACATCCTTTTGCTAACTGTGTCATATCACTGCCTTATTCTATCCTAGCTAGGTAATCTCTTGCTTACCATCAGGTGGTCTGTGAGTGAGTTTGTTAAGACGTATGAACTATGCAAATATTTATGCCACAACAGTGCGATATGAGCGATCATGCAACAATGCAAGGTCGTTACGGTTATTTGAAGATTTCGGCGATCGTTTTGTCGGCAACATAATAATACATATACGGTGAGCGTCGAACGAAATCTGAATATCAAATCAGGAGTTCCTTTCGAAAAGAAGAAAGTTAAAAGAGACAGATACCACACTATTTGCGAGATAAATCCACAAGATCGGAGAGACAGTATTTATTTATATCTACCACTGTACTTCACACCCGTCTGTGGTATTCGCTGGATATGTTGGTTTCTTTGCATGATCGCGCTGCGCTGTCGTCGCGCCGTGCCGTCGGAGCCCGCACCACACATATTATGAATGATGAACCACGAGTACCACAACTCATGGTACTCTCGACATATACCCTACTATATACGATTACCTGTCGGAATCATCTTATTTTCTCTTCTATGATGGAAACCATAGAGTAAAAATTCGCTGACCTGTTAATTAAAAATAATGTTAATAAAACAAAATCAGTTGATTCCACTATGTTTTAAAATATTAACCAACTGATCAAGTTAGGGTTGGTAGTGGCGTCAGAAGGTTTCCGCTTCTCAAGTTTATATAAAATCGATTTCTGTATGATAAATTATTCAGACTTACTTACTTACAGAAGTACTTAAGTAATGTAATATTAGCCTTATACTAGACCGATCACAGATAATTTACATATTTTAAAATCACTTCAGAGACCTGGAACGTTTGTTAATGGAGCATGTGTTACAATTTTGACCTTAAAAAAAGCAACTTTTTTTATGGAATAAATTTCACTTTCTCCTGCTACCGTTACATAAGAATGGGTATTTTCAAAATTTGTAGAATTTGAACGGGTAAATAAAATTTGAATTTACTTTTCCAATAGTTGCTTATCCAATTTCCATTTTAAATATTGAATGCGACGCTGCGGAGTGACGGGCGCCAGCAGCGTCGGACTGTAGCCTCTGTAATCCAATTTGGTTTGAGGGATTGCTTTGCAATTCATTTAATTGACCATCATACTTAATTACATGTTTGTTTATCAAAGCAGAGTGGCATATACGGCGATGCGTGCTCTATAGAAAGTGGGGAAATTCCAGTGAACGACTTTTAGCACATTTCTCAAAAAAGTCTTTTTTGCAAGTAACAAACAAGAGCGGTATAGGCACTTATTTTAATTATTACTCAGTTTCGAACATTACTGCCTACATATAAAGGTACGATATTTACTTTATAATATTAGTAGGTACAGTTCTTACTTATTAATGTTCAAGCAATGTACCCATTAAAGCTGGTATCCAATTATATCATTCCAAATATAATCCATGATTTATATTTAATTGCGTGGCTAGCATCGATGAGCAAATACTTTCTATCAGTCGATACTTATCAATTACATATTATATTTATCTCGTCGAGCGACCGGTGTACATCCACTCGCTGTAACTGGGACGTGTGTTTAATTAGAGCAACGCAGATATAAGCACATCAATGGACGCCGAATGACCCGGAACTAGCAGTCAATCACAATCAGTGAGATTTAATACATTTCATTTAATACATACATTTAAATACAATTCTATAGATATCGGAACGCGCACACCGTACCTAGTCTACATACTTTCAATGTATTTCACATTTAACGAGTCGTTCCGTTTGTAGCCAACTGCTAATCGTTTTATGACGTGCAGATTTTTTGCTACCCTAATCGTGGAGCTGAGCCGATTGAGAATGTAAAAAAATGTGATAATCGATTTCTTGTTAGTAACAACTTGAGTGACCGTCATGGAATTCCGAACAATCGTGGTGCTATTATAATCTTCTGGATGCTATATAAAAAAAGAAAAACTATTCTTCAAACAAAATATTAATTTCACGTTAATTTGTACGAATGCACCATATATTGTCACTATTACTTATACATATACAGGTGCGATTGCGATAGTTACCAGTAACAACCGTACTTTTGATTTTATTTTAATAAAATAAAATCAAAAGTGCTTAGTCATCGAGAACAATAAAAATGTGTAAAAAAAACAAAATTTATAAGAATACAACTTCCAAACCTCGGGCCAAGTAGAAATTACATTTTAAAATGACTTTACTTCTTATACACGTAACGCAGACTCGTCTGTACCGTCTTCCTTCATACAATATTACACGATGGGACAAAATTTTATTTTTGTACCTTGATACAGCCTTAAACTTTCATGAATATTTTCACTGCTCTGCAAACACGTAGAGCACAAAGATTTTCTCACGACTAACATTTCTATGTACATACATACTAAATAATGTGCGAAAAGTCATCGTAGGAGATACGCATACAACCAACATAGTAAAAATAGTATGTATTATGTGTGTATGTAAGAAAAATCTAGAGCTTAAATTAAAATACGAACACGCTGACCAAGGCGTAGAGTCCCTTCACAAATCTCCAAAATAAAAATCAATGAAAAAAATGTGCGTGAACATATGAAAGTGTTTCACAGGTGTAGTTGCATGTGCAAACTGCAGGACAGCCGATGTCACCCGAGAGGATTGAGTCGTCCATTTCGCCGCCGGACACGCACGATGACTTGAGCACTTAATCTCACGCATTTCCCTTTAAATTATACATTAAATTGTGTCGAGAGTGTGCGATTGCCATATACGGAGACTTTTAACGTACGAGATGTCTCAACCGAAATGTATATATGAGATATTTTTTTATTGCGAATGTAAACGTGAAATCTGACACATAAAAATACCAACGTCATTACCGATTTGTGCTGCCCTTGTCTTTGTAAAACCCTACAGATTTATTGAGTAAATACATACATACATTAAGTACGTACATATGTTCAAACCTGTAAGTTAAGTTAGCAAATGTAATATATAAAACACTAGCTGTGACCAGCGGTTTCACCCGCATAGACTTAATTGGGTTATAACCACGTTTATCGGTATGTCCTTCTCCTGGTTCTAAGCTACCTCCCCACCAATTTCAGCCAAATCAGTTCGTATAAATCGTGAAACTAACAAGTTTTATATATATAGATCTTATTTATATTACGTTTTCTCAGCTTCTCCTATTTAGGAAATACTTCCATCACGAGTTTCCATAAAAAATATCTATAGTTGAAGTCACTTGAAGTAGGCATACGCAGTAGAATCTTTCTAATAAGTAGATAATTACAATGCTTTAGAACCATTAATATGTTCTTGATATGCATTTGTTAACTACTAACTAAGTAAATATATCGTGACTGAAAATATTTTACATCTAATATTAGGCTACAAAGTTTCAAGTACGAGTATATAGCTTGTCGACGTGTGTCAAACTGAGATTACAAAATTTGGTGGGAGCAAAGCGGCTTCGTGCACGAGCCGAGCGGGACCACCACGCAGCGTAATTAATAACAACGTGCTTACAGATTGCGGCCCAACAGCCAGACGGTAATAGGACACCCGTAAACACTCCAAATTATAGCCCTGCCAACCACGCACGGAAAACATCTGATTGACGCATGAATTTACTATATTTATTCAGAAAGTATTTTCAGTTATGTTTGCGCCGGTCTATCTACTTGGTCCTAACCTTATTTGTAAGAAACTGGATGTCCACAGATTTTCATAGGATATTCAAATTCAAGCTCGTTTCAGCTTTCTAATATGTATATGTTGAATCGTGTATGTTATCTAAATCGTTATCAAAACTAAATCCATCACACACTTCAAGCATACAAATACATACCCGAGCATCGGGCGCTATGCGACTCTTACAGCCTTATACTAAAACATATTTATACAGATGAATAAAATTGAAGTGTCTGTTTGTAATTCCAAATAAACAGCTTTTCATTAAATTCATATGAATTTTGAAAAATGAACAATCAGTTTTGAATATTTTTCTTATAATACTTTCACTGACATATAGCTGATGTTACCAGGTGTAACATACATTTTTAAATTAAGGTTCCGTGAAAAAAAAGCCACCATTGAAATTATGTCTATGCGGGTGAAACCGCGGGGCACAGCTATCTCAAATAATGTCATTCTAATTTATACAGATAAATAAAATTGAAGTGTCTGTTAGTAATTCCAAAATAACAGCTTTTCACTAAATGCATATGAAAGTATACACGCTACTGACACTAAAAAACCAAGTTTAAATTTTTTCTCTGTCTGTCTGTTTGGCAGGTTATCTCCGAAACGTCTGGACGGATTTTAACGGGACTTTCACTGGTAGGTAGTTGATGTTTCAAGGAGTAACTTAGGCTACTTTTATTTATCAAAAATATTAGGGATCCGCGACAATAAGGATGAAACTAAATCTACGCGGGTTAAACCGCGGGGCACAGCTAGCCCAATATAAAAAAAATATGTATACAATGAATTGCATACATCATGAGGAAACTTAATGTTCAGTTAAGCATGTTGTGTTTATATCATTCGCTTTGTAAAGGATCATACCCTAATTCCTAATTGGTTTGAGTGGTGTTTCGGCACTCATCAATCAGATCTGAAGAATGGTTCATGCGTATCCACAACCCGTCTGGGCGCTTTGAATGAAAATAAACTGTTCATTATAATAACATGGCCATTTCCTGATCGACCTAATAAACGTGACTAAGTGAGGTTCTGGAGTCAATCAGGCAATGCAATGGAGCTGATCGCCGCCCCCTGTGGCCGGTACACTGTTGCGCCACGTTTATTTTTACTCTAAAAGTACTATTACAGTAGCTAGTACTCGCCTACACATACTTAATGCACTTTCCAATGAGTTTGTTCTTGTGGGAGTAAGATGTGCATACATTTAGAACTCTTGAAAAAGTAACCACCTAAGAATCAGAGCTTCGTAATGACTGTATATATATTTTAATTAAAAACCATGAGTTCCCAACACAATAATTAATTTCACACGTTACACGAGAACAATTGGAGGTAACGAATGTGGAAGCCAGCAACAAAGTCTCATTAGGTGCGTGAGTGAAATATGTTGAGGCGCCAGTGACCGATGGGCCGCAATAAGTCAGAGCGACGACCACGAAGCCTCCTTCCGGCTTATTTGAGCCGTGAGATAGACCCCGGGCTTATTAACGCGGCTGCGTCGTGTGTGATGGGCCCGAGCTAATAGCAGGTAATGGCCAACGAGGGGCACGCGTGCGGGAAATTAGCCATATTATTGCGGAGTCAGGGTCACAAATGATGCCCGGACATATAGCTACTACATGCACATCTAGTACTTATTTATGTACTTGAACTTTTCTCCATTGCTCTGCTGATTAGTTGGAGGCTTTAATTACCGTTTTTAATAATTAGTTCAATGACCATCTATTATAGACACGTGTCTATCTAAGGGATTCGAAATGATGAACCTTCACCTTCTTCTTCTTCTGCCAATCACTGATTATAGACCTGCTGTAATGCACATCAAATTTATCTGTCTCGAGGCCTCCACATCCAAGTCTTTCCTGCAATCTTCATCAGATCGTTATTCCACCTCAACCGTCACTTGTCCTCGACCAAGACTGGGTATCTATTCGTACACGTGATGGATATTTGAAGAATAAATTTATTTTTATGAGTTAAGAACCAAATTTATGAGTTAAGTATTGACCATGATGGGTTTGTATACATATTATGCCCTTAAAGAGATTATTAATAATTCATGTGAGTGAGAGTTTTCACGCTTTCGAAGACGTGGTTTATCTCTACTGTGTCGGTGGCGGCAGATCGTGTTGTCACACTTATGGCCCATCCCTGTTGTTTTCACTTCCTGTGTACTCACTACTTCTCAATTAAAAGTATTGTCCAAAGAGTGTTTAATATTCTCGAATTCGTCCATCATTTACGCCGTTAAACGTGAGACTTAAATTCTAAAGTAGGTATTTTTCATGGAAAACAATTTCACTAGTCTCTTCCCGTGTAGTTAAGCTTCGGTTTCGCCTGCGGCTATTATGCATATTTGTAGTACGTAATTTCTTTACAAATTGTTGGTTCCGAATTTCCCACACGAGTTATGTTACCGAATACTTGAATTTATGAATTTAAATTACTTCACCCATATAGGTCGCTTGACCTAAGACACGGCGTGCTTAAAATGAACAATGTATTTTTCAATATGTATAAATTTGCCGAGTTTCACCACTATTGTCGTTTATGTAAAGTGAATAATGTGTGTCCGTAGGTACGTACGATCCATGAAAGAACCAGTTTAAATCACCTGCGAATGCTGTGTAATTTATTCTGAATACACCTTCAGAAATCTCCCGCTGAGTCCGTGTGGAATTCTATTGAAGATAAATCGCAAATTATGATGCATACAACCGCATTGAAAATCATATGTTATGATTGTGATTATCTCAAGCGACAGCGCTTACTATCATCGGGCTCTACACGTAATACAGCGCCTGCACTGCGCTCTACCACCATAATTACTTGGGTTAGCTGTGTTTTGCTCGTCATTATCTATTTGTAGTAGGTAGGTAGCTGATGTTTCAAGGAGTAACTTAGGATTAACTTTTATTTATTATTAGGGTTCCGCGACGATAAGTATGAAACTAAATCTACGCGGGTGAAACCGCGGGCACAGCTAGTTGTTAAATGTTTACTTACACTATTTAGAGGAATATTCATTCTACTCGAACTACGATTGTACTCCTTCCATTTTCCTTGGATTCCTACCATTTTTCATTCTTTTCAAAGTCGTTAATCGCTAAAAGAAAAGAATTCACCAAATAAATAGGAAATTGTTAATATTATTGATTGAGTTGGTATTACTATAAAAACTATTATTTACTATGCTATGGCTTGTAAGTACTATTGTATATATACTATTGTAGGTCCCATGATAATCGTAGATGATACGCAGATTGTTCCCCCAGGCGGGTTGATCGCTTGCATACCTGCAGCTGATGCTGCTCACGCTCAAATAAAGACAAAACCACTTTTCCCTGTATATCTTCTATTTGCTACTTTCGCTACGTTTTGCCTTTCTTTAGTTATCCACCTTGAAGTTGTTTATCCGTCTTGGACATTCACGTTATAGAGTTCTAACTCGAACTCAAACTAAGAGTTTTCCGGGGTAATTACATTTCTTTGTCGAAAACTTTTTCCATCAGTCCTTTTTCCAACCCCTTAAAAAAATTAAGCAGCAAAAAATGCACGTACACTTGTGTTTCTCTCAACTCTCAGACGAACATTAACTTAAAATTTCGTATTTTTTGCTGCTTATCATATTTTTGCAAAAACTCTTGAATTATGTATGGTCGTACTAGTCTCATGTTGGTGTACCCACTTTTGTTATCCAATGTGACGTGAAGGAATTTAAAGTTTTTTGACAAATATCTTATTGTTATCTTATTCGACGTTTCAAATTACCCTGTGTAACAAATGTGATTATTTCGTATAGTGGTACCTACGAATATGTGATTCTTAGCAATTAGGCAACTCGCGAATATTGCGGACTCTACTACCGCAAGCTCGTTGTTACTACACCAAAGTGGATAGGCATTTTTTTCTATTGGTTGCTCATAATTTACATATACCTAGATTTGTTACGGTCACGCTAAGTTTCAAATATGTATTTCTGACGATGTACAAAATGAGCAGTCAGTTAATAAAAGGCGTACGAACTAGATTATGAGGTATCCGTGTTGGCCCTGGAGAGCAATTGACCTAGTTCATAGAGCAAGTTTGTTTGTTTCAGGTGGCTGGTGCCATAGAGCTGGCTGACCCTGCCAACGCTGCGCAGATCCTCGCGCACTTGCAGAACTCGGTAAGTTATATTTACCACGCCAATTTATTTTATCTGCACAGCGAACAACATAATTGACTCCAAAGGAAGTTACTTTTGGCATAGATTCCGCATTGAGATACTCGTTCTTCTGTAGGATATATTGGTGAAAAAAGTTCAAATAATAAAATTCTTTGCGACATGACATTAGTAAATGATTCGGTTTTCGTTTGCAGGGCGGTATTATTTGTTTGATATTTTTATTAGCCATATACCTATATATTAATAATTTTAATGGCATTCGCAACTTATGAAGAATTATTGTACCTACAGAATTCGATGCTATATCATATTTATTTAGCTGAAGTGACGTACCGACCAGCCGTCGTGAGCTGCGAGATATGGCTGATATAAGAGCCACTTTGTAGCTGTAAATTGGTGATATTACTTCCCATTATGATTATGGGACGTGAATAAGAAAGTGGCACGAGAGCCGGCGGGTCGGAACGTAGCCTACGTCGTTGTCGAGCTCATTTTCACGACATATGGACATTTTTCGCAATTGTTTACGTGCATTGGTTTAAGATGGGTTCTGGGTTCAATTCCCAAGTCGCAGATCTTTTTTGTGTTCTGCCAAGTTCGTAAGAGACTTGTCTTAATGATGTATGGACATTGTACTTGATATAAATTTCCATATTGGGTAGGAAGATATTTAAAGGGCATGACACGTTTTGAGTAGTGTCCGGTCGTGGCTAAGCCAAGCCACAGCAAGGATTTAGAAAGCGCTAACGACAAAACAAACATTAGCTCCACACCAACGTGCGGTCTCATTCCGACAACATTCCTCTTCCTGTTTAATTTGTGTACAAACTAACAATTGAGGGCAACTTTTCTCAAAGGATTTAACATCTACACCAGTTACATTGGGATCGAAATAACCATAACAACTCCAAATAAATGCACGAGAGTTGTGCAACTGCTATTAATAACGCGTATTCGGACTATTTTTGATGGAACCAAACTGTTGCAGCTATTTGTTTGGAACTTTATAATTCTGAGAAGGAAGCGTACGGAAACGCATTTATTTTAACTCGTGTAATTGATAGTATTTGCTAGAGCTGCCGCTTCTTGGGATTTCAACCTCATCGGAAGCTGATTTATTATGTTTTCGGTGGTTAAAAAAGTGATAGGTATTGTTTACAGACCTTTTATAACACATGAGATCGCTTGCATTTATTTTTGAATCTTTATCTCTAACTTCTATTAAGGTATTTGTATTAAAGTTGTTCTTGATCGCGCGTGGTTAATTTGTATAGTGATACAAACGAGCGGTTCGCCCGGAGCCGGCGCACTCGTAATCAATAACACTTTGTTGTTCACAATGAAATATTTGCGAAGGTCTAGCCAATGTCGTGGTACGTCACTCAACCGGGACCTACAGCGCCCCGAACATGTTGGATCATTTTATTTACAAATAGCACATCAATCATTTCAAATCGTTATTTTGTATTAGCAATATTTTAAGGCGTATTATCATAATGTATGACGATACCGTTTACCTTGAAACTTTGGCTCAATTCATATTTAGCTATATGTACGATTAATACAATAATTATTATAACATCTGTGTTTTGCATATCGGATGTCGTATTTCTTCTGATGTTGCAGATATACGCGTTAGTAAAATAATACGTTGTATCAGCAAATTTTGGAGAATGTACGAGTAAGCCCTTGATAAACCTAATAATAGGTACCAGGTAGGTTATAGGTACTAAATTGCTGAACAGTCCAATTTTTCCTGGACGAAGTAGATGATACGTATTTGTCAAGTTTCAAATAATTGACAGAATGTCAAACAGACCGACTCTAATGGTCCAGTTTGGTGCAGTGTTTATGGCGGTAGCGGATGCTGTAATTTCGCTCGTGCCCAATTCAATAACGCGTTTTACCTACTAAAGAGAACTGAACTGAAATATGATCTTGTTTCAACGATACATTCCCTGATTGCATTTCCCTTGTATTACGATAATACTTATCTTTCATGTATCTAGAATTACAGTTTACAATGGATATGTGTATAGATGTGATTTACTGTTTTTAGAAATATGAATCCTAGTAATCCTAGTCCTCATATTGTAGATGGTTATGGGGTAGTTTGTTGATATTGGTAATTATAAAGGGGTGTAGAGGTAGAGGCAGAGCGCGATGGTGTGGTACTCGTATGAAGGCTGCGACCGGCGGTGGCGGCGCGCGGACAGTGCGCGCCGCGCCCGCGACCCGACCGCACACCGACGCACGCTAGCATGCGCTGATAGCACTCGACACCGCACGCGTAATGTCTTCGCCAACCAGAGAGTTTACGCGGTTTTATTGAAAAATCGCTGTTGAACTAGCTATTGCCTCCGAGGCTTCTATTTTCTTTGAATCAAAGAAATTATGTGGAAAATTGTTTGTGATTCTTCGGTATTAGGAAACTATCTCGTCTTTTGTTACTAAAATTCATCGCGTAACAAATTAATAAATGATGTGGCGGCATTAGTGATTGGAGAGGTGACATTTGCGGGGCGCGCGGCCGCCGCCGGCGAACACTACTCGGCCTGAGATGAAGTTGTTCAAGAGGAGGCTGTCGTTCAGCACAGATAAACAGAAACGGGTTCCTCGCGCGGACGACCCCTTTGAGCACGAGGTATTCTATTCATTCAACCCACACCTCTGCACTCGGATGTATGGAATTCTTCTCTGAAAGGACTACGCTCCTTGCCTATGTACCCGTACCCGTATGTCTTAACTGTGTACATCACACGAATAACCACGACATAACTAAACATATAAAAAATACTCTTGCTGAATATTGCTTTGTCAAAGATTAAATGCCAACCAAAGGTCGCAGCAGTACTTGTTCTTTATTGATAAATATTATGAACCGGAAATTTTATACATAATATTAAGCGCGCGCGTTTAATTCTTATGTTTGTTATTTTAAGCTGGCAGTTTCCTATGAACGTAATCGCGTATGATAAGCGTTATATGTACTTGCCTATATTATTTTAGAGTTTATTTCTAGACTAGAGGTTGTATCGTTTAGCAAAACAAATTTGAAAGGCAAGGTTATCTTATCAGTCGGAGGCCGCGGCGTACCGCTCTGCTGCGTTCGTTTAACAACTTAGTAGCTAACAGACACTTCTGCGAATCAAAAAGAAACAATTTGATATCGCTTCAAACAGTGTTACATTCTCATTAGCAGTAGCTAGATATATCATCAATAACCATTTGCACTTTAATGACTTTATTAATTAAACTCTACCTATGTTCCTTATCTCACTCCGAGTCATAAAACGACTTAGGTACTTACCTACTTATGTAGAAAAACTTTATAACGAAATAGCACATATTATTATCCGTATCCAAACAGGCCAATGGTCTTATAACCTCGATGTTTTTCGTAATTAGTATTCTTTGTTACCCACTTGTTTTATTCAAATAATATTGTTGTCACGGTCCATTTTCTGAGTTTCTTCTTTCTAAGTCTTTCTTCTCAGAAGACAAGTTTCTGAACTGGTGGTAACTTTCTCGACATTCATATATGCATAAAAGTTCCTGACCAGTGTAAACTGAACGAAATAATTTTCATTTTCATGCTCGAATCCTAATCTATAGGTACCTTATTCTTATATCATTGTCAATTCAATTTAGAAACAATTATTTGAATAATAGTAGTAGTGTCCAATGCGCTAAGTATATGCTGTTATTGAACAATTGACCTAATGAAGACCTAAAATGTTTGAATCGTAGCTAGGTACTAAATTCTACAGCTTATAAGATGAGGACGTTCTTCATACATCGTATAGCCCGAACTTTGGATAATCGAATATTAGGTAATCATTAAGCGTCACTATTACTATCACTCCTACATATTATGGACTACTAAGTAAATTCACTAGTTGTTTCGATATATAAAACACCAAAAATTATAATGATGATTTGATGATTAGCCAGTAGATATTTTGTTAGCTAATTCATAGATTTCCATTTTCTGAATATACTAGCCTGACACGTTCGTTCATATTCATCTGCAAAATGATTACGTAGTCATGAATATCTTTAACGTTTTTACGCGCAGCGTTATACACGCAATTTTGAGAGTAAAATTTGCGCCTGTAGGTATGACAACGGAGTATTGAATACTTAGTATATTATACCACAACTAATCATGTTCTCTTGAACCTTTGTGATGGTAATCTTACAGATTACATGCTAATGCATACATAATGTGTAGGTATTCTAGTCTCTATGATCTCACAAACACGACTAGAACTTGTAATAAGTACCATTGTATAAACGGCACATGATCAAATCCGCACGCCAATGCCAAACGGTAATAAAGCAGAAGTTGACGACAAACCTACATACCTAAGTATTTAAACAATCTATACCATTGGTAGGTATTAATGGCTATTGACACGACTTCGAATGCAAATATAAGAAGTCTAAAGAGAATAAGACGGGAGAAAAAGGATTAAATAATTGTCAGAAGCGAGCACACGAGGCGAGACGCGTGCTATCGGTGTTCGCAATCGACTTGCTAATGCGCTGCCAACTGTCCTTGGACCTTGTTACGTGATCAGCTGAGTTCAAGCACAAAAACGCGATTAAGATGGTTTGTAATTGATAACAAAACATATTTCACTCAATTTCGAAGTACACGACGCTACATTAAACCTATTTAATTGGAGGAATAAGGTATCAAATTAAGAGAATATCAAAGAAAGATTTCGATGATAGATTTGATTGAGGCATCTAAATCTATGTAATTACGTGTATTATCTTCTTCTAAAGCCATATATAACCTTTGCCTGGCATTGAACCATTTAAAATTCTTGAGTCGCACAAATATGCGGGTACTTAAAATTTCTCTCAAGAGGGAAAGCAAATGAACTTAAGTGCATTCCGAATTCCGATACCAATTCAATTGCAATTTGATGACTTGCTTCTTTCATTAACTAGCTTTATTTTAACATGATGAACAAACCACAATGGGTGTGCATTAATCAGCATTTTAATGACTTGGAACACATTCTGTATTTGTGACTATTACTCTGTATTGAAGTTTAAACCCAAACTATTTTAAAAAGAAAGCATTCGTTATATTTACCTACCTCGAAAAGGAATGTAATACATTGACGGGTCAACAAAGCTATTCAGGGTTGCCCTTCGTCCCTCTTTTGTATTGTGTGACTATAACAAATCCAATTTGGCCGCGTCAAAGAACAGCGTGGCGAGCCGTGGATAACTTATTAATACCTCGGCGACTTATCTAGCCGATATACATGTTGAAAGTAGTATTGAAACGACATGTAAAGTGCACGCGCCTACACAACCACGCGGCGCAAGCTGCACACCACGCGGCCACAACACGAGTGGGGTGTTTATTATCTAATCTACTTGATGGGTAAACGGCTTCGGCTACACAATATAGAGCGAAGATTTTGAAATTCACAGCTCATGGCCCTTACAATTTCAAAGCAAGTGGATCTCTACCAAATAACAATCTCGCACTAACTTGCGCGAGAGTTTTATTTTTGTTTGAGCGAGGTATTTTTATCTTCTCTTCTCTATCTAAGTTTGGGGTTTATCATATAATTTTTTTAGACTATAGTTTAACCCAGATTACAAATTTTCCTCTTAAAAGGAAGGAAGGTTGGATGGCAGCCGCTTCGTATAAAAATCAGGTGATCAGGCGCATCGGGTTGAATCAAGTGCCGACCCCAACAACAAATGGGCCAGGGCGAAACTAATGTCACTTTTTTACATAAGTTTTACATACTTTTATTTTGAGTAAGTACACCAAGTATGATATTTGAGTCAGCCATCTCATTGTATAATATAATCTGTGATAAAGTGAAAAAAATGGTGAATAAGGGCATCGGCATCGTTCCAAATTCTACGGCGTTTCAGAAAGTGGATCCAATTTCGTTAGGTTAAACATATATCATTAAAATCGCCTTAACGTCCATTATGTGCCTCATCTATGTTTAACCTTAATGAGCAGTAAATGTTTTATCAATATCAAAATAATCTCGCTGTATTCTTTCCATAACTCTTAGACTTTCCTAGACTTCAATGACGCTCAGATGTATATTATCTTTGTTACTCATGAAATACCCAAACTCCAGATAATCTATAACGAAGTAGGTAATTATACTCTTGGAACGAATTGCCTCGGCGCCAAAGTTATCAAACCGATCATTATTCAATTTCATCCAAATTATCTTCTCAGGATCTTCAACGTTTGCCACGTAAATCAACGGTTTCTCAAGATAGTGTACATCGAATCGATATAAATTGTTGTTATATTATATTGCTCTCGTAGCACGCTAGCATTCAACGTATTCATATTTGATTAGAAATAAAATAAAATCTCTTAGGGCTCTAAGCCGCGGAAGGACAACATTTGGTCTACCTAAATGTACTATGGTTTTAACATTCATCGGATTTCGTCCAAATCGTTAATTGTTTGCTATCATATCATTGTATCGGCTTACATAGTGGTGACTTGTATATGGGTGTAGTTAGTTATAAGAGGTCCAGCGCGGAGATACCTACGGAGTCCGACCTCGGCACGTGAGGAGCATACCGACCGCGAGCCGGGTATGGCACTCCGATCGATCTAACCGCTACGCACTACTGCACTAGGAATTCTAGGAACCAAGACAAGTACTTATACTGACAATATTTTAAATGCGTATTACTCAATACTCTTCTAAAAAGGATAGGCAGTAGGTACCTATTTAAGTTCCTACATGAAAAACCCATTGGTATCCTTCATATATGACGGCGAAAAGCTAAGTACCTAGTCGATATTTAAACAAGATATGTTTCAAACAACGAATATGCAATGGTCACTTACTTAAATACATTTATTTCTATTGGGACCATCCTGTTATAATTGTTACTGTCATTCTTTCCATTATTGATATAACCTATTAAATTATCTTAGTAGGATAAAATAATAGTTATTTATTAAACCAAAAGCTTTGAACTGAATTTCCTTAAGTGTACTTTACAAAATAGCCGTAGAAGCTAACTTTACGCGAAGCCTCGTAGTTTGTCAGAGTTACTAAGACTCTGAGATAATTATCCTTAGGGTTTAAGCATTCTTGTTTGAAGTACCATTAATTAACCGCTGTGAGAACCTTGTTGAGCGCGGCCTAGTGCAAACTCATTACAATTTAGACACGTTGCGTATCTAAAGTAACCCTAAATGAAGGTATAGAGTGCGAGTCATTATCATTCCAACCCGGATTTGAAAGTTGGTGCGCGGACAAGGCTTTTCGAACTGGTGACAAGATCCAAGTACCTGCACTAAAGGCGTGTCAAACTACATACTACACCTTTGATCTCATTTGAAACTGTTACCTTTCATACTTGTAGACAAGAATATTCGGAGTAGGTACTTATATTTCCTAGCACATACGAACTACTCAGGCACTTACCTGTCTCAATACTCTTATTAAAACTTGAAACTCATATCGTTATTCGGCACAAAATTTACAAGAGATGTTTCAATGTATTATGGAATCAGTATGTTGGTTATTTTTTGTCTCTACATAAGCAAAAGTAGTTTCTAACATAGAATCCAGGGTCATCATGCTTTATTTTCTTACAGGACCGTGCGAGGTTTTCTGACACTAGTTGGCAAATCCATAGAACATGGGCTCGCAACGGCGATCCTATACCAGTGTCCCCAGCGCCAGCGCGCGCGCAGCCTACCACGCTGCCCGCCCCGCTGCCCGCGCCGCTGCCCGCTTCGCAACACGCCGCCTCTGACCAGAACGGCATCTATGACACCATCACTGTGAGTATCATTAACCCACCACACCAGATAAGTACTTGGCCGGAAATCTACACGCTCTAGGAACCGTGTACTGCGTACATTCCACTTAAAGATACCCTAATTACCTTGTTCCACTTTTGTTTTTAACACACTTATACAACAACGCCACCGTTTCCCTTTGTTATGGCTCTATTTGGAGTCCATTACACGAAGTTTAGCGATCATATAAATATAAACTCCGAAATAGGATGTAAATGTGGACTGGTGAAGTTGTAAAACTTTGAAAAGCGATTTAACGTTACAAAAGTTTCTTACGATAACGACTCTATTACCTACACGCGTTTTGGTGGAACCGCTATTAATCTTTTAATTTGTAGTTATCTTTACATTTGTTTCGTAGGCTTAAGTGTTTTTCTCTTATCACATATAGTTAGTAATAATATCCGTAAAGATAACAATCTTCATACAATTTATTATCCACATATTTTACAATGATAACTAATATCTTTATCTATTACCGATGCAGAGTTTCTGTTTTTAAAAGATACACGAGCATTCAGATAACTCGTATGATAGATATACAGTGAGCATCTGACATTTTAGAAATTAGATGTTTGTTAATACCATATAAACCGCACGATTAAGAATAAAACAAGCTCGTAATGCGAGACATTGCATTATATTACTTCAAACAGTACCGCACGCAGCCATCGGGGCAACAATCGTATCCGCTGTATCGATATAGAAACTGAGATTCGATTTTCAAACTAGATTTACATTACTTGGTCATAAATCATAATCGAGTGGTGCATGCCGTGGTCGGGGCGGCCGTCTCGCCGCTTCCCGTTGTTTTGCTAATGTACCTTTGTGCTGGCGCTCGTAAAACTAGGGTTAGTGCCCGGAGACCTTCGCTTATGTCACTAAACCCGCTCCTTACGTTCATGCTTCATAGAAATTTATTTTCAGTTAAGTACATGTATAAATATTTCTTGAAACCCTACCGGCGTTTGAACAGCTATTTAGCTCTGAAGTTTATTTTATCCATAATATTTTCTTCGGAAAGCTATCAATCAGTAGGTTGATTGTTTTTTCATGTTCGACAATATAGATACTTACCTCCTAAATATTGAATAATCATGCCGTCTTTGTTCTTGTTCCAAAGTCACGTAGAGTCAGTGGCGTCGAACCAACTTGACCGGGACAAAGACAATAATCCCGGAATGGCCGACTCAGAGCACAACCATTTGTTTTGAAAGCGAGTGCTAGCGCCCGCCCACGCAACACACGCGACTGTGTTCGACGCCATTCAATTTTCTCTTACCTATTTCAAATTATTTGGGCTTCTGTACCCGCTTTTATACATTTACTCACTTGGGAAAGTATGATAAAGCCTGAACTGTTTTCATTTTCAAGTTAACGAGGAAACTATGTTTTTAAAAAACTATTTACTTATTTAGCGTAATGTAGGCTTCATTACACTATTAGTTACCTCAGCAATATGGGTCTTAAAGTTGAACGTTTACTCTGGTAGTAAATTAGAAGTATTATAAATTTCTAGAATGGGGAACGCGGCGAACTATCAATAATACTTCAATAATACTTGATTGTTAGGTAGCTTAGCACCTCAGCTTAGTACCCATGTTTCGGCTAGTCGTAAACATCACGGCAAAAACTGTCACCCTAGAAAATAAATAGCTTTCTTTTAAGGGGGTGTCCAGGGTCAAAGTAGTCAGGGTATGAATGTGAAAGGGAGCAGTGTGCCAGGGCTGGGCCATAGAAATGACCCCCTGGTCGTTACGCCAGTTTCCGCTGGAGGCGAATGGCGCGCGTCCGCTGCTGATGGGGTAATTGTGCTCCGGAGTAATTGATGACTCGTCACCTCCTTCCGATCACTAATGTTGATGCTTTGTTGACACACTTATCATCACTATTATGAGTTTGTGTTTGATCGAAGGTTGTTTTGCTCAATAGCTTATACAAACAGTTGAATTTACTTTTATATGCGAAACATTTTCTAAGCTAAGTACTAACTTGCGCCCAAAGCTTCGCTTTAAGATACCACATACTCGTACATACTTTCATCCAAATTTGAATTTCAGTAAACCCTTTCCATATTTAATATATCTAGGATCAGGGGATTAGGCTGTGCGCTGATATACATAATAATTATGTATATAATTAAGAATTTAAATTGTGTTGTTGTAATTTCCAAAGAAGTTAAGAGATTATGCAAGGAACCAATTTGCCAATAAGAAAACAAGCAACCTCTTACAGACGCAAATCACAGTTGAATATGTAGCCTTGAAATTAGAACAAGGGAAATTTGCATACATACCTATACGATTATGTTGTATTGCTTATAGAAAAACAAACTTAAAAGTAACGTTCATTCCTAAGAACCTTTGTGAATTACTTTTTAACTCGTACATTAATTACCATATACAGTAAGTACTTACTCTACGGTCCGCCTATCAAAACTTCAATTAATCAAATTCAATATTAAGAACGGTGTGTTAAATAAAACAACTAGGTGAGAGTACTTGTTGCGTTAAGGCGTATTTTCTCAAAATTAAATTGCGAAGTATATCGCACCGTCGCTCGTCGTCATAAATAATTCATGCGTTCAGAGAAAGGGATACGCAGATGAGAACGTATCTTAGCTCCCGAACTGGGGATTGAATAATTTAGATACTTATGCTGAAAATGCAACGATACGTGGAACTGTTTTGTATGTATCTCATTCAGTAAACATTCAATAGAATGTAAATTATGCGAACACGCCTCAACTTATATAACTAGCTTCTGCCCGCGACTACATCCGCGTGGAATAGTTGAATTGGGCTTAGGCTAACTTGAACCCACGATTGTTCATAGTTTAGCCTTCCGCACTAAATAGGCTATCTAACAGTGAAATATTTTTTCAAATCGGAGTAGTATTTCCTGAGATTGGCGCGTTCAAACAAACAAACCCTTCAGCTTTATATATAAAAGTATAGATTATCACAGTCGTGAGTAGGTCCCATGTATTTAATTATGCAATAAATAATAATAGACTTGATGCTGATGATGTCAAACGATTGTGAGTCAAGACACATTGCTCTATAGATAGCTGGCATAGCGCGATACCACTCTAACTAGTATTGACAA
This sequence comes from Watsonalla cultraria, assembly GCA_964035505.1. Classification (NCBI taxonomy): domain Eukaryota; kingdom Metazoa; phylum Arthropoda; class Insecta; order Lepidoptera; family Drepanidae; genus Watsonalla; species Watsonalla cultraria. The sequence goes on along the minus strand of OZ037713.1, from coordinate 6,532,131 downwards.
TGCAACCATATGCCAACTGCTTGTTACTGCAACGTTTACTGAGAATATCAATCACAACGAGAGTTATGTTAATTGATAAGGTGGGTGGAACCTCTGCTAGTAGTAGAATACAATTACCAATAAAAGCATCGCACAATGCTAGAGTCGCACAAAGTTACATAACTCAAAGTATTTATCTATTCACGACAACAACTACGCGTAAATCGCCTAATGCCAAGAGTTTATGGAATATTAATGCGATTTGCACACACTAGTGAGGTTGCACATATAGCAATGTCAATGGAATGATCTAATCTAAACCTTGTACAGGACCCGAACTATCTATACAGATAAATAAAATTTAAGTCTGTTTTTAATTCTAAATTAACAGCTTTTAATTAAGTGCATATGAATACTAGTATATAAAAAACAATATTTATAAAAATTATTTGTCTGTCTGTTTGTACCTTTTACTTTCCAAAACCGCTGGCACGATTTTAACAGGACTTTCACTGACAGATAGCTGATACTACAAGGAGTATTTAAAACTACTTTTGGTTTTAATAAAACATAGGGCTCCGCGAAAATAAGTCTACAATAAATAGCCATCGTTCCCTTAAGTGAAAATTTGTTTCATTCTATTTCCTATCAGCGAGCAGAGTACAAATAAGTTTCATATTGTGGATCAAATGAAGTGAACCGCCCCGATTGGAGCCATTTAGCGTGAGAAAGTTGAATGTTATTTCCCAAACCTTACACTTTCCTTTGAAAGGAGACCGTTCCAATTTTCCCGCAGCTGGTTTTATTTATTGCTTAGAAAAATAAAATATCGGTTCCTGGCGTTATAGGCTGATATATTTTTTCCTCAAAGCGTAATTTACTTTTAAATATTTGCCTGTGTCGGTAAAATTACGATATGAGGCGCAGCTCGTCTGTCATCACTTCGGAATGTGGTTAAGATTTATTTGCACTGTGATGTCATGACATGCTTAATTTCTCCTTTGTTATTTCTTAGTTGTTATTCTAACAACTTACAGAGAGCACAGACACCTTATCAATTTACAACCATCTTAACTACCTACATACTTAGTCCAACAATAAGTAGCCTTGATGTATTTTAATTTTTCACAATCAAACACAAACAAGTAAAGTACCTACTTACCTAAAAATTTAAACAATATACGATATGAAATCGAATAACAAATGCACTAGCGTACCTACAATCGATAGTTTCTGTATAATCGGCTGCCTAAGGCATCGCTTTTTAGCTGTATCTCAGGGGTACTTACTCGTTAGATAATGTGTAGGCATATTCCACCTTATTACAAAACATGGTTTAAACGAAGACTAGAATAAACTCGGACTAAAACTATGTTCATCCCTTTTTAAATCCTTATCACAGAAACAGATGGAGCTACTTTTAAACCAAGGACTGTTGTTATAAATAACCTTCGTTTTTTAATGGGGGATTGTGTCTAAGCGTACAAAAATGTTTGCCGTTCCTTTACAACATGAATAAGTTGTAAGACAATACAAGTAACGAGATGTTCGACTGTCAGTGGATCTTGTCGCCAAAGTGTCTGAGGGACCACCCGGTCTGCCATAGACGCGTGATACTGATCGGCGGCATCAGGTGTCGGCTGCTCTCCCAGCAATAAATAACATTCGGACAATGGGCGAGCAAGTCGTCTTTCAAGCGAATACGTCCACCCATGAGAGATGACTAAAGCCATCAAAACATTTTTTTGACGTCAGCTTCTGCTGCTCCTAATATTTGAGCTATAGTTTTGGGAATGAGATCGTATTGTCAGCGCACATTTGTGCCTAATAATTAATTGATTTATAAGGCTTAAGTTGATAAGTAAATTTTATAATAATTACAATGGTGATCAAATCGCTTTATAGTTAAAGAACGAATGGGTGTAAAAACAACCATTCGTCCTTTACCGCGTATAATATTGATCACTTATATTAGGTAGATTACAAATACCTACCAGTACAACGTTGTTGCCAAAGACGCCGCTCGTAGTAGATTCCCATCGATTCTATGAAGAGTTATCTATCATAGACAATATCATATAATAATATTTAATTGATTAGGCGGCGCTCGCGAAACTCACAGCCACAAGTCCGCTCGGGGTTCAGGGCCCGTTGCTCCATCCATACTTCGCGACCCCCGGGGCATCGGAGGTAATCAAACAATTTATGAAAGGAAAGACCTTCACCAGGAGATAATCAATAATTAAACGGCTTTCTGTTATCTGTAGTAATAATATTTAATTATCTTAACGTCGTTTATTCAGCCTCTCTGCATTTAAAGTTGTTTCTTGTGAAAACCATATTGCTTATTTCGTAGATTGAGCGATGGCTTGACCTAGATTATGAGATGCATTTTATACTTCAGCACGTGTTACAAAGTTTCTTCAGGGCGTCTGTGTAGTTTTAAGCAACAGCATAAGTTTATAAAAGAAACAGATGGTTATGGTAGAAAGTTTATTCCCTAAAAATGTTATGTAAATATCGAGTCTCAGTGTAAATATTTGGGCACGGAGTTGCTGGACGTTACGCTTACATTAGTTGCTGTTAAAGGTAATATTTACGCTGGTGGCCACTTTCAAAGGTTTGTCGACATTAGTGCACTCGCGGTCCCGCGCGCTGAACTTACTAAATACGCTTATTTGTTTGGAAATCGTAATGTATAATGGCATGTTATTTTTACCAGACTACGGCGAAGCAAAAGGGACGGTTATGATTTTGATATGTATGTATGCGTACATATGTTCCCTCAGAACTCAAAAACTACTTATCATAATTTGACAAATGAGGTATGTACTCATCGTTAGATGCGTCTTGATTGCCAGCTGGTTATAGGCTATAATATATTATGCATAATATTTTTTCTAATAGTGCCGTGTGTGACACATTTTAATTTTTTAACTATCGCTGTCGTCTGAACATCCTTTGTTACATACTTTTGAGTGCGTGATTTATCAGTACTCGGGTATTAGTTTTTTTGCCATTCATGTTTCCCTTGTTTACACATGACCGACATTTTAAATACAAATTGACTTTTACCATCTTGTCAATTATTAACAATGTCTGTAGATAAAAGCATTGATTGATATACACGCACGGACGGATGTCTAATGTAACGAAAAGATTATAATTGAACCACAGATCAGAGGTAGGGCGACGGTGAAATGATGATACGTGAATTACGTGATTGGCACACACGAACGAGCCCTTAGCTAATAAAGCTCTGTCTGATACCGTGGGAATCGGCAAATAACTGAATTCCTTTGACTTACGAATATAAACTCCAACTAAATTAGAATATTTTATTTGGATTTGATAAAGAAGGAAAGTACTTTGCCTTGCATAAATTACCTACCGCTGGATTCGGAAGGTTTTGATTCTGAAAAATATGTGAAGATCTGATGCTACAAATATTTTACTATCTATTATGTACTTTGACACTCTAAGAGACTTAACTAACAAATGGAACCAACTATTTCTCAGCATTAGTACTTACTTTAATTTGCAAAGTTATTTTTTTTAATAAAAAGCAATTTTAGCATATTTTTAATAAAGATTTCATCATGACGTAATTACATAAATACTAATATGCTGACATAATAACATTTTTTATCTTCGACCCTGGGTATAATATGAAACCCAGTTTCTTGGGCGCATACCTGTAAAACATCAAAGAATGCAATTTTAGATCAAAGAAAGAATAGCTGGAATTTACGAGCACAATAAACTTACTTTTGAGATTGTAATAATTAACTAGCAGAATCTCAATTTAAACCAATATCCAATGATAGGGAAGCGATAAAGCAGGTAAACAAAAACGTAGCAGGTGATCGACGTTACACAATCCCGGTGCGGGAATGTTGCGGGATCCCGTAACGTCGGACGCCGCGTGTTTACGGAAGTGCATCGCGGCTGCCCGCCCTCGCGCCTGCCCCGTCCGCACTCACGCGTAAACATTATCAATGAACCTTTCATACACAGCTATCTTACCTGCCACATGTATCCGTAACGTCTTATTTATTCCTTCCGTATAGATCGGATTAAAAAAAAATCCATGATAAATCACTCAATGTTTATTGCTATTACTTATAGAAAAAAACCATTATTGATTATTATTATTATTCATCCTTGGGCCTACGTCACAGAAGCGTGTCTATAGCTTTCACCAACTATAATGTAATTTGCGGTACACTGGTTAAATATAGTTACCAGCCGTGAGTATCTTCTCATATCACTGGATGTAAGTAGGTAAAATGTTCTGTTTCCGAGCAGAAGTAGGTAAGTACATCTATCAAGTGTTCATTCTATCACAATGGTTCATCGCATGATAAAGTAATAAGGAGCCTGTCGTTATCACCTTCTTTACGATACACTATTGAGTGTATTGAGTTACGTGCATCCACTGAATGTAAATCAGACCGAAGGGAGATTAGTGCGCCGGTTTAAAAAGGCGATGATTGGTTCTATACAGTCGGCTACAGATAGAACATTTTCAAGAACTAGTTAATAATACCTAAAGTATAAGTATCGTCCACCTGATGGTAACCGGTCGACGGTGTGAAGTCACACTAGCGAAATGTACCTCGGCCAAATCCGATATTATTTAGTCCTAGCCTAGCACTTTTGTTTATATAATACTTTAGGGAGCCCAGTTTTTTTTGCTCGAATCTTCCGTTGCTAATGGCGCATCAGATTCTTATAGAACGTAAAAAATATTCTAGCAACTTAAAAGTTTTTTTATTGGTTATTGAATAAAAATAAACTAACATAACAACTCACTTAATTAATTGAACCGATATTTCGTTGGTAAATGATGTCATGCTTCTGACAATGATTAAGTATTCTGTCTGAACTGTGGCTTACGCGTCGTCAGTTTGTGCGTGTATAAAGTTTGTGTTATGTGTGAGATAGTGTACGCAGTGGAAGCACATCCGAGCGTTGCTTAGCAACGCAGCGTCGCCAGACCGCCGCGCCGGGACGCTGCGGTGTCGGCGCCGCCAGTACCACTCTCGGCGCCGCGCCTCATCCGCACCGCTTGCGCTGCGGAAAAGTTATACAAATACACATGAAAATGCACTGAAAAGTGCAGTTTCCATCAATCTATCTAATCAATGAAATCAAGTGATACTAGTGAAATTTAAAAAAAAATTGCGAGAAAATTCATTGAAATCGTGAAAAATGCAATTTAAATATTTCTTCCCTTTCGAATAGTTCAGTGCTTAAAAATATAGTGTACTTTACATTTGAATATAACGTCTGTGGTTTTTTACATATTGTGTCCTGTTTATTGTCAATGAGCAAACACAATTGCTTTAGAATTTATTGTCAATGCTTCTAGTTAAACTACCTAGATATTTCGTAGAAGTTATTGTACTTTAACAGCGGCTTTTATCTCTATTATTAATGCAAAGATAGCCTCTATTATGGTACACCTGTGATAAGATAGCGTTGAATAATTACACGAGGATTACATTATGCTGATAACAGCGGTCGTTCTCCAGATCTGCAAATTAGTGATAAGTGATAGCGCGGAATTTAGACTATTAGTCAATGTAAGTACCAGCCTACACTTTACCTCGCATTGTTAGAGATATTAGGGCGAATGAATATTTAATATTTAATAGTGCCAGTTTTGTATTCCAAAACAAAAACGGCTGAATAGTGATGAAAATCCCCTGTGCCTGCTTATAGTTGATCGCCTTTCGGTTTAGTGCGCTCTTTTTATTTAGATGAAGCGCACCCCTAAGGTTAACAACCCCGCGCTACACGTTTTACGAGGAAGGTCAGGGTTATTACATATTATAATAGTACCCACAACTCGGTCCAATCAAATAATCTTTTCGCTGACGCTGCACCACAGCATTTGCATATAAGTATTAATGCATCTGACAAAGTAAATATATTTTTATTAGGTGAAAAGTGGAGTGTGGGTGTAACCTAACCTGACACCAATATTTCTTTCGCCCCTTAGGATACCGTGAAAATATGTTTATAACTAGGTAGGAGACACTTATGAGTTTTATTTACGTAGCTTATATTGGTCCTTGGGTCGAAGCTTGAAGCTAGAACTCTAATCAAAGGAGCCAAATCGGTCCAGTTGTTTAGCCGTGAATCCGGTATCGGACTTATAATTTAGGTTTTACCCGATAATAATTGACTTATAAAAAGAGCTTTGGGGTAGATATAATATTACCTACTTAATACATACATTATCATACATATATTAAGACATATGGCAACTATATAGTATGTCGCAGTGCAGACGCGGGGGCGCATGCCCGCAGGCTCTCCGCAGCAGCGGCCGAGGGCTTTTCAGCGCATCCTTTGTTTTGTCCACAGAACCAACCGCATTCATTGCAGCTTTGTTTCAAAACGCCAATTAATATGAAGATTCAGTAGTCACTGCCTTCCCAGGCAATTAACAAAACACACCCTTACACGCCTTAAATAGATAGGGTAGTTGGAGAATAGTATCCGGTCTCGTTGATAGGGCTTTAGCTGAGGTTTACAACTTAAAAATAACGATTATAATTAGTCCAGTCTATTATTGGACGGACACGCATGTAAACACCGCAGATAATATTTTAATCATTTGTAAGTATTTACACGACAAATAATTGGATAAAATTAAGAAAATAAAACAGTGGTTTGATTATGGTGTCATGAAGTAAAAGTTTCAATATAGTACACCGTGTAAGATACATAAAAGTATTGATGGACAAGACCAGTGTGTGTGAGGATGCGTGCGCGGGCGCAGTGCAGCTCCGGAGCGGATGCTGCGCGTGCACTCCACCGGCTTGCGTTTGCTCTCTGGCGCGCAGTATTCTACCTGCAGCGCGGACCGCGGACCTTGCGCACACGGTCCCGAAGCCTTGGACCTACGTCACAGAAAAGTGCTACGGTGTGTCTATTATTTTAAAAATAGATATTTTGTCCTCATCCAAAAAACTAATTTACCTGTCTTTCCACAGTTTATATCGTCAATACAAAATATCTCGTATTAAATGATCTGTTTGCTCTGTTAGCTTGACGACTTGCTGCTATGAATTAATAGCTAAAAGTTTATTTAATGTATGTAGTTAATCGAGCTTTCACCTACATAAAACCATTTAATATTTCTGCTAAATGTATACACTAAAAATAAAGGAACAACTTTATGAAACAGTTAATTTATAATAATAAAGTTATTGAGGATAATTCTTCGTGATACCCACCAATTTATACCAAGTTTACCACAGTCACCTTAATAAAGGTAGATTACTTAAGTAATGTTTGTTCGCTCCACGCCTATGTGGAGACTACTTTATTTTATTAAGCGGTTGTGTAAGTAATGCAGCTAATAACGTGTAATAAGCGCACCAGAACGCCGACAAAAGCTGCAGTAATCACTTAAGCCGCACCTAAGTGAGCTGGGTCATTTATCAGCTTTATTGAACCCGATCCGTCCATCGGCTCCGATCGCGATAGGCCCCCTGCCGCCCGTGGAGCGCCGGGACGCGACGCCGCGCGGAACCGGACACTAATCACTTCCGGACTAATTCCCCGAAGTAGCCATTTTATGCACAACATTATTGCGGCAGAAAACTTGAATTTATTCTTTTTTTAGAGGTTAATAAGAAATGGTGCGGTCCTGAAATGTATGAAAAGTAGTTTACATATTTTACGTTATATCATTTGTGTTACAATTTACCCTCTTTGCACATGAAAAATAATAAAAGGTCTCGTAAACCGTCGCTCATTCGACAAAATATACTTATATGGTCTCACTCTAAGTTTAATTGGTCTGTCAGTCAGTGAGCGAGTCAGGGATTTGAAATCTTAAATGAAGTAAGTAAAGCACCAATTGAACTTTAAAGGTTTAAAACCAAACAAAAAAAAAAGTTTGACAGAGGTAACATTTTGCATGTGTTGCTTGCTACGTTTGAAGCAACTGCTGACCGAGTCTGAGCTTTTCGGAACCCTTAAGACGTCCTTGTCGCAGAGGAAATGCGTGTTTACAATGAGTTCTCTTAGAATTCTGGCAGAACTATAGCCAAGGAAATTAAATGTAAAATAGCCTCGCTTTCAATTCAAGCAATAGTGAATTTGCCCCGAGCCCCTCAGACATAACATAATGAGTTTATTAGAAATAAATAAATTACAAAAATCTTAAACACAACATAATATTACAAATTCAACACGTCGCTACAAACGTGGCACAATGATTGATAACGTCATGTCCGGACCCGCCTATTAACCGAACGTAATCGTTCCATCAGAACTATTAAATCAGTCATTGATTATGATGTACGTGTATGTACAAAGTTAAATACAAGAACAGATTTAATAACGTGTTACTCAACTGCCGAATATAGTGAAATTAAATCTATTTATCATTAGTAGTTTATTTTTTAATACTCAATACCTCTGTGAAATGAAATCCTGTCAGACGGAGGCCGGCAACTTTGTGAAAAAATGACGAGGATTAAATTACTACTTTTGATTTCATTTTAATGACAGCACCGACCTCGCGCGTTGCTTTTCAAAGATTTATATTGCAAGCTTATAACAGAGCAGTGTGGGAGTTACGAGTTGTGCGTGATTTATAATGAATGTTTTATTAGCATCGACGCTCTTTTGTTGTTTCAGATACGAGCCACGAGCGCCCCCGCCACTCCCGCAGCCCCTCCTGCCAGGGAACAGGTACCTATTGCTCATCATTAAAGTAAAGTTATTATAATAAAGGTTTATATAATACGCAATACGTACATACAACAAAGACTATTGTAAAACTTACTGCTCACACCAAATGGTTACGAATATTAATCACTAAGCTATGTGCTCTTTTAAACCGTCAAGATGAAAACATTGTAGTGGTCGATATCGAAACTAAGGTAGGTATAATCTTCATTGTGCTTAAATGGAGTTAATTTACATAGAACTGAAGTATGGCAAGCACGTTGACTAGGGTAATCGGATTAAATGCATTGTGATCAAAGCTCTCGGTCGTTGTGTTACGGCCAGCTACGCCTACACCGCCGTTTGTGACACTTTCTCGGAGTTAGGACGGCGCGCCTACGACCTCATACTTGATCTGACATAAACATACCCTAAAGTACACAACATGAGTTTTTCTAACTCTCTCTTTTTTAGTAATACACAATATTCTTATTTTAATATGAACTTGTTCAGCTAAGAATCAGCCTGTTTTCCAGGTATCAGACCTGGAAAACAGGCCGATTCTTAGCATAGACATAAACAATAAAATACTCTCTCTATTTTCGTATCGCAAAGACATGTTATCCAAGGGGTCCTAAAATAGCTCAAAGAACACTTGTAACAGCATTGTTAAAACTAGATTACCCCGTTTCCTGCTCGCGTATCGTGCCCTTGGACTTTACGTTACCGTTCTGTTATATCCTGTAAGACGATTAGCTTCATATGGTAATAAATATCATTTGAATAGCCGTAAATTAAAAACTAGACGTACCAAATTACTCAGGCCGACCATTTAATAATTATGTTTTATAATCAGCAACATAGATTGCAGGCTTTTGCTAGCATTCTAATCTAGCTTATCTTAAAACTAAAACTATACTTCTATTGCGGTCACTTGAATAACAAGGTCACAACCAATTCTAGTTCCTCTACTTGCCTGCATTGTTCAAATCAGAAGCAAGACTTGTGAGGTTGGTAAGTGGAAGGTACTCACTTAAATAACTGGTTGAAAAAATCATAATAAGCTAAAATCGCTTTCGAGTTAATTTTATCATAATGTTCATCAAAAATAGAATGTACCAACATTGTAATACGTCACTGCATTATTGCTAGAGAAGATTATAGTACCGGTGTTGTCAACCTACCGTATAGTAAAAGTCGTCTACATATTGTAGAGATTATAAATGTAAATTGTATGATGTATCCAGGGCGGGCCCCGGTCAGCGAGCTACCCTGGCGGCGCGGGCACGAGGCTCGACCTGTGCTACGTGGCGGAGCGCATGCTGGCCTTGCACCTGCCGGGCCGAGACGCTCATGCTGAGGCACAGGCCGCGCACATGCTCACTAACAAACATGGGGATAATTTTATGGTAACTAATCTCTTTTTTTTTTAGAGAGAGAGAGTGGGAGGGTAGTGCTCTATTAGGGGAGACCTATGCCCAGCATTGGGCGTCTGTCTGCTGAAATGATGATGATGAATTTACTCTCTTTACTAAAGCTTTTTTCGTCTTTTTCGTAGTACATAGTTACATAAGGCCATGAAGCTTACGTCACGACTTCTGCTATCAAGTCCTATTATAATTTTTAATACAATCTAGGATCGAACCTGCTTTAATAACGTGACATAAGTAGTTATTATATGACCTGTGTTTTTATTAACATTGTCCCTTTGAGGGAAAATCATTGGAAGTATAGGTCCCGTCACGACTTAAAAACACGTATAATTATACTGAAAACTAGGAAAATGTACTGGTTCTTACTTCGGGCGTGCCATGTAATCGATCATTACCGGTTGTAAAAAAACTATATATTTATATTGTGAAGATTTGTTATTAGCATATAGTTACATATAAGATCATTATACTGGATCAGTTGCTGTAAATCTTCCTAGTAAAATAAAATAAAATAAAAAATAAATATATTGTGCTAACACTTGAATGTAGTCATGTCATTATAAAAACAGCTTTTAATATGTGGTGATGACACAAAATGTTGTATTTAAATTACTTCCCGGTTAGCCCCAAGTCGGACCAAATACATTAAAGCTGTTTGATAATAATTTGGTTTCAATGAATGGGGCACATGACTACATTACAAATTCCACATTTGAATTATCATGTTTCTTGGAAGAACCCAACGAAACTAAGTTTATAAAAAATCATTCAACATCTTTCAAGACCTGGAGCCCAACCATGAGCTCTTATTGCAATGATAATTCAGTTGTGCGACAGTGACAGATACACGCCACATACATCTGTCTCATGAATGAGTGATACTATCATGGCAATAAGAGCTCATGGTAAGGCCCCTGAACTCTATAAGTAGAGTTTATTAGTATTCTTATTTTAATATCGCAATGATATTTACATATTTAACACTAACACTTCAGCTTCGGAAAATTTTTGAGCGGTCTCTCAGAACCTGTACTAGTAGCGGTACTGGACCCTTATTGATGTTCGAAATAAACAAACCCTGATCTTCAATCTGATTGAGATGAAATGATTTTACATGGACTTTATTGATGTGTTTGTAGGTATTCGAAGTGAGCGGTGGTGAGGGCAGCGACAGTCGCACGGCTCGCAGCGTGTTCGGGCGCGCCAGGGCCCTGGGCTGGGCCGGGGAGCTGGCGCCGCCCTTAGAGAGGCTGTGCGCCGCCTGCAAACACATAGAGAGCTGGCTCGCTGCTAATCCCAAGAACGTTGCTATACTTCTAGCATGGTAAGTTAGCCTGGGATAATTGTCAAGCATAAATCCCACTAAAATGTGTTACTAATGAAAAATGTATTACTTAATTTTTCTTCATATAATCTTTAAATTATTTTGGGTAATTTTGGAAATTGATACATAACTAAGTAAGTACTACCTCAAATCTTTTGGGTATATTTTCGTTAAAAAAGATTTAGCCTGTATATCCTGTAAAACCTAAATGAGCTATTAATTCTTAGTCAATACTGTAACTGTGACTTGATTACACCAGCTTCTTATTATTATTGTTTATTTTATGTATTAATTGATTTACTGTTCTTATCAGCTCAGTGTAATTAATATGAAGTGTTTTCGAGTTTACTGGAGCAATTAAGAATGATTGTCTGAGCCAGTCAGTTGCCATTGCCAGTCGCTAATGCTTTACCTTTGAAATAATACTACTTAAACTATGTAAATGACTTTAAAATAGGTACTTGTTTTGTCTCAATATATAATTATGTTATTTACACATGAACAGATTTAAGTTTCCATAAAGATTAATTAATGAGGAAAAGGAAAATAATTTTGTATAAAACTATATTGAGTATAATAGCTCAATCAATATCTATCTGTTTATCAAGGATAAATAACTTGATTGGTTGAACTTAGAATAGGTAATTTACGATGACCTTTAACCGTACCCATACTCATTTGTTTAAACGAATTTGATGACATTGTTCATTAAACGAGGTTCTAAAAAGTATTGCCTTTGTGCTGTATCTTGAAAGTCAACAGGTTTCAAGTTAGGTACTAATCCAGCCTCTCGCTAGATTTTCATGTATGTAGGTAATTGTGGTTCTTTATCCATATTCATAATTTTAATCGGAAATTCCTGTCCGTTGATTTCGGAAACCTTTTATCTATTATTTTCTCTGGTAGTTAGTTACCTTTCCTCGGCTAAACTGCTGAAATTTTGCTTTTGGATTAAACATACCCTTAATGCCGAAAACGGGCAAAGAGAACATGTATATAACATTGTATTATTTTGCAGGGGCAACCGGGAGAGGCTAGGAGTGTTGGTGGCAGCTTATATGCATTACTCGGCGATATGCGGCGCTCCGGAACACGCGCTCGATCGTTACGCTATGAGGAGGTACCTCGACGACCGCGTGCCTGTCTTCCATCTACCCTCGAATAAAAGGTGCTTTAATTATATCTATATCTAGTATATCTATATCTATATAATCTTATTATCTAGTATTATTTACTTCCCTTCAATGCAGTCTATGCAATACTTTCGCTGTGCATCACAAGCACAGACATTTAAGAACAATTAAAGAAATCATAATACCTAAGTAGCCTACAGCTACTTGTTATTTTCGAGGAGCACAGCTATAGCTTGATTGATAGCTCATTACATACATACATATATCATTACACACGATACGTATATGTGGTCAACCCTTGACGATATTTGATGTTGAAGCTTTTGCCACAATATTGCTTACCTGTTTTTATTAGTGAAATAATTCACTCAGTTTAAGTTAGGTTATTTATATTGTTAATCTGTCTTTTTAAATAAAATATACATAATAAAGTTAAACAATTTTTTTTGTATACAGATACATAGATACGTTCGCGGGTCTACTAGCGGGCCAGATCAGAGTGAACGCGGCGCCTCTCCACCTGACGCACATCAGTGTCGCCGGGAACCTCGCCTCGCCAGTCACGCCCACCATCGCTTTCCTCAAGATATACGAGAACTTCGTCTGTGTTTACACATCAGGTTTGATTTTTATACTTATGCACATTAATCCACCTGTTTCTTTTATGCTCCACCATGTTGTGTATCGCTAAGTTGGTACATTATGGGAAATATTCGGTTCGTAGTCGGTTAATTATTGGACAGAGAAACATGGAATTAAAAAGCATAGTTTCTGAAGCCATACCATGAGCTCTTATTGCCATGATAGATTGACTCATAATAATAAGAGACATCAGACGTCAGATGTATTTGACGAGTATACAATCATCTGTCTCTGTAATACAACTAAACTATCATTGCAATAAGAGCTCATGGTTAGGCCCCTCCTGTACTTTATTGGGATTTTCCCCCTTATAATAAGAAGGTCCATATAGCATAGGTAAATTGATTTAAATAACGAATACGATGCTTATGACAAATGTCTGTTCTGTTTTTAATTGTAAGTAGCTACTAATGAGTTTGCTGGCTTTGAGACACAATAGAGAAAAATTAGCGCGAATTTTGACATTCAATGTTCAAAACTTTTGAAAGCTGGTTTTTATAATACAATAATATTTATGCGGAGTGTATAATTATATTGTATTTTACGTTACTATTACATATTTCCACATTATTAATAGCTAAGTGTAGTGAGTAGTAATTCTGAATCAGGCCGAAATTCATGTGTCTGCCTTCTTACTAACGTTACTCCACAGACCTAAGAAAAGCTAATAGTGGGAAATATTATACGCTATTAGCCTGGGAACGGGTAGAGGCAGAGGTAAGTATCGCAACGCTAAATAATCACTGAAGATAGTAAAAAGAGGACGTAACAGCTTTTTCTCGCTCTGGCTTGACTTCACAAAGGTACTTAAGTTGGTACTTCGTTGAATTATTGTGACTGTTCATTATGACAGTACATACACAGGTGCATTATGAGTAAAATAAGTAGACATCTAATTTATTGTAAAGGAGAATGTTAACCTTAGCCTTAGGTACTGATGTAGTAGTCAGTGTAGGTCATTTTGAATGTACATAAATATTAATCTGTCTATCTTTGTCCCAGGTCTGTACATGATGAGCGGCGGTGGTTGGACCGTGGGCGTGGGCCGGCTAGCGCTGCGCGGGGATGTGCTGGTGCGCGCGTACAGGCGGCCGGCGCACGCACACTCCTCACAGAGGCATCTGGTGTTCGCGTGCCAGTTCCACACTTGCGCCGTAACCGACCACACCCTCTCCTTTACCAAACTACAACTGGATCATGCTGCACATGGTAAATATTATCAAGTTATCGCTAGAGGCGTCACTAGGGCATTTATAACGTGACGGTGAAGCTGAAGAAATTGTAATCTAACAAAATTGTAGTATATTAGAACTAACCATCGGTAGGTATGCAGTATATGGCTAGCTAAGAACAACATAAAACGCATCCTTTGCGACAACCGATCTTTAGACCTAGTCTTAGGTACGTTTGCAGTTTAAGCATCTCTAATGAAGTCTATATTCTACAGATCCGTCATTCCCAAGCGATGGAGCAGTGGAGCTGATATTTGCAAGAGGCGAGGGTAGTGGCGGCGCGGCCCCAGCCCCCACGCCCGCCGCGCCGCTGCGAGCCGCTCCCGACGCATTGGCACGAGCTGATTCACTCGAGAACCTCAGGCCACTGTCGACGCTCACCGATGATGACCCTGGTAAGTTAAGATGACACTCTACAAAATGCATTTAATTATTTGCATCCTCTTCGTCATATTTACTCCCATAATCTTGCTTAATAGGTATGTATATCAACTACTTACTTACGTGTCTGGTACGTCTAGACAAGTATGAGGACAAAGACGACCATGCTTTTCTTAATTCGGCTTATATCGAGCGGTCGAAGAGATTAGTAAAACCTAATGAAGTTGTGACTTGCGAATCTGAAACACGCAGAATCTATAGAAGCAGTCTCATTTTATAAATATTTTTATACTTCATCTAGGTACTAAGTACAAAGTTAGACTTAATGTATAGCATTTTTTACCAGTTAACCACTATGATAGAAATAACATAGTAGTGGGTTCTTTACTTTAGGTACCCGCTGTACCTACCTAATTAATTCATTATCGATGCCTATCCCGTGTCTGTGAGCCTCAGTTTTGTTATTGAAGTACTCGCCTTGATGAAAATTTATTTTTTATTTATTTATTTATTTATTTATTTATTGATCACCAACAAGATGTACACCATCACAAATAAAAACAAACATTGTAATAATTTTGAGAGCATGCTTAATGCCATCTTAATTATAGGTGAAAACTGCATGCATGAAAGAAGACAACTAAAACAGTGAAATAATTGAGTATACCCTAATTATACATTTTCTAAATAAAGCTTATAAATTTGAGTGATTAAGAGATTGAAGGTAATTAATCGATATGTATCTTATATAATATAAGTACTTATATTATAAAGCTGAAAGTTGTTTTTTTTAGGTTGTTTGTTTGGGTGACCGTACTAATTTCAAGAACTAAAGATTTAAATTTAAAAAATATTATTGTGTTAGATAGTTCATTTATTGAAAGAGGTTTTACGCTACGACCAATAAGTGCGAGGCATCAATGGAAAATGTTACAAAACGCGAATAATTGTAAAATATTATATTTCTTTCTTTTTAGCTAGTTAAGTAAATAGTACAGGTAATAAGTATTTATAATTCAGCATAAGCTACAAAGCGTCAAAGTAGATTCATGTATGAGTAATATAATTTTTAAAACATTCTTTTCGTTTCTTCTATCTTTAAATATACATATACAGATAAATAAAATTGAAGTGTCTGTTTGTAATTCCAAAATAACAGCTTTTAACTAAATTCATATGAAAATATACACGCTACTGACACTAAAAAACCAAGTTTTAAAAATTTTCTCTGTCTGTCTGTCCGTCTGTCTGTCTGTCTGTCTGTCTGTCTGTTTGTCTGTTTGTCTGTTTGTTCCGGGTAATCTCTGAAACGGCTGGACCGATTTAAACGGGACTTTCTCTGGCAGGCAGCTGATGTTTCAAGGAATAACTTAGGCTACTTTTATTTATTAAAAATATAAGGGTTCCGCGAAATTAAGCATGAAACTAAATCAACGCAGGTGAAACCGCAGGGTACGGCTAGTATAATATACATACACAATGGGGTGTTCCCCGGCATTCAGCTTGCTTTACATTCGCTTAGGCTAAGTCTAAGGTAATATGATACATGGAATAATAAGGTACAGCCATAAGGCGTTATTATCTAATAATAATTATAAACACTTAACAAATTGCTGTTATACATAACTGTGTGACAAAGTATAAAAATGTTTAGCTATAGGTACGCTGGCTATTATCTTCGGTATTTTTAAAACAAAACGTCGTTTTAATAACTGCGCATCCGCCATGTTCAGTGCATTTCACTATAGTTCTAAACTAGTAACTACTAGGGTTCATCTATCGTCCATTCCACAAACAGATCGCATTAGGCGTGGATTGCGTGTGTTGGCGGAGCATAAACATCCGCGTGTCGTTATTGCCAACATTGTGTTCACTGCTTTCAAGAGAACTAACAAACTTGCCATAATAGCTTTTTGACAGAAGCTAATAAACAAAGCATAGCCGCAATTTGGGCGTAGGCATGTCAAATAATGTAAGTATGATCCCGGTATTATAATATCACTAGCGAGCGACCCGCCCTCGCGTCACTTCGGGCTTCGATTTTTTAAGACAATTACGAAACGTTGGCTTTTCTCAATAAATATAGTATGGACTTACGGGCTTACTGGCACCCATTCTAACTGATGAAATGTGAGTGTGCTATAAGTACTCCTCTGCCTTCGGGAAGTACTGGGGTGACAATATACATATGTATCTAGTATCTGTTTTAGTAGCTACAAAACATTTTAAATTCTAATTTCCCGGCAGTTTTACATGTATGATGATAATGATGTGTGTTACTTAGTGCTAGGAATATTCCGTATCCATATTAATACTAGGTAACATACGTCTGTATGTTACCTAGACCTACCCGTCGACGGCTGAATCGCTGATCCTATTTTGATGATATTTTAATTAAAAATAGTTCCTAAAATGGACATAGGATACTTAAAAAATCAAGTTCGGTATAAACACTGTTATTGTTATAGTTACTAATTATTATTACAAGAGTTGGCTAAAATTGGTGTGTGAGGAAAATTGTATTTGAAAATATGTTAAATAAGTAAAAACCATTAAGTAGCAGATGAAACTATCAACGTTAACTACAGCGGTTAGCGACAGGTCGCAGTTTGTGCCGCGTTACAGGTGCGTAGCTATTTTAGTGCAGTAGAGCTGCCCGCCCGAGTAACGCTCGCCGCCCGCCCAGTCTCTTCGTGCCTTCCGTCACGGAACATACCTCGCGGACTGTAATTGTGTATTTACTTACACCGAATTTCATATATACTACTTAACTAAAGTATTAACTACATCGTTGATTCATCATCAACAAAATAGTAGCTGATAGACAAAAATAACCTATATTTACCACAAACCCAAGCGGATGTTGAAAGTTTTGTGATTTTTACGACCGGCGGACGAAATCACTAAGAAGGTAAGTGGGACAATACAATTTGCGCTAATGTCTCATTTGTTAATTTCACAAACACGATATAGTAGAGTATAAGTAAACTATATATTATAAGAACCTATATATGGTTTGACATACAATTTTTAGATATCAGTAGAAATATATTTATAATTTCAAATTGTGTGTTTTGAAATCTATGCCGAAGTGAGTTGAGTTGGAAATATAAATGTCGTGGTACATAGAGCTGAACAATATCAGCTCACGAACCAAATTGACAGTGTATCGTAACGTGTTGACGAGTATAACGAGATCACAGTCGGCGCCTCGCACTAATTGACTGCCGTGAACAATCGGTGATGCATGTCCACCGCTCCATAATGACCCTTAGGGTCTCACCAATTCGTTGCACCTCAACTTGATTCGATTCGGACATATCCAGATCAATGACTGGAGCTTCGTTAGTTAAATCGAATCAAAACTTTAATTCAATGTATAAAACTTATCTTTTTCTCAATTATTAGGTCAGGTATTTTAGGTCAGTACATACCTGCACAACAGAAGATACTTTGAAAGAAAGCAAGTACAGTAACAAATACGTAACGTACGTAAAAAATAAGATTATCTAGTAGGTACTTCAGTGGTATGCGGTATCCCCAAGTGGGGATCAACCTTGCGCCGTAACGAAACTAGTGATTGATTATAATTCTCATGTAAGGCTGTGTTTATACTGACGTCATGTTTAGGTGTGCAAAATAAATGTAACCGTCCACTGTCCCACCGGACTGGTCATGAATCATCAATCTCTCGCAGCGTGTCGAGCGTGCGAACTATGGGCCGATATCGCCTTCGGCGGCGGGTGATGCCTGCAAGCGCCAAGCCGGTGTATTCTAGCTTACCCTGACATATAGGTAGTTCTGCGACTGATATGTATCAGGAATACTTTATCGGAGCTTACAGTTTTAATGAACAAGCCAGTACGATGTGTGTACTTGCCGTGTAAGTGTTGTGATTAGTTATATCATTTAAAAAAATAGTATTTATAGAAGTCATATTTTCATTGAACATAGAATAGTAGTAATATACCTTTAAATAGTGTTAACCTATACTGCAAGTAAGTAAGTTAATACCACAACTTTTGTGATGGCCAACATAAGATTAATACATTTTAAGACTAATTTGTTATCATTATTACCCAAATGATTGGCGAAACATTCCACATTCCTTGACCAAAAGGAGTTATAAAACCGAAACTGGTCGCAATTTAGAGCGGCTAACGCTTCATAAAGACCGAGGTTTGCCAAACGGACAGTGTGGAATAATAATGTGGTCGAATGTGGTGGAGCTTAGGGTTTCGTAGAAACACAAGGTAGAGTTGGTCCGATGACATCACCGTGACCATGCCGGGCGTGCTCACCTTCACTTTACGACCGATACCACGACTTATGTTCCGACAAACTATAAAATATAATTTATGATAAACCAACGTTTAATATTGACAAGGGAATAGATAAACCACAGCAGACGTTACGAAACTGTCCACGCCGAGGTGGGCGTGACGGCGTGACGGCGTGACATGTGCAGGTCCAATTCAACCGACGCAGCATCACGGTCACGCTAATTTTCATTAGCTAATGGAGTTAAAAGCCCGTCATCGCCTGTGTGTTGCTTCGCTGATATTTCATCGTAGCGTGCTTAGTCTTATACAGTAAGGCTAGTTTTTTTTATAATTTATATTGTAAGTAGGATGTTGTTAAGGATAATGGTTAGGTAAGCAGCTTGTAATATTTTAGGTACCTGCCGATAGTGTACTGAAGTAAAACATACTTTAGACTAGTACCTTTGTATGTATCTGAATAGGACACAGGTTGACTGTAGGTGTATAAGGAATACTTCTTACTAAATGGAGGCTGTGGACAAGCATAGAAAGAAGCTTGCATGTAGATTGTAGGTAGTTATTTTTTTTAATTACGCAATGCAAAGATAGCTAATTGTGGTATATGGAGCGTTAGACGGGCGACAGAGCCGTAGTGCGCGCGCGCATGGCTCAGGGCGCACATCCTCTTCCTGTGGCGCCGGTGTACATTTCGTAACCGTACCCCCGCCCAACTCGAGCACGTTATTTTCGGTGACATCACAGAAATAACCGCATCTTCCATAACAGCGTTCGACGGTCACCAGACGCCGACGTTGATATCTTTACACTAATTGCGTTATTGACAAGCATAGTTTTAGTTTAGTTTCGAAATTTCCGTTATCATACATAACGTTTACCAGCCAATATATATCCAAATATTTGAATAAAAATGTCTATATATCGAAATATATTATATTCTTTAAATAGTTTACTTGCTAAGCGAATACGATGCTCATTATGCAAATGTGAATCGTAATCGCATCGTCTCTCTTCCTTATTTGCATACGATATTTACAGTTTTGAGAGTTTCGAATTGGACTTTGATTGTATAAGCGTTTACCGGCTCGTATTATTACTGAGTGATAGTGACACATGGCCTTAGCTCCAACCAGTCAAGGGAGTGCTTAGTAATTGTAGTATTTTTGTCATAATATACATTTAACTAGGTACTTATTGTACGTTTTTTGGAGTCGATTTCTAGATATACTTAGGTACCTGCCACTATATCGTATCTATATTTTACGGAGATACCTAACATCAGTAAGTTATGAGTTTATTGTGAGGTAATTCAATCAATTAATCGTTTTAAAAAACCAAATTAATCGATTGCTCACTTTGTTATTTTGCTATGAGATTAACTGTTTAGTTGGTACTTTCCTACTTTTATTTAATCCATATATAATATTTTGGCAAAATAACGAATTTTCCCAAGACAATAAGTTTCGAAAAATTAGGCCTCGTTCCGTAGTCACTCTCCAGCTGTATTTAATTGGTACTAGCATATTATTATGCTCATATAAAAAACAAAATGTAGACTGATTCAAAATCAACGCAGAGCCTAAGCCGCTGGTCCTAGAGACCTAAACTTTGGTGGGTGTGCTCTTGGTAAGAATACATACTAAGAAAGGGTTGTTCTTGTGAAGTGGGCCACGCAGGCTGCGAGCGGAAGCTAGTTGAGTATTAAAACTTCCAATTCGAGGCATAGATATCTTTTTAGTGACATCTTTATAAGTTTCATATAATCCTAATAGAATAGGCACCAAACCTTAAATTTATTATACTTAGTACTTATGAGTCTTATGAGGTAGTTAAGAGAAACTTATACAGCGGTGAAAAATCTGTTTATTTAATTGACCTACAAATGCCTATTTACATATATTGCTTTATGTAGATAAATTGAGATATGTACTCCCTTAGCAAGAGTGTTTTGTTTTTGCCCAGAAGAGGCCAATGTCCCGGTATTCCACCAGTCAGTGGGCTGACATCCCGCATCCCGCCGATCCCGGCGAGTAACGGTCTGCGAACCAAATCCTTATGAGGATGTTGTTCGAACGACTACAAGCTCCTCATAGCTACACGCGCAATGTTTTGCTAGTTCATGAATGAGCATTTCATGCATGGTACACAAAATGCATTATTTGGGCTTAAGAATTATACCACTACTTACCTAATTTCTTAATCAAGCCCAATTTAATACCTACTTGTAAGATACCTAGTTGGTATACGTAGACTATAACATTATAACATCCTAAACTTATATTAAGCAAGAGCGAAGCGGACTAGTGTAATGACTTCCTCATTAAGGTCCACATATCGAACTTCGCCTCAAAACGCTAAAATTTGGCTATATTGACTGAAATTGATAATCTGATTAGGTACATTTATTGATGTACTAATCTAATTATTGGGAATTGGGCACAGGGGACAACAACGGCAGTGCCGAAGGATCGGGCTCTGGCTGCGAAGCGGGGGAGAGTGGCGAAGCTGTGCACACGTTTGGTCCCTTGGACGGGTCCATCTACGCGACGGTAGTGCGCGCGAGCGGCGGCGGGCCCGCCTCGCCGCTCAGCGCGTCCATGGACTCGGGCATCTCGTCGGCGGGGCGCCGCGCCGCCCCCAGCCCGCCGGACGAGCTCGACGCACTGCTCGGGGACATGCTGCGCACAGTGAGCGCACTGCCCGACCCGCCGCCGCAGTCGCACACGCCGCAGCCGCAGTCCGCCTCCGACCGAGCCCCGGACATACCGTACCACGCGCGCGCTGACTCGGCGCCCTTCACCTACGGAGCGCCTGGCCTGAGGCCCGGCATGCTGCGCGCCCCCAACCGCCTCGCCAGCCCCGAGCTGGTGCGGCGAGCTCTTGGCTCCGACCGCGCCTACCGCCCCATCGATGACGACGACGACGAGCGCACCGTAACCCCCGACCTGCCCTCACCATCGCCGCGCACTCCGCTCTCACCACGGACCCTGCGCAAGCTCACCCACGAAGATGTCACCACTACCACAACTACCGCACCGCCGCCAGCCTCGCCCTTACGCAACGGAAGGTCAGTCCAATGTTTGATTTACAAGTTTGAAAATGTTTGAAGTACTACCTACAGTATAAATGTCGTGCTATCTCTATTCCTTATCTAAATATAATAGCACGGAAGATATTCAATCACATAGACACGATCAAGAAAGTAAACGGGCCAAACCTGTTATCTAGCGCGAACCCACCACTTGCTTGCCTGCATAATTTAATTACAACCCCAGGCTAATGATTAACAAAATATAATACCTATGTAGGTAATACATTAAATAATTTCACAAAGTACAAGTAACCTAACATCAATTGCTAAACTTGACATAGAAAAATACCTACTTATATAGGTACTCCCGTTGACTCTTTGTGTGATATAAAAGCTACCTTTTGTTTCAAATAGCAATCTATTTCTTAATATTTTACGTGCCATCATGCCCTTCCATTTCGAACAGATATAAACATGTAGGTTTTGTTGAAAAAGGGAATCCGTTGTCAAAGCAACATGTGTTCCTGTGATGTGGGCGCGCGGAGGCCACACCACAGCCGCCTACGCAACACTACGCTTTGTGATTTGTTTACATTTTATAAATCTTACCACAGTAATTTTACCAGCATCTAACTAGTTTATTACACTTTCGATAATGCAAACATTATTCAAGGCACAAATGTATTTCATTTCAATTTAAATGCGTCATTAAAACTAAAAGGTATCGTGAGAACGACGTTAAACAGATCGTGTGAGATACCTACATAATCAGTTACAAATATTTGAAGACAAACAACGGCCAAGCCATTGTGGACGTCCTCTTAATTTATTTAGCCGCGTTCCGCTCGACCCACTTCACTGTCAATGAAGAAGTATCGTTACACTGTAGGATAGCTGTCTCAGTTATTATTGTTTATAACACCATACCAAAAGTAGAGCAGCACTCGGCTGTATTCAGCACAGAGTTATCTTAATATTTTCAAGATTTACATTAGGTACTCACACCCGACTAAAATATGATAGCATCTAACTATATTTAGTTCATTGTACTTATTCATTTGTTTTAGCGAATTAAGTGTAGCCTTCGATTTCTGCATTTCATTTACATACCTATAGACAGGGTAAAACCATGGAGTAGGTAAGGAAATGTAGAGCAGAATGATATCTATAGTTACTCTAAAATATATTTCGCCCCAGTGCAGTTAGGATGCACCTTTACTTGGAACACAAGACAGGAAAAATAATTCCAAAATTAAGACTGATCAAAGAAACTAAAATTACTAGACTTGAAGAGATGGCGTTGATCAGACACAAATTGAAATAAATCATTGTGTAATGTAAAGTAAAGTAAATAATTGATACCAATTTAATCATAATTGTAATTATGTTTAGGTACCTCCTGTTATTTCTTTTACACAAACGATCTAGTTGATCACTAACTTATAGAGCGGAGTGTGGGAGCCGACCGACGCGACGCGGCGACGTTCCCGTGGGTGTTAATTGGCAGCATTACAGTACAGACAATGGCCACGACAAAGGAACTAAATAGCTAAAAATTGCCGCGCGATTGATAACGAATAGATCGTTTATTATCTAGATAACTTTTTAATGGATTATTATAAGATATTTAAGATGGGAAAGAGGCATACAACTTGATGGTATCTTACGGTCTGTGAACGCGTAAAACAAAAGCAACTTACCTATATGCTGTCGTTAAAAGTGAGTGGGCAGTAGGTAGATATATAATTTAAGAGTAATAAGTATTCTTCTTCATCTTAGATTCTGTCCACATTGCGTTTCTAAACGGCTATGCACAGTAGGTACCTGCGACACATCACAGATTGCCCACCTCAACACTACACTATGCGCTGAATACACATCCACGTGAATGAGCACATTCCTTGACTGCCTGTTTGAATAATGATCACTTACTTTGTTATTCTTAGACAGCGTATATTGATAATATTAACCAGATGTTCACTTGACTGGCTTCCTTGTATTCGACGGAGTATTCGATATAGAGTTTATCGCGATTCGAGTACTTACCTACCTTCAAGAGTAAATACATACATTATGTGGAAGTGATTTAGTTCGAATCTACGTAGGTAGGATTATCTTTTTATTGTAATACTGTGGTAAGAACACAACTATTTCATACGATATACCTACTTGATACTTAAAAATCATATATTCAAGTCACTGACAAAGGTCTCCCAAAATATATGTACATATTTCCATACGTAGGTACTCAATGATGTACCTATCGCACGGCATTGAGTATGAAAGGATATATTCCCATTACATTTTACTTCATCATAAAGCTCGCGGTGTGAAAACTCAAAAGTCATTGGTAAAGATCGAGATATAACTTTATATTAACCTGTTCAGATACCTGTATGTAGATATATAAATAAATATTCGAACGCTAATGCGACCCCACTAGTAGGTACCTACCTAATACAAAAAACTAAGATATGTAGAATGATCGCAACAGGTGTTAGATCAATACTCAAGAGCGATGTAAACAATGTAATGTTATGGTACAAAATAATAAATTCAACTAGGTCTGCATTACAAGGTTCACCTCCGTCAAAATTGATCGACATAAAGATAAATTGTTTCATGGGGATATGATATCGCTCTTGTCAATCATGTTTTTATAATGCATTGTAATGTAAGTAGGAAATCAAAGCACTCATTGCGAACTGTGCCTTGATGTCTGTAGCAGATGTAGGCTCTATTATGTTACCTTCTTCGTACTGTCAGTCTCTACTCGAATGACAAAGACAGGCATGAATAGGGATTTCATTACGCTAAAGGTATGACAAGGTGCTTCTCCGGCATATTATAACATTCTTGATTTATGCATTTCTTTATTCGATTGTTACATCAATCAATGTAAAAACAATATGGGAAGACGCAACGGTGTTCTTAATTGAACTAACGAGGGGCGTGGGTTGGTCTTAAACCGACTGTATTGGGTTCAGTTCAGTGGTTCCGGATCATTACACAACGCAGATGTGGTCCATAGGTATCTACTTACTATAAACTGTCTATTGCGAATTTATTTATGTGGCGCCTACTGAATGAATGACTACTAAAGTTACCAGTCAAATTACTGACTCGGCGTGACCATTCTTGGAACACGAGCTTACGATTTATTGTCCGTTCGTTGCACATTTAAAGTCCTTTCAATCCCAGACTTATTGCTTACTTGAAGACTGTCTAATCAACTGATCTATGACATTGGTAAACATGTGTTGGTTATGTTGTGTGTCTTATTTGATTGAATCACGTTTAGTATTGGAGGGCGCGTCGCAATACTGGGATTGATTTGGAGCGATGCCTTGTGATTGCGTCGCCGCTCTGACCCAAACAAGTTACTATTTTCAGATAAACGTCGCCATAAACGGCGGCTGTGGCCTGCGTGCGACGCTCAGTGCGCCGGCGCACATGCCGTGTTACTTTCTAATAAATGCCGCTTTGTTATTACCCAAAACGTTCCCAGTTCACTAACAAATATGGCTCTCTATTTACATTACATCATGAGCGCTTGAATGACATCCCTGTGGTGTTGCATACGTTTGTAGATGATTCACCATCAGTCGGGCTATATACCTACTGATGTACTTGTTCCTTATAGGTATAGGTCTAGGTAGGTAGTTGGTTAAATAGATAAGAGATAGCAAGTATTGCATTTACCTAAATTTAAATTTGTAATAGAATGTATTACCATTCCGGTAGAATATGCATGAGTCCGCAAAGGAAGTTAAGGGGTACTTAAGGAGTACTTTAAATAATGCCGGCCTTCAGTACCTATAGGTATTTCCTGAGCTTCCTCTTACATCATTTGCTGATTACGGATGCCAACCGAGACAAGGTCCATCTGTGCCATAACAGGGCAGCATTCGAACCTTCAAGTCCTACGCAAAATACAAAACACAACGATGTTAGATGAATAAATAATATCAGAGTAAAAAAGTACTTAATGTAAATATTTATGTGGAGACTGACGTAACGATATTAAAATGCATAGTTCACGTGTGATAATAAAGTCTACAAAATTAATTTAATGAACAGATGGTTGAACGGCGAAGCGGAGTGGGCGGAGCGGGCGGGAAGTGAGTCGCGGAAGACGTCAAGCGGTACGTGGCGGTCGAACAGTACCCTCGGGTGGCAGGAGGCGGTGCGGGCGCGCGAGCCGCGGCGCTCTGAGAGCGGCGTGGACTCCGGGCTCACCTGGCTGCAGCGCCAGCAACAGAAGCTGCGCGAAAGGAAGGAGGCCCGCGAGCGCGTCGCCCGCCTGCCGCTCGAGTGGGACGCGCCTTCCAGACATGTTCGACGCTCGGCCAGCCATCGGTACTACTACATTTACTTCTATCTAGCTGTACCCCGGAGTTTCACCCTTAGAACGTAGACTTGATTACACGGGTGGCTTTATTTTTTTAAATAAAAGTAGCGTAAGCTTAAGTTACTCTTTGTAACATCAGCCTGCCATTGAAAGTCCCGTTACAATCGGTCCAGCCGTTTCAGCGATCGTAAAGAACAGACAGAGACGAAAAAAATTATGTTTTTATTATGTCAGTACCGTATATACTTTCATAGGTATTTAGCAAAAAGCTGTTCGGTTTATTTGGAATTGCAAACACACACTTCAATTTTATTTATCTGTTGTAGATTACCAATGTTACAATGTTACAAATCTCGATTTGTATATGAGTTATCCATGGTATTTTAAAATACTTGTAAATATAAATTTTGTTTCGATTAGATATGATATAAATTATGTTCCACTTGAATGATGCAGTCATATAATTGTAAACTTTACATGGTTTCAGGGTGGATGGTTATACTAGTGATACCACAGCGTTCGCAGACGATGATGATGACTTCAGTGTTCCCCTCCACGTGAACACGCGCACCGCTCTCAGAACTGATAGCATCAGTCCTCAGGCCCCAGACAGGTATTTAATTACATTTTATTTATTTATTGAGCATATTTATTTTATTTTATATTCACCATTTTCACCTATGTATATTCACTATTATTGAAATAACAAAGTTTTAATGAACATTATTATTTTCCAGAACCTCATCTAAAAAATTCATGTATGAAAAGATGACGATGCGTGAGTGGAGCACGAGCTCGACACCAACGAATGCTCCCACGCCTGGATTACTGTCTCTCGCTGAGCCCAACAACAACGATTCTAATATTGTAAGCCACCCTTTTCACTAACTTCTCTACTATATACATAGAATACATTGGTTATAGAAATTTAGATCTCTTTATGAACTGACGCCAAGGTAGTGTGTACATAAAATATGGTCTTTCAAGCGACTTGTTATTTTTAATGACTGTATAAAAAACATTTTGTTTAATATTTTACGTTAGTTTCGAAGCGTCTCATTGTATTATTTTAATGTACTGAATTATATTCAGATAAATTAAGAGTTTCTTTCAATCCACAACGCACAAGTTATGAATAAAAATATAGGTTAAAAATGTAGTAACATTTATTTTATACTTAATATATTATAATAAAAGTATTTTGCAAGAAGATTTTCTTTACATTACTTGCGTAAATTCTACCAACTTATGGTCCGGATATGGCGTAAGGATTAGTCTTATACCAGTCATGCCATATTCTATATTATGTATTTTATAATTTATAGGTAGAAGAGCGTGCAGAGAGCTGGTCCCGAGCTGAGTCCCGTGCCGAGTCACGAGCTGGCACTCCCCAGTTCCCGACTCACCCGCGCACTCCCTACCCGCCAACACCCACGCCTTCGATCTCCGCGCGCCCGCCGCGCTCGCCCACTGTCCTCAGGTATTTCGTCAGGCCTAGCAAGCTATATCGTACATAGGAAGAAACAACTTACTATCCTTATTTAAAGCAATTTCTTTACCAACAAAATCGGTTCACTCAGACAAAAGTTCTGAGGTAACAAACATAAAAAAGAAAAAAAAACAGTCTAATTGATAACCTCCTCCATATTTTGAAGTCGGTTAAAAATTATAAAAGAGCATTATATCTAACTAATCTAGGCGTATGGAGCTATTTACCTCTTTAGTCATCATTTCATTTAATGCACTTGAGAAAATCAAGGGCAACAACTACTTACTACTACCGAAGCTCTTGTGTAAGAGTATATTGTATATAATAAAGTGTTGTTTCAGGCGCGAGCGCTCAGGCAGCCCGGAGAGTGAATACCGCGCGTGGTCGGGCGGCGCAGGCTCGCGGCGCTCCAGCGTGAGCGGCGCTACCGAGCCGCAACACGTGGCGCCCGACCGAGTACGCTTCGCACGCGACACCAGCCACTACTGGTACAAGCCCAACATCTCCCGGGATGACGGTTAGTCCTCGCTTAATTTCAGGTATCTCGCCTCTTAAGTAAGAAATTGTCTTCGAATCAATAATTCATGCTGGGCGCCCAACGTGGGACATCGGTTTATGATCTAGTTGCTAGGCTTAGGTTGCACCTAAGAAAAATATTATAATTTATTCAAACGAATGTTTTCTTTTGAGTTAATTAATATTTTTCAGCTTTTCCTCATAAATAATAATATTCTGTAATAAATCCAGTCTTCAGTAATTCAACCTGTTGAATTTCAATGCAAGCTAGACGAGATCACAACATCACGTGGCTCACGATTTGAAACAATGAACGCATTGACCAATCAATGAGCGTTTGGGCGCTTTCCCACTGCCACGATATCGTCCGTCGATACTTGACTACAACGACACAGTCTGAAAGCGCCCTTTCAGTGATGATTTATTTGTATCGTTAGCGGTGAGTGCGCTGCTGCCACTGGAGGAAGGGTCATTCATCGTGCGCGACTCGAACTCATTCCCCGGCGCGTTCGGTCTGGCGGTGCGCGCGGGCGGCGCGGGCGGCGTGCGCCACTTCCTCGTGGAGCCGGCGGCGCGCGGCGTGCGCCTGCGGGGCTGCCCCGACGAGCCCGTGTTCAGCTCGCTCTCCGCGCTCGTCTACCAACACACCGTCACTCCGCTCGCGCTGCCCGTGCCGCTGCGGCTGCCACACAGGTACATACACTACACACACCTCATAAATAACAACCAACCAATTTGACTAATGTTATTGTCGTCGTTATTGTCATTGAGACCGACGTTAAAAGGACGCGAACGCTCGTTTGGTACCATTTTCTTTAAATAATTCTCTACATCAGAGGCATAGGATCGGATGTCCCTTTGAGAACAATTGGAAAACGGACCAAATGGCACCGATGTCGACAATAATTACTACTATTGAACTAAAATAAAAAAATACATATGATATTAAATGATAGTACTTAGAGAAAAGTAAAGGTTTTGTCTCACATAACCCGAACTGAGCGAGGGCGGGTAGCTAGTCTGGTGCATCATAAGCTTGCAAGCTTGTATTACCATAAATAACTATCAAACATCTAATTTAACTAATATTAACTTTATATACTTACCTATATAAGAAAGTAGTCGCTACTTCCATTAAAACATACATCCATTAAAGACGGACTGACCTGTAAATTAAAATATTTGTAAAAATTACCGATATTTTCGTAATAGACGTAGGAATGAGTTTATGTCTGTCAATACCATTCACACTTCCTGGTGGACCTCCATAGATACATTAATATTGACGGGATCAATAATTATTTACAATATGTAATACCTAACCAGGGATCCATGGATGGGAGGTACTGCGAATGCAGCAGCGCGAGCTCTGCTAGCGACCGGCGCGGCTTGTCACGTGTTACTTCTCGGCTCCGAGAACACTGAGGCTCTCACCGGGCCCGCTGCAGTCAAGAGGGCTGTCACCAACCTATTGCAAAAGAAGGTATGGACCTTAATCTTAATTAATTATGACAGTGGTTTCACCGTAATCATAGATACACAAAAATTGTATACATATGTCATGATATTTCCCAGGCGTCAGGCCACGTGGTACACTTCAAGGTGTTCGGCGGAGGCATCACGTTGACGGACGCGTCGCGCAAGTTATTCTTCCGTCGTCACTACCCCGCCACCGGCGTGTCCTACGCGGGCATTGACCCCGACGAGCGACGTTACACATATCTACAGAACGGCGTCTCCGCTGACAAGTCTGTACTCTACTTATTTACACTTCCAAAATACTCTGCTGTTAAGCAGTTGTACTATGATCACGTGACACATAGTTTTCGTTTCGCAATTTACTTAAGTACTATAGGCCTAGACATAAATCTGGCACGTGATATATTCATTCCCATACATTTTGTATCATTTCTACAAATTAATTCACTTGGAATTTTATACTACACCACAATATTATAAAGTACTTTTGATGAACTTCCTACTTACGCTATTGAACCGCTAAACACATCGATTGAGTAGAGACAGTTAAAAATAGAATGTATATAGTAAATGGGGCAATGGTTGTTGTCAGGCGAATATTCGGGTTCGTGGCGCGCGCGACGTCTGGCGCCGACAACCAGTGCCACGTGTTCGCCGAGCTCGAGCCCGAGCAGCCCGCCACGGCCATCGTCAACTTCGTCAACAAGGTATACTATCACTATCACTTGTAAAACCAAACAAAAAACAGTATTTCTTTATGAAAACGATTTATTTCGAACTAATTTAAAAATATAATTTGGTCAAAACGGTCAAACCCCACAATTGTCACTTTTAAAATCAAAGACACGATTTAACCATAGACATTTGCAGACTGACTGGCTTTTGAACAAAGTCATAAAAAAAAAAACACAAATGGTTGTGCTTTCTTTCATACTCTTAGGATAGATATACTTATATAAAATACATAGTAATTATGCAGGTTCTTAAATCGTTCACTCGTGCCCATAGCACTTTACGTATATAATAATGTTATATACCTACCTAGAAAAAACAAATCCATCTTAGTCATACTAAATCCAATTTTGCGCAACAATGATCCAACATTCATTAATAAAATTTGATGGAGTGCATGACTTAATTAGTTTTATTGTTTAGCTGTCCTATTGATTGATATTTCTCTTCACCCAAGAAGTTCAGTCTACCTATGCATTATTACATCATGCAGTAATTACATTTAATTTGTTATTTTTATTTTCCTTCCAGGCTCTTCTCGGTAACTCACAAAAAAAAGAAATCATCTAACAATTTGTGGACTATCTTCAGTGACTTCGTAAACCTCATGCTTACTTGGAAAGTAATTCAAACATTCTTAGTTTAATAAATACTCATATGATTGTGTTAAACACGTAAAACTTCTACTATTGTATCTTGGTGTTACGTATGTCTTGTAATATAAAATTATATTATACTACCTATTATATTTATATTAATTTGCATTGAATGTTACTTTAACATTTGGTAATTCTAAACATTGTATTTTATCTATGATTATATTTAAATTAAATTATTTTCAAAGATTTCTTTCCAATACGCTTTGTGATCCAAGTACAATTAACCGTATAGTTACATAGTTGCATGTAAACGAACATTTAATATAAAAATAAATTATAACTGTAGCTTAGGGAAGGAACTAACTAGTCTCATATTAATTTAATATAGAGTAGTGATATTACGTGTGCCTAATGTTATAATAACTTAGATTACTTTCACATATAAGCATTTTATTTAGAAAGCATTTAATCATGCAGTCCAACATATAGTTATGTCAATTACCTAGTAACAGATGTTAAGAGTATAAAATTACCAAACTATCCTAATTATTTCTGGATATGTCACATGATTAGAAACTGCTGAACTTCGTCTCAATTCTAGGAAACCTATGAAGGTGCCAAAAGTAAACCTACAAAGTTACTTTATTTACGTCATCTGTGGAAAGAGAACATGTTATACAGTTTCTGATTATGTTGAGTCATAAACGAAGTATTGTAATGAGTACAACGAATTTCAAATGAATAGTACAACAACTGTTTAAACTTTACCCAGTGACAAAACATGCTATGTAATTAAAAATAAATAACAAACGTGTGTAGCTGAAAAAGAACAATAATGATGACTAGGCCTACATAATAAATATCGTGTCCCAACATTTTAGTCATATTTTGGTTAGCAGTGACAGATGAGATGAGTGATAATAATATGGGAAGTAATTGTTAACATGCAGTTTTAATGTTATGTATATTGCATTATTGTGTAGCTAAAAAATATATATTTAATTATATTATGAAGTCAAAGCGAAATGCCTTATCCGTGGTCTGTTAAGAGTATATACATATAATTTATATTTTAATGGTAGCCGTTACACACCACCAATCTATTAATGGCGATATTCGAACATGTAATACATTTATATTGTAATAAATAACTGTTGTAAAATGTATTTATTGGTTAATATTACATTCATCAAATATTATTCCAGTGTTTTATTTTTGATGTATTTCATACCTACTTAATATATATTTAGGAATCCGCAAACTATGTTCGATTGCAAAGTTATATCAAGTTATGTCGTGTTCTTCTTATAGTACATTTTATATATAGGACATTTTAAATGGTTGTAGCCCAGAACTTGGCTACTGTAAGAGCATTATTATTGGCAGCCATTAGATAGGCACGCAGGGCACGATATAAGGTGGGCCATATCGTGTTAGATCGCCGTGAAAAAGTCTTAGCCGTCCTCTGCAGAGTCCTAAGATTCTGTAGCTAACAGAGCCTGTGTAAAGTGTGGGAATAGTTTTAATAGGTCCCTATTTGTATTAGAAGTGCATTTAGCTGTGAAAAGAAAAATGTGTAATACAAATATTTTATGGTAAACTCATCGTAAGTGTACCTACTGCTTCCTTTACTTACTACTGGTTCTCAGAATATTGACAGTCTAATTTTGGTATCTTTATATTACGGATTAAGTATTTAGTATGTACATAGGTAGGTACATACATTTGCATAGGCAAAGACAAACCTAATTCATAAGATTCAACCCCTTACCCCGTATCTACATAAACTAAATGAACATTGGAGCAAAAACAACTTTATCCATAAAATCTATCTAGATATTATTTCAACAGGGATTTTTGATCGGTAACATGAAACAAAGCATATAATGAATGGTTATGTTTACTTAGGCAGGCATATTTACAGCTTTCAATATATCATAATATGACAAATATCCACCTAGTTAAAATTAGAACGTGAAACATTATACCAGCCTTTAATATTTCACATTCAAATTCATACTTAAAACTATAGTAATAAATATAAGTAGGTACCTTAATACATGGGTTGGTACCTAACTACCTAGTTAACATCAGATAAAATCGACATGCAGGTTTGCCTTGGAGTCTAGAGAACAAAAAGTAGATTACAATTTAATTAGGAACATGATTTTTTTGGTGGTCGCATTCTGTGTTTGGCGGGTAGGCGTCGTTTAGCTACGGCGTCGGTGCGTGTGCGTCAGTCATCGGATCGGCCGAAGCGTAGGTGTCCATAGTCGTCAAAAGCGTCGTCAGCGCGGATCACTCGACTCCTTATCAAGCCGTAGTCCCTGAACAAGGAGCGAGGCCTGAAGTCCTCGTCATCTTCAGGGAGCGCGAAGGCGCGTACTCTACCGCCTTCGCAACACCGCATCATGAATAACAGTGCCACGATCAGTATCATCGCGACCATTGAGATGACACGCATTACTGCGACCTAAGGTCTCTCAAATAAAATCTGTAAATAAAAAAGATTTCAAATGAGACTTATGCAAGTTCAAAATTAAATACTTAATGAGTGGTTGGAATATAAATATGAGAGCCGCGAATTAATTAGTTAAAAGAAATAAAAATAAACGTTTACACATATATGTCACAAATTACGTTTTCGTAATTAAATGTATAATTGTCTGGCCTCGCGAATCTGTCCTCACTATATCTGGGTACTCATTAAGGTTGCACAAATCTACATAAATCAATAATATCTAGCAAATATTGGCCTTAATATTTTGTATTTATTACGTATAATTTAGAAGTATTGAGTATCTTAACATTAACTGCATGTTTAGTAAACACTTACCTGACTTTCTGAAGCAAACTTGAAGACTGAGGGTTGCTAAATGAAACACTGCCTTTTATATAGTGGATGTTCTTGAGGAAAAACAACTCCCCTTCTTTAATATTCCCCGCACGAGCTGTCAGTTCTTATCAAAATGCCATGATAATTGACATACTCCGATGAAAATTGTTTAAAGCTTCAGCACAAATTGATCTTATTACTGAGGCAAAGTTATTTTTCACTTCATAATTATTTTCTTTGACGCTTTGCTTTCACGAGAAATAATTTATTCTTCGGAAAACAAGTAAGTACCGATTAGCAATTGTTTTATTTTGATGAATAAAGTTGAAATATTTGCTTGGTATAAGCTTGTTACACCAAACATTTTTTTATTTTATTTTGTAGGCTGAATAGACTATGTCCTAAGATAGGTAAGGACACTGACCAAGTTGAAAAAAATATTTCCCGCGTTTTTCTTTGTGTTTGTCACTTTGTCGAAATCTCACATTTAGCGAAATCTTTTTGTGTTACATTAATATTTTATTTCGACTTTCATCATGGATACTGTCACGGAATTTAATTCATTTGAAAAACAAATACTAGAACTTGTAGGGGAATTTAAATTGCTTACTGTAAGTTTTTATGTTGTATTTAAGGTTACTTATCATATTCGTAACTTTATTATTGTTAGGTTAGTGTGCAAAACGATTTTCGGATTTTTCTACACCAAATATAGATAGTACCTATAGGTATAGGGGACCATGTACAATGAGTCAGATTATCATACTCACACATTTTCTACAAGCGAACTGATAAAACTGATTTACTTAAAGAACTGGTAGGTAGGTACTGAGTGCTTAACTTATACTTGTTATGCTGCAGAAAATATTGCATTCTTGGGTATCTACTTGTTTTTCACTACTGCGCATGTCGATCAAATCGTTGTGAGTAGATTGTGACGACTTTTACACTTAAACAATAAGTACCTTAGTGGTAAGTGTAGCAAATAATACGTACAAAGACATTGAAATGATCACTGTGCTTAGACGTCAGACAATAGGCTCCGCGAGTTGTTGCGAGTAGAGTGTACTCGCGCTGAGGCGGCCGAGTGCGCCCGCGCCGCTTCTGACCGCGCGGCCACTGAGGCACGAAACAGCGCCGCCGCTGCCAGCGCCGGAGCCACGCAAGCCGCCACCGCTCTCGCCACTGCTAACGATCAACTAACTGGAGTCAAGTTGCAACTAGAACTAGCTGTAAGTTCTCTTTTATCTCTTATACACAACCACAAACTACTAAATTGTAAGTAACTGTCTTACTGCAGTAAGATTTACCCTAAGTCAATTTAACCAACACCTTAACCACAAATAAATATTATGAATCCATCTGTCTGCCTGAATAGGTTTAAATAAAATTGAAAATAACTGAATGGGTTTAAATTTCAAATTTGGTATGGAAATCAAACCGCAAAGCCGGGGCCTAAAGCTATTATGTATACAAGTATATAGGTACTAAACAAATTTCAGTTTAGGTAAAATAAGCTTTAAAGTTTAAGCTAAAATAAATATGTGGTTTTGTATAGGAACGCCAGCGCGCCATACTCGAAGAGCGATGTATTGAATTGTCAGGACAAGTAAACTGTTTAGAAATAGAGCTTAATCAATTAAGACCTATTCAGTCAACGCATTGTTCTCTGCAACGCCAGTACTCAGAATTGCAAGAGCGAGTTTGTAGTGCACACGAAGAAGCACGAAGGTAGATATTTACCTACATTTATGGAATGGAGTCTTATAAATCTATGTAGGTAAGTAAATAATTAAAGCAGCAATACACCCGTAATTCAGGGAGGCATCTCGACTGGAAACCGAGCTTCGCAGATTGGAGAAATGTGCTACCGGTGGATCAGAAATCCGTGAACGCGCTCGATTGGCCGCTGCTGCACACGCGCGCGAAAGACGCCTGGCTGTTGCTGAGTTGCAGCACACGACAGATGAACTGCTCTCTGCTACCGGTGATATATCATATTACAAGGTATAAACATAATAAGGACGTTTCCAATGAAACCAAATCTAAGACTTTTTATATTAGTCAAGGTGAAACAATTATTTCAAAATCTTGAAAAATTACGAAGTTATTCAATGTTTAATTTCGCTTGGGAAATTTCATTTTATGGCGCCACAAGTTCCCTTCGTGTAGTTACACGAATAAAAGGTACTATACAATATTTAAATAGGTATAATGTACTTTCGTATAATCAGTGTCCATAGTTTTCGTGTTGATTCCGCAGCGATACCCGACGTATTGAGATTAAACGTAGGGAACTTGTGACGTCACACACATGTCGACCGGACACGCACGGTAAAACCATCATAACTTCGTAATTTTTAAAGATAATAGAAAAAAGCACTAGAAAATAAAAGAAGCTTAATATTATTTTTTAAATAATTTTCATAAAGATGGAAACTTCCTTGTTGTACCAACTTCAGACTGGAAGCTAGGTAGGTATAACTCATTAATTTATTTTAGGTGAAATAACAAAACTTACTGCTTTCGTTGCTGAATTGCAAGGACGATTGGCTGCTCATAATGATTACAATCAATCCAAGAAGAAAACATCAGACACGGATGAAGAAACTATACAAGAACTAAGAGCGGCTTTAGACGCTGAAAGAGCTGGAACGTCTAAGCTGGAACAAGCTTTAGCAGCTGCAGTAGCAAATAACGCTACATTGGCCTCACACCTACATCACATGGATAATGCGGATAACGCAGCACCGGGAGAGGCCTCCGTTCCTAATTTATCTCTCTCTACTAACATACAACCCATTGATTCTTTTCTTGCTGAATAAAAACAAAGTTCTGTGCTACTAAATCTCATTTTTCTCCGTAAATATTTGTAGCATTATGGCATCATATGTATGTAATGCCAGTTGATATCCATAATCTGCCGGAGAGCCCGCCAGTGTTTTTTATATCGGAACCTGTTTTATAATAGCGACAAGAACGTCCAAAATTTAAAGGTCACCCAGTCCTTTCCACTTGCCCAGTTTTATAGTAGGTATAAGAAATTATTTTTCCTTTCTATTTCAAGCTCGAACTCGTTGGATTTTTTTTATTAATGAAATAATGATGAATTGTGTAGCAAACTGAAATATTAAAAAAAAACAAGAAGTGTTTATTTTAATATTTCAGTAAATTTCCTTGTAAGTAGTTATATGCATACGCAACTTGCTAGTAATGTGCTGGTGCATGCAAACGTTCTAACTATCTAACTATTGTATGTTGGTTTGTGCTAAAACTGGTTCCTAGGAATGCATTGCGTTCAAACTCACATTAGCATCGCGAGCGTATCACACAGACCATCGACGCAGTAAAATACTCAACGCGTAAGGTACAATTCAACTGATTTAAATATAACGATAATAGAAATATGCGATATTTCGTGGTAACCTATACATTTTGAAAAATATATTGAAGAAACTTGATACTCGAAGTTAGGTATCGATATACCTACCTACATCTAATATTAGTAGTATATTTATATTTACTACTTAAATTGTATCTGTAGATGGTGTTGAGGTACCTTGCTTAAGATTCCAATATCAGAACCTACTAATGACACATGTTGTGTTCAAAGAACAATACGGAAAATGACGTGACTCAAGGAAAATTATGCGTCATTGATGTATGAGGCACGAAGCGAAAAGACTGCACCTACACAGTGTCTACTTACATAATGCAATGAATGATTTAACTATTTTGTCCTGATTCAAAGGAAATGCATGGTGGCTAAGGGTAATGCAATACTTGGTGCCTACATGGATATGTTAGAACGATTTATTTTTCGCTTATTATATGTATCGACATAATAGTCACAGTAAAAAAAAAATTGCGATTTTGTGTGGCTTACGAGCAAAGTACATTGATGCGCCCAATATAACGCAACGTAGTAATGGATGTGTAGTAGTCATAGCTATAGCTAGTAGCAGCGGATTTTCGCAAGGCTTCGCGGCGCCCCACCCGCGGCGTGCGTAGGCGCCGCGCGCAGCCAGTGTTGAAGTGCACCCCGAGCGGACACCGCGCCCGCCGCCGCTCTACTACGCAAACTATGTGCACCCAAATGAAACGATCTGTGATATAGTGTTAAGTTACAATTAAATTAAGTGTTATAAGTTATTAAAGTGCCAGACAGGTGAGACCACTTATGTGTCATAAGAATGTAAATAACACAAGTGCACGTAATCTCTATTTTTATATCGCGAGAGCTTACGTTACAAGTTTTGTTTACATAAAAGTTTGGAAAAGCATACTTTTTCGTTGCAACTTACCAAGACTGCTCAAGTTGGATCAAATTTAAGTTTATAGTGTTAGTTTTCAATACACAATGTCTTAACATGATTGTTTCGTTCCCAGAAAGAGGTAAACAGCGCGGTACCGTGCGTGTAGACTAGAGAAAGTTCTCAGTAACCACAATCCACTTGCTTCGTATTGTATTTTGTGGTTACGTTCAAAAATATACATTGCAACTTGAAAGCTTTTACCAGCTATTAAGTACAGCGGCGCTTCATAATATTTTTTGTTCGAAGTCCAGATGGATATACTCAAGGAAATATTATTATATCCCATACTATTGATGTACATATAGCATAAACAGAATACATTAAATTTGCGACAAAAAAGGCTGGTCCGCCAACACAAGATGTTGACAGTGTGAGTCAGTCAAGCTGGGACACAAGGACGGTGAGCTCTAAAGGCACAGTAAACATGTGAATTCATTACATATGTAATGGCTCACCCACGACACCGACAACGGTGTTAATTAAACGGAACCATATGCAGCTACTATATATAGGCATTCAAAAAAGTTAACACACGACAAAACGCCAATTTATATAATAAACTTCATAACAACTGCAACAATAAATTACTTAATCAAATCTTAAACATTAAATTCATGTGAATAAGGTTTTTTTAATAATTTTTCGGTCTTACAGTCTTAATAATTCTCATTACGGCATATAATTTTGCAAAGTTACGTTGTCATTTTCTTATACGATACTAGCCGTGCCCCGCGGTTTCACCCGCGTAGATTCAGTTTCATCCTTATTGTTGCGGAACCCTAATATTTTTGATAAATAAAAGTAGCCTAAGTTACTCCTTGAAATATCAGCTACCTACCAGTAAAAGTCCCATTAAAATCCGTCCAGCCGTTTCGGAGATTACCCGGAACAAACAGACGGACAGACAGACAGAGAAAATTTTTAAAAC
This sequence comes from Watsonalla cultraria, assembly GCA_964035505.1. Lineage (NCBI taxonomy): Eukaryota > Metazoa > Arthropoda > Insecta > Lepidoptera > Drepanidae > Watsonalla > Watsonalla cultraria. The sequence goes on along the minus strand of OZ037713.1, from coordinate 6,492,756 downwards.
TTGGTTTTTTATTGTTTGTAGCGTGTATAGGCAAACATAGGTACTTCATAAAAAAGATATATCATTATCAAATAAAGAATCTCCTTTTGTACTGGAAATAACTAACTAAACAACATAGTTCTCTTTCACACACATAAGTGATGGTATGTACCTAATTCATTGCAGTAAGCATCCTTTAGTAAACAATATACATTTCCATAAAATGGCCACGATTGTAAAGATAGCTTTAAAAAAATGGTAAACTATTTTGATTGAAGCGTATTACATCAGACTCGCATATAGAGCATGACTGAGGAGAAGGCTATAGTGATTTAGTCAAGGAAACCCAAACCAACTCGGCAGAAAGGATACAGATACACCGAATTATATACACCGGGTTACTGACAAAACGCAAAGATACCTTTTGGCTCCACAATTTAATGATTTAATCATGATAAGATGTCAACTTTAGATATTGAATTGAATTTTTATTGCAGAATGGCTCTAAAAACTACATTATGTTTCATCGTGCTGTGCGTGCCAGCGGTGATACAATGGTAAGTTTATTATTGTAAAGGTACTTACATACTACAGCTGTTCATACATTTCATTATACATTAGTAGTATTTTGATTACCAATACTTTTTTGTTGTGAAATGTACAATATGAGATAACTACGTAAATGTGCTATAAAAAGACATCAACGACCTTTTGAACATAAGCATAACATAATACATATTTTAAATTTGTTTGAATACGTCTGCTCCCAAATCAGGTTTTAAAAATCCAATACAAAATGCTTTCCGAACAAACAATACATATCATATTGTTTTCTTTTAAATTATATTCCAGTCATGTGCATGAACTAAGAAAGCGGTGATTTATAATCTGGACGAATCATTTAAATTATTGTTTAGGTTTTGATTTGTGTTTTAAGTAGATGGGAACATGTTTAAGAGCATTCAGTGTACCCACTCAAAATAAAATCGTTGAAATTACAAATGTCTAAGTTAAAACGTGTAATGTTAACATGTAATGCGATAAGATCGTTTAGGTAAATAACTTTATTTGAATGGCTTTTTTTTACTAAACAGTTTATCAGTGGTGGGTCCCAAAGTCCTGAGACCCTTCAGTTCGTATAGCGTTGCCATCGCCGGTGGCTCGCGGGCCCACTCCCTGTACGTAGCCGTAGAGGGAAGGAAAGCCAATGGCGAACAGTACACGCAGGGACGAGAGGTGCAAGTCCAAGCTGCACAATCCAGACTTATTGATTTAGAGGTAAAAATCTTCACGTAAAAGGAACTAATATAGAGTTGTTTAGTGATGTTTACATACTTTTTCTTTATGCTCAAAAGTAGCAAACATGCAGCCCGCCTGATGGTAAGCAGCTTCTGCAGCCTATTAACGTGACCAAGACCAGTCCCTTAACTCCTCCACTCTTTCCCTTCCCCACCGTCGAGCACTAGCAACTTTGTCCATCGCAAGAACACACCGCTACTTCCTCTACGATAATTTGTCTACAATAATCAGTAAGGTGGAGATACTGCCCCAGTCAGGCAGCTTCGAATTTCGAACGAGAGTTCCCGTTATACCGTACCACTCTTGAGTGCGTACCTAGTTGCAAAATGCAGTAATTTGTATAGCTCAAGTGTGCTAACCTAAATTGGTTGAATGTAGATCGGCGAGCCAGGTCCCGGTCAGTACGCGTTGGTGGCGCGGTCTACCTCAGGCCCGCTATTCTCGTCTTCAGCCCAGTTATCCTACCAACCGCGCACCTTCTGCGTCTTCGTGCAGACGGACAAGCGCATCTACCAACCCGGAGACACCATTAACTTTAGGGTCATCGCCTTGAATAAGTAAGCCTTTATTGTTTGTCACGCAACATTATTGATACCTACTGTAATTTTCATTTTCATTTTCATTTTCATTGCTGTAATTAGGCAGAGCGTCAGGCTTGACTAATTTATAGTTCGCATTGCATACAAATGTATATTTATCCCCGTGGATGTATAATTCATCTACAATAGTAGGAAATTCCATCTAAAATAATTATGATAAAATATCTGCTCTAATAAGTATTTGACGGCATTTGAGAAACGTAAAATATTTAACGTGTTTGTATTACTCATAGTAAAAGTAAGACTTACGTAATAAGTAGGTATGCGGTACAAACCTACTTTTTGGTCATCATGCGTTAATGCATGTGGTGCAGTTTGCTACTCAAATATTAAATGATCATTATCGTATCTGATCTTAGGATCAAATGTATCGTTACGTTCAACAAGGAAAAGACCTTAACATACCTAAGTCTAGTCATTGATGAGCCGCGCTAACCAATCGCGACAGAGCAAGGCAAGGTACTTTCAGTTTCGATACCATCACAGCATAGCGGTGCGAGAGAGTTCGTGCGAGTGATTACGTGTGATTACGAGACGGTCGTTCACCTTAGATACCTGCTGCCGCTCTCCGGGGCCGTGGATGTGACCGTTCTGGACTCGGGCGGCGCGCCGATAAGGCAGTGGGCCGCTGTGTCCTTGGACCGCGGCCTCCTCTCTCAGGAACTGGTACTCGCCGATGAACCCGCGCTGGGAGAATGGACCATACAGGTGAATTACTAATCGCTACACAGTAAACCTAATTAAAGATTGTTTTATTTTGAGGCAGCATTGAATTCAGCGTTATTTTTATTCGATCATAAATGATTTGGCCTTGCGTCATTCTCTCGAAAAGAAGTAGTGGGCGAATATCTGAGTCTCGATTTGCATAATTACAGGCCTTGCGTAAGAAGTGCGAGAACCAGGCAAAATAATTAACAGGAAAATGCCAAAATCTACATATGATTTTGGTTGAATATTATACCTAATCCAGAATGACATGTAGCGACTAATATTCGGAAATTCAAGCCTTAACAATTTACTTAGTGCGGAAATTATTTAGCCTCGCCAAGATACAAATGAAATCCAACATCCCACTCTAAGATGACCTCAGTGATGTGTGTGTAATATAATATTTGCGCAATAGGTGGAAGCGCGTGGGCAGGTGTACTCGCGGAAGGTGTTGGTGGCGGACTATGTGCTGCCGCGCTTCCACATGGAGATGCACATGCCCAAGGAGATCCTATTCAGCGATGGACGGTTTACTGTCAACGTCACTGCCAAGTAAGATTACTCTCGACCCTTCAACATTATATAAATATTCTTAGAGGACAAAGTCGGTCTAGTGGTTAGGATACCTGACTGCTTCTAGGTGTCGCGGGTTCGATGCCTGCGTCAGATCACACATTTTTTTGGCTTGTGTCTGGGTGTGTATGTTTTTTCTACAAAAAACAGTATTTTAGAATTATATCAGGTTTCTGGTAGGTACCCATAGTACAAGCTTTGTTTAGGGGCCTAGATGGTGCTGTGTGATATTGTCCAAACATCTTTATATGAATACCGCACAAATACCAAGGTAAAAGTTATAAGGGAAAGAAAATACGAATAATAGCAAGGAGAAATTAAATCTATAAATAACCAAACTAATAAAGAAACATCAAAGAACTCAAAGTACAAAGCGATAAAACAAGATTACAGACTGTAATAACATTTTATAATTTCTCACCGTTTCTCGAACAAAGAAATATTCCCAGCGAAAGCTGTTATTTCGCATTCAATCTTGTCAATGTTTGTTCAAGAAAAGAATAATAACGCGTTTCTTGGTGATTTGGTTTCGATTAATTATACGTATTTTAGTTGGCTATGTGCAACTATAACGTTTATAATTAAACCATTAGGCTCTTTAAACATTGTAGATCAAATAGGGATTGAACATAATTATCAATTAGATAGTTAGAAGTTAAATAACAAAAACTTTACAAATCAATATATATACTTCGAAACTTCTCAGGCACTTCAATGGATTACCAGTGGAAGGTGAACTGACTTTGTCAGCTTACGCAGTATTTTTCTCCGGTCTACTGCAACCGGTGGTTGCTTCACCGACGAGGAAAGTAGTGCCATTCAACGGCCACGCAGAAGTTGTGTATGACCTCAAAACTGACCTCGACCTAGCAGAAGACGCCGCCAGGCCGCTGGTCGTCGAAGCTATTTTAGAAGAGAAGAACACCCTCATTGTTCAGAATGTGACGTCCAGAATACTGCTCCTTAGAACACCGTACAGGTTGAAACTCTCAGCACCGAGTTATATCAAGCCTACGCTGCCGTACATTGTTCAGGTAAGTGCAATTATTTAGTTTAAATTAAATTTATTTACAAGGAATTCGTAATAATTCGTGTTGATGGTTTATTTTTCATAAAAAATTAATTAAAGAGCATGCAATGCATTGAAAAAAGATTAACTTCTTACGTATGAGATTGACTAGTAGGTACCTACCATATGTTAATTAGTTATTTTCGCATGGTCATTGCTTTTCGATTGTTTTCTAAAATCAATCATATGATATATCTAAAAATTTACGGATTGGCAGAAGCTATGTAGCTATCTACATGTGCCTATGTCAAGACTAGTTTGGTTTAATAAGACGGAGAAGTGATTATTTGACAGATAACACGTTAATCAACAGATCGAAGTGGTAGATACATCGGGCCAGATCATGGACACTAACGGTGAAGTGACCGTGGAGAGATTGTGGGATGACGGAGCCCCCGTGAACATCACCGCCCTGACTCTGAACAAGGGCCTGGCTACTTACACCATTGTTCCCGATGCGGCACACGTCAACTCAACGCTAAACTTGGTGGTAAGGCTACAACTAGTTCAACTTGTTATACCAAATAAGGCTACATTTCCGCATGATAAGCGTTACATTTTAGAAACGAATCCAGTTTAAAAGATTTAAGTTTTGACATGACACTATTCCACTATTGATCATTTGCCCGCGACTCTGATGTATATTAGCGAGTAGAAATCAATTTGCAACCGCCGAGTTATTCTCCCTAGAACTGCGTGGTTCCGGCTAGATAGCTAAAAAGTAACACATAATGAAAATGAAAATGAAAATGATTTATCCAGTTTAGGCCCTGGTAAGGCACTTATGAATGTCGAGGAATTTACCACCACATAACAAATTACAAATCATGGTTTATACCAATACTATACAGAACTCAAACTAAAACTATGTCCATCCCTTTTTGAAAGTCGTATCACAAATCAGATGGAAGTACTTTTAAACCAAGGATCTTAATTAAGCGATGTTTTCTAATAAGAGGGATAGGGTTTACACGACAATCAGTTGAAGTTGCAGCGATATACCTGTACCTCAATCAACTTGTAAATTATTTCGAAGGTAAAATATAAAGAAGTGGCAGAGCGCGTGGTGAACGTGCAAAGGAGTGACTTCTCGGGAGGGCAGTTCCTGACCGTAGAAATCCTAACGCGCGGCACCGGTCCGCGGGATGAGATGCGCGCGCGCATCACAGCCACCGAACCCATGGACCTTGTGCACTACGTCGTCATCGGCCGCGGAGATATACTCGTCGCCAAGACTATCGAGGTATTACATACAAAAGATTAATATTACTGCATGCCTTGTACTTATTGTTACATGGCACGACTATTAGATTTAATGGACACGGTTGACAATACGATCATACGACATTAAACTAATATTAAGTATAACGCCAACGCTTTACGTATCGTAATGATATGTGACATTGTTTGCATTCTTTTGTCTGAATATCATTGTTAGTATTTAGGTAGTGCTAGTGGGTTTGGTATTATCAAATGGTCAGACGTAAGTACTACATCTAAGCTACTACCAAAATATTATTCCGAAGCTCTTTTACAGCGAACAAACCATTGACAAGCTATATAAGTCACCGATGTAGTATTTGATCGATGGGACATTTCAACAAGATGTAAACGCATTCTAAAACCTATAGAAGATTCGCATCAATACGCATACCTACATTTATTGCTTTTACAATACAGTAACTATGAATCGCGAAAATAGTGGGGAGAACTCGCTCTCGTACCAAACAAACCCAAAAGAACTGGCAACTGTGCATTGAATGCCAGCGATCAAAACGTAGGAGAGCATCTGTACTTATTAATTACCTAGTAAAATATTAAACATAGCCGGAATTAGTAACTGTGTATGTATTCATTGTAGTTGAGCCCAGCTCGTCGCAGTGTGGACGTATCAGTGGCGATCACTGGCGCCATGGCCCCGGGCTGCGTGCTGCTCGCCTGGCATCCGCGCCTCGACCTCACCTCCACGCCGCTGCTCTCCGCTGCCGTTTACGCTCCGCAACAAAACATGCTGCAACATAAAGTAAATTATACACTTATATCGCCACGCCTTCCTCTAATATCAAACATACTCAGGTATATCTTGCAACACACCGAACATAAATAAGATGCTAACGTGAAAGGTGACATTCCTATCGTTTCATCTTGCCCTTAAAAAATCTTGCACGATTATTTCGGTCTTCTTAAGTTTGTTGCGCCGCATTCTCATCTATGCGGTGAAGGATTTGCATGCGAATGCTCAAGCAACACCGCGCACCACATGGTTCTAACACGACTCGTCAATTCTACTTTTTTTCTCTGATGCCCTTAATTTCGGTACTAGATACTACGGACGGAATTATGTATTGGATATTGAGTCTCTGTACGCAGAGTGGAGAACTCTCGAGCCAAAATATTTGGGTACAAGGTCACAGCGGATTTACCAATACCCTTACTATATCCTTAGGTAACAGTATCACCAATATCGCCGTCAGGCGTGGCCGTGAAGCCGAACAAGCTAGTGGAGTTGCGTGTGTCCGGCGAGAGCGGCGCTCACGTCGCCTTGCTTGGGGCTGACAATAAGGCGATGGCTGCCGGCCTCGCCGACACCAATGGCTTGGGAAGTGGCCTGGATATGCAAACGGTTAGTACTACACGATACATTATGGAAACTGCTCACGATCTATGAAAATAAATGTAAACAAATCGGCTGGAAAAATCTGAATAATTTGGTAATCGAATGTAAATTTCATTACAGCTGCTAGGCTGTGTTGGAAAGTTACTTTTATGAAGTTTTTAAGTATTTGGGCATATTTCAGATTGAAAGAGAAGTCGAGAGCTTCAGTGGTTTGATGCATTCAGTGTTCAAGAACGAAGACCATCTTCCTGGCATGGGGTTGGATCTCGGAGGTTACACCTCTTCTGATGTCTTCAAAGTAAGAAAGCACTTTGGTACTTATATATATTATCTACAGTAATTGCTTTACTCTCTTGACAGTAAATTAAGATAATAATAAGAAAACATTATTTACAGAATGCAGGAGTTGTAATTCTAACTGATGGCGATGTAATACAAAATATTCCTGGCGGTAAGTTCTGATCACGAAATTTATTTAAATCATACTGATCTCCTACTTCTAAGGTTTTGCCTTGTTTTATCAAGTTAGAATCAGAAGAATTATCGATAGTCTGTGATAATTCACTGCATACGTTAATGAGTTATGTAGACTAGAAGATACAAACTAGGGCACATTGATAAGGGTTTCTCATTTTAAAATAATTTCCAGAAGATACGAAGCAGGAGGTAGAGACTGGTACCCGACCTCCATTAGCCGGACCATACGCGTTCAGCAGACTGCCGCCCCCGCCTTCCCCTCGCTACTACCTCACGGTTACACCGCAGTCCACGTGGACCGTGGCCAACATATCTCTCGGGTAAATATTTGAACATAGGTACTCTACGTTGGGAAGCCTAAAAAGATCTTTGAAATACTTCCTCATCTGCAATGTGTCAAGTTAAAGTTACTTACTATGAAAGTACCTACTAAGTTGTTTCACACCAAAAAATAAAGATGATCTTTATTTTGTGATGTCGTAACGATGTGTTTTGTATGGCGGGTAAGATGTATATTATCCTAATTGATTGCGCTTTTGTAAGAAAATCCTGTAATGTCTTAATTTCCTTGCAGCCTCGATGGTAAAGGCACCAAAGAGCGCTGGACGCCAGGCACACCCACGGACCTTACGGTGGGAGCTTTCGCTGTTCATCCGACGCTAGGCCTCGGGCTGGCAACACCGCAAAAGTTTACCACGTCAATGCCACTCTCCATCAGTGCCGAGCTGCCAGCTACTCTGCAGAGAGGAGAAACTCTAGCCGCCGTGGTGACGCTGAAGAGCACGCTCACTGTTGACACCTCGGTCGAGATTACCTTCCATAACGACGACCAACATTTCGAATTCGAACCGCTGGGGAATGACGTTGATTCAGCCAAGAGTATAAATATTTGTATATTTCATAATGCAGTTATGCCATCCCAATTTTATTATTCCTAAATAAGTAATGTTTTAAATTGCAGAAATCGAATTATTCCGCCGAGAGCGCGTAACGGTGCCGGCGCAGGGTTCAGTGAGCACCGCGTTTTTAGTAACCGTGGTGCGCACCGGCGATGCTCCGGTCATCATTGAGGCCAGCGGTAACGGCGTGTCCGACTCACTGATCCGGACGATCGCAGTTCAAGTCAGTAACGATTCAAGCTGGAATATCTCTCATGCTTACTTTGCAAAAAAGCTCTTTTGTAAGATTTTTTTATCTGGCTGTGTTCATCATAGTCCACGTGCACGTTGTCACCTATTATCACGCTTACAAACTGTTAGGTTCAATTCTGACTGTGTTCGTAAGACCACTCATTCGCCAGATATCGTAAGAGAGTAATCTCGAATGAGTGGTTGTGTTGCCCGTATGTTAAGTATCATAGTAATCTGTGGTGTTGGATTGGACAGGATGGATATGAGGAAGAGTTATCGTCGTGGGAGTTGATAGACGCGCGTCGCGGCGTGGCGAGGGTGAACGTGTCGCTGGGGGTGATAGCGGGAGTGCGCGCGGGCCCGGTGTGGCTGGGCGCCGCGGGGGACCTGCTGGCGGGCGCGCTCAAGGCCACCCGCGACCCCCCGCCGCCCGCCGGCGACCCGCTGCACGCCGTGCGACCGCTCGCACTCGCCTGCGTGCTACTCGACTACCTACAGGTACCTTTATTACCTCGCATCCTAGATTAGTTGGAGTCGGCACTTGTTACACACAGCGAGCATCACACAATTTGGGTTGAAATGGTTCTGACATTAAATTGGCAACAACTGAGACAGCTTAAGGTGCTATCCGTGGAACGAAGGAAATTCTGGTGGTCACCCATTAAACTAGAGGTTTTATGAGTTGGGGTTTGAATATTATGTGCAACAACATCTATGCCACGAGCCCCGCCATGCTTTACATATTTAGGTATATTGTTTATGTTATGCATACGCTATCGTGCGTATGCATAACATAAAAATAGCATGTTATCGTGCGTTAGTCAGAATCAATATTTCAGAATTAATTGTTTGGTCTATCAGGTGACAGGACAAGAAGAAGTCGCTGTGACCAAAGATGCCCACGCTTTGGCGTCCATGGGGTACCAGCGCCTGATGGCGTACCGACGACCTGACGGATCCTTTGCACCTGATACCAACCACGATTCTGAGGGCGATGTTTTGTACGTATCATTTAAAGTGATTTATAGGTACATAAACATGCTTGCAGACCAGTAACATTGTAAAATATTTCAAGGAAATTCTCAATACATTCAATTCTTTGGTTGACAATTGTTTTCTTCAAGTAACGAAAGTGATACCTGTATGAATACATGCAAAGCACACGATAGAGTAAATAATCACCCAGAGACCATGCTCCATAGCAGCGACGCGCGGCGTGCACTTACACATAGCGCGACGATTCTTGTTGTTCAAGATGGTTTCTGGTTGATTATATTCATGTTCTAAAAGTATAGTTAAGTAAGTTACGGTTTGTACGTATAGGATGACAGCAGTGAGCGTACGATGGTTGTCGCGTTGTGCTCGCTACGTGGAGGTGTCACCGAAGGCGGCGAGCAGCGGCGCAGCGTGGCTGGCGGGCATGCAGCGGACCGACGGCGGCTGGCCCGCTCCTGCTCCGAACAAGAGGAACGACCCTCGCGCACAAGCACCGTTACCACTCGCCGCACACGTGCTACTCGCATTGCTACAAGCTAAGGTACACCAAGCCCTCATTTTAATTTACTACTATTTTTCGCAAATACAGATTGCTATTCATCGTCAGCTACTTTGGTAAATAATGTATAACGTTTAAGTGAATTCAGTACTGTATGATTGAGTGGGTTCAGAAACAGGAACCGATGAAAGCGCAAGCAACATAAACCTAGACGATTTAGCCTAGATACTTTTTTGGAGATTATCCTGCAAGACAATTGGCAAAGGCGACATATCACATTCGCAGGCAACCCATGGGTGATGTATGTAATATGTCTGCCATATTTCTTTCAAAAACCGTAACAAAATTGTTGTTATAAGCAACGACCACAACGAGGCCTGGTTATGCATAGATATAGCTATAAGCATTACCTACTAATAAAATAGTAATATGTATGTGTACGGTGCAGGGTAGCGACGTGCTGTACAAAAACAATATAAACAAAGCGCTGGAGTACGTGGGCAGTGCGGTGTCTACGTCGCTGGACGCTTACACCCTGGCGCTGGCGGCGGGCGCGCTGGCCGCCGCTCACCACCCGCAGGCTTTGCCCGCGCTGCAGATGATGGATAATTATGCCAACTCTACCGGTAGCCACACATTCATTACGATACCTTTTTATTTTGACCTGTGTTATCTATGTAAAAATCTCTCTGGGTCGATACTTGAAAGAACCCACACAACAACTCCATATAATATAAAGTCAGCACAACGTTAAGGACACCGCTGGTGCTCGAACCATAACTACGGTGGTCGCTTAGAGCGGCAGTATTGTTTGCCTCTTTTCTTTAGTCGCAAAATAAGAAAACAATCTTGGTTTGTGTTGGGACATAATATAAGTACCGTGTGGACAGTAAACGCATATTCAGTTTATATGACTATTATTTAATCTCCAAGTCAAGCATCCATCTGAAGAGTGAAGAGTCGTGAAACCATTATTCAGTTAGTTGCGGAAACAGTTACCCACAATTAATTAAAATATGTGTAGGTGGTGCGGTGTATTGGTCACGTGCGGTGAGTGGCGGCGAGTGGCGCAACCCTTGGCTAGCAGGCAACACCGTAGAGGCGAGCACGGCAGCGTGGGGGATGCGCGCACTGCTCGCCGCCCGTCTGCTCGAGCCCGCCGCCTCCGTCGCTAGATACCTGCTCCACGCCTGCCCACAGCACAACCCAGACCCTGACGTGGTAATACACCATCACTTTTATATACTGAACATAAAATTCCACTGCCCCGTTCTGAGGGCCTAGTGCAAGTTTTTCACTGCCACCGTCATAAGTTACCGCGTCGACGTAAACGCAGATTTGTATAGGATCAGAACAGAGCCTCTGTCGGCCTAAATATGACACTATTGTGAGCCCATACAAATCTGCGCTTACGTCAACGCGATGACTTCTGACGGCGATTTTAAGAAAACTCGCACTAGGCACTCTGAAGACACCGGCCTGCAACCACCAAATATGATACATGTGCTTAAGTTTCAAATTTAATTGTTCTTACAGATATGTATTATGATATCTTTGCAGGTTGATGCTCTCGCGCAATATGCGGAAATTATAAGAACACCAACGAAACTACGAATCTCAGTAAATGTGAGCGACTCAGAAGAACCGCGCCAGTTCCAGTTAGGAGATAATAATGCCCTCATCATACAAACACAATCGGTATGGCCTTGCCCTTGACTTTCAAATGTTATATTAATGGGAAGCTTCAATTAAATGACAATCACTTTGATTTAAAAAAATTTATCCTTTCAGTTTCATTCAGGTTCAGCCTGCCTTTTGTTTAGAGCCGTGATAGGATCACTAACCATTCAGAAAACGTCGTGGGGGACATAAGACAGGGTGTATTAATACGACAGGGTACTGGTCTCGTCATAAGTTATGAGTGCTGACTTTAAATGCTCAGTAGTAATTTTTTCCCTTTATGAGCGCAAAAAATTACGCGCGCAGTAAGGTACCCCCACTATTTTAACTAAGCTATCTGTCTTATTATAACGTGTATGTCCCCAACATGTCCGAGTTCAAAATTTTTCAAATGGTTAGTAATCCTATCACGCCTCAACGAATTGTAGGATGGCTCTGAATGGAACTGAAAGGATCATCTCTCGAAAACGAATTTCAGTACATATAGTATATCGTATACTGTGGTTGTTAGATCCGCAACAGTCGTTGGGGGTCGGTATCGACGGAGGGTCGCGGCGTGGGCGCGGTGGGCGTGTGGTCGCTGGGGCGCACCAACGCCACGGCGCCCTGGCCGCGCTACACGCTCGACCCGCGCGTCGACATGGTCTCCACCAGCTACCGGCTGCAACTCTCCATCTGCTATGGGTATACACCCCACCTGGCACTTTGCTTGTATCACTCCACTTATAATCAGACGGGGGCTGTTCGCTACAACCCGGCCGAGCATAAGAATCCTACCGTACCGGCACAAAATTAATGAAATCAAATTTACCGACTAATCAAATTGATGAGCTCCTTCACTTTTGCTAATCGACACAATATGTAAAATATTGAATATTATATTGTTTGCGTGTAAAATAAAAAATGTTGTCTTTTAGGTTTGTTGCACAAGGTAATGAGACTGAAAGCGGCTTAGTGCTCATGACCGTGCAGCTTCCGTCCGGATACTTGGCGGATATAAATACTCTCACAGAATTAACGGTAAGCTCTCACAATAAGTTAAATGTTGAATTACTATGATAGATACAGATTCCTTACACTTAAGTGTGTAGGTTGGGGGCAATATTTGTGAATATATGTATATAAAAAGAAAATTCTTCTGAAGGCTTCTGAATATTTTAGCCTTAGTGAAAAACTATTCAAGAAATTCAGTAGAATAAGAGCGCCAAGTCATATAAAATTGTACTCCATAGTACCTACACATAGCATGTGAGAATTGTTGATGGTATAGTCAGTGCGTCACGTGGTCAGATATCCATAGTAAATTGTAGTGCATAGCATGTGTGAATTGTTGATGGTATAGTCAGTGCGTCACGTGGTCAGATACCCATGGTAAATTATAGTGCATAGCATGTATAGTGTATTGTTGATGGTATAGTCAGTGCGTCACGTGGTCAGATACCCATAGTAAATTGTAGTGCATAGCATGTATAGTGTATTGCTGATGGTATAGTCAGTGCGTCACGTGGTCAGATACCCATAGTAAATTGTAGTGCATAGCATGTGTGAATTGTTGATGGTATAGTTAGTGCGTCACGTGGTCAGATACCCATAGTAAATTGTAGTGCATAGCATGTGTGAATTGTTGATGGTATAGTCAGTGCGTCACGTGGTCAGATACCCATAGTAAATTGTAGTGCATAGCATGTATAGTGTATGTGTGGTGTTATAGTCAGTGCGCCACGTGGAGGGGGCCCGGTTGGTGGGCGGCGGTGCCCGCGTGGAGGGCTGGGTGCGCGCGGCGCGCGGCGAGCGGTGCGCCACGCTGGGGGCGGCGCGCGCGCTGCCCGTGGCCCGACACCGCCCCGCCTGGGTCACGCTACAGGACCTTGCCGACTCCAGTAAGTTATCACATCGACACTCAATATTATAAAGAGGAAAAATTTGATTGCTTATTTGTTTGTTTGTTTGCATTGAATAGGCTCCGAAACTACTTGACCGATCTTGAAAATTCTTTCAGCAATGGATAGTTACATCATCAGCGAGTAACATAGGCTTTATTTTATCCCCATACTCCCACGGGAACGGGAACTACGCGGGTGAAACCGCGTGACGTTCGCTAGACACTCATATTTATCAGAGTACACGTGTCATCACGAGTAATAAGCAAAAATAGTGGGGATTACCGCGCATGTATTTATTCGCGCTTGCCCCATACAGGACACAAAAATTTAGGCTGCACTTTCAAGGTTTGCTTTTCTTACATACTTACAAATTTTTTTTTTTGTTTTATTTTCTGATTTTTCAACAACAAAGTTTATTTAAACCTATATCGATAAGGAGTAATATTCCAGCTATCCACATTACACCTTTAGCCCAGTCTTCGTCAATATTTACATTTGAATATAGCAATTTGAAAAAATTGTATATCGAAATTCTTAAATCACTTTATAATTTTTCACTCTTGGAAGTTACAAATCGAATCGAGTTTAAAGGATATCTACGTGACGTATGTAACCAGGTCACCGGGCGCGTGCATTCTTCCAACCGATCCCGAGCTCAGCGTGTGACGTGTGTCGGGTGTGGTCGTCGTGCGAGCGTGCCTGCGGGGCGTCGGCTCCCCAGCGGGCGGGGGCCGCGGGGGGGGCCGGCGGGGCGGGGGGGTCCCCCAGGGCCTCCGGGGGGGCCCAGGCACCTGACGCCGCATACACGCACACACTCACACCGCATGCTCTACTACTAGCACTGTTCATCGTGCTTTTGCGGTAGTCACACACAACCAACATATTCACGTAGTGAAAATAGTGAAGGTAACTGCGCATGTATTTATTCGCGCTCGCTGCATACAACACTCAAACAATGACTACTGCGCGCTCAAGGTCAGCGCTCATAGCTACTAGGTATCTACTCTACATATAGATATCAAACAAACTACTAATATGAAACGAGTTCAACTTAATTTACGTAATTCATCGTAATGTGTGACTATTCACCACCGTGATATTAGGTGTGTCCTTGATTACATAAACAGGTCTTTAAATATTGTTAATTAATATAATATGAACCTTTACTGTAGTTTCAAAGTGAAAATTATAAATAATTATACTTATATTGATGTAAATGAATAACATTTAAGTAAATTATATTAATTGAAAATAAAGAGCTAAAATATTTCATTTATTAAAACATATACTTATGTTATATGGATCTTTAATTAAGTAAATCTACAAATTTTATAAATACATAAGAATACAAAGATAGTTGTAATATAACAGTATACAAACGAGAAAAGAAAGAAGAAGAGCTCTAAATGCAGTCTCATTCATAACAATAGCTGGTTAAATTATACTAATAAAAATATTTTAACATGATCTTTAAGTATTATTACTACACCAATAGATTAATTACTGACATTATTTGGTTTTCAGCAATGGGTTCATACTCTCAACTCTGTGTGACAATACAGTGCCCCACTGTGTATGCATCATATATATATATATATATACATATAAAAATGACGTGTATGTATGTATATATCTATCACATCACCGACACTCGGTCCAACATCCATCGCAATAAGGATTGATGGTTATGTTATGCACCCAATAATTTAGCTAAGTAAGTAATCAAAATTTATAACCGGAATCTTCGCTTCGCAGCTGCACTGCTACTGCTCCAGACCAGATCCTAAATTTCCATTTTCCTCATCATCCAGTGAAAGAATCCAAGAATGGAGAACGACATCGTGAGCGGCACGGCTGATGCTTTTATCCATGACCATAGACTGCGAAGAACATAAAATGTTAAATTATGTTAAACATTCAATCCGTGATACTGGTCGGGTAAAAAAGAAGAAGTAACATTCTCTCGCGCTTGCAACGAAATGTATGGAGAAGACATAAATCAGGCACGTGACATATGTACTTCCCATCCATTACATAATGTTACTTTGTCTACAGGCAGTTGCGCAGTTCAGTGAGGAGGCCCTGGGCCTCTTCAGTGCAGCGTCGCCTGCTTGTTAGAATACGCTTAGCCTCAAGCCGGCATTGTGGGCATAATTAAATAATATTTTTTTGCTTTCATGCTTACTTACAGCCCGCAAATTGAACACTCTACATACATTGACACGGCATTTGATTGCTAACCAGAAGTTAGATGGTTAATTGGAAGTAATGTGAACTTACTCGTATGGGTCGTCAGAGATATAATAGGGCGTGGTGGGCAGGAGCCCGCAGTCCGCGATGTAGACGCGGCGCAGCGGCCGGTCGTCCACGTCCGTCGGCGTGTGCTCCAACATGTGCACTATGTTCTGACCTTCCACCACCTACAAACAAATGTGAATTAGTTACGTAGTGCGACGGATGGTGTTTAACCCAAATAAAAATTCAGCTATGTGATTTTTCTTAAAGAGATCGATGAGCTTTTCTAAAACTTTCCACGCCACATACTTTTACGATGAAGAAAAATACCAAAATATGAATGTTTCTTCACGCATAATGTCTGAGAATAAATTCGAAGACTCACTATCTGTCACCTTGGCACATAATCATATTTAGTCGATAAGTGGGTATTGTAACACCTCTGCTTATCCCCTCAGGGTCTCTTCTGTGATGGCGTGAGAGACTAAGAACCACTTGGAAGGCAAATGCCTGCCACATGACTGACTAGTTACTACTACACAAGGAAACATACTGAATCAAAAAATGCTTTCAACATTCTTCCACGCAACTCTCACATTCAGCTAAGTTGATATTGGACCTCTAAACTGAATGCTCACTACGTCACTTCAATCGTCATAGTCACTAACATATAAATGGACATCAAACATAGAGTATCAAGATTGTGTTAGTATGTTGTAAAGACTCATCTTACCTTCCCAATGACTGTGTGCAAATTATCTAACCAAGGTGTTCCAGTTGTTGTTATTAGAAACTGACAGCCATTTGTATTACTTCCTGCAAATAAGTAGATATAAAATAACCCATCTGATACATATATAAAAAAATATGTTTGTATTAAGTTTTTTACCTCTATTAGCCATTGAGACAAATCCCGCTGTAGAATGTTGTGTATCTAAGTTCTCATCTTCAAATGTATCCCCAAAAATGCTGATTGATCCCGATCCATCATCTATCAACACATCACCACCTTAAAAAGATTTTTAGATTAATACACTGCACATATTTTTGTGTGTAAACTAATATTTAGACCATCTTAGGTCACAGAATGGATGAAAAATTATGTGAATAGTCAATATAAAGCAATCTTACGAAAATAATTAAAAGCACATATTTTAGAAATGGTAGAAAATCCCTATGGCATGAAGTTTATAAAGAAGGCTGTCTGTTTTAAAATAAATAAACTGAATTAGGTTACTGACCTTGCACCATAAATCGTTTGATGATACGGTTGAATCTAGTGCCTTTATAGGACATTCCTTTAACACCCTTTGTGGCCAGCACTTTAAAGTTCTTCACAGCTTTAGGTGCTAAATCACCAAACAGGCCGATCACAACCTTGCCTAAAGGTTTATCTTCATTATTTATATTGAAGTATACTTGATCTGTCACTCTGAATTGCGAAGCCTGAAATAATATACATCAAAAGATTTAGAAAAAGATCATTGAAACAGTTATAATTATTTCACAATATATCACATGAGTGGTGCCACATGACTTCAACAATAGTAATCAATATAACAACACCTCTGAAATAAAGAATAGATTTGCTAAAGCAACAATATACATTAGTGCACATGGTAAATCCATGGCAGTTTTAGTAATCTGCTAAATATTTCTATCAACTTTCCAGGGACCTAATATACTCCACAATATCCAGTGAACATGGACAACCCACACTTATTGACTGTGTGTTAATTAGATAAAGTAACCTACTGAAACCCACCAAGTGCCGTGAAACAACCAGACATAGTAGGTAAATTTTAATTCAGTATTAATTTATAGGGTGCTCATTGTTTTCATGGCAAAGTGAATCTATTATATACAATATTGATTCAGTGTAATCTACTGTAATGTAGTATACTGAGACAAGATTACTCCAATATCAAGCAAACAGATTAATTTAATAAATACTCACTAGTATAGTACTTGTATGTCTACTTGGCTATAAGGCATTTTTCTCAATCTTCTCCATCAATATGTATGTATGATATGCATGTCTGTTGTTTGCCTCGGTAGGTTTCTGAGTGCCGCATGTAGAGCTTGCATGTTGCATGGGAGATGGCATCAGACCACTTATCAGTTTGTAAAGTTACAATCCCTTGCAATGTACATGAGGCACTGGTATACCAACTTGAACAATTCCATAGTCAGTTTCTAACCATTTTTGTAGCATTTGTAGAATGAGCAATGTGTTTTGTGTGAGTTTTTAAATGTAATTTCAATTTATCACTCCTACTAAATTCTTTTTTACAGTCAAGAGTATCTCTGAAAGGGCATTTGTAAAATTTTCTTGTTTGATGCAGTTTCATGTGTCTATGTAGCAGGTCTTGCCTCTTGAACATAGCCTTGCATATGGAACACTTGTACTGCCTAGTGCCATGCTTTAGCATGTGAGCTGACAAATATTTCTTCATGTGGAATGTGCTACTGCATATAGTACATTGGTAAGGTTTAAGTTGACTATGGACCTGGAGGTGTAGCCGGAGCCTCTTGTTGCTAGTAAATGTTTTATTACAGTGTATACAAACTTTTTTGTGATTTTCTGTGAGCATGTGCAATGAAAACTTTTCTGACTTCTTAAAAACAGCATCGCATAATGGGCATTTGAATTGCTTACTTTGTTTAGATGGCAGTGAATCACTATGGTTATGACCCTTGTAATGATTTGCAATATCCTCCAGAGAACCAAATGACTCAGAGCAGATATGACAAGTATAGACGGGAGAGGTATGAGTATGGGTGATGTGATTAATCATATTATTGTAGGAGTCAAAAAATGCTTTGCATTCACCCTGAATACATTTATATTTTTTTAAGTGCTGATGTTCTTTTAAATGGGCTCTGTACTGTAGATAATTGGACAATGCCATATCGCAGTACTGGCATATATAGCTCATGAGCTCCGTTTCACTAGGGACTGCTGATGTTTCATTGCTCCCATCAGGCCAAATTTTGTGCGATGCAATATGTCTTTGTAAATATGAATTATGTTCAAAACAACGACCACACACAATGCACTGATATGGTTTATCTCCATGTGTTTTCATATGAACAACTAAACTCTCCACTTTCTTAAATTTCTTTTTACATAATGTGCAGACAGGATCACCTGCATCACTTATACACTTTTTACTGCTGGTTGCTGTCAATGCTGGTTGTGATGTGACTGTTGATTCCTTGACCATCTCTTGATTGTTTTTGTCTATAGATACATTCTTACCACATAGCCTCTTATGTTCCAAAAACGTATACAGAGAATTGTAGTTGGATTTGCAAAGACCACATATAAATACATCTTCCGAAGAATCTAACACTAGAACATGTGCCATCGTTTAACTTCAACAGAGAAGGCAGTAAGCTCGCAGATAACTAAGCAAGTAAATAAGCAGAAGTATACACAATTATTTTATTTATCGTCTCAGTTCTCCCGCAAATTAAGTAGGTACACTCCTTCCTCCAAATCCTCTCTCACTGATTATCTTATCAAGATAATAAATAGGTAGGTAGTCTTTGTATCCGGCACTTTGACCATACATTTAAATATTTGAATAAAATGCAATTAAATAATCATAATATTTGTTTCGACTTTCTTTAACGAAGACGGTGACTGCTGGCTGACGGACATGATACCACAGAGAGAAAAATATAAATGAAACTAACTTTTTTTCATCTCTGCTGCTAGGTTAATACTCTTGGTTTTTCAAATCGCCCGTTTAGACTAGGCAAAGAACAGAAACCATACTGTTACAACCTCAAATTGTTTGCCATAAGTAATTCTTTGAATTCTTTCAAACAATGGATTTTAAGATCTTAGCCTATTCTGATTAAATCAATGTCAAAACTGACGGTTGACGAATTGTCAAATTGATGACATGAATCAAATAAAATGATAAGTAGGTGTTTGGGTGGACAAGCACAAACATTATTTAATGAAAAAAGACCGAATAATTTGGAAGATAACTAACATCAATCTCTATTTTTGTAGTTATAAAGTATATTATTTTTTAACGTTGATACGAATTTGTTTAACTATCTAAACTCAAGGAACTTATTTTATTCTAAGTACTTGATATATTTTATTTCATCTTGCAGCTTTCAGAAGGGCTTATTAAAATAGGTACTGAGTGGAAAGAGGAATCAAACAAAATGACTGTAAACAATACTATTGCCCATCAACGTTTAATTCTCAGTGGGGACCGAGAGAGGTACTTCAAAAATGTGTTCAATAGTTATACCTATTTTCTAAATTTTATAACATAAGCATAATATGAATAAACGAATCTTTAACAATTATAGGTTTAAAGAACTCTTAAGAAGACGACTAATTGAGTGTGGATGGAGAGATCAAGTTAGGATGCTGTGCCGAGAAGCAGTCAAAGAGAACGAAGGAAGTAATGTTACTTTCGACATGTTGGTGACTACAGTTACTCCAAGAGCTCGAGCTATTGTTCCAGATACAGTGAAAAAAGAATTGTTACAAAAAATTAAAACACATCTTCTCACTCAAAAAGATCAGTAAAACATCATTCTTGCCTTAATATAACATTTAGAATGTTACTATTGTTATGACTATAGGCACTACTCTCATCACCATGAGTTTTCTAGAAGGTGGTGCAGGTCTTTGGAAAATATTTTTTTTCATTATTATAATGATAATCAGAAATATTTTTTTCATGATTGTAATGTCTTTTTAAGCCAAGTAAAAGTAGTGTAAAAAATTTAGCACAAGATCCTATTCCACAAGAACATTGGTATGGCTTCTATTTTTTATTTTTTCAAAAACTTTTTCTTACTTTGAGTAAATTTTATAGTTTTACTAGCTGTGCCCATCTAACATTGTTTTACCATATAAATGTATTTATCACTTATGGGTATGAAAATTGGTGACCTGCAGAGTATGCACAAAGTATGAATTACTATAGCTCATAAATAGCCCTCAATCACTTATTTTCTAATAAAAAAGAATTTTATATATTACTTACTTACAAGATATGTGAGGGTGCTTTCTGACTATTGACCCCTGCACCAACCGGTGGGTGGAGGAGTAGTCAGGTATATGATGTGAGTATAAGAATCATAAAAACCTTCCTTAGCAATAGATGGAATTAAAATTTCTTACAACTTCATTGATTTTCACTCAATTCCATCAAATAATCTTCAACTAATGCACTTCACATCATGTAGCAGCTAAGGCTAATTACCAGAATTTGTAATGTTCTGAATAGACTACCCCATTGAGTATTTGGCCTCATTAATGATGCATTTAACCAGAACCAGTGGAAAGGAAAAGGTTTTAATTTTATGTACTTACCTACTTCTTCTCCATGTGAAACAAGAAATAAAAAAAAATACAACCAACAGTATATTTTATTTACTTATAAACATTTATGTTAATGAAAAATATATATTGCTTCCATATAATACTGCCATTGGATCCCATATATCTGAATGTCATGCAGGCTGCCACAAAAATGTCATGGACACTATAATATTGTCAAGAGGTGCACCAAAACTAGATATAATAGAATTTGTGAATCAAGTGGCAACATTAAAGTGTTAGAACTTTTCAAGTGAAACATTGTCTAGGTGCATCTTTTTGTACATACTTTACAGTAATTTCAAACGGCTATGTCAATGAATATGCTTGTATTGAAATTTTACTCTAATTTATTCACATTCCATTGATCTCAAAATGAGCTGAAATTAACACATAATTTCTAAATAAATATATTTTTGAGCAATTAAAATTATGCCTAATTAACTATGAGAATTTTTATTCGAATTAATATCATGAATAACATAAATGCAATTTCAATTACATTACATAGGCTCTTTACTAGATTCATTATTTTTTAGTAGTATATAAAACATACAAACATAACAGTCATGATGCAATAATGGCATATATCATGGAACTGATAAATAGTAAAAGTATACATACAATTATTATTCACAATAAAAAAATGTATCCCATACTCCTTAGCCGAGTACATAACATAAATTAATTCAGTATCTACACAATAATCAAAGTCAAATAAATATTGGAATGTATCACTTGTAATTGCACCATTTATCTGGTGTGTATGTTATGATTCAGCCTTTGTACTTTTTATTTTTCAGTAAGCAGTGATCATTGCAGCGTTGTATTTTCCTCGCTTTACATTGACATATCACACCCCTTAGAAAAAAAATATTGCATTAATGAATTACAGTGGGAATAAACAATCTATAATCAGATTGATATGTGATATCTACTCTGTATCACAAAATGTTAAACTTCATTAAAACGAGAAAATTTTTAGGTATAGATAAATAGTGTCACCAGCCTGATGAATACAAAGGAATGAACATATTTATAAACAAAAAATACCGAAACAGTAAATGCATTGAAACATAAACTTGGGAAACTCAAACAGAAATAGTGAGCAGTATTTATCCTAGTATAGGGTTTTAAAGCTTTTTGATACCTGATCTTGTATTTCATAATATTATTATATATTTACAAATAATATAACACTAAATGGAATGTTAAATGGACTTGGTTACCTTTGATCAAGAATTCAAATTGTTTTAAGTAAAACTAAATAATGTATCCGTAACAATATTCAGTACTCTCTTACCTACATTATTTAAAACTCTAATAACACATCGAGACACCATTTACAGAATACTGCTGATTGATGAGCAATAGGTTACTAGAGGAGAATACATGGCATTTACCTATACACCTTCACTTAAACATAATGTTTACATTAATATTATATTAGTTTATTACTAATTATCAGTAAACATCTACTGTATAATCCAATAAGGTACCCCACTAAATGGCCGATCAAGTGCTGCAATGCCATGTCTACTACTGAAGCCAATTATATACAAATATCGCACGACAAACTATACAAATACCTAAAACCTATAAATGGAATAAAATATACATCAATAAAACGTTTACCTATCTAAAAGTTGCCATAAAGGTTGCAAGTGCTAGCAAGACATCGTATTTGTGGGCAAGACACATTATCAAACATTGGCTTTGTATTGTACTTTATATAATTAATAAGTATACAACATTTACGTATATTTCGCGAAATAGATTCAGAAGGCAAGATGTTTTACATAGTAGAATGATACATTACGTAAATTATAAAAAGAGACATTTGAATCTAAGCGTTATTGTGCTGTCTTACACGTCGTGTTTTGGAACAGAAATATCTAGATACTATATATTAAATACTAAATTATTAAAGTAATCGAAAAAAATCGCGCAAGTCTAATATACATATAATAGGAATTTTGGACAGTTTCCGCGGACGGTAAAGAATGAGCAGATAATGTAAAATATACAAATATACATAACAGGTGCCTGTTAACGTTCCATGCAAGTTGCCTTGTAACGTCCTACCCACGGCATTGGCATTTATAAAATAACCTTAATTCAGTAAACAGTTGCCGAACAATTGCGGTGGTAACTTTAAATTTGTAGCTCCCAGAATATAAAAAAATCATAAAAATAATTAAATTTACATAATATGTCTATAGAGATTCATAAATTTGTAGGAACATAGGTTGAATAATAAACCTTAATTTATTAAATCAGCTGTCATAATATAAGTCTATTAAAACGTGTAATAAGAAACGTGATTCATAGCGAATTCACAAGCGTATAAATACATTAATTAATAATATTTCACCAACAAAACGTTTAACATCGCATAATAAAATTTTGAATAAACAACACAACACTTCTGTGGCTATCAGCTGCTCGCCACGCAACCCGATCAGTTGGCGTTTAATTTTTATTCCTTTGGCTCACCGTACTTATCAAAACGAAGCTCGCTGGCCGACTGAGCAACATATACTTATATAAAATCAACAACCCGCCTAAGCGATAATCAAACTACACCCTATTCAAAGCGGTGATCTCAGAACCGGTGTAACATTGCTACTCTACTACAACTTTGGATTGGTAGATAGTCAAGACAAGGATCGATCACTGTATGAGCAGATCACGCAGTCAGGATCTACGCACAGGAGTCCGCACCAATTTTCTCTCCTGTCACTGGATATAATACGTCTTAAACTTGACTAATTATAACGACAATCGAACTGTTAATATTTGCTGTATCCATTTCTATTAATACGTAATAAAGGCGAAAATATCTATTTTAACTCAGATTGTACGTATAAGATTTTGGTTACAAAAGGTCATGATCAATAGTCATCAACGGATGCAAATTATAATTTGTTAAATTTCAGATAAATCTTATCATATCGCTGGCAGGTTTGAGCATTCCCAGTGGGCTAGGAGTGTCCCTGGCAGGTGAGGCAGGCCGGGAGAGTCCCTGAGAGTGTAGGAGTGTCCCTAGTAGAGTCCCCGGGCAAGAGTGTCCAGTGAGTTCTGTTGAGGCTACGTGTGTACGGCGAGGCGCGCCAGCGGCGGCGGGCGGCGGTGGCGTGGCGCGGGCGCGCGGGCAACCAGTACCAGCGACGAGGCCAGTGCCAGCCGCACCGGCGCGTGCGACCCACCTGGCAACCTGCCACAACACTCACTATCAAAGCCCGCCTATGCAGCGTATCATTAAGAAGTAAGAATGTATAGCTTCTTTATATAGTGATTTTATGTTTTGATGGTTGTTTTTAGTCCACAGTATTTTTAGTCCAGGTAAGGACACCTATGCGGAGGAATTGGTATTATTTTTTTGTACAAAAATACTGAAATCGCGTCCTTATGGTCCCAAGTTACACAAAGCAATATGAACAGGGAACTCGTTTTCTCCAAGTACATACGAATTTCGTTGTCAATTAACGTATCACGAAATGTATTGGTACTCTTTCAAATTCAGTTCCTAATTGAACTCTTGTAACATGTCAGACCTATAGTTGGGGCCCAGGCTTGGTAGTGAAGTGCAAAGAAGGATTTAGGGCCGACGCCTTACCCCCCGACCAGAGGTTGTGCCCCTCCCAGAAAAAAAGCCTGGATCAGCCCTTGGTATATTGTGTATGTGTAGTGTATTGCATATGTGTATGTGTAGTGTATTGTTTATGTGTGGTGTATTATGTATGTGTAGTGTATTGTGTATGTGTATGTGTAGTGTATCGTGTATCGTGTATTGTGTATTGGTGTAGAGTGCGTACCTGACGAGCACGGTGGTGACGGCGGCGCGCGCGTCGGCGGTGGGCTCGATGGCCACGGGCCGCAGGTCGGGCCCGCGCCGCCGCCGCGCTCCCACGCCCGCGCCGCCCACCAACACTGTCACCGTCGCGAACGGACGCTTCGCCATGTGCAGCATCTATACAAGACTCACGTTACATTCAACTCACGCTAAACTTTTAGGGGATTACGGAACTCCCCATTCGGTATTTCGAGCTGCCCGATGGGGGACTGCGCCTCCACAAGATCGCAGGCAAATAACCTTTGAGTACTGTTCTGTTCCTGCGGTGAGTGAGCTCGCCTGTGCTCCATGAAGGGCAGGAGGACGAGTGGAGTCAGTATGCTAGCAATAATTGTCATAACGTTTGCACAGGGATTTCATTCTTTATAAGGTAGGCAACGCGTGAGTGACACTTCGTTTTAAAAGCATTCATAGGCTGCAAAAATCGCTTTCCAGGCAGATTACAAATTTTTCTCCATCTTAGTATAAAACAAAATCTGACGAAGCAAAAGCAGTAACATTTTTGTACATATTGATCTATCACGGACCTCAACGACGTGTCTCCGACGTGCGCGGCGCACATCGGCCGCCTGTTTAGCCTTCCATGCGACAACGCACGCCGCCAGGAACAGGAAGAAGCACGAGAAGAACACCGAGAAGAAGACGAACAAGTCGATGTGCAGCTGGTCCTGGCGGAAGAAGATAACGCCGAAGGCCGCAGCGCCGTCGTCGGTGTGCCGCGCGCGGATGGCGATGTAGAATTTGGTATGCGTGAGGTCGTGCACGGCCTGGGGCAGCGTGAGCACGAGCCGGTTTGTGAGGCGGCGCACGCGCAGCAGCACGTGGCGGCGGTCGACGGTGACGTAGGTGGCGAGCTCCTTGGCCGCGTAGTCCACCACCAGGTACTCGGTCTTGTCGTAGCGCCACGTGGCGCGCCGCTCGCCGCCGTGCTCCTCGAACGACGGCACCTTGCGGAACGGCTCGTGCTTGTAGTAGGTGGGGTCCAGCTCGACCGTGTGCGCGCCGGTGGTAGCGTTCACCGACACCACGAACGAGCTGTCGTTGGGGCTCAGGTACAGGTCCACGGCGCCCTGCGTCACGTCCACGATCACGCGGATGTCCACGTTCATGTACCGCGGGTTCACCGCCACGAATACCGTCTGCCCGGGGTACAGGGGGCGGGGCTTGATCTTGCATTCGTCTGGAACAAAATAACCATTCAATATAGTCATGAAACTTAAAATCGTTCTTATATTTTAGTCACTTAAAACGGCCAGAGATCAATAGTATGTAACTATAAATAACTAGCTATGTAACGTGGTTTGCTGCGTGTAGTTTAAAATATATTTTTTAGTGCCGACTGACCAGAGCATTACAGCGTTTACACAAACAATGGGCTCAGCGGGGCTAACCGATAGATTTTCCATCGAAGCAGAGTCTGTTCTCGATGTTGATGGTCTTGTAGCACTGGCGGCCGTTGCGCGGGTCGCCCATGTAGTGCTCGCGGCACTTGATGCACTGGTGGCGCCAGCACTCCTGCGCCTGGTTGCGGTTGGCGCTGGTGGTCTGGCACGAGGCGTCGCTCTCCGTGTTGTTGCCGCAGTTGCACTTCTCGCCCGACACCGGGTCGCACGTGTCGCCGTGACCGTGACACTCGCACCTAACACACATTATACGCTATAACTCATTATAAAGATTACACAAAATTCATATTACTGTCAAAAATAATTTGCACTTAAATCAGCTTACAAACAAAAAAAAAATTTACAAATTTCTGATCTAGGTTAGCGTACGTGGATTTCTGAACAAGTTGGGTAGCGGAACTATGTAACGGTGTCGACGATAACGTAAGTGCCGTCTAATGTCTATGTGTTTGTGCGCCTGTTACAACAGATCTGTTCTGTAACTGTGTCCATGGCCTTATATTTAAATGTGATTTAGTTTGTACGGCCCTCCGAGCCTGGCGGTAGCATTTATAATCCTGCTCAGAATGACATGGTTATCATGTCATTCTCTCATTTTGAAACTACTTTGTTAAGACTAAACAAATAAAGAACTTTTAGAGTTTGACTAAAGTATAATAATATTGAGTGGTGGTACTGACGGTCGGCAGGGGTCGCGGAAGTCGTCTGAGCCACGGAAGTAGCCGTCGAGGCACCGCTCGCAGCGCGCACCGTCGGTGTGGTTGAGGCAGCGCACGCAGCGCGCTCGCAGCTCGCGGAACGCCTCGTCGCCATCCGCCGCCGCCGCCTCGCCCTCGCTCGTGCACACCGACGTGTGTCCGTGGCAGTACGTCGAGCACGGCACGCACGGCACGTTGTTCACCGGGTCGCCCACGAAGTTAGGCTTGCATTTTTCACACTGGTTGCCCTGTACACACATTGTAACGCTGTTTTATTTTTTGAAATCAAATCAACAGTATCGAATAATAGGCCGTAAAATATAGATATTTCAAAGTTAAATTTGATTATTTCAGATCATGCAGAGCAGATAATGCTGGGTTAACAAAAAAAGCTGGGTAAACATGAATTATAATAATAATGACTGTGGTGAATAGTAACCATGGTATTGTTGTAGCACTCGATGCATCGGTCGAGTTTGTCGGGTCCCTCGCACTGCGCGTTCCCGTTGCACTGGCACTGTATGGTGCAGTTGGCGCCGACGTAGCCGAACTCGCAGCGACACACGTTGGGCACCAGGCACACGCCGCGCACGCAGCCCTGCGCGCACACCGCCGTGCACCGCGACCCGCTGCGCCGGAACCCTGCGCCGCACTGGCACTCGTAGCCCGCCGGCAGGTCGCGACACACCTACACACCACACATTTGGTATACAAACGAAACAAATATTGGAATAAATGATCGGTCTAGTACAGCCCTTTACACTGAGACCATAATATAGAACAGCGAGATGCGGTCCACTGACCTCGGAAACGGCATTGCACTGGTGGTGGTTGTTTTCGCACTCGTTTTCAGGCGGGCAGCGGGTGTAGTGCCAGGAGAATTCGCGATGAGTCTCGTTGGCGGAGATGAGCGGGGTGAGCAGCGCGTGGCAGGTGGTGCGCGTGGAGTAGTCGAGCGGCGCGTCAACCGAGCCCTCTGTGCACATCCCGCGGCCGTTGGCGCCCTCCAGCGCGCACCAGCCGCAGTGCGAGTGGTGCAGGCACTCGGAACACTGCGCGAACGAGCCGCACGGCGCCGGGCACTGCTCGCGCTCCGGTCGACGTAACACGAGCCCGCACACTCCGCCCGCGCAGTACACCGGCTGGTACGCGGGCGATATGCAGCGGCCCAGGTACGTGGCCCAGTGGCACGACGAGAACCCTCCCTCCGCGCCCTCTGCGCTTAAGCACGCGTGGCACTCCGAGAACGTGTGGCAGCGGCTGGGACACTCGTCCAGCCCCGACGCCCGCAGCGTACCCCGACCCGCCTCCTCGATCGCCGCGCACTTCCAGTCGTACAGCTCCAACACGGTATCCGATATTCTTGTTATCTGACCTGAGATAACAACGCCAATGTAACGACATAATAATTCGTAGCAGTGAAGCAAGCTGATAAAGAAGTGAGTGTACCTTCCCTGCGAGCGTGTCTGGTCCAGGTGCACTGGCTGCTGATGCACTTCTCGCAGTCGGAGGCGGAACACCTAAGCTCGGGGCACTCATTGACGTCGGTGATGTAGGTCATTCCATCACATTGTATACTCGTACAGGAGGCATCCGAAGGGACACATTCACCTATTCAAACAACGTTATTTAGAATCAGCCCTATCTTGGATCTGTATACGATTGGTGTGGTATAGAATATGAGTGTAATAGAGACCTAGGTTGGCGGCGCAGGAGCGGCACCAGCGGCAGGGCGGCGTGTCCTCGGGGAACAGCGGCCAGGACGCCAGGCAGGAGGCGCACGAGGTGTAGTTCTGGCACACGCGCGCCTTCACCAGCTCCCCGCCGCACGGCGCCTCCGCCTTCGTCGACACACGACCCTCGCTGTCGCCTTCGCATCCCACCCTGCAAGGCAACATAGTACACTGTTTAAATGTACTTGCAATATCCTATCGATATGGTAGCATTCAATTATGAATCGACAGCAAATTACATTCTTTTTAAGTGTAACGACGAATTTAAGGAGAAGGAACACATCACGATGGAACTTACATACGAAGATCTGTCCAAAAAAATATTTTATTGACTGGCCTCTATGAAATGCAATCTTCTTTTTTTATTTACTTCTCCTGTGATAGTCAAGCGTACAGTCCACCCTCCATATGATATGAAATAAGTAATGTTCACCTGTCAGCAGCGTAACATTCAGTAGTATTTCCAGTGCGGCAGAAGCTGCAACCGGTGTGACTACGGCACTGAGGTTTACTGGCACTCCAAAGCGAGCACAGGTCTGCCGGCGGGGTGACTCGGGTCACTTGGCAGTGGGCACTGCCGGTCCACCCGCCCACCACGTACACCGAGCCCTCGTTCTCTGACTCCACGTCGATAGCCATCGCATGGGCGATCGTCGGCGGCGGTGGACGGCCAACGATACTCACACCTGATATAAAACAATATAATTTTTCATTTCACTTTTTGTTGCGATGACTATGACACTATTAGTTATCATATGGTAATTACTATAAATAATAAAATTTTATGACTCACCTTCACCGAGTCGGACCCATTGGTTACAGCTGTATATGTAGGCAATAAGACTATTGGATCTGTTGATGGGATCGGTTCTCCCTCCGAATACAATCATGTAATCGTTTGTAGTCACAGCCGAGTGCAAATACGTCCCCAGAGGTAAGTCATCGTAGTAATTATAAGAGTTTTTGAATATTGGTATTTCACTCCACTTTTTTGTGGGATAGTGGAATGCGAAAAGCTTATTTGATAGCGATGTCCCATTATTTTCGTACAGTATGCCTCCAAACACATACAAACTTTGTGAGGGCGCATGGTAAACAGTGCTGTGACCGATAATGCCAGCCAATTTTGCACCTTCACATTCCAACATGATCCATTTCTCGTTGTCCAAGTCGAACTCCCAGGTATTTGGCATGAAGCCTTCCTCCAAAGAAAATCCACCGATTAGGACCAGACTTTCATAATCCTGGTACTTTTGTAAGGTCAACGTGTGGCCGGCGAGCGCAGGAGGCTGCTCCTCTTTGTTTTGAATGATGCCCCACCTTTGGTCTTTCAAACTGAATTGCCAAAAATCTCCCAATGTTTTATTTTGTCCACTTTTTTCTTGTAAACTTAAACCACCGTAGATGTAAATATTTTGCTTGGAATGGTAAATCTCAGCTGCGTGGAAGTATCTGCCTTCGGGCATCTTGGCGTCGGGCGTCGCTTCAACGGTAACTTGCATCCATGTATTATTTTTTGTGTCAAAGAATCTAATATCATTCAGGGGGCCATGGGAGAGGGAGTACCCGCCGAACATCCATAGGCCGCGCCTATCTGCCACCAAGCTGTGACCAAACCGGGGAAGAGTTTTCCTCAGATGGTCTAACCCGTCGGACAAATATTCCGAGTTGAACAGTTCCGTGTACACGAGTTGTGATTTATCAAGTTTAATGGAGCAATCATCGCCGCCATAGCCCTCATTACATAGACAACGCCCGTAGCTGGTATCGCAAGTTCCTCTGCCCAAGGCTTTACTACAATTGTTTCGACAGATTTCAACTTCACAGTTGACTCCCCCGATACCTTCGGGACAGACGCAGTGCCTCTTGTTACAGACGCGGGGCGGGTCGCAGTGTCCCCCGCAAGCCAGCACCTTGTACACGCCCTCGAACCCCTGCCCGGCCTGGCCCTGCTTGTAGTGCACGGTCAGGTTGCCGCTGCGGGCCTCCACCACTCCTGAAGATGCGCCGTTACAGAACACTCCCAACAGTTGGCTTTGTTGATTGTTACTCAAATCTGGTGCACCTCCGAGACCGTCATACACATACACCGCATTTTCGTCGCACGGTACGTTGAACGTAGACGAGTTTATAGTAAACTGAATAATGGCATCAGGAACATCCTCCGCAGATATTATCCACAGACATTCCTGAGACGGTCCTAGTGCAATAACATCGGGGTCAGTTTTATGGGACCCAATACCTTCAGTCTCCGAAGCATTGAGCATGCCTCTCGGTTCACATCGGTAGTAACATCGGCCTCCATGTCGTGGATCGCCATAAAATTTCGGTTGACAACGTTCGCAATTCTGGCCTTCGGTATTGTCTTTACATATACATTCGCCGGTGGCGACGTCGCAGATGCCGCGGGCCTCGTCCCCGTGGTCGTTGCAGTCGCAGCGGCGGCAACCCTGGCCCATGGTGGCGTTGCCGTGGCTGCCAGGCTTACACGAATCGCAGAACTCGCCCTCGGTCCAGTCCTGGCACTCGTCGCAGCGACCCACGCCCGTGCGGCAGGTGGAGTGGTTGTGGCAGCCGCAGTTGATGGAGCAGTCTGCGCCCGTCCACCCAAGGTCACACTGGCACTTGTATTGCGGTGAGCCAAGGCAGTACCCGTGGATGCAGGTGTTGTAGCAGGTGCGCACGCAGCTCTTCTTGCCGTCACCGATGTAGCCCTGCTTGCATTTGCACGTGTAGGAGCCGTGAGTGTTGTTGCACACGGCATGCTCGTGGCAGTCGTGCAGACCGAGGCCACACTCGTCCACGTCGGGGCACTGCGCGTAAGCCCAGCCCGCGTCTGCAGCGGTCACGTTGAGCAGCGAGCCGCAGTCGGCGTGTGCGTGCGTGAAGTCGCCCTCGGTGCACACACCCACGATGGGGTTGTCGAACGAGTGGCACCAGCCGC
Organism: Watsonalla cultraria; assembly: GCA_964035505.1. Taxonomy (NCBI): domain Eukaryota; kingdom Metazoa; phylum Arthropoda; class Insecta; order Lepidoptera; family Drepanidae; genus Watsonalla; species Watsonalla cultraria. Next base: position 6,461,019 of record OZ037713.1, on the reverse strand, counting down.
AGCCCATACTGCGCAGGCAGGCGGCGCAGTGTGCATGCCGCGAGCACGCCTTACACTGGCCAGCCTTGCGAGGGGCGCCCTCCTCGGGCGGCGCGGAGGCGCGGTCGAGCCACTCGCGACACAGACCGAATTGGTACTCGCTGGTGTAGACGCTAAAGCTGAAGCACTGGTGCGTGGCTTCGCACCAGACGCAGCGGCCACGTTCATCGAGACAATGCTCGCAGTCGTTGCGCAGGCGGCAGGGCGCGGGGCAGTCGGCGGGCGCGAGCACGGCGCCGGCCGCTCGGCCGCGGCGGGCACACCGGGCCTCGTCGGCCCACCACTCGCAGTGCTGGGCGCGCACGCAGCGGTCGCAGCTGATATAGTTGGAACAGTTGGGGCAAGCGGCAGGCTGCAGCGTGAGGTACCGCCAGGCGCCGTGGGCCGCGCACACGGCGCTCTCGTTCACAGTGCGCGACTCGCAGCGCGCCGTCACCTCGCACCACCCGCACGCCGCGTCCGACAAACACAGCAGGCAGTTGTCGTACAAGGAACACTGCCCGTCCGAATACGGCTCCAGAAACTCGAACGTGAACACCTGCAGCAATATTTTATTTACATAGTTATTGCTGCATTGAGGGCAGGATGCCTCAACTAGTTGGTAATGGCTCGTATACTGATATAAATAACTATAGTGTGTACCTTGGCGCTTTCCTGTGTTTTATTATGAAGTAATTCCATTTTGGCGTGGTGGTGCGAGGGATAGAGACCGGTGTGCAGCGAGTCGTTGGCGTGCATGTCGACGGCGAGCCGGGCGGGCAGCGGTACCCAGTCGACCAGCGCGCAGGCGGCGGGCTGCGCACTGAGGTTGGCCGCCACGCCGCCGCCCGCACCCAGTGCCAGCGACACGTTGGCGTACCCGGCGCACACGTGCAGCGTCTCGCCGGTGCCATTCCAGTACTGCGGTATGTGCAGCCAGCCCCGCAGCCGCGCCTCGCTCGCGCCGCTCAGTATGTGGTTGCTGCCGCCACCGGTGCCCCAGTCGACGGTGGTCGCGTTCACTACTGACACAGCGTCCGGGTGATTCCAGTCGGCTGGCTGTTGATACCGAAGGAACGTCAGGCCGGGCCGTTTGTCCAATATTTTACAATCTCCAGGGGTCGTCACTTCGGTGCCGATCGACCCCCACCAGCCCGGATTCTCTGAGGGTGTGTCTTCCCCGCATATGCCGTAACTATCTGGAAAAAAAGGTTGACGCCAAATAGGTGGGTTGCTAGGGAAGCAAAGGTCAAGCAAATTTTGTTGTAGAATATTTACCATCCTTGTGGTGGCACCGGGCGTTCTGCACGCACCAGTAGCAATGGTGCAGGCCGAGCTTGGTGCTGACGGAGGGCAGGCCGGCGGCGGGCGGCGGGCCGTGGATGAGACACGAGTGGCAGTCGCCCAACGCCGGGCAGATACCGCCACACCGGATCGACTGCAGGTTCGTCGTGCAATTTGAACCTATTGTCCTTCCGTAGCAAATCTAGAAGAAAAATTAAATTACTGGCAAAGCTATCAAAAATTAAAAAAACAACATGTGAAGGAACTTGTAATTACGTCGTCAGCGGAGCACCAGCCACACTCGGGGTCGGCGAGGCACTCGGGCTGCGAGCGGTGGCGCGGACACGCCGACTCGGGGCGCTTGTTGCTGATGCCCGCCTGCCAACTGGGGATCACATACGCCAGGAGATCACCTAATCACACAACAGATAACTTACATTTAGAAACAAACAAACGCATATTTCCAGGACAATCCAGTCCTAAGTTTAAAGTTTAATAAGACTTAACATTATCAAATGTTGATGGGAAATGAACGACAAAGTTAATTAAATTAAAACTGAATTTTATTTTGGTCTGAAATAAACATTAGTCTTTAAGTATGTATGTAGGTATCATAATCAAAAAAAAAACTAAAATTGCCTCCTTTCGTAACGGCACCTTTAATAATTATGTTACAGTCTAGTTTTAGATATACCTATATAATAAATTCAGATACTGGTTGTAGATTGTGATTACCGTTGACATTTCCATGATACCCTCCAGCGATGAGCAAAGTGGAGGGTGGTTTGAGAGCTGCCGCATGGGCGAATACGCCTTGCTTCTTGGGGTAGAACTTGCGCGTCTTGCCCAGTACATCGAGGGGTATCCACGAGTGGCATCCCAGGTGGTAGATGTACATCTGTCCGTCGTAGCAGATCTCTTCCCGATTGTGTCGGTGTGAGTAACCACCAAATACTACTAGGTAGTTCCCTGGAAATACCGTCATGTTTAACAGACCAGTCTATCATTACGTTCATTCATTATAATAACAGCGAGAACTAGAATCTCGTATTATGTTGTTTTTTTGATTATTAAAGTCCCTAAGCTTAATGAAACCATAAATCCTTGACGGGAATAAGTAGCAATTAGGTAATCTTTTATCAGTGAACACGGCATTCATGCGTGAACAGCATTGAACTCCTAAAGGGTCGGCAAATCTCACGCGATGCCCTTGGCATTGCAAGCGTCCATAAGCTGCGGTAACCACCTACTGCGGTGGACAGTATGCTTATTTGTCACTTTAATGGTATAAAAAAAAAACAAATTGGTCAAGTAGTTTTTGTGTGATACATAAAAAAAACTCAATGTAAAGTAATCAGAATCACTCATCTCTTAATCAGTTGCTTATCAATATGTATGAACATAATTTTACCAATAATAGTAGCAGTATGAAACGCTCTTTCTCTCGGTACGTAGGTGTCGCGCAAGTGAGCTCTGGGGTAGTGTATTTCACTCCAATGTTTGTGGTCGATGTTGAATGCAAACATTCGATCGGACAGTTTGGAAAATCTGCGAACACGTTTACAAGGTGACTTATGCACATCAATGTAGAAAGTCATCTCGACTAATTACTGTGGTAGCATCCCGTTCGTACACATATTAAATTACATGACGGTCAGTCACGAGGAACGCTACGCCGATAAATAATTACTACACATCGGTATATTGTTTCAAGTTAGATAAAACACGCTTGATGAGACATAAACAGATGAGCTCAGTTCTTCATGTAAAATACCCATGATCTCTGATAATGAAATGAGTTGAATACATTGTATTGCTGTGAGCACTCGTTGCATACTATGACTTAGGACCTCATCCCGAAAATCAATAAAAAGAATCACTACAAAAAAGGATCGGTAATTAGGGGGCGTCCATAAATTACGTAAGATGATTTAGGGGGGGAGGGGGTCGAGTAAAATCTCATATAATCTCACGTTAGGGAGAGGGAGGGTCTGGACAAATATCACGCAATTTTTGTTCAGATTGAAACAAAAAAAAATTATACTATTTTGGTCCATTCAATCCAAATTTTTATTACATTTATAACTCTTAGCAATATTGATTACTAGTCTTAACTAGTCGTAAATAAAAGCACGAAGCAAATTGTTTTTTTCTTTCTATAATAACGCGTTTACGTAAGAAAACCACATTTTGAAAAATCTCACGTGAGATTGGGGGATGGGGGAGGGGGTTGAACAAAATCTCACGACATCTCACCAACGGGGGAGGGAGGGACAGAAAATTAAAAAAAACACCTCACGTAATTTATGGACGCCCCCTTACGAGGAAACAGATATAAGCTAAAATATACTGGTGAATAAGCGACCAATTAGACAAACATATTAGAGTAATCAAGTTGTTTTTGCGATACACGCAGGAACTCGACCGTAAAATAAACTAAAGTAGTCGCATCAGTGCGTAAAACTTTTTTGTGCCAAAATGGGAATTAGCAGCGTAAAAATTGGTACAGAACTCGAACTGCTTATCCTACTCGAACGGCCTAAGTATTGCGAGTGTAAATTACTGGGAAACACCAGCGTAGTATAATGCCTAATTATAATTGTCTATAGATTTGTGGAGCAATAACCTGGCAACACTGGCGACGACGCCTCCATACACTAGTATGGAGTTGGCGTACCGATGGTAGACGGCGGCGTGCGCCACCACGCGTACATCCAGCTCCTTCCCGCCGCGCACCTGCACGCGCTCCCACCCCTCCGTGTCCACCGTCGACAGCTTTATCTTGTACATTCTATACACAACATTACGTATCCATCTTCTTTATATATAAAAATCAATCCCCATTTCCCTTGGTCACGGCAACACGCCTAAACGGCTGTATGGATTTAAACGGGACTTTCACTGGCAGATAGCTGATGTTTCAAGGAGTTTTTAAGCTAATTTTATTTAAAAACACACATGAAATTAGCTCTACGCGGGTGATACCGCGGGGCACAGCTAGTTAACTAATAAATGTATAGGCAAAGAGGCTCTTCCTCTGCTTGGATCGAACAATATTCCTGAAATCGTGCATCCTAAATCCCGGGAGCGCATTCATTTTCCTATCATTTACACGCTAATTAAGTGAATAATAAGCGTTTCTCAGAATACCATTGACGTCTGCCTTAATTAAGCTACATTTATGAACAATATCTTTTAAGTGGAAGTCGGTTGACATGACAAGCTAGACGCAATCGGACCAATCTTCAATCAGCAATAACATTTTTAAACGCAATTCAGATGAATTAAATCTAAAATTAATTATCTAATGAGCAAGTCACGTTTCTTAATAAAGCCAACGACGTAGCCGTGAGATTGTGCAAAGTACATGACTTGGTACTTAAACAATAAAGATTCATGATTATTTCCTCAAACCTTTGTTTGCATCAATTTGCATATTTTTCTTTTCTTTATTTTCATCGACAACAAAGTGTGTGACGTTGCACAGTAATTATTTAACATAATGAGGCACCTCCAAAATTCGCAAAAAATATAGATTTATAACTTGCATTGACTGTAAGGAAACCTAATTACCTTGAAGAAAACTCTCCATCGACAGTACTACCACCAAATAGGTATAGTTCATCGTTAACTGCTGTCAGTGTGTGCCGGGTCAGACCGGGTGGCGTCAACGTAGCATTCACAGCTCTCAGCGTCCACTTATTTGAGATCGCATCGTACATCCACAGTTCCGAGGATAGAGTACCATCAGAAAGCTTCCCCCCGTATAATACAAATCCGTTGCCGAACGCGCACGCTGAGTGCCCGTACCGAGGTTCAGGCTTCGTCACATTCAAACTCAACATGGAGCTCAGAATCTCCGGTCGTTCAGTGAAATGCAAGTAATTCTCAGAGTATGGCGTGGGGACATGCGAGTACATGAGAGGTAACGTCGTTTTGTCTGGACTCGAGAATGATGATAATAGCAAGTTGAATAATGAACTTCTATTTCCAATCTGCCAGCTGCCATCAATATTGCCCTGAAAATGTCACACTTGATTAAACGGTAGTAAAAATATCAATACTTCCAGTTTAAATATGGACCATTTGTGTTTAGTTCGAAACACAATACATAATTAATTATCCAGACATTAGTACAAACCAAACGACGCAGTACAATAAGTACGCGTAACACGGATTTCAAATAATATTTACACAGCAAAGACAACTAATTTGAATGCCTATTGTAATTCCCAAGAAGTTAAAGGCAAACATTTCTTGCCTTTTTTTAATTTTAATTCAATTCAATCTTGATCAGTGTTCTCACTTACCTTGGTGAAGAGCGTTAATAATGACTTATCAATCTCTTCGTTTGTTGGATACCTGCGTAAGACTTTACCATTCTCATCGTACCACTGACTAGTAGAAAATCTGAAATAAATATTATAACTATTAAGGATGTTCCTATACATAGTATTACGAAGTGTCTGTTGTTTTAAAATATCAGACATATAATTAGTGCAAATGAAAATTATTATTTTTTATAATTTATCTTTATTTATTTTGTCTCTTTGCTCTGACTAATCCTCATAATGGCTTGACCGATTTTGACTATACTTTCATGGGAATGTGGATTATGGCATACTTATAAGGCGTAGTATATGCAAAATCTGAAAACTACACATTTAAATAGGAATATAAACCATAACATAACATTAATGTAATATTATGGTGGTTTTTTCTATTCTCTCAATAAATGATTAGAATCTTTATAAGCAGTGATTCCATAACATATCATTAATGAACACACTCATATAATCAATATCTATACAGATAAATAAAATTGAAGTATCTGTTTGTAATTCCAAAATTACAGCTTTTCACTAAATGCATATGTAAGTATACACGCTACTAACACTAAAACACCAAGTTTTAAATTTTTTTCTCTGTCTGTCTGTATGTCTGTCTGTCTGTTTGTTCCGGGTAATCTCTGGAACGGCTGGACGGATTTTAACGGGACTTTCACTGGTAGGTAGCTGATGTTCCAATGAGTAACTTAGGCTACTTTTATTTATCAAAAATAAAAGGGTTCCGCGACAATAAGGATGAAACTAAATCTACGCGGGTGAAACCGCGGGGCACAGCTAGTCCTATATATGACACAAATTGAAGGTTAAGGTGATTAATAAAATTGTAGACCATTGACAAGGACAGTGTCAAGCTAATAACATAATTAATGGCTACCGCAATAAAATTTCATATTGAAAATTATTTATTCAGTTTAGGCCCTGTTAAGGTACTTATGATCGTTGAAGAACTGACCACAGTTCGGAAACTAACCTTCTGAGAAGAACCGGAAAGAAACTCAGCTGGCATCATGTACATCTTATCACAGAATAAATAATAATTAATTATGTTAAAATTCATGTAAATATATGGCAATGCTTACCTATAAACTTCCAGTAAACCTAAGACTTTGTTCAGATCATATCCTCCAAACACATATAGAGAGTCCGTGTGGTTGACATAGACTGCACTGTGTGCTGCTCTTTTGGTCATACCACTCTCGGTGTGGGACAGCCAGTGCCAACTGTTGCCCTCCTTGTCATTGCTCTTTAGGGAACATGACTCCCCTGAATACCTAGCAGAAAATAACAGGTTACCACATAGTTTTGCATAAATAAAGTAATTATTTATACATATAAAAAATGAATACAGCTAAATTTTCTTCATTACATTGGGAAATGGTGGTAGTTTATTCTACCTTGTCGTCCTTACTACTTGAGATGATATTATAAGGAAGGAAATCAATGGTCAAGGCTTTTTATTGATTGAGATTTGCCTTTATAGCCCACTTAAGGATTTTTTTTGTGTAGGGCAGGAAGAATAAACAAGATTCCTAGTAGGTATAAAACAAATTGTTAGAGGTTTACTAACATTCTTCTTTTGACAAAATCATACAAATTAATGACATGCTTCACACTCAAATTTAGTAATGAATCAATATGACTGGTTCTGTTCATAGCATGCAGGGACTGTAGTAGTTTAGGCAGAATAAGAGCTCCAGTTCCGTGACTAACATATATTTTACAACCTTTAGGGACTTGATGGAAACTCAATTAAACTTACCCCTTTTTGCATGAACATCTGTCTCCTTTGCAGTGTCCATTGCCAGAACATCCATTTGGACAAAGCTCAACACTGCAGTCTGGACCACCCCAGTTGCCGAGGCAGAAGCATTTACTAGATATGCAGAGCCCTCGACCTGTGCAGTTGTTAGGGCAACTGTGTATTGCATATGATGCACGGAATCCATCTAGCACATAGTTTGTGTCACTGTATAATAGAATTAACATCTGCAACAATATTTGCTTTTAAATAATAACTTGTAAACACAACACCAAAATTAATAAGTATCAATATTGCACAACAAAATCAAAGGTCAAGAGAAAATTAAATATTCAAGGTCAATAAAAAAAATTTATATAATATTCTGTGAAAATGGCTTAATTGGCCACTCACAGCTGTATAATGTAATATAGTGCGTAATAACATTCATTATTAATGACGTAGCTGTCATTTATATGTGCATAATAAGTTGATAAGCCACCATAGTCACTGAGCCACTCTCTCTCCTTAAAATACAGCATTTAATAATGATTACTAAATATGCTTCTGTTACAAAACTGAACAGATCAACAAATATCTTTTGATGGATAAAATTCAGATAAACAACAAAATATTAAACTAAGAATTGCTACTCAGTGCTAGACAACAGCAAGCACCTTGCAACACATTATATAGGTAATCAAATGAAGTATTTGCAATTCTTAGCAATCTACTTATTCATAAATTGCAATTCATAAGATTGACAAAGTCAATTGTTGTTTCTAATTTGTATAAGAGTGTAGTGTGCAAAGTTTGTTTAAGTCAATAAAGTAAATGTCAACATGAAAGGGCATATAAAAAACATTTTATACAATATTTCAAGAACAACTGCAAATGTAGAAAATGAAGAAAATGACTGAAAGAATTCACCAAATTCAGAGCAACTAAGAATACTTACATATCCACTAGAGGCAGTAACATTTTGAGGGTCAGTTTTCCCACTGAAGCTTCCCAGGAGAGGTGCATCAAAGGAATCACCGTCATACACAAACACATAGTCATAGGAGCATTCTGTACCCATGCGAATGAAGCTCAATGTGATGAACTGACTTTTATTCGCCGCTTTAATTAACCATTCACAGTGGGAGTCCTAAAACAAGTTGTTTATTAACATCACAGTGGCACTCATGTTGTATTGTAACCAAATGGACAGACTAGATGTGGTGCTGACTTGTGTGTAGTTGGAGTTGCTGGGTCCATCGGTGATGATGCCGCTTGGCTCGGTGAACACCCTGCGTGTCTTGTCGCAGGGGGTAGTAGACGCGGCGCACAGAACAGCTAGACAAATCCAGCTGAAACCTACTAAACCAGCACCTTTCTCCCGAAAACGTGGGTAAAACATGCCTCTTCCGGATTGTCGTAAAACATAAGTCAGATATCAAAGCCATATAATCGTGAATTCGAGACTAATGTAACTAAATTGTAAAATAAACAACACTCATATAAGTTAATAGGTGACATCTACTTCAAGGCTAACCACTTAGTTAAATAATACCACGATGACACATGGCCCTTTTGCATTAATTTTTCACTTTAACGTTTCTTTGATTAAATCACCGATGGGTTAAGAATTCCAATGCATTTGTTTAATACTTTCTAACGAGTTTTTCTTACAAACAAAACATTCACAGACCATCCACAGTATTTTGACTTTTGACATTTCATTTGTGACATTTTAGATAGGTCTGAAATGTTGTCATTCTATAAAAAGAAATAATATTGTTTTGCATTATGGCAATTTCCAATTACCAGCTATTATTACTGCCAACTTGATGAAAAGCATAGATTTTGTTATAGTTAATCTGATATATACATTTGTAGCTTGAGATGACTGGCCAGCCCCTACAAGTAGCACCTGTTCACTATTAGGACGCGAGTACCAGCCATTGACCTCCTCTCCTTAACCATTTTAGAGGGAAGTCTTCCTGTCATCCAGATGCCGCTGCCCAGCTTCCAAGGCACAATCGCCAGGCATGTTTTATTAATAGGTACCTATTGTAATAAGTGAACAGTTTGTCAGACTTTGTAGGTAGTCGCTAATAGACTTTACCTAAGTTTAGTTTTTATTGAAATACTTAAAACTAACTATTTGATAATCTTTCTGTTAATCGGCTGAGTGGGTAAGTACTTAGGTGGTTACTATTTCTCTGCTGAAATTGAATTAAGTGAAATCAGTGTGCTAGTTACTTTCTACAGATACACGCTGCCCGCACTAGGAATTCTGGTAGACATTTAACCCTACGCACTGAAGGATCTTATTTCGTAGGGACCTAAATGAGACTGAAAAATAAGTTCTACATGCTTAGGGGATAATTTAAATTGTCCGTATCAATGGCTGCAGCGTTAACAAGCTCTATAAATAGTTGGATGTTCCCGAAGACATTAAAAATCTTAGGTAAGTAGGTAGGTACTAAAACATAGGCTATGGATATTCCATTCTTAAAGTTCAGTTGATACTTAACGAGGAAAGGAGATTTCTTTTCATATTTCCTTACCTCTAATATTCAGCGAAAGCAGCCCGATTTTGATGAAAACTGAAACTGCATCCTTGGAGTTTTGAAAGACCCTTAGTAAAACCCTTGATTCCAGGAAACACACACCAACAACATTTCGAATAGTTTTATGTGGTGGTAGCAGAACTTTCCGCAAAATTCCTCATAGGAATAGACAATAAATTCATATTGTGTTCCTACTGAAGGTATCCCCGAAAGTTTATAAAAAAAGTGAAGGTTGAGTAGGTAGTGAATGAGTAAAACAAAAGGCCGTATAGGTAGATTGCGTGTAGGGTTTGAATCGTGGTATCGATCGTCCGCGTTGCTGACTCTGCAATCCTGCACTCAAGCGCGCGGCGGGAGGCGCGGGTACTTAGAACAAGCTCCTTAATACAAACAAAATAAAAAAATCATCTGGGTATATTGGATACGAGATCATAATTGATTAGGGGCAAAGACCTTAATTTATACTTGGTCTACTACACTCTTAGTAAATTCAATTAATTGTAGACGACTTGAAGTCAAAAAAGACTGATGAAAGATTAGTTTGATAAACATCGTTACATGTATGTTTGACAGAATTCTTAGAAATCTTAAAATAGTTTTATTTACTAGAAGTTTTGTGACTGATTGTACTAATAGGTAGGTAACTATGTACCTAACTACTCAAGGCAGGTTCGCGGATTGACGTCACTTCATCATTACCACGAGAGGTGATAAACGAGGTTCCATTTAAAGGCTTTGAGCACTTTTAAGAATGAATAGTCAACACATTTTCGAAAAGCATTTAAGTAGTTACTCATTGTTATGCAAAATTAAAGTATTAGAGCACCATTTATATCATACATTCACTAGATGAAAAGTACCGTATGTTCAGTTGTCTGATACAAACAAAGATTAAAAGTTGGTCGTGTAGCTACATACCTACCTTCCTGTACATTTATGTAGGTAAAGTAGAGCCGTACATTTTTCACAGAAAAATAAATTATGAATGAGCGTTTGGTTGGCCTCTATTGTGGACCAAGCGGAGTAATGGCACAACTAACAAAATCGTCTTACAAGAATCAGAATACCTCTATAGAACTTGTAAAGCTTCTTGATTAGCTATTATTTTGCAATAATAGTATTAAGTAACTTATAAATAGAAAGAAAAATACACGTTTAAAAGTGAATGTATAGGTTGTCCCGAATGCCATATTTTATACCAAGGGTGTGGATGGTATATATGGGCGCGCTCAACCGAGCTGCCATCTAGTTTCAATTGTAGGAAACAAGTCTCAATTTAAAATTGAGACAGGAAACAACACTAGCTACTTTTCGTAATAATGTAATTCTTAAATTTAGGATAATAAATTGTAATTCAGATTCTAGAATTAATTAAAAGTACTAACGAAGTAGAATTTCCTATTTATATAATTTTGTAATGTAATATGAATTAAGTGGGTCACTAATGTTTTTGTTGTGTTTACACTACTGTATGACTTCCGTATGTATTATTTTAAGAAACGAGTTAAGTTAATTATGTAAAATTAGAAGTTTAATTAATGTTTCATTATTATCTAATATTGTTGTAATTATTGAATAATTTATTTTAAAATACAATTATGATTTACTTTTGTAACAAAACTGTAAACTTTATAGGGTGTTTCCGGTTCATTTTATATTGTTATTTAAAATACCTAATTAAGCTAATTAAGATGTATTTCGACTTTAGTTAACATAAAAATAATGTTTTATTGTTTTTAGAATTATAAAACCTTAATATTAAATAGTTTTGTAATAATGTGAAACACGTGGTCTTGTAATTAATAATTAAATAACTTGGTTAGTCGAGGTTGCAGTAGGTGGCATTCTTTCGCTGATCGTTGAAGAGTAAGGTTGTTAAAGAAATATAATTATTTATCCTGCTGTGTTCCTTATTTTTCTTGACGATTACAATGGATCCTGGGGCGAACTCCGGTGAGGCGCCGACAGCAGCGGTGGGATCGCAGCCCGGTGATCCCGGACCACCACGTCAACTGGAGCCAACTTTCACCATGGAACAGGTCATGAGTCTTGTTAATTCTATTACGAAACAATCGGCAGCTAGTGCTGTGACCGCTGCCCTCTCATCTGGTTCATTGCCATCGCGTCACCATCACGATTTTTACTTGCCGCCTTTCGACCCCGATGAAAGATCTCATGATATTAGGGATTGGTGTGCTCACGTGGACGAAACGATATCAAAATTCAACATACCTTCATACGAGGCCCGCATGAAAGCTATTTTACAACTAAGAGGAAGAGCAAAAACATGGGCTGACACGTGGTCGCTGAGTTCTACCACGTGGGACCAAGTTAAATGTGAACTAATCCAAACGTTTGGCAGGGAATTCCGGTACGCGGACGACGTTCAGAAGTGGAGAGCCTTCACTTCTGATCACGCGTCGAGTTACGCTGAATACGCTACAAAGGCCTGGACGCTGTTCAAGCGAGTCCGACCTGAGGCTTCGGATGCGGAGGTGGTTAATGCTGCGGTGACAGGTATTTTTCCAGAATTTATTCGCTCAGATTTATTACGTATTACGCCAGAATCATTGCCCAAATTAATTTCTGTTTTGAAAACTTATCGCAAACGCAAGCTAGAACCGTCCATAAAACCAAGTATCGATCATCATGACTGCAAAAAACCACGTTTTGCTGAATACAGTGTTTCTAAAAGGGATCATGTTGTTAAATGCTATAACTGTAATAAGGTGGGTCATGTGTCTCGTGATTGTAAGGAAATAAGGGTGGTCCCTAAGGCCAACCCAGTGCCGATGCAAAATAATAATAATCAACCCAATAAACCAGGTCCTTCTAGTAACTCGAATATGGCTAAAAATATTGAGTGCAGGTATTGTCATCGTCCAGGTCACGTTGAAAGGAATTGTTTTCGTCGGCAGAATGATGAGCGCCTCAAATCAATAAACAAGTCTGTAAACTATTGTCAATCCTTAGAACGCAGTCTGATTACTGTAGAAATAGGTGATAAGGGTTATTCGTGTCTTTTTGATACTGGTGCCGACTGTTCATTAATTAAAGAAAGCGTTTCTCTTTCTGTACCCGGCAAACGTAAATGTGTAGACGTTACCTTTTCGGGCATTGGTGGTTCACCAATAAAGTCAAATAGAAGCATCACCTCTGTAGTGAAAGTAGACGGTATTTATGTAGAGCTAGAATTTTATGTAGTTGGTGATACTCGCATGAAATTTGATATCCTTATCGGATTCGACCTTTTGAATGTGCCAGGTCTTAGCGTGACACTGAAGAAAGACAGTATTTCTCTAAAGCGTGAGCTTTTTATTAACAACGTTTTGCTTGATGTTGACCCGACTTTGAGTCTTGATACTGATATAAGCGATCCCCAACAACTTAAAATATTACGGGAAATACTTACTAAATATAAAGATAATTTTACAAGTGGGAATCGCGTTTCACAAGTGAAAACTGGATCTTTACAAATTAGATTAAAGAATCCGGACAAAATAGTACAGCGACGACCATATAGACTGTCACCTGTGGAACGTGAAAAAGTTAAAGAAATAGTTCAGGATTTGAAGAGTAATGGCATCATACGAGATAGTTCATCTCCTTACAGTAGCCCTATTTTACTAGTCAAAAAAAAGGATGGTACTGACAGGCTCTGTGTTGATTTTCGCGAGCTTAATGCCAATACTCTCAGAGATCACTTTCCTTTACCGCTTATAGCAGATCAGATCGATAAGTTAGGAAAAGCACGCTATTTTACCTGTTTAGATATGGCTGCAGGTTTTCATGGTATTCCAATTTCACCCGATTCGATCGAAAAGACCGCTTTTGTGACCCCCGATGGTCAATTTGAATACTTGCGTATGCCTTTTGGTCTCTGTAACGCGCCGTATTAGTACTAGATCGACTAACGCAAGCTGGTTTTTCCTTGAACGTTGCCAAATGCTCTTTTCTTAAAACGCAAGTAGAATATTTAGGAAACCTTATAGAAAACGGAACCGTTAAACCTAGCCCACGGAAGATCCAAGCCTTGGTCAATTCACCCATTCCTAAGAGTCCCAAAGAAGTCCGTCAGTTTAATGGATTAGCTGGATATTTTCGGAAATTTGTGCCTAACTTCTCCTCGATAATGGCTCCCCTGTACGAGTTAACAAAGGCGAACGTTCCTTGGCGTTGGACAGATCGTCATGAACTTGCAAGACGCGAGGTCATTAATCGGCTTATATCTTCTCCCCTTCTGACTATTTTCGATCCCTGTTTACCCACAGAGCTTCACACCGATGCCAGCTCTCTGGGGTATGGCGCCGTGTTAATTCAAAGACAGGATAAAAATCCATTGGTAATTGCTTATTTTAGTATGCGGACGACTGATTGCGAGAGTAAATATCATTCGTATGAATTGGAAACCCTCGCAGTTGTAAAAGCAATTAAACATTTTCGCCATTTTCTACACGGGAGGGCTTTTAAAGTCGTGACGGACTGCAACTCTTTAAAAGCTTCCAGTCATAAGAAAGAGTTGACTCCCAGGGTACATCGATGGTGGGCTTATTTACAGAATTTTGATTTTCAAATTGAATACCGTAAGGGAGACCGCCTTGCTCATGCAGACTATTTCAGTCGCAACCACGTAGATACTGAAAAATCCGTTCGAACTGTCAGTGTCGCTCTACCACCAAAATCGCCTACTCAGGCCTTAAAATTCCTAGTCAACTCGCTTGACCACAATTGGCTGCTCATTGAGCAGAAACGCGATCCTATCTTAAGTAAAATTGTTGATCAATTAAAAGGAGACTCTATTCCCAAATCTATTGCCGATACTTACATCATTACCCAAGATAAATTATTGAGGCGTAAAGTCCAAATTGATAATAAAACTCATAAGCTCATTATTGTCCCTGCTAGATACAGATGGAATCTTATCAGTCACTATCATAATTCTCTTCAACATTTTAGTTGGGAGAAAGTTCTTGCTAAATTACGTGAACAATACTGGTTCCCAAATATGTCGCGGCTGGTCAGAAAATTTGTAGAGAACTGTGTTAGTTGTAGAGTTCGGAAAGGTGTTTCGGGTGCTCGACAGGTTACGCTACATCCAATCGACAAAGTCCCAATTCCTTTCCACACTGTCCACGGCGATATTACTGGACGAATGAATGGCCAGCGAAACGTAGCGGAATATGCTTTTGTTTATATAGATGGTTACAGCAAATACGTTCACATGATCTATACAAATGACCGCACTACGGAAACCGCAATTAAGTGCTTTCAAAATTTTATATCTATTTTTGGCACCCCTACGTTATTTATTACTGATCAAGATAAAAGCATGACATCCACAGAGTTCAAAAGTTTTTGCGAACGTTATGGTATTCAGCATCATGTGGTGGCAAAAGGCGCTAGTAGGGCGAATGGACAGGTAGAGCGCCTTATGAAAGTAATTAAAGACAATATGTCGGTTGTAGAACTTGATATGCCTTGGCACTCGGCTATTCAGGATTTACAATTAGCTATAAATTGTAGTGTATCCAAAAGTACCGGCAAAAGTCCACTGGAAATTTTACTGGGAAAGAAATGTTCACCACCGAGTATTAAGTTATTACAAGTTGATGACGATGTACTAACTGATGATCTAGAATCAATGCGAGCGGCTTGCAAGGATAGGATGGACGAGCGATCCCTTCAGGATAAGTCTCGTTTCGATAAAGGTAAAGCTAAAGTCAAACCTTATAAAGTTGGCGACTTTGTTCTACTTCGGCGCCATGAACGCCACACCACTAAACTCGGTCCCAAATTTGAAGGGCCTATGGAAGTTTTAGAAATCTTGCCCAATGACAGATACAGACTAAAACATGTCAATCTCCGCGGTTGTTCAGAAAAAATTGCTAGTCATGATTCCTTGCGAGCTGCTCCCCTTGCACAATATGACCCTTTTGAAAGTGACTCTGACTCTGAGCAGTCGGCCGTATGGGCGAATAACGATAATTCTGGAGTACCTGTTGAATCACTATCTTCCGCCACTGCATCCGCTAATAACTGTGGGAACATACCAGTTAATTTGGGGGCATCCACTTCCAATAATTAGCCCCTGCTTTATTTTATTGTTGGTTCCTATCCAAAATCCTTCCTTTCGCGCTGGCTGGCCACCATGCGCATCCTTTATACCGGTCTTAGAGGCTATAGCCCAAGAAGGGTGATTGCCTATTTTGATGATGGCTAGACCCCAGGATGGGTGATTGCCTGTTTTGATGATGGCTAGATCCCGGGAAGGGTGATTGCCTGTTTTGATGATGGCTAGATCCCGGGAAGGGTGATTGCCTGTTTTGTTGATGGCTAGATCCCAGGATGGGTGATTGCCTGTTTTGGTGTGGGTAGATCCTAGAATGAGATTGCTAGTCTCAAGAATGATTTATGTTTATGAGTGTCAAAGTATTGTTTTTGACGAAATGTTTACTAATTAATCAAGGCTGTAAAGTTACCATATTATTTGTTAAGTTATCATTTACAAGTTAAGTGTTTATCCTTAAAACAAAAGAGAACCTTGTTATAAGGAAATATGAGATTGGTTTGATTTGATTATGTAATTGTGTGTACATGCAATCTTATATGATTTTCAATTCTGTCAATGATTTTCTAAATTTGTAAGCGCAGAGAACGCGCTTGAGTCAGTATGGCCGTATGGGCGCGCTCAACCGAGCTGCCATCTAGTTTCAATTGTAGGAAACAAGTCTCAATTTAAAATTGAGACAGGAAACAACACTAGCTACTTTTCGTAATAATGTAATTCTTAAATTTAGGATAATAAATTGTAATTCAGATTCTAGAATTAATTAAAAGTACTAACGAAGTAGAATTTCCTATTTATATAATTTTGTAATGTAATATGAATTAAGTGGGTCACTAATGTTTTTGTTGTGTTTACACTACTGTATGACTTCCGTATGTATTATTTTAAGAAACGAGTTAAGTTAATTATGTAAAATTAGAAGTTTAATTAATGTTTCATTATTATCTAATATTGTTGTAATTATTGAATAATTTATTTTAAAATACAATTATGATTTACTTTTGTAACAAAACTGTAAACTTTATAGGGTGTTTCCGGTTCATTTTATATTGTTATTTAAAATACCTAATTAAGCTAATTAAGATGTATTTCGACTTTAGTTAACATAAAAATAATGTTTTATTGTTTTTAGAATTATAAAACCTTAATATTAAATAGTTTTGTAATAATGTGAAACACGTGGTCTTGTAATTAATAATTAAATAACTTGGTTAGTCGAGGTTGCAGTAGGTGGCATTCTTTCGCTGATCGTTGAAGAGTAAGGTTGTTAAAGAAATATAATTATTTATCCTGCTGTGTTCCTTATTTTTCTTGACGATTACAATGGATCCTGGGGCGAACTCCGGTGAGGCGCCGACATATACGTGGTTGCACTGAGCAGGCTCACAACATTTATATATACGTCAGCGTTTGCCGCATTGAGTGATGGCCGGTCAGTCTTGGTGACGTACCCACTATTTCGCCAGTTATGTTTAAGATCCATGTAATAGGGACCGTAATGCCACTAACCGGGCCCTAATCCAGACTCCGGACTGTTACCATACAAATAGAAAATCCCATTAACACGTCGCCCGATCCGGTGATCGAACCCAAGACCTCAGGCAGAGTTTCTGATATACAGCCTCGTTTTCAATAAAAAAACCGAATAAGAATCCATCTATAAGTTAGCGTTATAAGTGGATGAAGTTTATTACTCCGGCGTGTACCATATTTTATGAAGGTAAAATTAATAAATCAAAAGCGCACGTGAGAGGCGGCGGGACCGAGAGCTGTTGAAGTTTTTTCATCCGGAATGAAGTGATAACCGCTAATGACGCCCTCGAACCGCCGACTCATCCGGTACACCATCAGAACTAAATTAAATTATACGCATTATACATTATTATGCAAATTGTGACGCTATATACCTACCTATTACCCTTATAGATAATACACCTACCCAGGGTAGGTGTATTATTAGGGTAGGCTACCCTAGAATGCTTATTATAGTTTTTTGGTAACCACTGCTCATGATTTGGGAGGTCTTAGTATATTTTGTAGGACCTAGGTCTTAGCATAGGTAAGTACTTTCTTGCCCACTGAAAGTGTCTTGAAAAAAATAATAACATTAGTGGTTAGACAGAGTAATTTTTTAGAATTTAAATTTTAAAATTTTCTTTTTAATTTCATTAGGTTTATAAATTTAAGTACTTAGGTTGTATTTAGTTGAAGTCTATAGTAAAAACAGCTCTTCATTTTTAGTACGTGCATATATTTTTCATAATATTCAGCTACTACTAAGCTTTTTTTGCATTTTCATCTAGTTATTGGGTTTAACAAACCTTCGGAAACTTTTATCATTTGAGCAAATAATAATTTTAATTAATTCATATTCATTCAAGTGATTTATTTTAAGGACTTTGCCATCGCGTACAAATTGTTCCCAAAGACCTGCTTCTATAATAAATCTTGTGTTCACATATTACTCTTGCTACTTCCGTTAGTAAGTTTGTGATGTGCGTGTATTATATTATTTTTAGTATTTATTCTTAGATCAGTATCACGCAAATTTATACTAATATTATAAAGCTCAATAGTTTATTCGTTTTTTGTTTGAACGCGCTAATCTCAGGAACTGGTTTGAGAAATTGAGAAACTTGGATTCGATATAACTATTGGTTAACACCAATACTGCGACCAATTGGGGTGAAACATCAATGGACAATGTTTGGCAAAACGGGAATTTTTTTTCACGTGAATGAAGTCGCGAGCCTTTTTTTTTGCAATCTGGTGCCTGATTCCTTAACTAACTAACTAAAGTTGAACATTGTGACTATCGAAACCTGTGTTGAAACAAAATAGAATTGAGCTAATTTTCCAGCTGCATGCAGCGAGCGGCGTCCTCGATAGGCACCTAGCCGTCTCTGCGAGCGTCCGCGCGTGACGGTCCATTCTAAGCGCACATTTACTATGTAAATTAACTGACCTCTACCGTTCATTTTTTCAACACAAACAACAAATATTGCCGCCATTGTTTACTTTGTCACTCGTTTTCAGTCACATGGTCGGCGGCAGCGTTGTGAAGGTTTTCTTTTGCAACGCTCGGATAATATCTGTAACCTATAAAAACTGGTTTTATGCTATTTCGTGTAAGCTTCTTTCATAACCGTAGCAATTAGACGACCTATGATTGTAGTTTTTACTTCAAGATATATAAAAAAAAAATCTAGATATTATGACGCATGCTTAGGAACAGTACAGGTAAAACTGCTTGCATAGCTAATCTAGTAAACGCAATGGTCGGCTATCAGCGAGTTATATATACATATTATATATCGAGTAGCGTTCGAGGCTTCTAGAAACCATGTAGCGTAAGAAAATATATTTGTAACTAACTAAATATACCGATTCGGTGGAAATTTGTACCCCTAATGGTGGTGCACGCACCTCATAAGTAACCTTCAACGGCATGTATCAGTCACGGGCAGGTTGCGGGCAGCAGTGGTACCTCGCATGAGGACATTTGGCGAGCCCGGGGGAGCGCCGCGGGCCACATCATCATACAAATGGCACATTAGCGCCCCGCGTCCGCCGACCGCCGGACACACCTTATCTGCCTCTCAAACTCTCCGCTATATTTGTTCTACGCCGGATTAACACAGATTTACCACGGTCACGGACCGTTAACGTGCGATTATACGTCCTACGCAAAGAGATGTTAAATTTAATGATACCGTGTGACCTGCTTGCATTTTAAATACATACCTATTTAATTTTTAATAGCACTAACTGTACCCTAAACAATTAGGTATTCTCCATGTTGTGCCTGCTTATACTTATATGTAAGTATATTACTGAGTTGCACCAGGCATGACAATTAAATAAAATTGTATAGAATTTATTCTGTTGATAGATTAATTAATACTTATGCAGCTCTATACTGGAAAAACTTGCCAAAACGATAGTAAGTGTCCCAACAAAAGTTTTTTAGTTGTAAATAGTAAATGTGTATCTAGAACCATTTCGAAAACAGTTTATTTTATGGAGTAATAAAACAAAAGTCAGTGCAATAATGTTGTTGTACTTACTTACTACAAAATAGCTTAAAAAATATTTGCTAGATTTATTAATTTTTATTTCACTAAATTGCATGTCACTAAATTGAACTTTATATTTATAAACGACCTAAAAGTAGTCGGACAATAAAAAATCCAAAAGCAAATGCATTGTCCAAATGGGTTGGCATTAAAAATTAAACAATAAAATAATAGTTTGTCCGCGGAATGTTTATTGGAAGCAGTAGGGCCAGAGGGAGTCGGTGCGATAACGTGGCTCCGCTATAAATCAGCCCCTGTCGATGAGGAGCCGCCCTACTGCAGCTCGTGGCTTGATTTGTCGCGTCCATCCTATGCCCATCTATGACCCGTAGGGCTGTTCTAACATTGCTTACTTATCGATATCCATAACCTTTAAAATCTTCAATTTCAATTAATTTATTCATTAACTAGGCATTTTGAACGGAATAGATATTCTAAATAATTCATTATTTTGTTCGTGTAATTGCTATTCGTTATAAGTGTTCTAAATACGAGTAAACTCGACAAAAACAACCTAAAGCATGTTTTTTTTTTAATGTTTTTGTCCTGATGCTAACGATCGTGTCAATCACTCTTATCAAACCAAGTTTAAAATTCGATATCGATATATTATTGGTGTCTGTACCAGCACTCATTATTGGTAGTGAACCAATAAAGCGTTCAGTGAAGTCGTCCCCACGCGGTCAAGAATATCTTAACTATTATTGTGGCCTGCTTGCATAATCACATGTCGTTTTAGGGAATAAATTACTTTCTATAGTTTGTTTTTCTTCTTAGCGAACATACTCAACGAAGTTAGCTATCTAAGCATGTTAATTGGAATAGATACCTACCTAGTTTTCTATCTCTTATAAAATTAATAATGAACTTTTACAAAGCCATTCGTGTCTGGAATGCGACAGACTGACCATCTGATGATGTATCATGTCGGCAGTCACTGCCTTAACAGACATAATATCTCCTGGAAAAGGCAGAAGTTGTAAGTATTCTTACACTTCTGCCTACCTATTTAAGTATAGTAAAACGGCATGAAAACATGGAGTAGAAATAATAAAAACAAAAGTTACGCTACATAAACTGTGTTTTCTTCAAAGAGCAGTTTTACCAATTCATAGCACTAACTGGTGTCAAGTGAACTGCGCATAAAGCGAACACTGACCCTTACTTAACACAACGGTGTTAACTGCGACCTAATTTCAGATTAATACGCTTAAGCGGAAACCTCACTAAGCGGGTTCAAATGGCACGCGAAAGGCCACGGAGCGCGGGCCTGCCTGCCAACGGGACTACTACTGACATATTTATTTTTCTTTCTTGATTCTTCTCTATTAGGCAAGTTTGGCGAGTGAGTAGATTTACGACCTCCGCCTCGTTCATTATCTGTATTGAGCGCAGCGGGCGGTGGCCGGACGTGTGGCATAAATCTGAATGAAACGTAGTAAATACCCTCCCGTCCACACAACTTTCACGGAACTTTGTAACTCTGTACGTTGTATACAAACAGTTAAGTAGTTAATGTCTATCTAATCATCTAATTGATTGGACCTATTATCATAAGTGCAAATAAAACAGGTCAATATCAAAGCTTATATCCCTACTAATATTATAAATGCGATAGTAACTCTGTCTGTCTGTCTGTTACTCTTTCCCGCTTAAACCTCTCAACCGATTTTGATGAAATTTGGCACAGACAATCTTTAGACCTTGAGAAAGGACATAGGCTACCATTTATTGCGAAAAAAAGGGATGAAGAGGTTGAAATAGAGGTTGAAAGTTTGTATGGGATTTCTTAATTTTAAAAGATAAAACCATGAAACGGTTTCGCGACAATAAGGATGAAACTAAATCTACGCGGGTGAAACCGCGGGGCACAGCTAGTTGGCTTATATAATAATGATCTCATACCGAGTGTGCGCGCAAACACAGATGCACTCTTTATTCCCTCACTCTCATAGTCCGATGGGACGGCTATCCGACACGACCGGAGAGAGATCAGGCAGGTTCAACAACTTAACGTGCTTTCCGAGGCACGGGGTGTAAGCACCGCCAACTTCCAAACTCTAGGCATTTTATTGTGAATTTCTTGTCAGAAAAACCCAATATCTATTTTTGACCCGACCCGGTAATCGAACCCGGAACCTCGTGATCAGCAGGCGAACCTCCTAACCGCTAGACCAACGAGGCAGTCATTGGTTTGGTTTATATATGTAACATAATAAACTCAATCAATTGTAAAATCAAAGATATAACTATAAAATAACATAACGATAAAATATAAAATAACATTTATTATAACAACAATAAAACTGCCCTATGCAGTTTGCAACGGCTAACTAATTCAGCCACTGCCCATTGCCTACCTCCAACCCCAAATAAAAAGAAATATTGCGGAAGCAATAACCCTTCCCAAAATCAATTCTCCCAATAGGTTCGCCTAAATATTCGTATTTTTTCTTTGTTGGCATTTTTTCATGTAGTTAAGAAAAACAAGAGCGCCATAACTCTTGTGCCGGTTGATCAGATAGCGGCATAATGGCAGTAATGGATCCTGGTCAGCGGCCCGCATGCAAATAAATCTGCGGGCCGATGCAATGATGTGTGCAAAATGGGAGTCACCCTTGCCTCTGCCACCGGTGCGCAGTCCCGATCTTTACCGCAACACAATCAAATACGTCATCTCATTACTAAAGACGGAATACTTTAATTAAGAGCTCAAAAGCACCAATTTATTTATAGTTTAGTAAAATAATTGTTGGTACCTAATTGCTAAAAACAAGTAGGTATATGAGTTACCAAAATTAGACTATAACTTACAAAATGAAATCATTGGATGCATTTGTGACGATAACAACTAGTTTAGATAAGATTTTTAGCCATGGTATATATATATAGTCAAAAGTCAAAGTCAAAAATATCTTTATTCGATTAGACTTTATACAAAGCACTTTCAAATCGTCAGAATGACACAATTTACAGGATTATACATGCTACCGCCAGGTTCGGAAGGTTGCTTTTACTGAGAAGAACCTGGCAAGAAACTCAGTAATTACTCTTTTCAAAAATATTATACAATTTAAAAAAAAAAACAAAATAAATCATTTGAGAAATGTAAGCCCATGGACACAGTTCCAATGTACAAATGTCGATAAAAATTAACATAAAAAAAAGTCTAGTAGTTCTATTTATATCTAAATGTGTAGCTTGAGATGACCAGCCATATATTATACGATGTATATGTAATGCCAATAAAACCCTGGTTACCGGTACCTACAACTGACGTTATGAGCATGTCATCAAAGTAATTTGATTGGAAATATAACATACTAAGAATCATTGTCCCCTGAGCAATCTTTACCTGCTGTTGTTTTATCCTGGAAGTGGATAGCGATAAAAGTCAGGCCAAATGGCAGTCAATAAAATAAATAGCGCCGGCAGGGTGCTCTGTAAATAAGTCGGTGTTGGAGCTGAAGGCGGCGATCGCCTTTTTTATTGGCGCCTAGATTGCTCTCGAAACAAGGAGTGCGAGCGGTCGCGGGAGGGCGGCGGGCGGCGAGCGCATATTGCACTGTCGCGCTGACGCTGCAGATTATACTCGGAGATTAGAAATAGAATTCCCCGCATTGTCTGCTACAATACACTCCCAAATTTGTCCTAAATATTAAAAAGTGCAAAGTTCACATTATACCCCTACACACATGCTCTCTCTCATTTCCATAGATCCATTTTCGTAGTTAACTTTAGCTTAAAAGAAGTGTAATACTTAGAAGGTAGATTCTCTTCGTGAGTATCATATACCTCTACGTCACAATAGGACTTACAATATTAATAAAGACAACCCTCTCAAAAGCATTCACCATCAATACGTGTGTCCTGATCAATTGTGTTAGTAAAGAATAATAAGGTATTCCACACGTATCGCGGCCGGTCGCGTTCTCCGGATAGATGTATTAATTTGTAAGAATTTGTCCTCGGACCCTCGCCCGACTCGCCCCACCGCAGCATTCCAATCACGCACAACAAGCTCCGTAATTGCACCTAATAATATCTTTAAATACCTTCACTAAATCTTGAACATACCTCAATCTTAACTGCAACACAATGGCCAGATGAAGTTTTGTAAATATGTAGAGAATATTATGAACTTTATAGCTGACATCATCTGCAAAGAAGAATAAAAAAAACAGAGCAATTTCGTTCAATTTTATGGGGTCCTGCTTGAATGAGTTCTACTTTACGGGCTTTTATTTATATAGAGTTGGGCAGTAGTGTTATTAGTGTCGGTGTCGCCGTGGGCCGCGGTCCCGTGGGGCTCGTCACCGCGACACAGACCTAATCCAATCACGACCGATCGTGACTGCACACGCCTACACTCCGCTAGAGACTTGCTGCCATGTACATCTACAATGTGCAAACGAGACACAAACCATTCAAAGTAAAATTCACATGTCAATCACCAACAATTAAGAGAATTCATGTATATTTTTTTTTTTTTATATTCACACGATTGTTAAATACCTACCTACGTAATTGGTATCAATCGCATTAAAACGTTAATTTGGCAGTAAACAAGGTATTTTTAATTTAATTTCCCCAATGCTGATGCGGACATCTACGCACGGCATTGCTACGCACTACGGTCGTAGCAGTCTCGTAGTAGGAGCACTGAGTTAATTTACGTAAGCATCTTACCGCTATCTGTTTTGCGCCCACCCTGTAGATTATGCTAATGATGACTTGTAATTCTCTTATCACGTTTTGTCTACCAACCACTGGGACACAATATTCTTAAATAATTAAATTTAATACTCACTTTGTGTTATTATTGCGAAGAATTCAACGCGCGCACATAGCCAATGAAGACAAGCGTCGATTAAGCGATGCTTTCGTTGCAAATTCAACACCTACGGGCAATTAGTCACGGAACAATTGATACGGTAGTAGTAAAATATGAGGCGCATTAGAGGCGCAGTTATTAGATGTGTTCGGTGACGATCGGGCTGCAGGCGGTCAGCTGGCCAAACGGAGGTAATGCTGCGAGACGTGAGGGGACCGGCAATAACTCTCCGACGCCATCCGATAGCGGGGAATCAATGACCGCCCGATATGATACATGGGATTAACCACCGTTTATAGTTTTAGCTACGACCAACGAATTAATACTCTGGAAATACCTATATCTGTCCCATAAATTTTTATGGGTATCGATTAACGTACATACAAATGTACGATATATGAAACTTTGTTACCAATAGGTACAGCCCCTAGTGTTTTTGCTCACAATTGCGATCACTACTGGAGCTCCACTAAGAATCCTTGTCTCTTTGATGCCTCAGATTTACATTTAAGCCTCACCAAAAAAGCATCGTATTACTCTGATTTAGAAAATAATACAACGTTGGGTCTAGTGCTAAATTCGTAATATTAATATGGAGTACCTACTAAATGAGCAAAATATTATCGTACAATTAAAGTAATGCATAAAGAGTTTACATTATTGAAGACATATCAAAGTCCCTATTATGACCAAATTATTGTAGGAGTGTTTCTTATATTTGAAAGCAGTTACTTTGAAGAAGCAGCATTTTATGTCACAGAATAAAAGCTTCATCGGACACCTGTCAGGAGCATATTGTTGTCAAATTGGGCCCGTTCTGTGTACTGAGAGGTGAAGGCTGAGGGCGACGTGTCGCAGCTCGGAGGCAGCCTTGTTAGTACGAACGTGCCGTGGCGTCACCGGTAAACACGTGGGTAGATAACAATCTATTTGGATTGCCTCTATATTTCATTTTTCCCGTGTTTCCCCGCGCTAACTAGACACAGGCGCCGCTCCGCATTCAAGAATAAATAAAGGTAATACGGGCCTTTGAAATGTCTATTGATACAGTGTGCGTTCTGTGTAATGGTAAATTACGTCAATATTTACTAATCTGTTTGATTTAATTTATACCTAAAATCACTTCATTGGTAACAACTTCTGACACGTAATTGTGCAAAAGTGACGTGAATTCATAGCTCTCGAGTGTATTCCCATTTCTAAAACATATACGTTTCCTTCCAGCGTAATACAATTGAGTAAGGATGTGTGAAGTAGCGGTTAGTTAGGACTTGTTTACATTGCGGGACATCGGACGTATGATAACTTGCGCACACAACACCCTCGCGGCATGTATGTATGCAATCACGGGCACTACGCTGCCTGCATACTTCTAACTACATTGGTGGCTATCCTTACAAAATACTTAATATTAATAAATGCTTTTTTTAACTAACACCTTCCTATGACTACGATCTCCAGAAAATATAATAACATATACTTATGTGAAAAAACTGGTCTGGTCTGGTCTAACGATGATAAAACTTCTTGGGTTAGAAATGTATTTTTCGGTAGCAAAATGAGACGTCCAAGCTCAGAAGTTTGCATCAGCTCGCTCTGCTTAAACCGATGATAGTAGGCCCCCAGGTAACGCTTACAGTTGGCAATCAGCTTAGTTGTAGAAGGAGAAATATTATAAAAAAAATATAGTAAAATTGAAGTTCGCCCTTTTTCTTTCCTCTAGAGCGGAAGGTTATTATATACACCAATCCGTTAAAAGCAAGAATAAAAAGATTTTGACATGCCACTCAAGTTTTTTCGACACAAGCCTCACCCGGCTGTGCTCCGTATACTAGACTGTGAAGGGGTTTTATTATTTTTAAAGTGCGGCTCGTTTGCACGCGAATGGGCCACTTAACCACGGAGACAAGCTCCCATCGCTGCGTAGCTTCCTAGCTCTATTAAGTATTTTATGTGACAGATAATATGTTCAGCCCCGCTTTTTACATGTTTTCACATAAGAAAATAAGACAGTTGAAATAAAAAAGCAGTAAATAATCAAGCAATAAAATACCTACAGTGGAAAGCAAAACAAACAAAAGTACCTAATTTATTTTTATTCTTTTCAATCTCTAATCGAATCGTCGTCATTTGAGTGCGAATAGGACAGGATTCCCAATGTGTTCGTTATGTGATGCTCTCAACACGGGTGCAGTGGCTGTTAGACACAAGATCGGATGTAATGCGGGACGTGACCGGCGTAACGAGTGGCCAGGCTCGCGAGCCGGACGCCTGTTTCCAATATTCATGCGACAAATTAATACAACTTTGTGTATTTCTTGTATATGGTGCGATTGACGAATGACAATAGGGCATTGGACTTATGCTAGGACTTATGAGCTCTGCCAACTGCAGCATCAATATGGTTTCGAGATTATTTCCCGTACTAGTAATTAAGAGTCTAATTCCATCTAATTACATTAATAATAAAGCATACATTAACCTAAATCTAGTAAAATAAAAAGAAAAACTTATAAATAAGACACAGTATTTTAATTTGTGTCTGCGGGAATGGTGCCCAGCAAGCTAGTAGGTAAGGCGTTATGATTTGTTCAAGTAATTATATTACGTTTATAAATATAAATGATTATACCTTCAAACTGGAGGCAAGATACTTGTTATGTGATGCAAACATTTTTTTACCGATTCTAGATCCAATGCGAACACACACGCATGTTGCGTGTACGATTATGTAGACGTGGTGTCTTTATGAATATCCGCGTCTGTCAAATTTATTGTTCCCTCCATCTACACTATCAGAGCGGAACCCTTGTCTATCCTTATCACTGAGTGTTTTATTTTTATATCCACGTTTTTCATTCCCCACCTATCTATAGGTATTCTATTGTAACTGCGTGACTGTAAATTTATCAAAAAATTTTATGTATTTGGAAAAGATCCCTAATTCTTAACTCTCTGATTATACCTATGGATTTACCATAACCATATAGCCTTTTCTATGTTAATAAGCAGTTGGCATAATAAACTACGCATGCAATACCAGGGCCCATTACTAGTTCGTTTCCGACCCTACATTTGTACTCCCATAGTGCAATTATGAAAACAAAATAACTCTATAATTGACTAACCAAAAAATTACTGTAAGTATTATGGTTTAATTTGTATTTATTAACCGTTAAAATGCGAATTCGTATAGCGAATCAGTAATTTGCAGCCCCTCCGATGCGATGCGGTCGCGGTGCGGTGTGCGAACTAGCGGCGCATTTGATTCTTATTCATAGCGCGGGGGTCGGCGCGACCGTGGCCTAACGATTTGATAATGTATTCACTTGATAAAGCGGAAGGTGGTACTTCGCGAGTGTCGCATTAAAAAACCAATTACAGCGTGGCTAAATCGCGCCGCCGCTCCCGGCTATTTGTCAGACTCCACAGGGATAAAGGGTATATTCTAAATTTAATTTCACGCAATTTTAAAAAATGGGGGAGGACTGGAGCAATTTTTTTTTATTGAGACCCAGTTAAGAAGTTTTTATGATATGCGACTTTAATGACTGTTTGTAGCTATCTGTAGTTGTCCTTTTTCTTTTTATCAATGGACACCAGCCAAAACAAAACATACGATTTCTATAGGTTCTTATTCTTACCTAATTAAATCATACTAGTTTTTCAATGTATTAGACTAATATCTAATAACTTACAAATTTCGTTAACTACTAGATGGTTTCCCCTGTGTGACAGGGGACTAAAAGCCACTTATTCATTATACTTAGCAACATGTTTGAATGCTACTTGCCCAAAGCAAATCGACAGTGAGTCGGTCCCAAGGGAGGCGTTCACTTTGCCCTCCGCCTCGAATCTCTTTTACAACTTTCTCTTCATTACATCTAATTATACTACTTATACTAGCTTTATCCTGCGATGTCGTCCGAGCCAAATTCGCGATGTGCTATTCTTAGGATTGTTCTATTTCACATTAAAACAAAGCGATGAACGGACAGTTGAAAGCTCAAATATCGACTACAGGAATTATTTTTTAAATTTAAATGTATTATTCTAAGATGGTTACAAAACTGCAAGCCTAGGGCGGGCGGTAGAGTTACAAACAGCCGCCCTAATACAATAACGGCCGGAACAAACTGCGCTATAAAATATCACCAGTGAATAAATCAGTTCGCCGCGATGCGCCACCCCACCTACAACTAGCCACGATTTATGCTCATGGAATATTATTTAATAGATAAAACAATAATTGACTTCAACTAAAGATATACGTAGGTATGCCAATAAATATAATACCATAACACTGGAATACACCTATAGGTACTCATCTTCGTAAGTTCTTACTTTTATGTACGCCATCTTCCAAAGTAATATTCGAGCACTCGTCACATGTATTCACAATATTTTTGACATAGGTATTTTAAATCCATTTATTTGTTATCTACTTTTACATCCTGTTTGAAATCTAGTGATATTGCTATCCGCATTATAAATTGTATGAACAACTATAATGTATGAAGGTAGAAAATTTTGCAGAATAAGAAAGTATTACGGCACCAGTGTAGTGAAGGCGTGAGGTGTGAAGCGTAAGTTGCTCAATCACCAGGGCATCAGGTATGCGGGGCAGCAACCGTAAAACCGGCAGAGCGGCGCTGGGCGGGCGGCAGCGGCGCGCCCTCGCACTGATTGAGCCGCGACAAGTTAAACGATTTGAAACAATTTAATAGAGATCAAAAATTCAGGGCCCCGCCACGCCCGCACTAACTTTTGAAGTTTTTCCCTCGCTAAAAAGATTATCGTCGAGTGGTAGCTTAGGGGAATATTTTTTTGGAATTTGTGGATTTCCTTTTGTACTTATTTTTTCTATACGCGCACGAAGTAACCCGATTAAGTAATATTTTTTTCAATTTATTTGAATTTATTTTTTATGAACATAAAAATTGTTAATTTCCGCATAGAATGCACGATATACCTATTGATATTAAAATGGTCTTCTCAGTTGTGGTATCACATTATATTATTAAAACATAACATACCTATTAATAGCTATTGTAAAATCTGGGTTTGTCCCAAGAAAACATAAATCATTATTTACATGAAAATGGAAGATTGTTTTCAATCCCCGACTATGGAGACATACGTTACATTTATTGAAGAAATAACGTGAGCTTTAGGTTATTATAGTCCCTGATCGAGTTCACGTATCTACTCCACTTCTTTGCTGGAAGGCTATCAACGTAAATATCTGCAGATTTGAGCATATTTCCTAGCACATGGTCCTAAGTGAAATTCCGATTGAAATTGTATTCTTATGTATGGTGCGTAAGGTTGAGAATGTGATGTGTGTTATTAGGTGGAACCTTTTCATAGTGCGGCGTGGAGCGATATGCGATTGCGTTATGATAGGATCAGGATTCAGCGGAGCGTGTTCCGGCGAGAGCGCTCCAGCACAGCTCCCGCGGCACGTCTCTCTATGACGCTAATGTCATTTTAAACGTGGTGAACACTTTGTGCCTTCACACAATTTGATCTTGTGATCGATTTTAATGTTACCTACCGTTTCAAATAAGACGAAAATAAAATGTGTAATTGCTTCATTATTTTTATATTCATTAAGAATTGCGAAAGGTAGTCAGATTGCATGAAGAGAAAATAATATCATAATAAAAAAATGTATTTTTAATCACAAAGAAATTTCATTGTAGACTTAAGACATAATAGTTGTATAATAAGTCGGATCCCAATACCAGGTAGGTAATAGGAAACAGTAGTGCACGAGCGCACTGCAAGGATTGTTGCTCCGCATAATGGAGCAGAACGTCTCCCGGTTGATCCGATAAGCACAACCGACTGGAACGACGGCCCCCACTCGCATCAATCCAACTAAACTATTGAATGTTCCCCATAACTCATAGCATATACATCAAAGGTACGCAACTAGAAAATCATAATTGCGCTAGGTAGGAGCTTTCGCTTAAATTGTAATATTTTGGCTTATATACTAACTGGGAGGCAACTATGATCGTTTGTCGTCAAAGCTCAGAAGTTCTTAATACACTCTGCTTAATCCGATGATGGTAGACCCCCAGGTTGTGGGTTAATGATCACACGTGTGTCCAACACGTTCAGTACCTGGTCTGGTGAAACTGAAATTAATAACTATAATTTATTATTTCGTCATAACGCATAAAATGGATAATAATCACCATGTTCGTTGATATCTGGATTTCATTCATTCATTCATATTCTTATATTTATTACACTTAAATTAGTTACATGAGAGATACAAAATAAACTTCTAATTTTCACAACAGCTATTCACGATACATTAAGTCGATACTCATTTTTCGTCGAATGTATTTTTCTTTTAAGCAGGTTGGTCATACAGGTTCGGCGTAGTGATCAAACGGCGTTCCCTAAAACTAAAATGCCCACGGGTTCATGACAAAAAATACAGACTGAGGTTTTAAATCCACACCTTCAATATTGAAAACCTATTACTAGAACACACGGCACAGTCGTGGTAGAACGACTTGTTCTAGACCCTTTTTCATATCACCGCTAGCATTCTTGGGCTGAAGCCCTAGAAAGCCCTAAGAATTTATCGAAATGATATGACATACAGGCTAAGTATTAATCTTCAAAGCGTTCTCCGAACTATTCTGATTATTAGATGATCGAATTTAATAACGAGTTTACAGAACAAGTTATAATTCAATTGGAAAAGTCTAAGCTAAGCTTCTATAAACAATACTGTGAATTTGTTGGTATTGTTTGGTGCTCGTCGAAGGCTCGTATCGTGTTATATTTCACCTGTCAGCGGTTTGTGCAAGTTTCCTGTTGCACACACCGCCATTTACCTGGTATCCTGTCATACACATATAGTATGAAATACCGATGCGACCGGTCTCTGTACCTATACATACAAAATTACACACATTATAATTTACCTATATCATTATTCAGAGATCGTGATTTCTTCTTAGTAACTAGTGTGTAAAAAGTTAATTTGATAATAATATTAGTTTGTTGTGAAATCCATTAATGGATTAAAATTTCGCATAAAATGATTTTGTTATGATAACAATTTTGTAAGATAGAGGATTATCTTACAAAATTGTTATCATAACAAAATCACAGACTCTCTAGCTACAATTTGATTGGAGAGTGCCGATGGCATAATATATTGAAATGAAAACATGTAGGTAAATTAATTGAAATAGTAATATGCTCTAATTCAAAATCATTGGAGTAAAATAATCTACGGGATTAATTTGAAGAACTACCTCGTCTGATTCAATTCAAAGAAAATCCTTCAAAGTCCTTGCGGACGCGACGTTTATAATGACCGCCTTTGATATATTTCAATCCTTCCAACGTCTTCGGACCGGCTTGCGAATTAAGTGCGCTTATTAAACAGCGCAAGGGATTATATTTTTATAAGAGGAAGACAACACAAACACAATCTTGAGTAATCGGATTTGGCAAATGGCCGGTGATTTGGAGAGCGGTCATGGTGCGGGAATGTCCCGGTGACTATCTAAAGTATTGAGATAATAGGTGCGGGGGCCAGCGCTCGACCCGCGCCCGGGGGCAGTAAGGAATAATGTAAGTGTCCGGGGCGACATTTGCGCCGAATTGCCGACGACCTTCGCCTCTTACTTATGCGGTTTTTAATATTTTTATTGTAATGGATGTGCCCACTTCAGCGCACAAAGACGTGGATACCCGTTCGTTTGCAAATTACATTATTTGTCATTGATATAACTGAATTTAGGAACCTTATCGAATTCGGAATATCTTTTGAATATTTATTATCATTGCGTAAGATTATAACATAATCCACTTGCACTAATAATTATTTGGTAACAAGGTCAACTTGAACGTGACAGATGTCGAGTCTTCTCAATCTCTCAGGCACAAAAGCGTTGAATTTTGGCATTTTTATTTATATTTATATACAGCTCTCCTCAATTAGAACGAAGCTAAATCGAAGTGGGATTAGACTTTTATTGGATTGATTCAAAATACGTATGATTACTCAATTTGAATGTAATTCTAGAGGAATATGCATCGATATGATGCGTCCTAGAAAGTTTAAGTATTTGATCACATTATGATGTGGGGAGTCTCCTTAGTTTTTGTCCAATTCCGATGTTTTAAGGTAAAGGTTGCAGGAATGGTGTAAAAAACAGCTGTGGCGTGTGTCCGACACCCTCGCGGCCACGTTATTGTTGGCCACAGACGCTGTAAAACACCCCACAGTGGCGCGCCGGACGATACATATCTACACTTATTGAAACCCTCCATCTCTTGTAAAATACAACTGAAAGGAATCTACAACGAACTACCTTACATAAGTAATTTACCTACATATATTTAAGCGTCCGTAGGAGATATCGTTTATTTTAAATAATTCGGAGCACTCGTTACCGAAGGAAGTATATGAAGTGATGCATGAATATGAAGCCAAAGAAGTATGTGAAGATCTGGGATACAGGCTAGAGCATAATATCTATGTAGATGTATTAGAGATCATTTTTGAAATGCACATGTATGCTAAGTATTTGATTTAATTGGAAAATGGGATTGAGAATGACATGTTTTCCGCAGGTGACTCGAGAAAATGCTTGCTTCATGAAAGGTCGTAAAGAACATTAATAAAAAGTCCACGTGCAAGACTGGACATAATATATGAGCTGAAATAAAATCTGTCAGTGACCATTTATGGCAGCGGAGTCCCGTTATTAAAATGTAGCGGAGCGTCGGGACGGGACTCCGTGCCGCCGGCTGCGGCTGCGAAGGCATCTGATTTATGTCCCCAACAGCAGTATTTTATTCCACGGGCGCCTCAAGAAAACTATAAGTTTCCGTTCGACAGGGCCAGGGGAGTAGCCCACTGAATATTGTCTCCAGTCTCCGCTCGCTGCATCAATACAAACATATCTACATTATATTTACTGCCCTCCGATGGATAATCTGGTAATGGATCGGGCCCATCACACTCCCATTTATACGCGAATAATACTATTGTTGTAACTTACAACTCAGACTAAAATATTCTTTTAAAATAAAAATATCAAGTGTGTTATAAGAATACGGAAGAAAATGTATGATGAAATGCGATGCGACATACAGATAACAAACTAAGGCAATTGAAGTATCCGTCTCTACAAACTGCCTGAGGGCACAAAACTACGAATATACCTCTATTTCAAAAGGGGTAGCTTCCTTATTAATCTACACTAATATATGAAGCTGAAGGGTTTGTTTTGAAAAACTCAGGTTTGAATTAAAATCTCATTTTTGTGTTGGATAGTTGATTCATCGAGGAAGGCTTTATAGCTGCGACCAATAGGCGCGAAGCAGCGAAGGATCTCTCTTTTCTAAAAATAAATACTTATGTAACAAACATTTTATTATTACAAATATTTTATTGTTAATCCTACGCGGGTAAAACGCAAGGCATAGCTAGTGTAAAATACATATAGAAACGAACACACATATAACATTGACGACAGACAAACTTTTTCTCGTCCATTAAAAATATTTTTCTGTAGCTTTTTACGTCCTGAGTGCCTTATATGTCCTTCGACCCTATGTGCTGCCCTACCTTTAACGATTTCTGTACCTGACAACAATTTGGTATTTCGTTGCAAAACATTTTCTTGCGATTTTCTTTATAATACGGACTTAATTATATTTTACAGTTTACCGATTGTTAGGAAGTGCATAAATGATATTATATCATCATCATTTAATTGGCATCATTTGATGTTTCGCGGAGCAGAAATCCAGTCAAACGTGCGAGTTCACTCCATGACCATCCAGGGGGCGGGCAGGTCACGTTAATGAGTCGTCACTGTCACGGTGACAACCGTCACCAACGTTCTCGCACCCTCGGCACCATCTCCCAGCCTCGCATTTGATTGACAGAACAACCTTCCCTTAATTTACCGTGTTACAAGGAGTAACAGAAATCATTTCCTCCAATTAAAATTAAAGTTAGGTAAGGTATGTGACGTTAAAATACAAATACATATTACAAAGAGTTAATCAAACGTGCGAATTATCTAACAGCGTTTATACAACATCTATGTTTGTAGAACTCGCAAATCATAAGCTCGAAGGACACTTCCCTATAGAATACAGAGTGCACATCACTGCATTTTTTTTTGTGTATTTCTTTAAAAAGGATAATGTAGTGAGCAAAGAAGCAGAAGCCGTTGCCGTGAGAACAAAGTTTGAAGTCATTACCCGATGACTGAATGGCAACAAGTCCAATTACGTGATTGGATTAACCGGTCGTCGGCTCAACGTTTACCGGCTACACTTACGACAAAAGTGACGTAACTATCAATTACCATCGGTATATTTTTTATATGGCATAAATAACTAGTAGTCAGGGAAAAGGACGATATATTATTGAGATATCAAGAAGAATTACCTATTATTGATATTAAAGTCTTTTTGGAACATAGCCCATGTTTCCTCCAATTAAACGCATCGTATATTCGTTGAATGAGTAGATATTTATTGATGAATTAGAGTAACAACAAAATAAATATCGCAATACGATCACGAGTAGTATATGGTTAGAATCGCCTATGTAATGTAAAGCTAGGAACATATTCTTCTCTTCTCTGAAAATGCTCTACCTACAATATTTAACTACATAATAGAAGCTTAACCGATCAATGACTTTTTTAAAAGTATACAATTAAATCATAATAGCATATTCGCGTGGTCTTTTATCACCAGTCAGAGTCATTAGGGCCTGATTGTTTTGAACTCTGGATTGCATTTACCCAATGAAGCTCACCGCGCGATTACGCGGGAGGTGGGCCTCCACCCTTCCCAACTTGACCACACACTGATTGAACACTTGTTTCGCGTCCCATTCATCACTTATCCACCTCAATTTTGTTAATTGTTCTTAACTGCTTCATTATTGTGATTGACGTGGTATCGGGGCGTTATACTAATTTTCTAAATCACATGTATGTATCATCCAACCAATCTGCATATGGAAAAATAATTCTCTTTATAAAAAAGCTGTGTGATTTAAGTAGTCGCCAGCTACGCAAACGATGCACGCAGTGATTTCTTATCAAAAACTTTACGGTGAAGGAAAACATCGTAAGGAAATCCCCATATGTCTGAGAAGAAATTTAATGATCTTCATGTATACCATAGTGCTAACAAACCGTCACATTGGCACTTAATCATCTTCGATAAAAAGTGACACTTTTATAACATAATTCTAAGTGAATGAGAGAAAACATTTAAAAACTGAAAATATTCCAATCAGAGTAACATTTTGATATTAAACGCAATCGTAAATCTCTTGTCAAATACCGGACACATATTTTGTACCGTAGCTTTGCATGAAGTACCTACTTGTTTGAGGATTCCAATGAAGTATTATGAAACGTTCACCTTGAGTATTGTAATGCGATCTCGCCGACATTGTTTTTGTAAATGTGATATGAAGGCGCGCTTATTGTGATCCACAATCCGTGTGACCGCCCTGATTGTTAATCTGAGACCACACTTTATCTTCGTTATGTATAAAGTACCTATCAGTGCTGCAAATAAATATACGCTTATTGTGTATTGCATGTATATCTATACATACAGATGCTTAGACATTATTAATAATGCCCTCGCTTATCACTTGATCTAAATCAAATACCTACATGGGTCACGGAGACCTCTAATCTATACATCTATACAACTATACAGATAAATAAAATTGAAGTGTCTGTTTGTAATTCCAAAATAAAAGCTTTTCACTAAATACATATGAAAATATACACGCTACTGACACTAAAAAACAAGTTTTAAAAATTTTCTCTGTCTGTCTGTCTGTTTGTTCCGGGTAATATCTGAAACGGCTGGACGGATTTTAACGGGACTTTCACTGGTAGGTAGCTGATGTTTCAAGGAGTAACTTAGGCTACTTCTATTTATCAAAAATATTAGGGTTCCGCGACAATAAGGATGAAACTAAATCTACACGGCTGAAACCGCGGGGCACAGCTAGTTATGAAATAAATATAATTATGAAATAATTTTCCATACTTACAAAAAATATAAAAAATTAACATTATTGTTAATCGTCATGACCTGAAGGCGCCTTTAATAAAGTCATAACTTCACCCATCAATGCTTAAAATAAAACAGATAAATATGTATAAACCAGCATCATGGGTAGATCATAGATAAAGAAAAATATATTTGGGGTAGTACTATATATAATAGGTAGATATTTAAGATTTTTAATAAAGGCGTATTCATTCAAGTATCCGCTGTATGCACAAGTACACGTGACTGACATTATGCGTCGTAAAGCCAAAAGTGGTTTTGGATACAAATTACATTTTCAAGTAGGTAACAACGTACCTACTTACTTACTTAATATATTGATGGATTTACACTTACGCACAAAGTATATTGAGTATTTGAATGAATATAATTGAATTTGAAAAACATGTAACCTGCGTAAGCCATTTTTTTTAATTAAGAATGGTGATTAAAGTCTAAGTATAAAGATTTCTCTTGTCGCTTATCTTAGCGACTAGTGAAGATTAGTCTAGTATTAAAAGGTGTTGCACCAAATGCTTTCATTTTTCTCAAACCTCATAAACGTAGCATTTACTGAAGCAAATTAAATTAGAATGGAACCAACTTCAAAGTATATCGTGTTCTAGGAAAAAAGTACTTATGAAATCGGATAACTAGCTGTATCTAATACGTTATGCGTAGTCGTATATTGAAAAAAGTACCTACGGGTCCACAAAGGAACCTCCTCCAATTTGTCGTTGGTTAACAATTCATCCATCATCAGACACGTGACTGGCAATAGTTGAGTTGCAGCCACAATATCGTCACGTTGCCATTGCTTGGCACAATTACTTCAGATTTGTAAATAAACAAATACCGAACAATTATTATCGTCACCAGCGTCCTAGATACGAGGTAGTGCGCCATTGGAGTACATACCGGAAGATATATATACATATTACGTTCTAGTCTTTTCAGATTCAAAACAATGCAAAAGTTATCACAATTTGTTTAGTTACTTTAGTTAGTACTTAACAATGTAACGAATATTAATGAATTTGTAATAATTTCCCCTAAGAGACTGCAAAGCCATAAGCAGGTGCTCAACCAATTGACCTAAAATAATTAGGTGCTAACCGTAGCTACCTTCCATTCACTTATCTCAGTTTCATCCCACATTTTGGAAGGTTTCCTATTTAGTTCTTCACCATAAAGTTTGTTGTGTTACAAAGTTTGTAAATCCCCGTACTTACTAATTTTGAAGACACTTCAAGCAGGCCGACAGTGATGAAACTATAAAAAAACCGAGTCTTGAATCGTTATCTACGTTGTGAGAGGTGGGTAACTAGTGACAATAAATAAAAGGATTAATAAATAGCCACACGATTTCCTAGAATGGAGTTCATATAACACCTGTGTATAACATATACCATCATATTTTATTCCCGGATCTCATGAAATATAGTAAAGTTATTCCATTATTTAAAGGTGGTGATATTAGTGACCCTACTAACTTCAGACCGATCTCTATCTTGCCAGCCCTCAGCAAAATTTTCGAAAAAATTATGCTGAATGAAATAGTCGCTTACTTTAATCTTAATAATATTCTACATGGTGAGCAATATGGCTTCACCAAAGGTCGTTCAACCACTGATGCTGGTGTTGCACTTCTTAGACATATTTATAGAGCGTGGGAAAACGCTCACGACATGATAGGTGTATTCTGCGACCTATCCAAGGCATTCGATTGTGTACAACACGAAACCTTATTAGTTAAATTAAACTATTACGGTGTCAAAGGTAGGGCACTCGACCTAATCAAATCATATCTTTGTCAACGGATTCAAAAAGTCGAAGTAAATGGGGTCAGATCTTCCGGTTCTCCAGTACTAATGGGCGTCCCACAGGGTTCAATCCTAGGGCCATTTCTATTCTTAGTATATATTAATGATTTACCAAATTTAGTAAAGAATACGTGTGATATTGTACTGTTCGCTGATGACACATCTCTTTTGTTTGAAGTCGACAGAGCCAAAACGAATTATGAAGATGTAAACAGTGCACTTGATCAGGTATTGAAATGCTTTAATGTAAATAACTTAGTTTTAAATGCCAAAAAAACTAAATGTATTAAATTCACTTTACCAAACGTCAAACCTGTTGATACAAAGGTCATGGTAAATGGTGAAACTTTGGAAATAGTAGATTCTGTAGTATTTCTAGGTGTAACCCTTGATAATAAACTTCAGTGGGGCCCACATATATCCAAGTTATCAGGAAAACTCAGCTCCGCAGCTTATGCAATTAGAAAAATTAGACAGTTCACCGACATAGAAACAGCTCGACTTGTATATTTTTCTTATTTTCATAGCGTTATGTCCTATGCTATTTTAATTTGGGGCAAAGCTGCTGATATAGACTCTATATTTACACTACAGAAAAGGGCTATACGATCTATATATAATTTGGGACCGCGAGAATCGTTAAGGGAAAAATTTAAATCAATTGGAATTTTGACAGTGGCCTCACAGTATATTTTAGCTAACTTATTATTTGTGCATCAAAACATTGGATCGTTTCAAAGGAAATGTGATGTGCATAACGTAAACACAAGACACAAACATAAAATTGTAGTGCCTGCGCATCGCCTACAAAAAGTGCATGGCTCATTTTTAGGACAGAGCACACGCTTCTATAATAAATTACCAACAAAAATTGTAATCTTGCCCTTCAACAAATTTAAAGAAACAATTAAATCAGTTTTGCTTGAAAAAGGATATTATACTGTAAGTGATTATATTTGTGATAAGGGAGCCTGGGATGTACCTGATAATGTTTGTAAATAATCCCATTGGCACTGTACTTTTGCTACAATTAATTAATCTTAATTTTGCTTTGACTGGCTGGAATTTGCCATGCTCACATATATTTGTACTATATTTTTAGTTTTTATTTTTGACAATTGAGCATTAGAACTGTGTCCATGGGCTTATAGTTGCTTGAACAATTTATTTTGTATTTTTAAAACTGTATAATATTCTTTAAAAGAGTAATTACTGAGTTTCTTGCCAGGTTCTTCTCAGTAAAATCAACCTTCCGAACCTGGCGGTAGCATGTATAATCCTGTGTAATTGTGTCATTCTGACGATTTGAAAGTACTTTGTATGAAGTCTAATCGAATAAAGATATATTTGATTTTGATTTTGATATCACCTTCTCAAGTATTGGGCATAGTATGTGAATTTATTATCAAGCATCGCAACGAAAGTATCCTTACGATGTTTTCCTTCACCAGAAAGCTAAGCATGGCAGATGACTATTCAAACTACTCGGTTACCACGGCTCTTAACGGGTGATAGTGTATTATCAACTTATATACGTTCTTCCGACGATTCTGACATAAATTACGTGTGGACTCCAGACTGACGTGAGTGAATGTTCTTAAAATATTATCCCAGACACGTTATTGGATTGTATAGTCTACTGTTGGGGCCAATTCCTGGTATTGGATGTGGCAAACAGGACGTCAGTAATGTAATGTGACACTGTATCCTAGTGAACACATAAATGGTCATGATAACATTGTTGCAGCTTCTTATAAAACAAGCAAAGATGTAAGTAGATGTTCAGAATAAAGTCTTATTTATTTCACCTAAAAAAACTTAACTTTAACATGTTAGATAAGTACCTACAAACCTACATAGCCCTATGCTTATTGAATAATGTCCTCGGATACCAGTATTATATTTCTATACTAGCTGTGCCCCGGGGTTTCACCCGCGTAGATTTAGTTTCATCCTAATTGACGCGGAACCCTAATATTTAAAAAAATAAAAGTAGCCTAAGTTACTCCTTGAAACATCAGCTAAATGCCAGTTCCAAGTCAATGCATGTCCCGTTAAAATCGGTCCAGTCGTTTCAGAGATTACCCGGAACAAAAATACAGACAGGCGGACAGACAGACAGAGAACCATTTTAAAACTTGTTTTTTTTTTGTGTCTGTAGCGTCTATACTTTCATGTGCAATTAGTGAAAAGCTGTTCTGGAATTAAAAACAGACACTTCAATTTTATTTATCTGTATAGATTGATACTGAAATGGACACATGACTACTATTGAAATATTTTATGTATTTGCTTATGCTTTAATTATGGTAACCTACGAACCAGTATTGAATGTGATTTTCAACCAGGTTCTGGTTTAATCTTCTCTCAGGAGTGCAACATTATCATCGAATTTTATCATGTTTTAACGCCATACAAAATACAAGTACCGACTGCAAACACAGTTCGGTGTCGGCCATTGTAGGCAGGTGCAGTAACAGCATGACTGCGACGGTTCGTTTGGCGACACATCGCGTTTGAGCGGTTCCCCGCGGCGTGTTGCGATTCAAGCGCATAATTCCTACGTTTACCAAATATGGAGAGAGAAAATGATTTCATAAATTTTCTACTTTCATACTGGTTCTATTAGCTTACAGAAATCTTGAATATGCATTTTTTAACAGTATCGGTATCGATACAGCAACCGCCGCTGAGGGCAGCGGAAGGGTTATGTCTTCACATACTTCTCCGTAACCCCCCCAAGTAGCTTAAAAAACGCATTTGTAGCAAAAAAATAATATAATATGTAGATACCACTTTTTTCTCTATAATATAATCTGTTTCCACATTATTTTGCATGAAGATAAACTGTGCCTTTGATGCGGCTCCCGCGATGCGTTAAACAAGAGCGCAGCGACACAACGAGCCGCGCCGCCGGCTTCTGGAGGGCGGCATAATTCACTTAAATCACGCTTACGGCACGCACGTATTCAAACGAGCTTCGCACCTCTCGCGCCCACCTCCAGCCTACTTAGGCCGACACCTTTTATAATAATCCCCACAACAATCCGTTCTACAAGTTTCCTTCTGAAAAGATTAAGAAGTGCTAAGGCTATTAACACACTATTAAATCTGCAGAATTACATGATCATGTCAAAGTTCATGATTAGGTGATGGAGTCCGTATACTAATGAAATGGGGAAAGAAAGAACTGATTGACAAGCGATATACACTACTACCCAACGTGTCGATCTAAAGGGCTTGATAAACCATGCTGTATATATTTATTACTGTTTCAATGTTCATTTACACGCGTGATTAACACTATAGTTAGACCTGAGAGTTAGATATAAGTTATAACAATGCTTATTGTATCAGTTTCTACAATGAGCTTGTGAAAGTGCGCTCTAAATATTGTCGAAAGAAATTTTGTAATCGGATGGGTAGTTACGAAGATACATCCAACTTTATAATCCTTACCTCTCTTTAGTATTAGTATAAAAGTATAGACTGGTAATCCTCAATATACTGCAGGAGTATATAACAATAAATTCAGGACAATAAACCTATGGGTAGAGGTCTTTGTTAGAGAAAAAAATTGAAATGACAAAAGGGCATGATCCAAAAATCCAGCAAATAAAATTCCAATTACGCGGGAAAGAAATGACATATTCGGTTTGCTCAAATCCTTAAAACGTCATCCAGATATCCATTACATGTGTATTAAATCTTACGACATATATTTTGTGGGGCTCAGCAGGTTCCCCTCGCAAACACCGCGATTACGAGCTCGGCCGACCGGAGTAAACGAATATAAAACACATGCGGGAAGACGAATGCAAAATGTACTCATCGTCAAGATTTTGCATATGTAAACACTCCGATCACCCCTTTATCAGAACCGCGAACCATGAATGTCAATATTTGATACGTAACAATTCCTCAAAAACCAGTTACTGCAATTTGTATCAATCACTTCGCATTTCAGATCCGGATGTTTACTTTTCTTTTTATACTGAACACTACAAATGTGGCAAGTCCGATGGTTAGCGGTAACTTACAGGCTAGCAACACCACCGTCAGAGTACCTATACATACGTATACTAAGCAGTATCATTCTTTAATTAAGAACATTTGCACCATTGGAGCATGAGGGTGGCTACCTATTTAAATTATTTCTTTCTTTTATTTATTTAATGGCGATACGCTCGAGAGTACTCCGCTAATGTCAGGTGGTTCCTTCACTTTCTGGCTGGCCTCTTCGTCAATGAAAAAGAAAATATGAACTACAAGTGCAGTAATTATTTACCTACTGAAGTAATCTTAAATTTAATATTACTATCGTTCTAGAACTACCCTTCGCCCTATACTTTGAAGTGTAAAACGATTAGATCTCAAGTGCCCAAGATTGCTCAAACGGCGCAAGAGATCGAAATCTGCATCAACTTCAACAGAACCCCGTGCCTTCAACCTATCCAGACCTAGATATCTTAAAGTATGATTGATTTTTTATAACTAATATTTCAATATTTTTATTAATAAGATATATTACGCATTAGAATATTGTTTACCAATCGCTAATACGCTATGGAATAATACAAACACTTGAGGTTCATTACACTAACTAACATAACATGTTTACATTCCAAGTATAGCTCCAAGTGAAAGTTGCTGAAGTTGCGATTTCTTACAAGTTTTATCTGAACGGTCATTTCCTTGAACCCAAGACGATAAGGTCATCAATATTCTACAAGTTGCATCTCGTTTGGTCAGTAAAAGTGTAAACCAAACATGTCATGACTTTTCAAGTTATGAATTAATTAGATTATGTTCTAAATAATAACATCTAGTTAATTTAAAGGTTTTAATTTTCCATTTCAATGTAATAAGTTATCTTGGAATAAAACGAATGGGTTTGCCTACTTTTGTAATAGACTAGAAAGTTGTTGTTTCCATAATGTTTTTGATTGAAAAATCATCATCATCCAAGCTGGTCGTAGGCAGGTGGCCGTCAGACTGCGTCTACAGAACGTTGATTATGTCAACAATACCACGTGGAATTCGACGAAAACCTGACCTACAAAGCTAATTTGAAGGACATCGAGAAAAGGAGAGTGACCTGACGTAGCAGCATCTAAAGTGATGAGTCGCGCGTGGCCGGCGTCGGGCGGAGCGGCGCGGTTGGCGCTCGGAGCTCGCTACTCGCTGCCAGTACCTACGTACGAGAACGACCTATCGATTGGCAATAGTGTCTAGTTAGCGAATCGTGCGCGCCGCCCGCCCTCTGCCCGCCGCCCGCCCGTTCCCGCGATCTCGTCGGCCGCTCAAACGCGCTCCAAGTTTTCATAATTAATCCGTTAGATTAGGATAAAGAGTACCTATCGTTAATATTTTTTTTACAGTTGGAAACTGAAAATTAAAATAACTCATTCAGTTTGGGCCCTGGTATGGAATTAATGAAAGTCGGATTGATTACCATCGGTAAATAAACTTGTCTTGTGCGTAGAACCGGCGAGAAACTCGGCCACACACCTTGAACATTCCATAAGTACAATACGGAACAAATTACATCCTGAACATTTTACATATATGAACTGTTTCATCATTATCAACCCGCCGAATACGTTCTACTTTAAACACAAACCAGTTAGCTTCATAATACCTATATTCATTAGATTATCTATACATCTATACTCTATACATCTATACTCTATACATCTATGCAGATAAATAAAATTGAAGTGTCTGTTTGTAATTCCAAAATAACAGCTTTTCACTAAATGCATATGAAAGTATATACGCTATTCTCACAAAAAAACATGTTTTAAATTTTTTCTCTGTCTGTCTGTTTGTTCCGGGTAATCTCTGAACCGGCTGGACAGATTGTAACAGATAGTAACGGCTGATGTTTCAGGAGTAACTTCGGCTACTTAGAAGAAACTAAATCTAGGCGGGTGAAACCGCAGGGCAC
This sequence comes from Watsonalla cultraria, assembly GCA_964035505.1. Taxonomy (NCBI): domain Eukaryota; kingdom Metazoa; phylum Arthropoda; class Insecta; order Lepidoptera; family Drepanidae; genus Watsonalla; species Watsonalla cultraria. The sequence continues at coordinate 6,416,235 of OZ037713.1, read as the reverse complement.
AGCTAGTATAATATAATTTTAAATTTAAGTTATGACCACTTGAGACTTGAGATGTAATTCTTGTAAGGAGTAGTATCTTATCTTATGTGTGCAACCTAGAAGGTACTGGAAGGTACGTGCACTAGAAGGTATCAAATTCATGCAACTTCGTCATAACAAACTTTTGTCCATAGCCCTTAACCACGAAATAATAAATAGTAATTTGTGTTAGATTATGAATATGATGGCAACAGTTCTCAACCGCCTCACATGCTCATAGTGTGTACGCGTGACCCTGCAACGTTGGCGGAGCGCAGTCAGGCCTCGTCAGCTCTCGTCAGCGTCTCTAAACCCTCTCAGCTGTTGCTCCACAACAATACTCACACGTGACTTTACAATATAACATTGTTTCACTTCAATATTTTTGTCATCGACGTAGATAGAAGACTTGCAAATTTATAATTTTTATATAATTAGGAAATTACAAACGGTTAGCAATATGGGGCATCAATAATAAAAAAACCGAGAGTACACTGCCTAATCATAACTTGTATTTATAAGGAACATTTCTATTTCTTACCGCTGTCTGTAGTTAGGTACCTATTCTAATTGATTGACAATAAACTCTATTTCGACATATGGAAATTTTAATTACTCGCACATCTAATGTTTTTACGTTTTTAATATGGAATCTTCACGAATCCATTTAATATAAGTAGTAAAAACAAGCGTCGACCCAGTGCGGGAGTATCGACCGGCGACCCTGCGAGATATTTTGCAGGCTCAGCACTTCACAGTGCTCGCACCATCAGCTCTATCCCTACGGTGCGTCCCTACACTTTCATTTACAAAAATGAACAGGTGTCCTCTATAAAAATATAACTTTGAAACAAATACCAGGTTACAACCAGCGTTGCGATTAAATTATTTTAAATGTAGGTGTTATTTCTTGTGGCCGTCAGCAAATCCATGCAGTTTAGCTGATGTTTCATAATGTTCCAAGTTTTATGCATTATTCTTGCCTACATTTGATATTTCTACCTACCTATGTTCAAAGGCATGTTTTAAGTGTAAAATTATCAAACGATTTCTTTCTTTTAGACCGTATGCACATTCGTATTACCTTGAATGAGAAAAATGGTTAAATGAGTGAAAGACAAGAGTAAAGATCATAAATTATCACAATTATAATTTGTTTGTAAGTAGTTAAAAGTATTAACTGTTTTTGTTAATGTCATTAAGCATTTTTTCTTTAAACTATATGGCTATTTGGCTCAATTCATTCACAACATATTTTTTATATTCAAAAAAGTGTCTAAATCTGTCTGTTGTCTGAGGCAATGTAGCTGTAGTTTTTTTTGTTTGAAAGGTAATTTGATAGAGAGTGTTCTAAGATTCCTGAAAAAATTTTCAACCGTTGAAAGACTTCAATGATATCGCAAGAATATGTTAGCATTGCCCAAATCATGTATCACCTGCTCTACCAACTCCACATCAACTCACAGCACACTTATCTTATCATTTTCGGGCTCATGGAATGATCTCAATAAATTGTTTATAAATAGATCATAGATGATAGAAGGCCTGATGATGAAGGAACAGGAAAGAACATTGAGGCTAAAAAGTATAAAAAAAATAATTGAGAAATTAAAAAACTTTAAAAAATTACGAAATATAATATAGTACTAGCTGTGCCCCGCGGTTTCACCCGCGTAGATTTAGTTTCTTCCTTATTGTCGCGAAACCCTAATATTTTTAATAAATAAAAGTAGCCTTAGTTACTCCTTGATACATCAGCTACCTACCAGTGAAAGTCCCGTTAAAATCCGTCCAGCCATTTCAGAGATTACCCGGAACAAACAGACAGACAGAAAAACATTTTAAAACTTGGTTTTTTAGTGTCAGTAACGTGTATACTTTCATATGCATTTAGTGAAAAGCTGTTATTTTGGAATTACAAACAGACACATCAATTTTATTTATCTGTATAGATTGGAGGACAACTCAGAGTATAAAGCTCGGGACCGCTTAGCGTATAAAAAAATAATTCATCTTCAAGTAGCGTTCATATAGCGATCCCTCGAAATGTTAATGACCAATAGATAGATATGACCAATAATAGAATTTTCTACATATATCATGTCTGTCATCTGTCACGTTGACACTTAATAATCTATGGAGAAATATGGGTGTTGTTACTACAACATCTCTGCCTGCCTAACCCTTCTTCTCATACAGACTTGAGCATATTTATGTGTATTTTATTTTCTAATTTCGAAATTCTTCTTGAAAAACCTAGTGCGTAGTGACCTTACCACTAAATACCTAAGTAGCTTACAGAATAGCCAATATGCCAACGTCTCTAGGACCTATTAGTACACACACCATTATAAAAATGCCACAATGAAAAGTTTACAGCGTAGTGTACTCCAACTAAGCAATGTTTGGATTTTTTTGTCTCGTTGTTTGTTTGGAATTGAACATTACTGGTCGTACTTAAGTTGAACTTTTTTGTGTTAAAGCTTTAAGAACACATTTTTAAAATACGAAAAAACCGCAAATAGCTTCGCTACTAAGAAAGAAAATTTTTAAAAGTTATTTCCAAGGAATGGTTTAAAAAAACTTATTACTTATATAATACTCAGTAAATATAATAATTTCCACAGAAAATGTTCAAACTAAAAGAAAGACAACCTGACTCAGCGTAACACATAATAATTATACCTGGAAAATTACACGTGGAAATATTTTTTATTGTTAGCAGATAATTATTTTGGTCATAATTTGCTTGCGCACAAATAATGGTGTCCAATTCAATTTATCGGGGAAAAATATAATTGAATTGATTAATGTATTAAAACATTTACAATTTCTTAATGTGATGAGAAGGTTACCTTCAAGTTATAAACGTTGATGGAATAATTCCAAAGAGAGCGAAAGAAATAAAAGTACGTAAACTATTCAACAACAATCTACTTTAGAACAAATTTCAACGTCTAGAATTTCTTATTACTCTCAATAACGTGGAGGACATATAACGAATATCAATATCAAGATAAACTAATGGTTAGAGCAGAAGCAGGCAATACCACTTAATATTATGTATATTTCTTACATTTATATGTAAGTAAAATAATAGAATAATTTCACTATAAGTATTGGGTTCTAGAATTTCTATATTACGCAAAAACATACATATTTGAGTAGTCACAAATATCTCTTTACGATCATGTGTTTAATAAACTAGATATTTGGAGAGAGCCACATAGAAAAATGGAAAGTAGCGTGGACCAGTGACGTCAGAGCTGGCTGCCCGACCTTGGTAGTGGAAAAATGTGCCGCGTCGTCGCCGCTGCGGCGCGTGCTGGCTCATCACTACCCGGCCATCGCTCCCGGCACCCCCAGCCGCATCATCACCAAACACTTTATACACACTTCAGAGAATATTTCTCGTACTGCACCCTCGAGTCAAGCACTCATACATTACAAAAATTTTTATACTCAATTTCGGAAAGTCAATCAGATATAATGAACTCTGTTTCTTACTATAACCATTTTAAAGCCGATCAATTTCTCGTACTTTAGAAAAAAAATTATATAGCGCATATTAATCATACAATTAATGAGAACTTAATGGAGAGGAAGATTCAAAAACCCAATGTCGGCAAATGTTATAATTTAAATGTCTATAGACAGTACCATATTTGAATTTCGGCATAGAAATATACTAATTGCTAAATCAGTACTACATGAAATGTAACTTATCTGATGTTGGGATTAAAAGTTCTATTTGCGGGAAGCTTACACTGGCACCAGTGGCAACAGTACATACTTTAGAAGTAAGTATGTTGGTATAATACAACTTAGTTCCTTAGTCTTGAAACACCTAATACCTATTCTATTATATACTCATTGGAGCTGCATAAATAAATAGTTTTGAGAACCGCAACAGCAAATATAACAGCAACCATGCATCTTTGGTCAGAAATGCAGTCCAACGGCATTGTAGGAATAATTGTGCCATATATTATGATGATGTACGCGTACAAAATGGGCCATTACGAAGCCGGGCCGCAGTAACAATGGCCATAATTCTCCTCGACTTCATTAACAGGCCTCCATTTGCATGACAGACCCGACATATGAACATCTATAGCTATTATAAGCAGCCGATGGATGCGAAAGGAGCATGGAGGTGGTTGTACCCAAAGCACCACTACGCTCAAGAACTCGCTCCAATTTCAGGAGTCTAGTCGTTGTTTAAGGGAATTTGAACGTTATTGTTGAGGTAGTAGGGTTTTGGTGGACGGTGTTGGATGCATAGGCATGTTTGCCGAGGAGGCTGTAGGCGGCGCACGTCTCGCAGCGCGGGGCGTGGCGGCCCGCGGCACGCCCCGCGGGTCTCGCTTCGCCTCTTTTCCCGCATTTCGTAGAAACTGCTACGCCACGGGTCCGCTACGAATTTTATAACCTGAAATTCATAAAACATTATTTGTTGTAATTATGTTTTTTCAAATAAGTGTATGGAAATATTCTTACTAACAACTTAATTTATTAGACAAAACATGTAAAACTACAAATAATACTATGATGTTTGAATGGGACTTTGATGTTGTTGAATATTGCATTCCTTTCGGGTTTTTTAAATACTAAGCATACTTACTACAATACTACTTACGTACATTTAGTTTTATCCCTAGTAGTTATAATTTGTAAATTACATAAGCTATGAATTATTTTCATGTAACACTATCATAAGATGGGCCTTGTGGTATTTAAAATGGAAATAAAATCTTGACTAAGTGTTTCCTAAAGCTGTAAGTAACTGGAGCTGTGGTGATTTAAGTTCCAATTTCACTAGTCTATACCTACAGTTTTAGCCAGGATAGGATTTGTTTTAAGTCATCTTAAATCAAATCGTGTAACGTATGTATAATGCCCGTGTCAGAATGTTAGCGTTGAGAAGTTGAGGTACCTCCTTACCTCTTCGGGGACCCTTCTGTGAGGGCATAAGTATAAGAAAATACGATAAAGTTTTACACTAAAAAGTAAAAAGTCAGTTGTAGTCTGTAAGAAGGCATTATGTGGTTTTATATTTCACTAATCATTCTTAGTATTGTGGGAGACATAATACAGACAGGAGATCGTTATAAAGAACACGATGTCCCACAGCATTTGATATTAATAAGTAGTTAGTACAAGTGTCAAATATCAAATAGCGCTTGGCCAGCATTACTGTTAATAATGTCTGCAACAATGTTGTTATCAGGTTCAGTCGTGAGCGCCGGAAATAAACATACATTATGTTGTACAACGTTGGCCATCGAAAATGTAGGTACTTGGTGCCTTTAACAATATCCGTAGCTATAGACGATTCAGAGCTTTTTGAAATCATGGTACCTAGGTACGTAAATAAATAAAAATACAATCAAGTGCGAGTCGGACTCACACTTGAAAGCAAAAAAAACGTATTTTAAGTTTAGCATTTTAAGTTCATTTTAATTTTAATAATTTGTGAATATTTTATATGTCTTATAAGTCTTTTTATATGTCTAATAATTTTAACTATCACGGTTCATAAGATACAGCCTGGTGACGGACGGACAGATGAACAAGAAGTCTTTATAATAGGGTCCCGTTTTTTAAGGAACCCTAAAAAGAGTTAAGGTAAAAAAATAACTTCAGATGTATTAACTGTCAATACTTACTCCTATAATTACCAAATCAAAACCTGCACAAAAATGCAATTTTGCATGCATTGCAGAAATAATACATGTTTTAATAAATGCTATATAAAACGTGCCAGCATCTTGTCGGTTGGTGTACGTACATACTGTACCTACGTTCGTTTCTGTAGAAGCGACATGAATCATGAGATAATAAATTTGGCAAAATTACCAAATTATGTCTGTTATTGGTCTTTTCATCTGTAATTTCTCAGTAGCAGTCCCGAGTCTGGGACATTACCCGGTTACTGGCAATGGACTCGCGGACTAAAATATAACTGGCGAAATGCGCTATAAGTACTCCTCTGCCTACCCCTTCGGGGACTACAGGCGTGATTATGTAGGTACTTATTTAATTATTTATGTAAGTAATAAAATAACCAAGTTATAACGTAGTAACAGACGGTCTCGATTTCCATAAATCTATAAATAAATGACTAGTAAAATAATGACTAAATAAAATAGACTTCCAATGACCAATCATCCAATGACATTAGCACCCTAATAAAGTTAACACACTTCGTAATTACCTGCCAGAAGATAAAGCAAGACGAATAACTAGAAGAAGTAGGTGCATTTATTTTTGAATTTCACCTCAGACGTTACATATATTTTAGATAAATTATTTTTTAACGTACCTAAAGCCAGTAGTTTGTTGGAGACAAGTGCACTTATATTTATTTATATATTTTATTATAGAAAAGCTAATCAATCCATCCGGTGAGATTTGAACTGGCATCGTGTGCGTCACAGGGAGCTACTTAAAACTACTGCACCTCCACGGCTCTCTTCTTTAGACATTGTGATTGAGCCAATACCTGCCCTACATGAACGAAATGCAGCATGCATTTTTCTTATTAGATTTTTGTATTAACTTTAAATTGAATATTTTTAACTGTAAATAAATACCTATGTAGATAGGAATACAAATGATTTGTAGGTATATCAATATAAGTAGGTAGCTACCAGTGTTTTGTCGACCTCATTTCTTCGCAACTGTTGAGAAATCGCGAGCTTGTTGTAATTTACTTCAAACATTGCACAATCGAGTCCACCAAGAGTCAACGGACTCAATTCAACTGACAATGATTCAGAATGAATAATATTAATGTTTTAATTGCTAATTTAAAAATCAACAGATTCACACACCCAAGCCAAGGCACTACTATTATATTGAGTATATAACTCACCATAACTTGGCATACTGAAGCTAAATTCATGGGCATCCACAAGTTATACTCACTCATGTTACGCAACCCTTAATTAGTTGGATGGGCTACCATGCCTAAATGAGTTCACTTCTTGTCCGAGAGCTTAATGTTTAGCCGTCGTGTTGGTCTACGAGTAATCGTTCCTCTTAGGCAGTAATTTAGCCAACCCAAGTTCTAATATTCTCTGTATATATAATATGAACTGCTGATTACTTACGCTCTCTACGACTCGATTTACGACGAATTGCTTCAGAATCTATTACGTGATTCTCTAAGAAACCACCTTACCACCAGTGAGAACTAACCTTCGCCCCGGTTATTATGCTTTCCTTCAGAGTACTTAATAATTCAAATTCAATAATCTATTGCACTAATCTATTTTGGGGATAAATAGTAGAAAAGGCTACGGGCTATCTATAACGTATGCTAAGCTTTATTGAAATTCCATCCCGTAGTTTCAGCGTGAAGCGCGGTCAAGATAGATACAACTGAGAAATTAAACTATTACTAATTGTCTCTACATCGATAATATACTATATACACCATTTGAATAAAAAAATCATTATAACGACCCCTAATTCGCTTTATTCTAAATTTGATAGATTCTCCTAAAGCAGATAAAAATATATCCGACGTTTATGAGCGGTACTATCACACCACCCAATACGTGACACACACACTTGTAGTTAAGTGTGTGTGTTATTAGTTAAGTATAGTCTACAATTTCCATTCTGGATAAAGTAATGAGCATAATTATTATTCTATGTAATAAATAAGATGGATTAACATCGTATGTAAATATTATAAACAAGTCAGCAAATGTTAGGACGTAATACTGTGTATTTTGAATTAAGTTATTATAAACATGATTTTTATTATATATTCTTAGACAAAATATTGTGTGTACGTACGTTGTCTAAACTTTGGCTGGTAGAAGTAAATAAACATTGTCTGAGTTACGCATCTGTGACACCTACATATATATTATGATATTACTTAAAGTTTTTAGTGATTTTACAGTTGGTTTATCCAGAATTTAATTGTGTCGTGTCAGTAACAACACGATGTATATAAATCATGTAGATGACGTACTTACTAACTTTTCAGTATGAATTAATGTAAAATAAAAGATTATCTTTATCATATATTTTATTAGGAAAACACAAATTCTCCTACTGATAATATTCGTCATTTAAGTACCTATTTACAATTACTCGATTAATCAGTTGTTTGAGTAATTTTAACTTATGTATAAATTTATATTATCTTAATAATACATATAGTTTAACGAAGCTATGCATATCTTATGACACAACCATACATTTAACACGGTGTTTGAGGAGCCGGTCCTGTCGGATCTCGCGGCTGTATTGTTCCACCATAATAAAAAAACTATAAAACTGGAACTGATGATAGTTAAATTTCAAACTTAACAAAAGCACGTCAGTACCGAGGGCGGAGGGCTCGCCTCGGGGCAGCGTGGGGCGGTCCTCAGTAGCGCTGCCAGGCGCAGGCGGAGGAAGCGGCGGCGGCGGCGGAGGCGCGCGGCGCCGCACCCTGCCGTCACAGCTCCGAGAAGAACTCCGGCGAAGAGTGAGGCGTGGGCGGCGCGTGCTGCGGCACGGCATGCTCGCGGCCCACCAGCGCCAGGCGCTGCTTCAGCACGTCGCGCTCGTGCGTCACGCGCGCCACCTGCACCTGCAGCAAGTGCAGCTCGTCCTGCAGCGATCTGTTCGTCAACTCCAGCTCCTGCCGCTGCTGCAACCTCTTGCTGCGGCAATTTTGTGCGTAGCCTCTGTTCTTAAGTGTGCGCCGTTTTTGCTTTAGCCGGGAAACATCCTCCCGTGGAAATCCGTGAAGTCGTTTATTGAGTTCTCGGACACTCAGAGTCATTAGTAAGTCGTCGCTGATTAGATCATCCCCGCCGCAAGACGAAGGTTGATAAGAATGATGCTGTCCGATTCGAGGAGACATAGCCGAGCAGGAGCTAGCAGGCCGCAGCCCAACTTGTTGCACGAGGTGGTCCTGTTCTCTCCACTCCCGCCGGTCCCAATCTTCGTAGGTGCCACATGGTACAGTACGCATATCGAGAGGCTCTCGCATGTGCGGGAGCCACACTACGTCTTCAACTAGAGCTGCGCGACACGGGCTGCGTCCGAGAGGCGCGGGCGGAGTCTCCGGGGGGGTGCTGGGGTCGGGGACCGCGATCGCCCCGTGAGGTTGGGGGTAGGGGCCCGCATCGGGCCAGGGGCGGCAGGCGCGGGCACAGGCTGGCGGGCCTTCGACGAGATCCTGCCAACCGGTTCTTAGTGGTTCACGTTTAACGAGGTGATGATCCTCTAGGTGGTCCAGTTCAAAGTTCTGTACATATTCGTCAGCGAGCTGGTCCTCGTCACCGTCGCGGTGAGGCTGCGGAGGCAGGGTCTGCATGGCGCTCGCCTGGGAGCAGTCGACGAGCGAGTGCTCCACCATGGGGCCGTGCGGGGCGCACGCCGGCCGGGAACGGACTGCCGCCACGACGCAGGGCGGCCTGAGACTCCGCCCTCCGACCCAATGACGTCTCGCGACGCGCGCATACACTTATAGCCTTTATTTTTATGAACATAAGTTCGGTAACGCCAAGATCATACAATATAATATAATAATAACATGACACACATTAAGAATAACACGTACATACAGTGCGATACCTACTTCACCTACTTGTTTATTTGTTAGTGCAACATCAGCAAAATGTATACAATAGCTTTATATGGTAAATTGTGTGATTTGCTTAATGTTAAGATTGTAATAAGTAACGCAAAATTATTGCATAAAATAGAACACTCAAAAATTTATTTACCAACCTACTACAGACAGTGCATTTGCCAAATCTTCCATGTTCGTAGAGCATCTGCTACGCGGCGTAGCAGCTCTACGGATAGCACTTGACTTAGAAAAAAAATAGGGAAACAAATAACATTTCACACAACCAGTAGTACTGCGAACCAAAGGAGGACAATATTACGTATTTTATACTTACGTTTGTATATCTGAAATATAGAACTCGTCTCGTTGACCCTATTTGGATACATTAGGCGTAAATCGATTAGCCGTCCTTGGAGAGTATCACCTTTACTGATAGCATTAATTAATGCTATGTATTTGTTGCTGTGTCCTTCTTTCATTGAACAACAGAGACTTCTACCCGACTACGGCAAAGCAAAAATAATGGTTATAATTTTGACCGATATGTATGTAGGCGTGATTTGTCAGTAGTTGTGTTTTAGTTATTAAACTTACTTTTATGTATCTCGGAAAAATTTAAACCATTTGTGGATTACTTAACTGAGCCTTAAATTATAGTTGATTTATACAATGTACAAAAGGCAAACGGGGTGAACTAATGTACAGCCAGGATATGGCTTTAGAACAAAGTGATTTCACGCATCGCTACACGCGGGGCCACAATTCAGCGTGAACCCGAATCATATTTAATCACCGACCTCGCGAACCGTTACTTAAACATCTAGCCGTTCTAACCCTTCCTCATTATCCCCGTGTAATTGAAACGATGCGCCAATTATACAATGAACAATGAAATCTGTATAGTTATTGCAATATTTATGCAAAACTCAAACATATTCAAATTTTGTTTGATACACAACATTGCGTATTGTGATAGAGATTATGTATTTCAGGAATACGATATATTTGTATAATTAGGTTGCCTACTAAAGGCATATACTCCTATGTAACAATTTCATAGAGGGTTTGGTTAAATACCTTTATAAGACGCCTACCACGCACATACTAATTGTTATGAACTTAAAAAACAATAGCTTTCTTCCGCGGCTTGGCCCACGCGTTATAAATACAGAGTCGAGATTATTTAATAGTAAATTTTATGTACCACCAGTCGATGGTCTGTGCCAAAATTGTGCGCCGAAAAAGTCTAGACCCTATATACTATTTGTAGCCTATGTCCACCCCAAAATATGATCTTGTCGGATGATGCACTGACAGGTCTGTGACTGTTAATTATCACGCTGAGTGCCATACGTGATAAAAAGTGAGTTATAAAGTATATAAAGCGCCACTTGACCCTACACTTGTAAGCCTTTGTCGCAGTGGTAATTAAATTAGGTACTTAGTATAATATGTATTAAAGAATAATCATCACGAGTTTTGAGGTCTTTTCCAGTAAGTAGACGGGCTGTGAAATGGGCAATAATAATGAACGGTAGGTCGGTAACAAAGGGTTGGAGTGTATGCGGTGCGAGTGCGACGGCCCGTGGGCTGACGCAGCGCCGCTGTTTGTTCTCCACGGTCAACATTGTTAGCGCTGCGGAGCCACCCTCCCGCCCCGTGAGCCCGTCCGACCCGCGCATACCAAATGTTATTACATGATTAACCCGCCTCGTATCTCTCTGCGGTGCTGTTTGGTCTAGCTTTGTTAATTGCCCACTTTCAAAATGCGTACATCAATTATTTCAAATCAAATAAACTGCTACAGTGCCAAAAGCTAGCCTTGTACGACTCACAATCGGATAATTTCATTTCTTTATTCAGCTTCTCGAGCTCAAGCAAGAGCTGTAGTGGCCGAGTGGTTTGACAATTCGTCTAAATCTAGAGTGCGAGTGCAACTCTTACAGTTCTGTAGAGACCAATGAGTTGTTATAAAAAAATATGCTGTTATTTTACCACAAGCCTTGAGATGGAAGGGCTGAAGAATGTATTATTGTCGAATAAACTCACACAGGTAGATTTAAATTTTTTCTCACAATGACTTACTGCAGATAGATAAAGAATGTAGACTTACGGATTCATAGACTACGGTAACCACTGGCCTTAGATGGCATCTAATTCGTTACTTTCATATTTGTTGTATCAATAAACATCGCCCCAAGCGGGTACCAAAGTAGCAACCTATAATTCATTTGTGCTCTAAGTACCTATCGCCATAATATAAACTTTTGCCGAACTTACAAACCACTTGGCGGTGCCTCTTATGTCTCAAGTTGTAAGACAAGACGACAAGTTTGGTGTGTTATAACTGAAGTGGATAATAAGTAGCAAAATACGAGTATATTACTCGGGATACGAATGACCTTCATAATAATTAAGGTATTTTCCATTGGATATAGTAGGTAAGTAGTGAAAAACAAGAGTGAGCCTACTTACGTATTGTGTCCGGTAAACAATAGAAGCAGAGATAAGGTGGTGAGTGCCCCAGAGGCGGGACACGTCCGCGCCGGTATCGTAGTATCTTCATCTATCGACCCCTCGCCGCGAGCTCCTCATGCGGACGACGATCCTACTCAATGGGAAATATTCATTCAATGCACTTTTAAATCTCAATGTGATGTTTAAATATAAAACTGTCATACCACAATACCTAAGCTACCTGTAGCAAAGAAAGGTTGTTGAAAACTGATCATTTACCTATAAGTACCTAAACTTTGAACTTCTTTGTGTCGTGGCTCAATGAAACTTTTTTTTTACTGCCGTAAGTAGTTTATCTATATATGAGGGCATGTGCACATTTTTAATCTATACATCTATACAGATAAATAAAATTGAAGTGTATTTGTTTCTATACTCAAGGTTATATTATAAAACAAATGAAATTGTGTCGCGAATCAGGGAAGATCAAATTAATTATTGTTGCCTATTTTGATTACATTGTATGAGGCAGGCTATGGCAGTGACTCGTGTGAACCAGCATGGATGGGCCCAAGGTGATCAGATAGCAGTTCGTCAGCCCCTGCGCGTGTCCAATCGAGTCATAGGTCGCCACCCGCTGCACTATTTATTTAGATATTAGCAGCTATCTCTAACTATTCACACTATAGAAACTAGCTTTTAACCGACAATTTATTTTCACAATAAACACTTGAATGTTTGTGGTTCGTTATTCTTTCAAAGCTGGTGGTGCAGCATTTTATCCTTTCCCATTTTATTACTAGTGGACGTCACGCGGTTTCACCCGCGTAGTTCCCGTTCCCGTGGGTGAATGGGGTTAAAATATAGCCTTACTCGCTGATCCTGCTAAAATATTTTTTGATTCGGTCCAGTTTTAAAGTTAATTCGTTACATAAAAAAATACAAATCTTTCCTGTACGTATATATTATTAGCATAGAATTACACGGAAAACCTGAATGACAGGTTTGTTCAATGATTATGACTGAGTAGATATTAATATTTCAACTGAAAATAATCACTGGATATCTCCAGTGTCCTCTCTACTTGATGGTACATACAAAAATCTAATACCTCCATATTAACTCCTTTAGAATAAGAGTAGAATGAAAAAATCTCCTGTTGAGAATACTACCAATCTCGACTATGACACGTCCCAAGACTATGACAGGTCGGGTTACTCTTTACCTATCTGTAAATAGTTTAGACATTTCAACTAGGGTAGATATAATAAAATAGAAACAAAGCAATATAACAAAAAAGAAACAGTTTATTATTTAAATAATATTTTTAAACATACTTACTTACAATAAGTATCATAATTATAAGACTTAATTTTTATAAGATTTTTATCAAAAAATATTATGGCCACATTTATCTTAAATCTATTAAACCATTTAAAACATATGTGAATCCTTAATTACTATTAAAATTGATAAAATGTTACATAATTATAACATTGTGCTCATTATTATTAATTATATCAATGTGTAAATATTAGTATCAAAATAAATATTTTGTTATTATAATAAATTCATAAATTTCAATGCATAATTAAAATAATGTCATGAACTTCGTATTACTTCTGCTGTTAATTTTCATAAAGTTCTATAGAAAAATAAATACATAAAAATATACATGGCAACATTATCACAATATGTTTGCGTAAAGGCGGTTCAGTCTTCACAAGGCAATCCATACATTGGAATTTTGTAAACATCGAACTGGTATAATATACTAATAGTAATATACTAAATGATCGTATAAAAAAAAACCCTTAAGCGTACATATAAGAATGCACCAACCACCCTTCCCTCAAATACAAAAAATTACTTAATTATTATAGGTAAATCTTAAAATTGTAATATAAAATACCAATAATAGTAAAATCTTAGAATAATATTGCTTTGAACACTTTATCAGGCAAATTTTTGGTTACATAATTTTGATTTGGTACTTATTACAAAAAATATATAAGTGACATCCAGTAAAACATCAATTAAAAATTCTTTACTTCCCTGGTTTTTCTTAATCACAATCGCTTAAAATACGCATAACAACAGTATATAAATAAAATTAGTGATTAGAACTCGTTTGAAGCATCTCATAATTTTAAGCGAGAGGTATAACATTTCTTACACCATTTTAACAGTAGTTCCTCGGGGCTTATCATGATAATATTTGAATATTCTATAGCCTACCTCGTCGTTTCGATTGGGTCAATCTGCTCGCGACTTCGATTGGTGCAACCCAATCGAAACGTCTAGGTACTTTATAGAATATTCAAATAATATTGTGATAAGTCCCAAGGACCTATAAATATGACAGGTATCACGTTACGCCATCTCGTTCGCATCAATTCAATCATCAAAAATCGTTGTTCTTTATTTTTATTGCCCTATCACCCAGTGATAATTTAATTTAAGACGTGGTCGATGGGACTTATCCTTGTAGCGAGTTCTCTTCTGAATGTGATTGACTATTTAGCGGGACATTATTTGATGGGTGCCAAGTGTTGAAGTCCGTAGTCATGGAAGTACATCATGATGGCGAGCGGCTGGCCGAGGATGAGCGAACTCCACACGATGATGTTGCCCCACCGACGACCGAGCTTCACCTCCGCGAACCGAGATATCACCGACAGCGGAGGCTGTGCCATCATGCCCAGGAAAGCCCAAATTCTGAACATCTGCAGCGGGACACTCACCTGCAAGGATAGGAACGTATTTATAATCTACTACTTAATTCCAGTAGACGCCCGGCTCACTCCCAATTCCATCGGACTTAAGATTAACTGGCGAAATGTACCATAAGTACTGCCAACTCTTTCTAAGAATGCAGGTTGATGAGGTATGTACTTGATCACTTTATTTTATTTAATATCAGCAAAAGTTTGAAGATATGAACCTATCAGTTCACGATGACTGCTTGAATTGAATAGACTTTAATAGGCGTACACGCCTCAAACAAAGGATCGTTGAAATATCAGTATATTCAAAACCGAGGTCCCGTTGAAAACGGAATACTGATCCCCGATAACTATGGCGACACCACAGGAGACGTCAAAGTCTAACAAGGAACATAAATAGTAAAATAGCTTAGTATGTCTCCGTCTATATGTATAGCGCGAGGCAAATAAAATCATGCGCATTATCCCCATTATTTTAACTGCGCGCTATTAACTTGTGACGGTACCTGTACTTTCATATGTATTTATTGAACTTTGAAATTACAAACAGAAACTTAAATTTTATTTATCTGTGTATGCACGCATGTATAATAATAATAATATTAAGCAGATAATAAGCATAGAATGTTTCTGACCAAGTACTCGTGGAAGAGTGCGGAGATTATGAAGACGACAGTGCTGGCGACGACTTTGTTATACCCTCGGTCGGTAACGGGGATGTAGACGTGTCTCAGCGCCCACATGTGCACGGGCATGTTCCACGTGCTCCAGAACACCGCGATGTTGTTCGCGTTC
Organism: Watsonalla cultraria; assembly: GCA_964035505.1. NCBI lineage: Eukaryota > Metazoa > Arthropoda > Insecta > Lepidoptera > Drepanidae > Watsonalla > Watsonalla cultraria. The sequence goes on along the minus strand of OZ037713.1, from coordinate 6,400,653 downwards.
CACCAGTCGCCGTAGAACTTGCGGTCCGCGAATTGCAGCAGCTCGCCCATCAGATTCAGGAACGAGTGGAAGCTCAGGTAGAACAGGCACAGCCAGATCAAGTGGTTCGGCACCTAACAAATATAGTTAGAGTTGTATGACATGAGCTATCTGCCAAAGCCCGAGATAACTACATATATTATGTATTAGACGTACACACTATTATGTACTTACGCAATAAAGATCAATTTTTGTTATTGTTTTTCCATCTCGCTCTGGACGATGATATTACAAATGGATGCGTTACATTCTCTATTTGAATATCTTATAATATATGATATTTAAATATCGTATATATTAAAAAAAATTTCGTTCGTTTTGAATACGAATTGAGAAACCTCTTCCTTTTTTTGAAATCAGTTAAAAATTACCCACCCACAGTTATCACTTGTCAAAAATTTGTATAAAAACTTGAAAGCAATTAAGGGCGGAGGCTAGGGTTCAGACATCTTGAATACCTCTTTCGGCACTCTAGTGACATATATCTTCCTTTTCTAATATCAGTGTCTGAAGTCTAATATCATTGGCTCTTGGCATAAGTATAAGATAAGATATTTTGACGGACACTTACAAATTCTTCGTGACCATCACTTTATTTCACAATCAGTTCCAATATCGGACGGTATTTGCTACCAATTAAGTACTCGAGCGGCTCAAAGAAGATTGCGCTGCACAAATTCAAAATCACGTATTGATTTAGACACACGCCCAAAACTTGTATCTAATTTTTTTATATAATTATAGGTAACTTACAGCTAGCTTTAGGAGACGCTCCATCATTCTAATAGGATCCATTTGCGAGAACGTGGACAAAGAGTTGGTAACTGAAGGTATCATCCATTGTTGGAACAGCGCCAGAACTAGATTCATACCAAAAATCACTTCCAGTAACCTTTTCACTAAGAACCTCTTCCTGATCCTGAAATATTTAACATACAACTAGAAATACAATTACTGTTGTCAGAGTTATGGTGACTGAGTGGTTTGCTAACCCTGGTATATGAGTTCGAATCTTACCTGTCTGTCTATATCAATCAAGAGCAGTGTTGTACTGCAAACTTTGCGGCACGTTTTTATGTTGACGATATCGCCTGCGTATGTTCTTTATTTCATATGGAAGCGTTAAAAAGCGCCCCAAGCGGGGCATTCGTAATCTTACGCATCTAATGATAATGTAGGTATTCGTTTTCTTTGGCCAGTCCAACATATTCCGTCTCAGAATAAGATCAAATATCATTTCCAGTCCAAATTATCTTTAAAGAAGTTTGAAGCATATACTAAATCCAAATCACAGCGATGTTTTTACTTAATAGAATTTGCTGCTAAAACTGGTACAGATGCTGTCACGAGTTTAGAGCGCTGGCTTGATTTGTATGGAGAGAACGCAGACAAATACAGATGCGCAGATATACCCACTAAGTATATTCGCCCAAAAAATAGTGACGACACTATACCATTATCACAAGTGGTGCACCGTTTTCCTGATCTACACTCACGTACGCTAGCTTTACCGACAATATTGTATGAGACATTGTCGTTCTTCAAGTCACCGCTAGGAGGCGTTATACAAATGTATCATACAAGTATTGGGCGGAGACGCTAACGAGTATAGATTAGGTAAACGGTGGCAAACTCATGATCGAGGTTTCTTGGCGGACTTTACATTAAGGTTAAGAGTGGAAAGGGACTAACCGTGCAGTACGGGGGAAATTCAACTCATAGCAGAGGGTGGGGGCCAGCAGGAAGTAGAACAAGTCTTTGAGGTGCAGGTTGTCTGGGTACTTCACCAAACCGGCGGCTGCCTGCTCCACCTCTTTCTCTTCTTCCAAACTCTCTACACGGCATAACAGGGTGCATTACTATTACCATTCTAGTGCTCCAAACAAAATTGTTAATATATTTTTGAAAACGACGTAGTTAGCCGCGAACACACATAAAGAAAAAATATACGGTCGAATTTGCAACCTACTTAATTATTGTAGTTGGCTTAAGGGGTAATTAGGTACTGAGTTACATGCCGGGTTCTTCTCAATTAAAAGCAAGCTTGCGAACCCGGTGGTAATATTTATAATTCCGTTTAATCATGTCATTGACAATATTTGAAAGTGCTTTGTTAAAAGTTTAATCAAAGAAAGATAGATAAAATTGAATTTATATACTTATTGTGCATTTTTCTATGTATATTTTTTTTGGTTTATTTTTCGTATACTACTTTGAATTCCTATAATATAGCAATATTTAAAGTTTTGATTAGGTAATGCTTAGAACATAAACAAATTCACTTTCGTGGTTTTAACCAGATAAGATAATTATATCAACAAAGCATATGATAAACTCTAGCCATGCCATATCTAAAGGCATTACCAAATATTACCCAACCTTGAACTTATCAGTTAATGTTCTTATAAAAATAATCATATAGCATATCTTAATACATACTAGATATAAGTAAATAAATATAAAAAAAATAGAAATACGATAGTTTTTTAATATAATTGTAGTAAAACAACATTAAGGTCAGAGATAGAATACCAGGATGATAGAATAGCCCAAAAACAAATGAAGGCGAACAAAAGCCAACCACCAAACAACGCATAGAGTAACTTGAGACCTGTGCCCCAAGTTTAGGTTTTAAATTCCGTTGCGTATTAGCGTGGCACAAAATGTATTGATCTATATTTTAAATTCAACTAAAACATTTCGTGCTACACTCTCACACAACGAAATTTGTCGACTTTGTAACATGTAACTTTTGCTTGGGACACCGAATGGAATGCACGCTTAGATTGCAAAATATACATAATTAGCTTCAGCCGCGGCTTTGCCCGCGTATTATTACTAATCCCTAATTAGCCGTGATTAACGATATAGCCTATGTCACTCAGCGATAATGTAGCATTCTATTAGCGAAATAATGTTTTTAATCGGTTAAGTTGTTTCGGAGTCTATTTACAAACAAACGGAAATTTCCTTAATATAATTCTCAATAAAATAATTAATAATAATAATAAAATATTATATATCAACACTATACCTACAGCATTCTATCAAATAGATGAGTATTTGACAACATATTTTTCCACGCGAAGTCTCAAGTTAAAGCCAGGTAAACAGAAAAAAAAACCGGTATTGGTAATAGACTGACAACAATCAAGCACTACAAGTACGATTGCAAAAATTCAAGATTAATTCCAAGCATAAACTAGTAGTTTCAATAGAGTGGA